>JAIRCJ010000302.1:2014941-2632070 GCA_020883675.1 Bruguiera gymnorhiza
AGCAATTTCGTTTGCAGACCAGTGGATTTCAACTTTAGCCTGGAAACTGAAAAGTAATACAAATTCCAGACATGGGTTTGATGGATAACGATAATCTACACAATACCCAGTAAAAATTATGAGCTATAATAACAAAGAGAAACGCCGACAAACAAAACAATTAGCTTTCAAACTCAACAATTGTTTGATGAAATGTCCAGATGAGCATGAAGCGAAAACATTTAGGTAATTCCACAAATCTCAGCAAACCCAAAAGTTAAAAAAAATGGAAAAAAAAATCCAAAAAAAAAGAGAGAGAGAGAGAGAAGGGTACCTGGGTAAGCAATGAGAGGGAGAATCGGAGATGAACATGACGACGAAGAAGTTGAAGATAATGGAAAGGCAGGGAGAGAAGGGAAAGGTTTGGAAAAGAGAAGGACGGACATTCTTTTTTATTAAATCGTATGTTGTCTGAAGGTTTAGTTTCTTCCCAAGAGCACCTTCGGTTGGTACATTTCCATGTTTGTTTTGGATAAGCCGAGTGAGTGAGCCCGTCCTCTTGCCTTGCTAACCAAACCCGCACAGATTAGGAGGGGATGGGTTCACAATTGGTCACTAATTTTATTGATTTTTGTTAATTAAGGTTCCAAAATTTTTAATTTTGTCATTTTAAGGACTACGAACTTTTAAATATGAGTCCAACACATGCAGGTTAGAGGCTAACAGACATCAATTAGTCAAAATTTTCTCGCCGATGTTGCAGTTAACCACAGTAGGGTCGACTCTTTGACCAGACCGGTAGAAAAGAAAATTTGAAAATGGTAAACAAAAAAGAATTTTCTTTCTTCGTCTCTTTTCCCTCTCTCTCGTTCAGAACTCTTTCTTTTTCCCCAAAGGGCGTGTACGAAAAAGAAATTTGTTCTCACGTGAGTAGCAAGCTTTTTTACTCGAGAACAATATTGAAAAGCTTTTAGTTGGTGGCAAAGTCAAAGGTAAGAATTCTTGCCTTCTGTGTTTTCAACGTGCAAAAACAGTAGATAGCTAAGATCTGTAAGAGGCCAGAAAAGCTAGAAACACTGAAATAAGCAATGCACTTAAGCTTCCAAGGCAAGGTCGGCCATATACAAAATTGCCAAGAAACACCTGGCAGGGAGTGGCTGAGCCAGGTAACAAAATCAACTCAGAACTCAGCTCAACCTCAATGTCTCTACGTTTCCATCAAATAAAAGTTGTATGATTTCGATATACTGTTTAAGGATAGTCTAGAAAACCCCGAGAGAAGGGACAGTATGTCTAATACACCGGAAATGTGACAACCACATGCTGAATTTTTTTGCTGCAAGATGAATGCGTCAAGTTAACCTGTTACATCAATCAGAATATTTCGTTGTCTGTCATATCATAGGTATTATGCACAAAGACATATCAATGTACACAGGCTCAAGCTACATTAACCCCCCAAAAGCCACATAATCTGCAGCCAAAATTAAGCTGTAAAACGGTTTCTAAATTGACGGTCATTTATATTTGGGATCCTGCGGGGGTGTTGCTATGCGAGGAGATATTTGAGGGTCACCAAAAAAAGAGTTGATTAAAGGAAATAAAAGAACTCAATTGGAAACAACAGTTTCTGTACATCAAAATACAAAAAGATTGCTTGCCAAGCAATTTGCTACTGAAGAGCTTCCAAATGCTTTGAAGCAGGAACAGAAGACAGAGAAGTCCCTATAGTATGAATCAAAATTTCCTTGAACAGTTTTGTTTATTTTTCCAATCTTAAGATACATGTAGGACTCCTGACACCCGCTCAGCACGCATGTTCTGCATATTCCTTTTCATCATATATTTCTGCAAAACTCAAGGTCTTGAGAAGAGCTTAACAATAACATGGTATAAGGCTTGCTTCTTAGGATGCTAATGGTAAGTGTTGAATGTGGCAAGAAAGCTTGTAATTCGGTTGTCTCTGTCCACTGTTTAGTACCCGTTGCTGTAATCCCCCACGGTTGAAATCATGTAGAGAAAAGAATTTTCTTGAGAATTAATTTAGTTCATAAAGACATTCATTTCCTGGTCATGAAAAAGGGTTTAAATCTTGCTTCATGTGACTATTACTGCATTTTGCAGCCAAATTGTGGTTGGTGGGCTTTTGCTCCTTAAAAGGTCTTTCCTTGATCTAAAAATACATTGTAGACAAGTATAAAATTGGAGACTAGTATATTCATAAAGCGCATCTGCAGAACAAAGAAACAAAACTCAAAAAAGTTAAATAGAAGCAAAAGCCATACGCTTTATACCTGCAATATACGATGGGCAAAAGGGTTAGATATTCTTCAATTTGTTCACTTTGGAAGGAGGCCATTTTCCCCTCTTCCTCATCCTTCGCTTCCGATCAAGCTTCTTCCTCCGAAGTCTTATCTTCTTGCCCAATTTCATCTTCATCTTGTGCTCAAGCTTCCGCTGCAGCTTGGAGTCCAGAGGAAGTTTGTCAGGCAGAGGATACTCTCCATCATCACTTTCAGACACGGATTCCCCTTCCAAGATAGGCTCCTCACTGTCCAAACCCGTTCCCTTAACTTCAGATAACACCTTAATGGTCACCGCGGACACGTTATTTGTGAGAGAGGGAGTGAATAAGCAAAGTCCATAGTGAGATCCTGAGTGCAGACCAAAGGGTTTCCACTGCAAGCTGGAAACTAAAATCGGTACAAATTTAATCTGCAACATTGCAGTTCACCCAGAACATGAGGCAGAAAAAGAAAAGACATGGCACAAGACCCCGATGAACGGAAAACACACAAAAAGAAGATGGTTAATAGCGCAATTTCCAAAATAATAATAATAAGAATAAATAAATAAATAAAACATAAATGGGTTTTGAAGCAAACATAACGCATTTGAAGGAAAACCCAATAAATGGGTTTTTTGAATATAAACCATAAATCATTTGAAAAGCAAGAAAACGGAGCTGAATACAAAAAAGAGTTGAAGAGCAAGAATCACAGGATGATGCTTAACCAAAAAATCTACGAGAAACTTCAAAAAAAATTGCCGAAACTAGCACACAAAAAACGCGATCAAAAAGAGTTCCTGTTTCCTCCAGCTTTTCTTTGCGTTCCACTCCGCTTTTCCCTTTGCCTCGCAAATGAACAAATAGATACATACACACGCAACAGAGAAAGAGAGAGAGAGAGAGAGAGAGAGAGAGAGAGAGAGAGAGAGGCGAGAGAGTCACCTGGAGAAGCAGCGGTTGATTTAGCTGAAGAAGAAAGACAAAATGCAGGTAACATAGAAGCTGGCGACGGACGCGGGAGTCGAGCAAGACAGCTCCAGACATGGAGACCCATCGTCTCTCTCCGTCCTCTCTTCCTCTTGCCTTCTCTAAATTTCTTGGCTCCGCCGGTTTTGTTGCACAAGCTCCCAAGAAATGCTTCTGTACACTTTTCATTTCGCAACAAGTCTTTTTGCCCCCCCCCCTTTTTTTTTTTTACCCATCTTTTATGACACGTTTTTAACAGACCTAATTACTAAATAGTAAATGCTCCCCGAAATTAGTCTCTATTTCATAAACACCCCTTAAACTTTATTTTTTATTCACAAACACATACATTAATTTATATCATTTCGAAGATAGTCAATAGTCCCCGTTAACAAATTAATTACTGATTATTTTTGTGTTGAAAAAACCAAAAAAACAAAAAAGAAGGCTTAGACAGTATCAGCCTAAACGTCGGAATTTTCATGGAAGTCAACTTCCAACGAGAACGAAAACAAGAGAATGGAGAGTTTACCTGAAGGTAAAAAGAGAAATCGGCCCAACAGAACCCTGAAGTACCTTACCCACATACGCAGATTTTTCGTACTTCGAGTAGAAAAATACAGTAGTTTTTTTATCTTTCTTTTTCTCCATCACATATCATTAGGTTTTCATTGTTCCCTAACAGACTCAACAATAAAACTTTTGACTAATTAATTTTAACTTAATGGTATTAAAATCATCTTTAAGATTAATGAAGCAAAACAAAAATATATTCCTACCAAGTGATGTGCACTTGTTGCGTAAAGTGAAATCCAACTTCCAAAGTTTAATCTTTTTAATTTTTAAAATTGAGGAAGCCGACGTTATCTTCAGTTTTATGTTTATTGAGCATAATGACTAGGCAGTGTCGATCACTCCAATCTCTCAACAAAAATGACCATTCAGCTCCGACCAAACAAAAATTACGAAGTCTACAGCAACCGTGCAGCAAAATTGTTGGAGTGGACAACAGAGACAGACGGCCTCCCCGGATACTTTCAGTGAATGACATCGCAAGCTCTCTCCCTCCATGAAAGCCATTCACCCTATCCCAAAGAAGCATAAAATTAAATCCCGTCTGTATCTGTGTCAGTGTTGGGGGGGGGGAGTGTGTGTGAGTGTGAGAGAGAGAAAGAGAGAGAGAGAGAGATAACCACTTAGAAACATCTCAAAGAAAGTGCACGCTGTCATGGATTTGATCAGCCATTCCACTACTGCTGCCTGACGTCCTCCCCCCCCCCCCCGCGTCTCTGATTGCCTGTGCATTCAAGAACATTTTTTTTTCTTTTCCCATTATTTTCTCTGAAAAGAGCTCCTAAATGAATTTGCATTTACAATATCGTTATGTTTGCGTAAAGCAGGAACAGGCATACCCTAACTAGGGAAACCATGGCACCGGAATAGAAGAGGGTAGGTGCAGCAATATCCACTGGTCCAGCACTGCATAAAGGAATGTACCGCTTAAGTTAGTTTGAAAAGCTATTCATTCATAATTTACACACTGAAATTTCATTGATCTCTAATCAAATACACAAAAGGAAAGAAAAAAGAAAAAAAAGACAGAAGATATCAAATCCAGATAGAAGCTACTTTTATCCAGAAAAAAATGACCGTAGAAAGAAGAGTTTCGGGAACGTAAGACAGCTTACCACAGAAAGCAATGGTCCCTGCTTGAAGTTGTCATTAAATGAAAATGCAATTGGCTTGGGATTCTCTCCGGGACCTCTAATAAACCCACTGGATTGATACAATAGCAAGTGTGAAACAAATGCTAGCTAAAGATAATACTTAAATAAAATAAACATCTCATGTTCAACAACAATAACAAAGCCTTAATTTCATTGTCCAACAAAACATCTCATGATAATAACTTAAAAAGGCCATGATAAAATAAAGATAATAAATAACCAAAATCAAACCCACATTAGTGATGCAGAAATCAAGGGCATTCTTCTTGTGTCATATATGGCAATGAGACCTTTGTACATGTCATCCCCTCCCTTATAAGATACAGCCAATCTTTCACCAGAAGCATCCCAGGCAATCTTCTCAATTCCATGACTGTATGGTAAAACATAGGAGTGTAAAGGTGTTTTTATGGGTCATAATGTGTTGCTATTTGTCAAAAAATAAAAACATATTTTATCAGGCACAGCATTAGGAATATCAACTTTGTCGTTGAATCAGAAAATCAAAAAGAGCTTAGAAAGAAGTCAGTATAGGGTTATTGACAAGAAACAACTCCAAGAGGATGAACAAAAGATTTCAATTGCCAGCTGTTGGGATTGGGCATTGGTCGAGTCCAGAATTGGAGTTCCCAAATTTCATGCAATTGAGAGGATAGATTCATCAATAATGACTAGCCTGTCAATAATGACTAGCCTGCTTATCTGTGTAGGCAAAAACCAAATTGCATCCTAAGACATGAAAGTGTTTTAGAGGAAAAATAAAAACTAGAGCTGCAATCTTAGCACCTCCCAAAACATGCACTTTCATTGCATTAAAGAGGCCATCAACTCCTATTACATGAATCATGCCAAGAGAAAAAGTTTAAGCTGTTCCAAACAGAGTTAAAACAATTTTATATCCACCTGCTTGTCAAAGACATTATCTCTGGCAGATCAACAGGCAGTAGGTGTGCATCTGCAGGGAATCATCAGAAGAGAAGGTCAAGCCTACTGGCATAACAAACAACAGATATCTGTGTAAAACAGTGATTCCACCACAAACTCAAAATGGGAAGACTAGCATGTACATAATGCTCTAATGAACAACACCAAAAGAAAAGAAAGGCATCAGTTGACAAATGGGCAATTAAAAATCAATATGAGAGTTGGCAGCAAATTTATCCGTCTGCATTATCAACCCCGAAAGAGTCCTGCTTTTCATATATTTAGATATTGGATAAGGCATGACTAGCAAAGGCAAAAATAACTCATAAATCTCAAGCAAATCTGAGCAGAGTACTACATCAACTTTTAGTGTGGTCATTGCATTTGCTTTCTGCGAAGCCAATTGCATTCTACATCAAGATGACTAAATGTCAAAACTCAAAGGTGAAGCCTGCTTACCTAAAGACGGAGGCTTTGACGCAAAGTGAATAGATGCCAATGTTGATGATCCAGAGAATGCAATGAGTATTATGCGGCCATCAGGATCCCATGTTGCTCCCTTATAGAAGACATCATTTAATGTTAAAAAATTGTAAGTCATTTTCTCACAAGATGAAATAGCATCCAAGAGAATTGAATAGTTTAATTTTCTGAAGTTATCCAACTTGTAGCCCACCACTTTAGAACAAATCTCTGGAAGGAGAAGGGGGCACTGGTATTGAGTTACAATGAAGTTTTTATCCATCTTCAAAGGAATTGAGTCAAGAAAAACCTTTTTCATAGTTAAAAACTAACCCACATCATTGTTTGGTAAAAGAAAGTCAAACTAGAATCACACACTACAACATTTATGAGAACTAAATAAAGCAAAAACTAAAATGTGGATCAGAACTTCTAACACTCATAACCCAATAATGTTAAAATCGTAAAATAGAACCATGAATTACAAAGACATCTGCAATTGATGTATAAAATTATGTTTACCGTGACAAAGCCACTAGTTGAAGACCATCTTTCCGATGTCCACGTGTTTGTCTCCCAAAGATAAAATGTTCCATCACTAGGAAAGGGGGGAAAAGGAAAATCAAACTACAATACATATCCGAAGATAGAGCAAAGCCTAATTTTAATGTAAACAAATAACAGGAATGAAATAGAAACAAACAATTTTGCGGAAAAGAAGTAATCTCCAGTAGGAGACCATTTCAGCATTGATATGCCCCCTAATCCTCGTCGAATAGGTGTCCCCAGTCCTGCAAATTATTACAAAACAAGAGATATGAACTTACAGATCATTACAAACATAAGAGATATCGAGCCCAACAATGTGCTGTCTCAAATACCATTAACCAAATACCAAGGAAAACAATGAAAGATTGGCTGACATTGGACGAGGGCCTAATAATTTTCTCAAGACATTTCCATGTATGGTAAACGTTGGCCATCAACATGCCCAACCATTTGACTTTCATCTAGATATGTTAAACCCATCTTACAAAATCTGTTCTATAAACATCAGTAGTCTATCTAATCCATGGAAAGATACATTTCCAAAGTAGTCAACATCTTGAGATGACAAGTACTTAACGTACAATTGACTATTAAGCCTTGCTCATATCCTCTTGTGCAAGCCAGGTTGGGCTCAATCAGGCAGACATAAGGATATTGCATGCTGAAAGAATCCTTTTCTCAGTCAATATCATATCATACAGGTGTATTTTATTACAACAGAAATAGTTCCAATTATTGTTGCAGGACAGACAAAAATGCTCATTAGAAAAATTAAAAGTTGACAAAATTGGCATACCTTGTGCAACATCCCATATGGTCAATGATGAGCTCTCATATGAAGCAGATGCCAGATATGTGAAGACTAGTCAAGGAATTTAGTATCCACCACAGAAAATGAATCAATCCAAGAATGTGGAGGAGCATGGAAATATGCACTAAATTTTGAAAACAAAAGAACATTAAATAATATGAAGTCTGTTACTGAAAGATCTTGCTGGTGAGCAAGAGCTGTGATGATTTTGACACAAACTACAACCATTATAGGGAAGAGAAGTGAAAGCAGAGACAAGTTTAATGGTGAACTTATTGGGATATCTTCCATTAGGACTCCAAGAAAGTGCGGTTACTTGTTCATCATCACAGCTACGAAGAAAATCTATCAAAGTCCATCGAGTTCCAGAGCCTCTAGAAAGGGTTCCTAAGGATGAAGCAGCACCAGGTCTCACAGATGCAGCATTTCCTGGATAAGAAGCAGCCCAAATGCAAATTCCATCCCTGAAATCAAATCCAATGGCCAATAAATTAAACAAACATAAGGATTTACAGCCTGTAGCTCAACATATTAAAAAAGGCACAATCTCAATATTTACTTGCATGCCACAGAGAGTGACTTCCCACCATTCGGCCTCCATTCAAGAACCTTAATGTCTCTCTGACACTCACTAGCCAAAAAGCAGGGATCCTTCCCCTCTGTTGAAAAGTCAGAATTTCCCTTCAAAGTAATGAAACAGAGAATCTATACCAAAACAGGTTAAACAGAGTATTTTATACCCACATTTTTTACATGAAAAGCATAAATCTACAAACCTGAGTCTTCAAAATCACGAACTATAACCTGGTTTGGGCCAGAGATAAATGCAACAACATGCTTATGTTGGTGCCAGCTCACTGCCTTAAGATCAACCTCTGGTAACAAGCTTACCTATATGGTTCATTACAGGAAAACACAGAAGGGTGACTTTCATTCTTAGTCATTGCATTTATGGGCATTGAAATAGAAGCTAGTTTTAGATCAAGTTTTACTATTTGGTTACCACCCGAGATGGTTCAACAATTTTATCACTAGACATGCTCGGTATGCCAGGTTTTTAAGCTTTTTCTCAAATGTAAACAATGATGTTTGCGTAACCATAATCATGTAAAATGTTCTTGCAAGTAGAAAAACACTTAAAACACAAGTACGAAGAAGCCTTAAAACAGAACATAATGGAGAGGGCCAAAACCTGATGAAGTAACAGAAAATTAAAAAGAAACCCAAAAATACATAGCCTGCTTATTTTTCCTCTTCTTTACTTTTGCAATATGCCATGCAGCATGGTTACATTTGCCACTTGCATCACAGAACACAACGTGTGTGGCATCAGTTGAGCTTGAGGTAAAGAATGTGACTGGAAAAAGGCGAGGTCACATAGATCGTAAAAAACAATATCCGTGCAGTGCAATACAGGTTTACTCAATTTGTGTGGCTTATGGGTGATTTCAGCATTAGGAGTCAATCCATTGGCCTTGTTTGACATGAAAGATGAGCCATCTGGGTTCCTTCATCAGAACAAAGAATGTGCAAAAACTAAAAAAA
Source organism: Bruguiera gymnorhiza (assembly GCA_020883675.1). Lineage (NCBI taxonomy): Eukaryota > Viridiplantae > Streptophyta > Magnoliopsida > Malpighiales > Rhizophoraceae > Bruguiera > Bruguiera gymnorhiza. The sequence goes on from JAIRCJ010000302.1 coordinate 2,024,195, forward strand.
AAAAAAAAAAAAAGAAAGAAGAAGATAATGTAAAATTAAAAAAAAAATTCTCATAGCACCATAAAAGCAAAAGTATTGTCCAAAAACAATGCTTAGGAATAGAACTGCCTAAGAACCTCAATCACATTATGTCTGATCAAGATCCCGCACAAGAGGCAAAAATTAAAGAAAAAAAAAAAAAAACACCGAAAATTTTTAATACAAGTGTTGAAAGGAAAAAGGTAAGAAGCAGTAACGGCTCACATAATTTGGATTAAGAAAGCGTTTAATAGAGTAATTGACAATGCCCTGCAATGCTTTCGCTAAACCCTTCCTCTGAACGCTCTCTCCATCGATTCTCTCTTCTTGTTCCGTCTCCTGCTCTGCACTCGTGGCCACCAGTTGTTCCGGTTGAAATGGCACCGGACTGAACACCATTCCCTTATACATCAACACCATTTCAAAGGCTCAATCACACCCAGAATAAAAAATAATAAAAAAAGACGAAAACAAAAAACCCAATAGTTTGAAACAAACGAATTAAAAAAAAAAATGTTGAGAGAGAGAAGAAACCGAATTACAAGAATATTTCCATAAGTGATATCGGCTCTGTCGTCAGAAAATATCTCCGCCGTAACTGAGGAATCATAAAATATGGCGTCAAGATTTGGATATTTCATTAAAAAGGAATCAGAAACCCTAATTATAGAGAACGAGAAAGAGAAGGAAGAGAGAGACGAAGTTGATACTTAGGTCTCTGTTAATTTCGCAGATGGTTACGCAGCCTGGCTGAGGAAACGCAGGCATACTTCCTTCTACTTCTACTTCTGGAAACAGAAAGACTGCTTTGCTTTCTATTCCAAGAGAGAAAAAATTAAAAAAAAAAAAAAGGGTAAGAAATGTGAGTTATAAATATAACGGGGCTAGGGTTTTAAATTTTGAAACTGAAGGAGAGGGAAGGGACGAGTCTGCAAATTTGTGCGTGTGTGTGTGTGTTTTTTCTTTTTTTTTATTGGTTTCCTAATCTGGTTGAGATTTCCCTATGACATGAGGATTCCTCCTTCTCCTTGAAACCCACACGGCGTGTCGTTCGTAGTTTTTTTTTTTTTTTTTAAAATTAATAATTTTTTTTTCTTTCTTCTATTTTTAAGGTTTATATATGGTTGACTGCACCGAAGTTACACATGGGGCTGGTGGCCCTAGTGTGAAAGGGTAATATTGTGATAAAATGACCTTAATACCCCCACCGAGGTAACAACACGAGAAGAACGAGAAAGGCACGAATGTAATAATTGGTGAAGCAACTAGAACTGAACGGCAACGATGTAGGTCTCGTAGCCGTAAAAATATCATCTGAATCCACCCATAACTTGCAGTTTCTTAATTCAAACATGGCAACGCAACATTCAAGTTATCACAACAATATTCAGAAGAAAAAGGAAAGGAAAAAGAAAAAAAAAAAAAAAGAACTGCCGCAATTAGCAAGAAAGCCATTGCCCATCTAATAACAGGTCTTCAAACTCAATATCACCGCCGTCGGAAGTGTAGAAGGGAAGGCTCGGATAGCCCCAATCATCATTGTTGTCTCTCTTGAAGCCCTCAATTAAGAAACTAAAATCACAATTTGAATCCGAACTTCCACCATCTTACCCTTTGTTGTTCTTGAAAATTTCTGCTTGCAAGAATGCATCGTCATCATCGCCAAAGTTCGACTCAAATGGTATATAATCTTGATCAACATCAAAGCTACTGGCAATCAAGTCAGTGCCCAAGAAGAGACTTGGATAATCAGTTGTGTTAAAGTATTGGCCTGGGCCATCATTGTTACTCGTTCCAACAACACTATTACTGCTTCCACTTTCAATAGCATTGACAGAATGAAGCCAATTAAGATTGTTGCAATAATGGGTTTCGCCTGGAGGCAGCTCAGTTTTTGGAACGAAAGAGTTGTCAGCAATTAAACTGGAAGGAGAAGGACTGATGAATCCAGTTCCGTCAAGAACACAGCTAGTATCAGCATGACCCAGATGCCAATTATCATTTTTGTCTTCTATAGTAGCATCTAATTTATAGATCTCATCGTTCCCAAAAACAGCGGTAGCACCAACTGAAGTAGGCCACTGCATCTGCATCCTGGTTACAGCTTTATCCCTCAAATTCTCTAATGCCTTAACCAATGCCTGCAGCTCCTGAACTGAGTTTAATTTCTCCAACTCTTCAAGATCCATAAGAAACCTTTCGGGAGACTTATTCCTCTTATTGATTCTCTGGGTACAATGATCTAGCCCCATTGTTTCTTCCCATAGAGAAAAGGCCAAAGACTTGGTTTTATCATGATCTTGTGCATCATCGAGAACTCTATTTTCAAGAAAAATATCGAAGACAGCATCAACACAAGGGTACCCAAAGGAATAAAGCTTCTGTTTTGAAGGAGTGAAGGATGAGACTAAAACAGCAACACGAGCATCACAAAGCATAGAGATTTCTGCGGCCTTGTTGAACAAACCTTGACGCCTCTTGCTGAAAGTAGTGGCCCTTTGCTTTGTCGTTTCCGGCCTTTCTTTTGGAAGTTTTCTTGATTTCGCCATTGCCGTAACTTAAACCAAGAATTTGAAGGGGTGCAAATTGGAGCCAAAACCAAGAGGAATGAAGAAAACAAAGAGCCCGTCTGCAATGTAACAGGCGAATAACAGCCCTAACGTTGTACAAACAAGCATTATTTTAAAGACCATCCTAGTATTCCCCATAGAACATGGATTGTGAACTGAAATTTCCTAATTAACTGATTATTTTAAGAGATTATAAGATCGTTTTTTTTTTTTCTTAATTCACTTAGGTCTTCCATAACGTGTTCGAAATTCTTGGGGATTAAAAGATTTTTACGAAAGATTTTCACGTGACAATGCAATGTTATTGGAGATCGGCAAGCGACTTAATATTCTGGCGAGATTTTGTTCGATTGTTGTGTTGAATTTATTATTATTATTATTTAAGCTTTTGGGTCATATAATTTTTTTTTTAACTTTGAGCAAGTTAAAACTTGACCGAGAGCTCTCCGAAGAAACAGTTGCAGAAAAAGATCGAGAGAGACAGAGATGACGTCGACGGCGACCCAAGCATACGGTGAGACTTGGTACTGAGACCCGCATTCGGTTTTTTCAAGCTGGTTAGCTTTACTCGTTCATCCTCAGAAGTCCTGAAGAATGAATTCTGAGATTGCGTGTTTTTATGTTGGAAGTCTCGACTACGATTTTTTTTGAACAACAAGCCTGTAGATCATTTATTCAAGTAAATCATTCTTTCATCATGAGCCTCAAAAGGAGGCGGCTCTTACACTCGGGAATTTCATCGTCTTACTGTCTTTAATTTGCAGGGAACTTTTTGTCAGAAAGATGCACTGAACAACTAAAACGGGAATTGACAAATCCTGTTCCACTGGATGAAGATGGAAGGTAGGCAAGAAAGGGTGATGTGCTGCAATGGAAGGCGTGCAAATCCGATGGAGACCTCCCGGTGCCAGCGAGCTATGATATTGAAAGTTAAATCAAATGCTTCAGTTGACCTTATGATATGTACGATTCCGACGCTCATTCCTATACAGCGACCATTGCGGCGAGCCATAAGAAAATCTCAACATGAACAGTAGCTCACTAACCTTGTACTCCCGTGCAGCTACAACGCTAATTCTTGGGCCAAACTAATAAAATGAGTATGGGTTCATTACTTATCGATTGACGTTTATATGCACCAGCCCGCACAGTAACTGTAAATTAGTAAGACTGACTGACTGAATTGAAAGGAAAAATATATATAACTATGGAATTTAAGGAGACTTTTGTTTTCAATAGTAGCCAAATAGGCACCGATGCCTCTGCTCTTAAAAATATGAAATTTACGTCGTGGCCTGAAATTTGAGCACGTGCTGTTGAATGTGATGGTCTGTTCACATGCATTCGTTTCCAGTTGTTTGTACATCACAGCCAGGCGATTGCCAACAGAAGAAATTGTTGGGCGTCTAGCCACCCTTGGTTCTCTTTTTCCCGATGCCAATAATTTTTATGGTAATCGCTGTTGTTTCCCTCTAATATCATTGCCATGCTAGAAATAAGATTCCTTTGATCAAGGCCTCTCTCTATATGATAGTACCTCTATTAATGCCCCCTTGCATGCACAAAAAATCATCTGTGGACGATAATTATCAATTTCTCCCTGTACATTGGACGAAGAAGCATCTGTCTTAAGTTTTTTTTTTGGGAGGGGGGTGTGGGGGGCAGTGGAAAACAGAAGTTCGGTCACTGCCATTGAGAGAAATGAACGCATCCGTGCCTTGATCGGTTGACCTCAAGGTCATTAAGGTTACAAATATTTAATCAGTGCCCATATGACAACAATCAAAATGACAATGGCAAGAACCATTAAGACTAAGCAAAAGCAGCCACCCTTGGAGCGTTTATTCAGCATGGCCAATTTCTTCTGAACCCTCTGTTGCAAAGACCAAAAGGGATACATCGGTTAAAAGATGACGGCTATAATTCAGGCAATCAAATAACAGAAGACATGAAACTGCAAACCTGACTATGGAAGGACGATAGCAGTCAAAAAATAAAATCAAACAGAAATGATGGAGGAAATTTAGCTTAGTGTCACAGGATGCTGGATTTCTTAGAGATCAACTGATTGGATTTTTGGGTTGATTGGAACCCACAAGAAAACAATGCGCATCTCTGCATTGGCACAAAAGGGTATTTAGTTTAAAACCAACCTGTAGGCGGGAGTTTGACATGTCTACATGCTCATCCAAATCATCCTGCATTGTAGAAGAAAAAGGAACATTGTCAGCTTTAATGACAATTACAAATGCAACTTTCACCAAAATGCATTGATAAATGAGAGATAATTACAAATGCAACTAATCAGCAGACTCACCAGGAGCCCATTGTGAAGGCCAAGCTCCTCGTTAACAGCTAATGCAATGTGTTTTGTACTTGTCACCGTCTCTTCCAATTTTTCAAGGCCTTCATCTTGTTCTGCTCAATGTGCAAATCAGCATACGAATGGGCAAGCCATAAGTAGAATTCAGGTATAGGAGAAAATATAAATGTTACATTGACATACCTTTCATAATTTGCCGTTGAAAGCCAACAAGACCATGGTTGTTGAGGCCAGCTGTTCTGTTCATGATGTCATCTGATTTCTTATCAGGCCCAAGCAAGCTATCTCTGTTAGCTGCACTGGACATGCTCATAGTAGCGGCCATCTGGTTAGCTTTTGAACTCAAATTTTTCAGCATGTCCTGACGACGATTCATCTCTTTCCCCGTCCTGTTCAGCCAAATAATTTTCAGAAAGATAAACATGAAGAAAACAACTAGATTACAGACAAAAGGCAGCTTCACTATCTACCCAGACATTGACATCTAGACAAATTTCTGTCTACAATTGTTGAATGTCATACCATGCCATGGGATATTCGCAACAATTTAATTATATCCACAGGAACTAGTCTAGCTGCAAATTAGATGAAAACCATGCAGAAATTAAACTTAATGTCACACCACAGTGGCTTCTTACTAGTTGAAAAGCAATGAATTGGAAGTGCAAAAAATGAACACAGGTTGGTTACTTGTAACATCTCACAACTTCCCATGACTCATACCACAGCCACAAAAATTGCATCGGTATGTTGCTATGGAAAGGTAGAGCATTTATCATAGAGACCCAATCAATTCAGAAAAAGGGAAAAGCAACCTTCACAAGAACACACCCCTCCCCAACCCCTTCATCCAGATCTTTGCTCCCGATCCTTTTATCAGTCTAAATCATATTCCTTATACAAGTCTATTGATAGACTATTGACTAAAAATTACATCTCGCCTCTAGTAAATCATCTCGCTTTAAAAGTCCGGCCCTAGCAGTCAACTGCAGGAATAATTGCTTCAATCAATTGCCACATGGCAAGCTAAATGAAAACAAAACCATTTATTAAAGCATGAGCGCATCATAATTGGAGGGGCTGAAAAGAACAGCTGACCAAAAGGACCCTCCTTGAATCCACCGAAAACAACATGGCCAGTTGATATTAGATTCCCACTTCATGTTACGACAGGTAACATTGGGAACTCCAAACTTACATGTTCTGCTTGTTAGGAAGTGCGGATAGAAGCGAGTGCAGAATATCAAGTTTTGTTCTCAAGATAGTAATCTTCCTCCGAGTTGTAGACATATAGCGCTGCGTCTCCGGTCCCGAATTCGGCAAAGAATTCCTACCGGAGATCATGCCATTGATTTCATCGGCAAGTTTCGATGCGTCGTTCAATTCCTTCATCCATGATTCGGAAGGCAACGCCATTGCACAGCTGAATCGTTCAAATTCCACAGAAATTGCCCACAAAAAGTCAGAGGAATCAACGGGAATTCCATATATTTCATGAAAAGAAAAAAAAAAAAAGACGAAAATGAGAAAAGAAATCGACGATCGGATTGTACCTTAAACGGGTCTTGCAAGGAACGAACAATCTGGGTCTTCTACCTTTTCCCTGTCTTTATAATTTTAATTTTAGTTTCGAGATGAAGACGTTGTTCTTGTCTTTTGATTTTTAAGACACACCAGCGAAGCCAAGAGAAGCTTTTATGGTAAGTATTGTCCGTTTCCTAATCAATGTGTAATTAATGAATGCGGGCCGTACAAGTCGACGCAACGTGAGACCTACGCATACGCTCATTCAAGGCCCGGCTGGAATGGGGCCAGGCCGAATTTCATTATTATTTTTTTTTTCTTTTTAAAGTCTCGTTGCCGGCCTCCCCATGCATATCAACATATATATATACATATATATATATATATATATATATATATATATATATATATGTTTACATAAAATATTTAGATCAAGAATTTAATATTCAAATTGGGTAAATGAAAAATAAAAGTACTTCTTGAAGGAAATTATTAGGAAAGTATATTTCAGTGATGTATGATAATTGAGATACCTTTTCTTTGGTTTTCATACAGTGTTTTTTTAGTAAGTATAAATGAAAAGTTATATGAATTGTATTTAACATGTCGTTGAAAAATTATATGTATGAAAATACTTATTTTTTATTAGATTAGTTTTTGAAAATATATAACATTTCGATCAATGATTTATAGTTATATTGGACTCGTTTTCAATGCTGAAGGTTTTAATTTTTGAAAAAAAAAATCTAATAATTATTTTTTAATTAAATTTATAAATAAAAAAAAAAACACAACTTACACTGCTTTTTTATTTCCAAATTGTAATATTGGCCTGGAACAACGAAGGGCGTGAGTGGACTGTAGGGTACTTTCTGCTTCTGAACCCTTGAATCTTAACCAAAACCCCAACAAGTTTTCAGCCGGAGAAACCCCTATTAGCCGAAAACTCGCAGAAGACCCCACCAATCAGTGCCAATGGCGCCTAACCCGTTGATTCTCACCCGAAAGTCCCCAATTTTGTGCCGTTTCGTTGGGTTTTCTCGCAGACCCATTTCACTTTTAGGTCCTAAATCGCAAATCTCCCTCAACCCTATACAGATGAATGCATTCAAGACTTGTTCTTCACTTAGCTCTTATACATATCCTATGCATATTCCTCGTGTAACAGGGTTTAAGGATTTGAGACCTTCTAAAGAGGAATTCAGGCGACTGGACTTCGAAAAGTTCCGGCTTTTTGCGCGTTCTGACGGTGCCTCGGTTGGTGGTGGCGGTGTTGGGCTTGGGGGATCCGGTGGGCGGAATTCTGGTGGCGGAGGTGACGGTGGTGATGCTGCTGGTGCTAGTGGGGGCGGGAATAACTGGTCCTTTCTTTCATGGTAACACGGATTGTAGGTTCTGCTTGTTTGATTCTTTTCAAAATCGTGAATGGTTCGTGTTTCTTTGCTTACATGAATAGTGCGAAGTATTTAACTGAAAAGATTTGAAAAGGGGATCATTTTGATCCTTCCAAATGGATCATTTTGCATTTCTAACGAAGGTGGCCTGAGACTGGAAGTTTCTCACAGTTTTATTGATGTAGAACTTAACTTCAAGATTTTCAAACTCCTGAAGCAAAAAGGGTTTGAACATTTCTCTCATTTCTACCGGTCTTGTTCATGAATACCTGTGAGGACATTGAAATGAGTTCCATGTTCCGTGATCTTAGACTTGGAAAGAACTTATAGATTAGTCCAAAGCTGCCTGTGAGTCCTACCGATTGAACTTAACTTTGTATTGCAGGTATATGACTCTTCTTGCAAAGTATCCTGTGTTGACAAAAGCTGTGACAGCTGCGCTCCTGACTTTTATTGGAGACTTAACCTGTCAGGTAAACTTTCTTTATTTCACTGTGTGTATATTTTGGGCCTCTTCATGGAGCAGTGTGCCCACAGCATAAGTTCCTTTGCAGCGACACTTCAAAATCGTTGAACTTCTATCCAACGCTTGCAATCTCATATAGATATGCACACGAGCTTTCTTTTTCCTACATAGTTTGATCAATGATTGAAGAATAATTTTCTTCCTTCTGTTTCCGTCCCGCCACTTTTTGAAAACAGAGTAACATGCTGAAATTTTCTGGTATTGATGCCTGAACATAGCATTTACCTAATACCTTTGTACAGGAGAATATTTTTTGGCATTACATTAACTAAATGTTTGTGTTTTATTTGCTTCAGCTTGTGGTTGAACAAGTTCCCTCAGTAGACTCTAAAAGGATATTCCTGTTTACTTTCTTGGGGTTGGCATTGGTGGGTCCCACATTGCATTTCTGGTAATCCTCTGAACTCTCTATATGTTCTGTGCTCCTTACTTGTATGTAATTTGATTGGAATAAGGGTGTAAAGGGAAGGTAGGACTATGCACATGCATGGGACAATTGACTGATGGGAAACTCTTCCATAATGAACATGAATTTCCACTGTATTGCCTCCACGTTTGCGTTGGCAACTTTTTTTTTTTTCTTTTTTTTTTGTGGAATGTTTCTGCTATTGTCAATTGACTCAATTCAATCATTGACCTTCATTTGCAATTGATTTCCCCTAGGTATTTGTATCTGAGTAAATTGGTCACAACAGCAGGAGCATCAGGTGCATTCCTACGACTTCTACTTGATCAGGTGGCCCTGATATTTGTACTTGCCCTTTACAACTAACGTTCTTGAAAATCTGTTGTACTGTGTCCTGAATGTGGTCCAATTTGTATTGCAGTTCCTTTTTTCTCCTGTGTTCATTGGATTTTTTTTATCCACATTGGTGACACTTGAGGGAAGGCCATCACAAGTTATACCCAAGCTTCAACAGGTTGCATTAAAGCATACATATTTTTTCTTTCTCCATTGTCTGACTATGAATCTTTAAAAAATAGTTAGTTGGAGGGATCCTTAACACCATCTATTGTTTTTTGTAGGAGTGGTTTTCAGCTGTTCTTGCAAATTGGCAGCTGTGGATACCATTTCAATTTCTGAACTTCCGATTTGTCCCGCAGCAATTTCAGGTTTTTACAGTTTATTTGTGGTTGTTTGCATAAGTAGAATTATAGTCTCTGATTGTGTTTTAGATTACCCTCCATTGTTATAGTTAAGTTCTTCAAACATACATAATCGACTTGTTACTTGTAGTTTATCCAATACTCTTGGGCTGTTGAGCATTTTCAAGTATACTTATCTAAGGGCTTGCATTTTCAAAAAGAAAATTTCTTGAGTCTATTAAAAGCTTTTAAAATGCTCCTGCTAGCTATTAACATAGCACAGTTGTGAATTTTACATTTGCAAAATTCAAGGAGAAGGCCACTTATGATAAATAATCCTCCCCAATCCTTGCAAACCAGGGAGCCTCATGCGTTGCTAACACCCTCTAATGTGAATTTTACATTAAATCATTCTTCTGACAGCATATTTATGCCAACGGCAACCTTAATATTACAATACAAAATCAAGCAATAAAATTTAATCAATGTTGATCATGTGCAACTTCACTGGTAGCCATTTCTTTGATTATCTATTCAAAATCATATCATTTAAATTGTTTTTGAACCAGGCATTTTTCTAAATGATTCTTTTTTTTATCACCCAATTTTAATGGCAAGGTCAATTGCAGGTTCTTGCCGCTAATGTCATTGCTCTGGTTTGGAACGTGATCCTCTCATTCAAAGCTCATAAGGAGGTTGTCACAAAATAGGTTGGTTTGATTTCCATGAAGTTTTTACCATGCTACTGTTAGGCAAAAAAATAAAAAATAAAAAGAAAAGAAATTGGTTATCTCATCCATAAAGAAATTTAAGAATACTTCGTCGAAGGCTAATTTCATTTTGAAAAGGCATGCTTGACCAAATGAATGGGAGATCCTGGACTTTTGCCATTGCCCATGTATATTGCTGTAATGGACCACAGGCGAACAGAGCCTTTGCTGATATAACTGTTTGTTTACTCCAGTGCGTCAGAAAATCCGGTGCTTAAGATCGCGGACATATTTTTACCATAATAAATCATGCTGTATAGAATTTGAAGGTTAAGATCTTCATTGACAAAAAATTATCTAAATTAAGGGCATTCTAGAATCTAGAACCAAACCCAAAACGTGGTTGTACTTTAAGCAGTTTTGGGGTGGAAGCAATAGAAGCGTGAATGAGTAGTAAGTCATTTCATAGATGTTTCAGGAAATGTTGATTACCGCACATCTTCTGTAAGAATTCTTGCAGATACATTGATTTATAAATCTCCCAGGGCATCTGTCTGCCAGCGGAATTGGGAAGGAAAGAGAATATAGGACTCCGCAACGATACATCCCAGGTTGCCTGTTTCAATTGCATATCTGGTTAGACTGAATTTTCAGGGCAAAGTAGGCTGCATCTTGATCTTGGATTTGTTATTAAGGAGAGGTCTGGCATTGTGTTTGTTCTTTAGACAAAGCAAAGCAGGCAAACGTTTTCATTTCCTTGTCGACGATTATGACAGCAGGCGGCTTTCTTGGTTGTAGGAAGTTGCTAGTGTGTCTTCTCGAACCTAATTCTTGGCCGGTCTGGCAGTAGCAGTAGGGTTCTCGGTAGAACTTACAAGGCATTAAGTATCTCTATCCCGAATGTAATGTATTTCTCGTTCTAAATTTCTCATCTTGAGATTTGTTGGTGAAGGTGAGCAGAAAGCTGCTTTTAGTTTTCGGGTTACATTCGCTTTTCCACTTCCTTTCGGCAGGCGCTGGTTGGGTGCATAGGTGGTGGCCCCCCTTTGGACTCCGAGATTATATATGTATCTCAATTTTTTTATTTTCAAGATTTTAAATTTTAATTTTTAAAAAAATATATAAAATTTCTTTAAAAAATAAGAAAAAAATTACTTTGTTATATAAATCACAGATTCAATGAGCTTTTTAATGAATAAAAAAAATAATTAAAAAAATGATGAAGTTTCTGATTACTCATAGAATGAGGAAGTTTAGGGCCTAAAACGGATAAAATAATGAAATTTTAAGTTTACTCGCGGAAGAGTCTTCCTTCGGCCAAAACACAACTGTGGTTAGTTGGTTGGTCAGATGACGACAGGCAAAGGTAAGCACGACGTCAAATAAAAACCCCGACCGACTAGGCGCAATGATAGGGGGAGGAGAGCTTCAGTGTATTACCGAGTAACCCATTGACACAGGCGGGCCAAAAGTCAATGGACACGTCACGCCATCGGTAAACGTTCGACTCTTCCCTCGTTGAAATTGGGACCGGTTCCGGTCAACAACCTCTCCCACAATGACACAACCCCAACTCCTCCTCATTGTCTCCCAGGCTAAAGAAGCTTTCGCTTAAAGTCAAATAAAATGAATGAAGGGTAAGGGCTCTAATAATTCAGAAGTTTAAAGGTGAAAAGAGTAGGATTAAAAGTCAAATTGTCGAAAGTAAAATTCTTTGACTCCCTCGGCCCCGGGAATTATCAACATCGACGATGCCCGGTTTCGGTCAACACCCACCTCTCAACCGTTGGATCTTTGCTAAATGGTACTAAATCGAACGGCGGAGGACCAAAGGTTCTGTTTTTCTGGGAGAACCACGTTCGACAGGGCACACAAAAACAAAAAAACAAGAGAAAAAAAGTCAAAGATATCTTTCGACGAGAGACCAGTCAGCCAAGAAAAGGACAAGATTGTACAATCTAGTACGGCCCTCCATTCTTGACTCCTTCCCACCCGTTCAATGTCTCTCCCGTCTCCGTCGTTGGCAGGAAACGTTCGTATCCCGCTGTTGAACAAATGGGCGCATTCGACTTTCGTCTTCGGCGAGTGCAGACACAGCTTTCAAAAGCTTACGTCGTGGCTTGAGTCATCCTTGTTGTCCAAACCAATCCGTCTTCCCGTATCGGTCGGGCTCCGGGGATACGCCAATTTTACGAATTCTTTACGGGAATTATTATTAAAAATTAATAAAATATTATTTTGTTTTTATTTTATTTTTGGACGGACAGGAATGACGGGGAGGAGACGGATTAGTGGGGTTCACGGGTATATTGAAACGGTTTGACGCTGACCCAAAGCGGAGAGAGTCTTCGTTCCGTAGCCACGACAGGCATGCCTTTGGCTTTAAATTTTCCAAATTGCACCGGTCTTCTATCATCTAGAAGACAATTGGTTTTGTTTGTTCCTTGAAATCTGCCTTCAAAGAAAACAAGATGTGCCCAAATCGTCATCTGCCATTGAAGAGGCTCTTGGGTCGTTTTCTTAGAACTCGAGTTCTGCGCGGTTTGTGCTGGACAAAACCCCCATAGCTAGCCCGATAATTTTGACTTGTCTGTTGCCTTAAAACTCAATTATTTTTCTCATAAAATTGTTTCATTCCTTCTTATTAGCCAATTCTACCGTCCAAAGTCCAGATAGTTGTGCCTCCATTTGGGTCACATGTCTACTCAGCTGCAGGAACAAAATGCAACCCCACGTCACGGAAAATAGACACACTTGTTGGTATAAGAGTAATAGAATGAATAAATAAAACTAAGACTAAATTAATACTTAATTTGATATGTGAGCTCCATAATTCAATCATATTGTAACAAATTGTTGTTTTTGTGTCTTTGCTTGTATTCCTTTTTTCTTTTTCTTTTTCTTTTTTCGTGTATATGTACGGAAACTCTTGTAAGAATATCATTTGTAAATGTGAATATATTCCCATTGCAATGAAATGGATTTCTCCACATCGAATGTCCAAAAGGATGAGCGTAAATGAACCAACCGAGCTTAATCCCGTAAAGGTGTTACATAGGTATAAGTTACTAGTTAGAAAGAAAAAAAAAAAAAATGGCGCCAATGGATGTCTCCATTATCCACGGGCATTCATGCTTCACGTGCATTAAGAACGCCTCTAAGTTTTATTTCTTTCATTTCCCTATGGCCTCTGGAAAAAAAGGAAGGGGAGAATCTCATGAAAAAGAGAAGTAACATGAGATTGTCTGAGAATGGGAAACGACTAATTTACGAATATAAATGGAAAAAAAAAAAATTGAATACAGAGAATGAGACCCAGTCACCAAATTAAGAGAACTAAATAAATATAACATACCGATCAGGAAAAAAATAAAAAAAAGGCTTAAAATAAAACCTCTATCACGTAGGCTGTTACGCCACCAAATATTTATATTGCGATCTTATCTTTGGATTTGGTTTCTTCGACGGTTGCAACCTCTTCTGCAACTTGTACAATTTTAATGTAACTTGAAAAGAAAATTCAATTAAATAAATTCCCGAGACCCAAGTAAGTTTATTCTGTTACCTAACGCATTAGAGAGAATCATTATTCTATTGAACTTTTTGACTCGAATAAGCAATTGCACTAAAATAATCTCCAATGTCAGTTCACTTGAGTCCACTCTATAGGAGGATGACAATTTCCGGGACGATTTATTAAGGTGTAATTAATAAACTCAAATATTACCCAAGTATGCAATGAAATATATGCGTGTGTGTTATAGAAAATAAGTCAATAAATAGGTTGATGGTAATGTTTATTATGGATGCTGCTGGTGCAGGTTCATGCAGGTTTTATTCATGTGCAAGAACAAAGAAATTTAATTACGTCACTCTGTATCTTTTTTCCTGTTCACCTGTGAAGCGGAAGATCCAAGTCCAAGTAGTTGAAAGGTGCATCTACAAATACTAATTAGCATTCTGTTCACTTGTGACTCACTCGCATATTGCAATGGTGAGTTGAAGCACAACCAGCGATTTCGTTGACTAAAAGGGATCGTGCGTGATTCAAGCTAGCCAGAACACTTACAACCTTGATGCGAGTTAAATGCACTCAAGGAGTAGATTTTATCCCGTACGTCCAAGCGGACGCACATCACCACTTGACCGCAACAAGCACACCGAGAAAAAATATTCCAAGTTATCTCAAACGACATCGGGAGGTTTCTTGATCAAAATAATATTGATTGCCCAACTCTTGCTATTCTGTATGTTATTGGAGTATGGATTGAAGTTAAAAATATTTTATGAAATAGCACAATAATGAGGAGCGATGTTGGAGAGTTGACATATACAACACTTCTATTCGGCAACCAAGTTGATCATTTGGCAAGCCGAGAAAATTACAAGGTCATTCTTTTTCTTCTTCTTCCCTTTTTTTTTTTTTTTTTTTTTTGAAGAGGAAAACATATAGATGACTTCTATTTGGGGAACTTGATAGGACAAAAGGAAAAGGATGGACAAAAGAAATTCTCTGCAAAACATTGAAACTTTGCGTGCCCTACAGCCATAAAAAGGAAGCGAAATTACAATGCATTAGCTAGAAGAGGGTTACCGATATTATATGATTTCTTACTCTTTATTATTATTTTTTATTTTTGCAATAGTACCAATACTAATTGCAGCTTGATTAATTTTAAAATCACAATTAAACATATAGAGAGGTCAAAAAAATAAAAAAAAAAAAAAGATCAGCATACTTAGTTACAATTTTGAAAGAGTAAGGAAGAAAGAAATACAATATCGTCATAATAGTTCAGTTAAAAGACAGGAAAAGTATCTAACAGAAACGAGGCCTACCAAAAATATTTAACATAAAAACCTCACATAATTCCTCCACTAAGAAATTAGAGTAAGTACAGGCCTCGAAAAAGTTTCTAAAACAATTATAAAAAAAAAACACAAAGAGAGAAAGAGAGAGAGAGAGAGAGGAAAAACTAAAACATATTCAATTACAGGGAAAAGGATGATAATTTCACATGACTTTCCATGACTCTAGAGTCGGAAAGCTAGAGAACGCATCAAAATCCGCCCCAGCACCGGAACCAGCACCACCACGGCTGCCATCAGCCACCACCAGCGTCTGAGGAAAAGACATTGGGTCAGGCCCAACATCAGGCCCAGACTCAGATCCAGATGTGGACCCCGCGACCACTTGCTGCTGGTGACGATCGAGCAAAAAGGCCGACGTGTCAAGAGTGGGCAGGGACCCGACCGCAGCACCACCGCACCCCTGCAAATGGCCGCCGGGTCTCTGAGGCTCGGGCTTCAGCACCGGCACCATCGACACCTGCGAATTACAAAATCTAACGCCGGTGACCTGCTGCACCATCTGCCGGAAATTGGCCGGATCCGCCGTGATGAAAGTTGTTTGAGAACGCTTCGAAGCACGGGACTTTCGTTTCGAGACCTTTCCGGTCGGTCCAGGCAGGGACTTTCCCTGGCGTTTCGGCGCCGTTTCTGGATCAGAAGCGGAAACATTGGACGCTGTTGGGGTCGCCGGAGGCACAACAACCGACGCAGTTTCGTTATTAATCAAAGCAAGAAGCGGGTTAAACGAATCGGAAGTGAGAGTTTCAGAGAGAGAAACAGAGTTAGAGTTGGCGGCGGCGGCGGTGATGTTAGAGTCATTGTAGAAAGATTTCTGGAGCGCCTTGGTGAGGATCTCGGTGTCGCGAGCATAAGCCTCCGAAATCCACCATTCAGGGAAGGTGGGCCGGAAGCTAAACGGCTCAAGACTCGTCAAGTTCTCCGAAGACGCCATCTACAACCCCTTGCTTGCTTCCCAGTGAGAATTAGCAACCCCCGCCCCCCCAAAAAACAACAAAAGAAACAAAAAACAAAGGGAAAGAAAACAAACTAAAAGACGATTACCCAAAACAGTACATTTCTTGAGAGTTGAGAATTTAAACAAAAGAAACCAGGACTCTCTGGGTTTGTGTAAGTTGCTGGCCGAGGAGGCTGGGACGTTGGTCAGTAACCCAAAATGGAAGAGAGAAAAATACAATACGAGGGAGGCAGTGGGCGCAAGGATAAATAGGGCGGTGCTGGTGGGGAGGGGCAAAAGAAACCGCGTTGCAAGGGGGGGGACACGCGTCAGCTTATTCGTACGGACAACTCTATCTAACTGGATTGCGACTACAACAATAAAAAAATAAAAATAATATATATATGTACGTATAAAATAAACATTATTAAATCTTAAGTAAACTAACCCTGCTTCGTTTTTGACTGTTTGGATTTTTAAACAATTCATCGAAACTTGTAACTTTGTAAACCACTCCAGCTTCTTGGATGCCCACCAGTCCAGTCCTCGCATTGGGAAGAAGATCGAGAGTTCGATTTTTTATTTTTTATTTTAGACTTTTTTGATTTCCTTTAATTTGTGTCTTTTTAAAAACTAAAAAGAAAAACTTTTAGTAAATTATCTATTGATTATTATTATTATTATTATTATATTTAAAAAAATTGTAACTTTGTAAAATAGAAAGAGAGAGAGAGAGAGAGAGAGAGAGAGAGAGAGAGGCGGTGTCTTTAATTAACATGACCGGTGAGTATTGGCAGCAGCAAGCAACTCCTAGTTAAGCTCTGTCTGCGCGCGCGTGTGAGGCTTTTTAATTTTTATTTTCTTTCGTGTTGGGCTTCGACGGTCAAGCCGTGTCCCTCGGCGTCCTTCCTTGCGCGTAAACTCGCATCCCGAGCGTTTTTTTTCTTTTTTTTTTCTTGTGCATTTTTGTTTATCATTTTTAGCGTTTCTTTTGTCGTGTCACTTTATCTTTTAATTCATGTGTGGATTAAAATAATAATTCCGCCGTTTGAGCTCGTAGCGAGCAAGTCCAATTGGGGGAAGGGGGGGGGTGTGGAAAAAGGAGGGAATCTATGAAATCGAAGGAAAATGTTAAAAGTTCAACCGGAAAAAAGAAAAAAAAAAAAGAAAAGTTTTGTTTAATATTATCCATCCCATTTTCAAAATCACTTGACAAATTGCTTATAGCAAGGTAAATTTAAATTTAGTGGCTTTGCCGTTCCATCTTCAAATTATTAAGCAATATTCCTGATGTTCTAGCTGTTGCTCTTTTCACTTTCATTAGGCGTTGAATATGCAAGTAAATTAGTAAATTGATCCTATGACGCTAAGTCCCGGTGGCAAACTGGTTTATTCAAATCTTTTGCAAAACGCTAACAAGAACATACACTTCGGATCTCCAGCAGGGCATGTATGGCTTTTGAAAGAGTGCAACAGTCAAGTTAGGTAATATGGGAATTGGTGCGTTTCCTTAGGGCTAAACCACATATATGTTCCTCGTAATTCTGCATCCTCAGAGACTAGGACTGGTAGTTGAAGTCGCTTCTTTCGAGTAGCAACTCAGTTCGTGTTCGTTTGATTTATTTGTCATTATGTGTTCTTTTCTCTTTCCTTTTCTTTTCTTTCTCTTTTTCTTCTTTTTGGGTTCGTGTTCGTTTGGTTTATTGGAAACGGAAAATGCACCGTATGTTTACCCTGTGCGGGGCCAGGGGCAATGTATATAATAAATTTTTAAATAAATAAAAAATATATGAAAAATTAACTGAAATGATAGAGTTTAACATAATAGTAAATTTATTTTAATTTAACATAAAAATCACAAATTATTTTTTTATTATTAATTTTTAATTCAAGCAATAGGTATGTTAAACTTATACGCACGCATAATTGGCAGTGGAAATTGACAAAAATTTTCAATAAAGTGATTACGTGTCGTGACGATTGGATGACGAGCGGGCTTTAAAAAATAAAAAAAATATATAAAAAATATGAAAAAAAAAAAAAGGAACTGCCGAAGAAAGAGGCCCGAGGCAGAGGAGAGAGAAGGGATAGGATTTTGACTTGATTGAACTTTGTTTGGTTTTGTTGATTGATGCTTACACCGAAAGCTCTGGGTTCATTCCCAGATGCAGACAGCCTCGGTACCCAACCTTTTACTCTGCCCTCGGCTTTTGCCTTTTGGGTCGCCGTCGGTTGCCCACTCGGCTTTTTGTGGTAACGTTTTAACGACGTTCTGCTTTTCCCTACGTGTAACTGAAACGAACCTTATTAACTAAAAGTCTTAAACGAGAAAAGAGTGCGTCACCAGAACCTGCGTAACTCAAGAAATTCAAATGCATATGTGAATAACATTATGTTTGCATTGTACTATGGAGTGGTCCAATGCGTGTAATTTGATCTTCATGAAAGTTCTTTAATATCATGCCATGGGAAGATTTTTTTTTTTTCCCTTTTTCTTTTTTCAGTTAGAGGGAAGAAAAAATATTTAATCATTAATAAAGTTTAAAGTTTAAACTCAAATTGAGAGAGAGAGAGAGAGAGAGAGAGAGAGAGAGAGAGTATTAAGATGTGGAGGTGAAGATCGTGTTGTTGCTAAATCACAGATAATTAATTTGAGTCAAGTGATGATTAACAAATAACAAGGCAGACTGCTTGTATCGACAAAATCTCTGTGGGACACCCGTTGACTTGGAAGTCGACTAAACCGAAAAGGAAGTAAACCCACCCGCGGAAACCTCAACACGGACATTAAGTAGCAATAATGTCATTTTTTATTTAGTGTAAGTCAAGGCAGCCTTGGGTGGGAACTCCCCCATTTGTCACGGCGGCACCCCCATGAGACCCAACGCGACATTCGTGCCACGTACTTGATATGTCTTTAATTTTCTATTTTATTTTATGTTTTTGGCCCGTCTTGTTTGTTGTCTGGATGTGTGCTGTAGACCTTGTCAGGGTCGATTCGTTAGACGAGGGGGAAGATGGGGGTGGGGACGGGTAGAGACAGCGATGTGATTTTTGGGCCGGAAGGATAGCACAATTTCACCAACCGTTCGTGAATATTTTGGCTTCGTTTGCAATTATACATCGAGATTTGGCGGAAGGTGTGGAGGCAACAATCCCTAGCTTCTTTTATAAGCCTATTCAGGACAGGAGGGAGGGGAGGGGAGGGGAGGGGAGGGGAGGGGGGCCGGGACAACAGTCTATCAGACTATAACCGACGGGTAATCAAAAGATTTTAAATGAATATTCCCAACAAAATTCCCTCAGAAGTTATATGAATTTGAATTTTTAAATTAAAAATTTCGTACCAAATTAACAGAGAAACTATTTATAAGAAGACTGCTTCTTCTGTTATATAACTAATAATTTAATATATCTCTTTTCCTCCTATGTCCCATTTTCTCCTTCCATTTCTCGGAACAACGAGCATGAATTAGGATTCTACGTACATGTACATTTGTATGTATTAGATGTGTACATACATGCATACACGAATACGTATTTATGTAGATGCGTGTAATGAAAATTCCTATACCGTGATTTGTCTGCATCAAATCTCAACAGTTTGAGAAGAAAATGCTGTGGCTTGTTACAGATGTGATGACAGAAATTAGAAAGGACTTTGAACTAATGAAAACCCAAATTATATTAAATGTAACATTAAAAGCTGAAATCCAATATCCATCTGAAGATGAACTTATGGGTTTAGCTACCAAAGAACTCTACGTCTTTAGCATATATCCGCATACGGTACACCAACATTTGAATTATCGTTTTGATTGCTGTGTACGTGGACAAGTTGGAGTTTTACTCCTCGTGCAGCCCATAATGTTCGAGAAGATCCGGAGAATAGATGTATTCAAGTTCCCTACATGCTGCAACTCCCCAACAAAATGACTAGAGACGTGAGATATGCAATAAAGTAACTAATTAGTAAGGATGCGCGGCCTATATTAGATAGTTGTCTTTCTTTTTATTTCTTTTTTGGGACAAGATAAGTTAATTGAATGGTCAGGAGCCAAAAGGGAAAAGCGCACTTGCATGGTCATGTACTATTCTCACTTCGCAAGATATATTCTATATGTATATACCTCACGGTCCATTCCTATCCTAATCATATATGGCTCGCCATAGCCTTGATCGCACGAGACTAATCTTTATATTGACATTGAAGATCTGGAATTGATAATAGCTTAAAATTTCGTACACGCCCGATAACTTGGTCATCATTCTGGTGATCATTGCAGAAAGTTTTTGGAATAAGATTTGGTCAGCTTTAATTTATTTTCCATGATATCGATGTAAAACCAGTCAAACCCTAAAGAATTATTTTCTTGTTGTTTAAATTTTGCCAACTACGAAAGTCAATTCGCCAACCAACTAAACTGGTACCAGTAAGTTGGACAGGGTAAGTCAAGTCAAATTTGGTTATGGTAGCTTGCTTTCTTTCATTTCGCCGTGGTCCAGAGCACAAATATCTTTACACGTATTTGTGTCCATTTCAGATTTGCTAGTAATGCCAGTCTGTTTGTCTGAGGGCTCACGCTGCAATTGTATTATGGCTTAGCTATGCAAGGAAATTCTATTATTCAGCAAAAAGGAGATGAAGGACAATCGGATAGGGATGGTAATACTGATTTATTGCTATACCAATGATGCACATAAATTACTTGCTTTCATCTCAATGATATAGGCAAGGAGAATTAATTATTTAATAGTTGTTTTCCACAAGAAAAAAGAGTCTTTTTCGGCTTGACAAAATTGCATAGAAACGTCTAATATACACCCCCATAATCATCAAGTTCTTGTGTTAAATGGCTACTTCCCAGTAATATAAGCCTTAAAAGTGAAAATTCTCAACAATGAAAACCCTGCCTCATCTATTAATGACTTTATCAATCATGACGACCAAAACACGGTAGGCCCTCTTGGTGATGGTAACATGCAGAGAAAGAGAGGCCTCCGTCCATGAAAACCGTGTCTTGCGTCTTCTTCTTCTTCTTCTTGTTAAAAACTAATGACCCACCACCATCCCATCACATTATAAGGACATCTTGTGTCGCGTGGTCCCGTTATTTGGGTTTTGGTGTTTCTGAATGAGCATATCTTGTGGAGCAGTTCGGCCACACAAATCGCAATCTTTATTTGCTAGCTAGCTCAGTTCTCCTAGAAAGATTTGAAAACCACAATGGTACACAGACATCCTTATCCTTTGCTATCTTTCGTTGGAAGCTTTTTGGTTTTTGTTATGGACTTTCCTGGAGGACATGAGGGTCAACTTGGCTTTGAATGGGTTGTGAATACATAGCAAATACAATCAATATACATGACCCCCATTTTTCTTTTCCTAGTTAAGAGACCAACACAAAGCTTTTGTAAGAATTTTCTCGGTTAATTTAGCATCCAACTAAAAGGAATTGGGATAGAGAGGTAAAAGGATCTAGTATAAAAATAAAGGAACCAATGAAATTGACCTACTTTTTAACCTCTTGGCGGGATGAACGAAAAGGTCGATGCCAATTATATATGCGTTTAGATTAAGGAAAGGATAAAGCGAGAGAAAGACCGCGAAAAGGAAATAAAAAAGAAAAAAAAAAAGTAAATAGAAGTGTCTATCAATCAATGTTGTTCCTTTCACGTTTCTTCTGGGAATTAAAATGGAATCTTATTGTCTTCTCTTTTCACAACAAAGGTTCAATACTTGTAATGGTCACTGATTGTATCTTTCGGGTGCTTTAGGAGTGAATTATGGACACTCGTGTAGGTTTAACTTACATAACAGTTAAACCTCGAGTAATTAAGACACTGGAGATGGAGAATGCAGCACGCAATAACCAACACTAGCTGTAACAAAGACAGAAAATAGTTGCTCAATTCCCTTACCGGTCGGGCTAAAGAAATGTTCTGGTCAATTCAATTCCAGCGCTAGAGAGAATGGGGTTGTAGAGAGCATATAATGGTAGTACGGCCTTTAGGAATCTGGGAATTTATGTCCTTTCTAATACTAACATTTTGCGGCATCACTATAAATCTAAGCCTTTCAATCAATAATAACTAATTGAATACGATCCAAACAGTGATGAAACTAAAAATTTTAGTCAGTAAGAATAATAATATGCAAAAAAAATAAAAAAATTAAGCAATAATATACGAAAAAAGAAAAAACACTGGAGAATTCTTTTCATCCCTAATTTATAAATTTAGTGGGGGTCAAGATTTTTTTTAGTAAAGTAATTTCAAGACTTGACTCTTAATCCTTGTTTCTTCCAAATTCCAGTTGGGGGGGGGGGGAGGAGGGGCACTTGACCCCACCGGGTTTCAAGTGGATCCGTCAATGCATTATGACATGTTAGAACTTGCAACACAATCGAGTCAAGTTCCTTCAAGCATCAATTATGGCACCAAAAATTGTTGTTGTTGTTTGTCAATCTGGATTTTTTTTTTCTTTTTCTTTTATCATCATCATCATCATTATTATGGTAAAACACATCGTTGTCATGGTTTGTCAACATTTTTTCTCGGGTGGGTTGGGGAACCCGGCGGGGGGGGGGTGGGTGGGGAGGGGGGGTCCCAACTTTAACGCATGAAGATGCAATCAGCTTTTGTGGCTACGCTGGGACTTGATCAACTGTATATTCTATACACGAGTTCGTCCCAATAAAACAAAGGTAGATCCACGAGAATTTTAAGGATGCCCACTGAGACTTTTTTGAATCTATTAAGAAATATGTTGAGTTATGAATTATTTAATAAAAAAATATATATTTTTTTTCAAATTTTTATAAATATATATTCGAATTAAAACTCAAAATCTTAAACGCTTTGAGTTTTTGATCTAAGATGGATCGCCACCTGATTCGGGTCTGGGGTAGTCCGGACCTCAATATATAGAAAATCTTAAGCCCACTTTAAGCATTATACCTCTCGCAGGGCGGGCCTGGCCTGATTAGTTGGATCCGAAATTTATTGTCTGGGCGGACAAGCCTCGAAACTGGACATCTAAAATGGGCCGAACGGCCCACCGCCCAGCAAATGTAGTGCAGGAAATTGTCCAAGGCCCAACTAATTTCGGGCGAGCACCGCAATGCAAATACCATTACGCTCCCTCCTTGCTCGCGTAGAAACGACGCTGTTCCAAACAGTAAACCTGCGTTTCACGTTAAGCGACGTCGTCTCACCTAGCACGGCGTTTCCTTGTCACGCGACGACTGGGGAAATGTTTCCTTGTCAAGCAACATGTTCTTGCTTGGCCTGTCTCTTCCTTCTTCTTGAATTCTTTATTTTCTTCGCTTCTTCTTTTCTTTCTTTTTCTCTCTGTTTATTTTTTTATTATTTTTATTTACTGATTGATATTTTCTATTGTTAATGATAGGGAATTGAAGCTCAAAGAGTCGCACAAGGTTAATGGTATTTTTCTCACTTTTGAGTTTTTTTTTTTTTTGGAAAGTCAAAGGAAGAAAAAGAAAAGTTTAGTCATATATTATGAATTTTTCTTTTCTTGTCCAAAGGGGAAAAAAGAAGAAAAAAAAAAGCATGAATCAGTTGCATTTATATTCCTTTTTTTTTTTTTTCAAAAATGATTGACTTCTTGTAACGACCTTTACTCTAATTCCTTACTGCATCTTTTTTTTCTTTTTTTGTTTTTTCTGTTTTGAATAAGCTCTTATTAGTAATTTGGGAGTTTGGAACAGAGAAAGAATAGATGAATTTAATACACTTAAATGTAGGTATTTTGTTGTAATTTTATTTTGTTAAACTAAGATAAAAGTAAATAAATAGTATCACATTATCCCATTAAAAAAAATTATATTTATCAAGAAAAAACAAAAAAAAATTGATGAAAATTCAATTAAATTAATAATTTAAGTATCTTAACAAAAACTTAATTCATAATTTTTGACGATCTTTTAATGACTAGATCTAAACGTTCAATTTTGTGATTTTACGAGAGAGGCAGGAGATGCAAGGTGGTGGTGTGGGGGGGGGGGCTCTTATCTTTGCTATTAGAATAAGGTTTTAATGCCTCGTTGCTGTAATACTGAATTTAGACAAAATAATAATAATAGTAATAAGAAGAAGAAGAAGAAGGGAATTAAAGAATATATAATATATCAGTTTAAACGTGGAATAATCCGAATGGTCGGAGCGTAGACGAAAGGCAGGGGAAATTTCCGAAGAAGAAGAGCGGGCTTAGTAGGACGCACCACGTGTATTTTTGGATAGACCACCGTAGACCCGCCCCAAAATAATTTTTCCAGTCGCTCGCTCGCTCGTTCTCTCTCTCTCTCTCTCTCTCTCTCTCTCTCAATCCAAACACTCTTCACGTCCACTCTTGTTTCTGTCTCCTTCCATCATCTCATCTCCTTAAAAAGGTTGTAAAGGTAAATCTAATTTTCTTATTCTCTTTTAGAATAAAAAAAATTCCAATTATGCATCTTCTCTATTTTATTTCTTTTTACTTGCCTTCTTTTTTTTGGTTTAATCCTTCCTGATCATCCAAGCTCTTATCTTATTTCAATTGACGCTTTTGGGTTATCAATTTATGACTTTGTCTAATTTATCATGGATTTTGGTTGGTATTCTGGTTTTTTTTTTTTTTTCCTTCTCTCTAGAATTGTTGAAATTGAATGCTATAGATTAGTGGGTTACTGTGTAATCTGGGGGCCAATAAACTGAATGTAAAATAATCTTACAAAATTCTTATGTTGATCAGGGCTTTTTGGATCTGGGTTTTTTTTTTTTTTTTTTGGAGTGGAGCAATAAGCTCAGCAATGGGTGGAACCTTAATGGGTTTCTTTCTTTATTCTTTTCGGTAAACTTAGTTTACAGTGGGCAAGCAGGTGCAGTATATCTGGTTTCAATATGTTCTATCTTTAAGGATTTCGATTTAGCTTTCAAGTGGAAAATTTAAGTTGATTGGGTAGAAGGAAAATGGGAGCCGTCGATGGTAGCCACACATGGCGCTGTAATTTTAGAAATTAGGATATTTTTCTTTGTTTATTATCAAACGGATAATTGCGATAGCTTATCTTTCCAATGATGGATTTTCCTAAGATGGATACTTATATGGTGATTATGTATGAGAAATGTTAATTTCTAAGGTTCAAGGTATTCTAAGGTTCAAGGGTATGAGTTGAAATATGTTATGCATGGAAGTCGTTTATGAAGGATTTGAAGCAAGCATGTACCAACAAAACAAGGATTTGAAGCAAGTCGTAAGTTTCTTTTTACTTTACAATCTTTTGGGATGCATATATTGGTCTGCCAAGAATGTTTTTTGATCTTATCTTGTGCAGTCTTTTTGATGCACGATTTTATTGCCAATCATTTCCAATGATATTTTTGTCTTTTAGGTTTGTTTCAAATGTTGTCATAGCTAGAGAAAAAGAGAATTGTTTTGAATGCCTGAAAATGATGTATCCCATACAATTTGTGGGAAGCTATTCTTGTAGAGTCACCGAGCATGTGCTTTTTCAGGGTAGATGACCACTGTTTTTTGCGTTTTAGGGATCTGGGACAGTTAGAAATGTTCGTTTGCTTGGAAAAGAAGGTACTTTGATTGGAATTGAGTACAGAAATGTTTTTTTATGTTTTGCTTGGAAAGTAGAACCGGGGATGATTGACAAAAAAGCCCTTGATTGAATCCAGGAAAATCAGCATTTTGTTTTTTTTTTTTTCGTTCTTCAGTCTTTACTAAGTTTTAACCTCTTTGTGGAACACTTTTTAAGTTGCAAGTGGTATGGACTAAAGCAGTGCTTTTGTATGTGATTGCCCATGCAGATTACAGGTAAATTTTGTGGAGCCTTGGAGACAAGAACTGGGTTTTGTTTTCTGTGATATTTGCAAAGGGAAGAGAGTAGAGGATGTCAAGTGGCAGAAATACCCACTGGTGTTACAGGTGCAGGCAACCAGTTCGGTTGCGGGGCCAAGATGCAGTTTGTGCCTACTGTAATGGAGGCTTTGTTCAAGAACTTGATGATATGATGCAGGTCAGCCCAATGGATTTGTTTGGGCCGGACAGTGATGATGACCATGAACAGAGATTTGGCCTTATGGAAGCTTTCTCAGCATTAATGAGGCAGCGTTTGGCAGACAGAGGCCATAATCATGATGTCAGAGTGAGATCACATTCTACTCTTGAACAGCATCCGGGTGTTGGTCCTCTGTTGATTTTTGGTGGTCAACTTCCATTAAGATTGCCTGGAAATGGGGGGTTTGAAACTATTTTTCCTGGGGCTCCTGGAATTGCTTTTGGACGAGGTAATGCTGGTGATTATTTTATTGGCCCTGGACTGGAGGAATTGTTTGAACAGCTCTCGGCTAATGGTCGGCGAGGTCCTCCCCCAGCAACCAGATCCTCCATTGATGCGATGCCTACCATAAGGATCACACAGAGGCATCTTCGTTCTGATTTCCACTGTCCGGTCTGCAAAGATAAATTTGAGCTGGGGTCTGAAGCAAGGCAAATGCCATGTAGCCACATATATCACTCAGATTGTATAGTCCCGTGGTTAGTCCAGCATAACTCATGTCCAGTATGTCGCCAGGAGCTCCCTCCACAAGGAACCACCAGCAGCAGTAACTCTCAGAACTCAACTGCTCGTAGCAATAGCAGCAGCTACAATGGTAGGGAGAGTAGCAGGGAAGGAAGACGTAATCCATTTTCCAACATGTGGCCATTCCATCGCTCCTCTAATGCTAGCTCAAGCCATGATGGTAATACCGGAAGCGGCTCCCCTTCCATGCATGAAAACAACCACAACATGGGGTATTCAGGTTGGCCTTTTGATTGACATGCCGATGTGGTCTAAAATCAGCGTATCTTTTCTTTGTTTATACAAAAGCAACTTGGTGCCTCCGTTATACCGAAAGGAAATTAGTTGGAATGAAAGAGGTTTGAAACTTGTGGTCCACAAGGCTTAAGTCCTATTTGATAGTAATTGAGGGTTTGTTGTGCTTGATCTGCTACTCTAGTGTAAATGACTTTTTCGTCTGTGCAACCTATTTTACCTGCCGCTCGTCATGTTTCACGGTGTGGGTGACTATGCTGCCATGGGCTTTCAAATTGGTAGTCGAACATGACGTGCTAACCGTTACAAATTGACCATTAAGAGTCAATTTTTTACACAAGGACTACTCTAGCCCAAATTCCAACTGGGCCTCCCTATAGACAATTAAACAAAAAAAAAAGGAGTTAAAGTTCTTAAACTGGGAAGATCCACGAGGGGAAATTTGCAAGTTGCCACTCGTGATCTGCTATGCTAACCAAGCGCAGAAGATAAATCGGTAACGCCAAACTGAGTACAACAGTGAGGAAAATGGCTTTCCTTGCAGGGAATCGAAACAAATAATAATTACAAAGAATAAAGAGAGGAAGATAAGTGAAAACTAACTCTTCCTTCATGTAGTTCTGCATTCTTAAATTTGTGGTATGATTATGTCGTCGAAGTGATGGGAAAAGGTTATAAATGGACCCTGAATGGACGTTGGTATATGGCCAGACGTTTGGCTTCTTTCCCTGTGATATGTCTATGACCAACCACTCGGAAGCTCATTTTGATACTTACCCTTATCTTCCAGATGAAACCATGAAACAACTACTAGACTCGAGCTTTCTTGGTTCTCAGTGCTTTCTAGCAGCGATTAGAATTTTCCAATTAACCAGCTCATTGTAGGGTAGAAATTTGCCTTCATGTCGATCAGTTTCAATTTGCAGGTATCTCAAGCACCACTTAACTACAGTCACTTCCTTTTCTTTTTCTTTCTCGGTTATCTTTCATTACGATGCACCAGTAAAGATTTTCCGAGAGTGCCTCTGACAATGGTCCCCAGAGAATTTCAGCGCAAATGGAGTTTTGCTAAAGGGAAGCATTTAAGTCCAGCAAAGTCTTGCACGTTCTTCAAGCGATTATCCCCGGTTTCTTTCTGTTCAGTTTCCTATTCTTGCACTCTGGACTCGAAACACATTTCGCTTTTGTGCTTTAGAAATGGTGCCTTTGGAATCCTTACTGCTATCACCTCACTGAACAACCAATTATAGACTTTGGTTCAGCATGCAAACCACCAAACAGAAGACACGGAGCAAAAAGTCAATACTGGCGCTAGGACAGAAGCAGGGGACAAAAGCATTAAGTCCTCAGACAGTAAACAACAAAGGCAGCTTGGACTGAGGGCTGGAGAGAGGAGAGTAGGAGTTTTTGAAACAACTCCAAGCTCAGTACAATAAAAGGCACATCACAACAACATCAATCAGTTTGTTAGCTCCATAATGGCAGAAACAATATCACCATTCGCAGCCTTGAGAGCTTTCGCAGCCCTTGCTCTTGAAACCCCAGCTTGTGTCATCACCAACTCAATGTCCTTGGGCTCAACACCAGTCTCATCTACTTCTTCATCATCTGGAGCAATGGTTGATGGTTCAGGATTTGATACCGCTGCAGCTACATTAGGAGCCCTGAACTGCTCTGCCGCCTGGGTCTGAAGTTGAGAACTCAAATCCTCAATCTTTGCTTCCCCAAATATGACGTATGTGTCTGAGGTAGGGCTCTTAAAAACATCTGGTTTTGAGATAACAAACATTATCTGTAATCAAGGCATAAAAAGGCATGTTAGAACAGGGGTGGGACTACCATGAACAAAGAAAATTGGACAAGTAACCAAAATACTTGCATTCTTGCTCTTTTTGACAGTAACACGGCTGACACCAAGGATTGGCTTCATTCCAAGTTTCAACATTGCCTTACGACTCTTCTTCTCACTTCTGCTCTGCTTAGAACGGCCACTTACATTTCCTTTCCCTGCCAAAAAAAGGTTTGGAAATCAATTGACAAAATGTGCCCAACAGGAACATTCAGCGGGAGTAACATAAGCCATTCGTGTTTAAATTGTTCTAACCTTCACCATCCTCTTCATCCTTTTCATCATCCTCATCCTCATCAGTGTCATCTTCATCGTCCTCATCCTCAACCACAGGCTCATCAGGCTGCAAGAACTCAAAAAGATCACCCACAGAAAAGGAAAAAGGTTGCGCAAATCATATGTAGTATTCCTAAAACCAAGTACCACCAAAAGAGGTCAACTAAGCTACATCCAACCATGCAAAACAACACTAGGGACAGTGAGGAGCAGCCACAACAAAAAAGGGATCATTTTATTGCCAGAACAATAGCTGCAAATTATCAACAATTCTGCCAAGGGGAGCTCCGCCAGCTGCCCAAGCAGGTAATCGCATGTACTTAAGTCAATTATAGCTACAAGCTCATTTTCCCTATTAAACCTCAACCAAATATAAAGACATAGCATAGGGGAACTCAATCCCACAGCAACAGATTCAATGGCCCAAACCTCCTCAGAGTAGTTTGACATCTCATTTACATTGAAAATTGCCACATTAATGGCGTCCAGAAGAATCAAAACATGAATCCCCACAAAAGACAGATTAACATTAGTGAAGAAAAATACAAGCATCTACAGAGCCTCAATAAGTGCAATTCCTTTTAGAAGTCAAGGGTTACAAGAAAGTTGCAAATAAAAGAGATAAAACCAAGATAAAGGTTCTTGCACAATCAGAATGTCTAAACATGGAAGCTTAAAAGAGATCATAAAATCAAAACATAGGTTAGACTCCTGGAATAAGTTGGAGTGCCAATCACATTTGATGATGTTTCTGTGTCCTCCAACATTTCATCTTCCAACATTCTAAGAGTTTTGGTGTGTTCTTAGAATTTGGAAAATCTGGAAAAGCACAGTCATCAAATCAAGCAATTCGACTGGAGGAAGGTCAGGTAGATCATAACCACTGGCAGACAAATTACTAGTGGGTAGAATGCATTTATGAATTTTAAGCTTACAAAAACATTGGGATATAAGGTTTCCTCATCAATGTAAATTTGACGAATAGTCTAAATAAAAACTTGCTTCAAGTATTTCGACATTTCTTTTTATATTTAATTTTTTCTACAAGATACATGTTTTCTGTTAGAAGAAAGCAGAAGAAAAATAAAAAATAAAAAATCAAACACACTGACTGGTTAAATGACACCAAAACCCTTAAAACCCTTATGAATTCTGGTAAAAAAAGCAGTTATCATAATATACAACCAAAATAATCCAAAAAGAGATAATAAAACATCTAGCATTCCTACTCAGGACCAAAATCCAAAATGACCCCACAATCCAAATCAATTCCGAAACGAAATTTGCAGTTAATGCATATAATGAGAAGGACTATTAACCTATGACTATCAATCAAACAAAACATACGACTTTAAACACTTGGAAAAAAAAAATCCCTCAAATCTACACCATCAACAACCAACACAGAAGAGAGAGAGAGAGAGAGAGAGAGAGAGAGAGAGAGTACATTGAGCTTCTGCTGATCGAGATGTGCAGCTAGAAGTTCCTCTTGAGTCTGAGCAGTCATGGCGGATGCTTCTGCTTTGCCTTGTACAGAACAAGAGGTAACCTTTAAACCCTAGAAACCCGAAATCCTAAAAACATTGTTACCATCCGATTTGGACCTCTACTTATATACTGAAGTTATTCGGGTCCGGATCCCCGGTCCGCGTTCGAGTTGAGTTCCTGTCATTCTTTATTTGTTGGGCCTGCCTAACAATTTATTATTATTATTATTATTATTATTATTATTATTTTAATTCTTAAAATTTCCTTCTTTTTTTATTATTTTTTAATATCATCCTATGACTACTAGACCCCACTTTTGTTTTTTGTTTTTTTTTTTTGGCTAAGTTACTCCTTTCTTATATGTCATTTATAATTCAAGGCTCCTGCTCCACAATATTTTATAATCACTATTTTCTGCATATAAATAAAATGATATACTTCCGTTTAATGTGCAATGATATTGCGACCTCCAATTCTTTGTTTCTTAAAATTAAGTTCAAAGAAAATATATATTTATTAGGCTCCTAAACGGCAGGTACAATAGACGGACACATAGCTCGTGAAATGGTTCGTGCGTGTGTGTTGCCGGGGGCAACAAGTTCAAGTTGGTAAGAACCCGTGATTTTTCTAGCCATTTGTATGATCATCGATCATCGTGGAGGAGCCTAATCACCGTAGATATGTCCTACCTTCATAACGGCTGGTTTTAGGAATTGAATTAGAGAGGCCCTTTAGCGGTATGGTAAGGCGTAAAGTCATCGATTCAACCGAGTAAGCATTCAAATATCTGTTCCACACATTCATTCGTGAAGGTGCTCCTGATGGGTTGAAAACCATATCAACGACGGGTCTTCTTTCTTTCAAATAAGGCATACTTCGTCTAGTGCAAAACTTTTGAAAATTTTCATTTCGTTGTATTTTCTTTCATTTTCTATTTCTTCGTTCCCTCCCTCCTATGTGATTTTATATAGTTCACCCAAGGCTGGTACAAAGTTCATGATGTCAAGTTTAGTTCAGCCTATTTCTATATTCTTATTATGCTAGTTTTAGTTCAGCTTGTCCCCATATTCTTATTATCCTAGTTTTATTTCAGCTTGTCCTAAATAAATATTTTCAAAGTTGGATAAATATTTTCAAAATTGGATTATCCAACGAATCTCTAATCGTATTGCTTTTTCTTCCCCCCCCCACCTTTTTTTCAGTTTATCTATATCCATGATAAAAGTTCTGTTCTCTAAAGGGTTCTAAAATCTTGGCTCTAGGATTCAAGGAAAATTTATAGCGGTGAAAGGGAATCGGTAAATCTTGATAGACGGACCTTTTACTATTAATGTAATGCCTACTGACTGAGTTTTGAATTAAATTGGGTACGAAAGTTACTTTGTATACAAACTCATAAAAGTTTTTGGGTATTTAGGTATTCAATCAATCGCGTTTAGGTAGTAAAGAGATCCAGAGTAAAGGGTTAGTTGATTGATTTTTTTCCCCTTCATATACCATAAAATGCTAGAATATTTCCATTCCTCGTTCTTTCTTTACAGTACCGTGAAAATTAAGAACAGAAAAGATATCCCCCTTAGACATCTGTACAAGACGAAAATTTATGTTATGATATTTATATACGCTTTTAATCATTGTTATAATTAGAACTTGAAAGAATTCATTTTCCATTGAAAAGAATCAGCAGTGATTAAATTTTACTTTAAATTTAATTCGGAGTTATTAATTACTTTGCTTCGACTAACTGAAAACCTTATCGTTGGAATAGATTAATTAAATCATAATTTATTCGTTGATCGTATCATTAACCATTCCTTTCCCTTGCCTTATATTTAAATAAAAAAATTATGTCAAATAAGCGAAAATTGTCGTGGTTGCAGGAATCTATAGATCGCATATAGGTTTTAAGTTGATTATGATTAAAAGCGTATTATTCATAGAATATATTACTCCATTCCAATTCAATATAATGGGATATTTTGAATTCAATTTCTAAATTTAGAAATTCCTTTTGGCAGAAGCGGCATCCCATCTAGAATTCTCATTACCAGCACCACCATCACCTCCACGCCCCCAACCACCAGCGCCACTACCACTAGATCCACCACCCCAACTGCTACCGCCGCCGCTTCCACCAGTGCCCCAGCCACCAGGGAATGCATCTCTGCCTGGTGAATTCTGGACTTTAGCACCAGGGAAGCTACCCCAGCCTTCATCATTGCCCTTGGCATTTGAATCCCATCCTCGACTACCATAACCGGAATCCTGCCTCTCGTTACTGTTGCTATTTACCCTGCTGCCGTTGAAGGAGCTGCGGCCATGCCCTCGGCCACCATATGGCTTTGGCACACCACCATGGTTGCCTTCTCTGCTACCACCATTTTTATATTCATGTCGACCTGTAAAAAGAAATGCAGAGAACTGTATCATTTTGATTGATTAGGAATCCAAAAGCTTGATGCAAGCACACACAAAAACAGCATAGCAACAACAGGTCTCAATTTATTTCGACGCATTGCAAATAAATTTAGTTCTGCTAAACAGTAGAGTAGCAACATTCAACACAAACCCCATCAGTAAAAGAACCCGTCTAGTTTTATGGTGAAAGAGAACCATTCATTACATCAAACTGACTGTTTTTAAGTGATAATGATGTTTCAGCAACAACAGGTCACATCAAACATGATTGAGCTTCGCTAGAAAAATTCAAATCAACCGAGAGATGCCAAATGTCTAGCACCAATGTTAAGGATGAACAGAGAGAAGAAACGAGAGTAGCTTCAGGAAAGCTCAAATGAAAAGCTGTGATATTCATCTACAGTAAGTGCAGACAGGTGATGAAAGAACTTCAATGCACATAACTTCGATAAGTGCAGACAGGTGATGCTCATCTACAATAAGTGCAGACAGGTGATACTCATCTACAATAAGTGCAGACAGGTGATGAGCCAACGTGTGATTGATGGAAACCCACAGAGAACTTCAATGCACAGAATAGGAAGAAGACAGGCAAAAAGAGTTTCCTGACAGCCCAAAATACGCATTGCTAGAACGATAGGTCAAGATTGGGGGATGTAGACCTCACCAATCCAATGGCACACATCTTCATGTGATATTCTTCAAGATGTAAATTTCATTAAATACAACATCACTCTCACTATACAAGCATTTAACATTGATTCAACTGAAGGGCGAGCCTTAACATCAATTCAATAATGCAGGATTCACATAGGGAATACAAGAAGACCTCAAGCCATCAAAAATCCATATTCTATACTTTTCGAAAAGCTTGCAGAACTTAAAAGAGTTATCTCAAGTAAAAGTGAAAGATAACATAGCAGTTTGCATTTCATACTGCTACAATTCATAGACAAGGTGGAAAGCTTTAAGCACTTTACCTGTCCTTGATCCTGCCAAAGAACGATCTCTGTCAAAAGATTGGCCCCTCCAGCTTCCAGCATTGCTTGACCCACCCCAACCACTAGTGACGGAAGAGGCCCCAGTTGCAGGACTTCGCATTGGCACCATGGCAGCAACAGATCTAATTGATGGTGCAGATTCATGCAGTGGATCATCTATATGCCTCTGAAAATATGCTACAAGTCGATCTATATCCTCAAACATCCTTTTCCGAAACTTGAATCCCTTGGGATACAGACCAACATACTCATGATGTGGATTTGTACTCCTTATGTAAGTCAAAATGAATGTTCCTGGATGTTCATGAGAAATGCCAAAAGCATAAACTATCCTCATAGGATACTCTGATTTCTCAATCCTCAGGAGTTCATCAACTTCTGCCTTATTGCCCCTTTTGAACTTCCGATAATTTAGCATTGCCTTTAGGTGAGCCACCAAGGGATCAACATATCTGTCCATTACCTAAATTTAATGGTAGGAGACAAAGACAAATAAGTTTGATTCTCTTTTCTGACACAAGAGGCAAGAAACTAAAATGAGAGTAACTAATGGGAAATATTATGGTGAATCTCAAAACCACACAAAAACTTACAGCAGTTAACAAAAAATAATCTAAAAGCAGATGCTGAGACAAAAAGGAAGATACCTCATCCAAATCCTCAAAAGTGTCCTCCCCAATTTTCAATGTCTTCCCGATACGAAGTAAACTTGTGATGTCCTTGTGTTCCTTTCCACCTTCAACTATGTCTTTGTGAGCATAAACTCCATTGTAGATTTTAAGAGCTAGAGTCAAGTACGATGGTCCACGAGAACTAGGACGAATAATACTTTCACCAGGATCCTTGTCTGATAGAAACTGTAAAACATCATGATAAAGAAAATAAATGAATTTGGGCTTGTTATTCTATGAAAGTAACGATAAAGAAAAGAAATGAATTTAGACTTGTTATTCTATGAAAGTAACAAGTGATCAAGAAAACTTGGATGAAGAAACAACTTCTCACAAACACAAAAAAATTGCAGACTGCTTTTCAGATAAAGTACATAACAACTCAAACTTGGATAAAAAAATCTGATTTGACACAGAAAGACCCTATTATTAGGTTGCAAGATCTTAATTATCTCAAAAAATCTAAATACCTCCGACCATAGTGCTAAAAAAGGTGATGGTAAGGAATACCATGAATTCAGTGAAACAAAATTTGGGCCCAGCTCCGTATATAGAACAAGAGGAGATGGTAATAAAGGCCATAACCCAAACAGCGTGGAAGAACAAGATCGGTGAGGAGCTCACCTGATCCTTGTAAAAACACTCCCACTAGAGTAAGTCTAGTTATTTCAAGGAGCCGTGGTGCCTCAAACACCTAAAATTCAGAATCAGAGATCCAATGGCCCAAGGCTGGAGCTCAATAAGTCTAGTTATGAATGTCCCTAGAGCAAGTTTCTTCATCCTTGTTTTAACAAGATACTCACCACAAATGAAATCATTTTGGCTTAGTAAAGAATGTGATCTCTCCCACAAAATTTAACACTTTTAGAGATATTTCTATCCCATGCAAAAATCCAAATAAACTATCTGCCCATAGCTAATCTTACAAGTTCAACTATACCAAACATGCAACACAATTACATTTACTAATTATTACCTCAATTGCTTCATCAGCAGTTATATTTTGGAAGCGAGGATGAACTATCATCCTTGGCTTAAAATGTTTCTTTGCAAGTTCTTTTTCTTTGCGAGCCTTTTCTTGTTCAGTCTGCATACTGCTCCTATCTTCATGATAAAATTTGTCAAGGTTTCGGACTGGCTCATACCGGTTGCTCCTCATCTCACTCTCTCTACAAACTAGGAACACCTGGTACCTATTCTTTTGGATTGATTTTATCTTGCAAGTGAGAATGTCACCTTCATGCAGCCTGTCAGATAACTCAGGTATGTCCCTCCAATCATCTGCATAGTCTTCCTTATTAAGCATGCCTGTCAATCCAGATTCTAGTAGGCAAATTGCTTTTGGACCTTGCACCCTATGGATGGTGGCTTGCACAATCCTGCCTTCAGCTAGGGTGTCCTCAGTTTCACCTGATATCATATAGAATTCTTCGTCCTGACTTGGTTCTTTATACTGCTTACGCCAGTCTTGAAAACCCTGTATCAATTCACGTTTTATATCCTTGAAAGTCTCTTTCTTATTATAAATCTCTCTCTTATCAGTCTCTTTGTATTTCCTCTTATCTTCAAGGTATACATCAAGGTCGAGGCCTTTCAAAAGAGCAGGCCGGTCTCTAACATGCTCTATTTCCATCTCCATTGCATCATCATCATCATTTGCATCACTGTTGTCCTGTTCGTAAATGTCCTTGGCCATCTCCTGTGCAAGAGTGTAAGACTCAGGATGTATCCGTGTGTCATCCAATAAATCAATGAACTGGCTGCTAGCAGCAGCCAGCCCACTCCGCCGAACACGCAAAAATCCGACCGCATTAACAAAAACCTTTTTACCAATACCATGGTTCAAAAGATCTTTCCGGATGAAAATTGCCCCAGCTCTCACCAGGGACCTCTGTAAAGATGCCGCCTTTCTGGGCCCAAGCCCAGAAATGAACTGCAAAGGAGCAAACAACCATTCGTGGCTTATAGCCAAATTAACATCAAGGCCCACCTGGTTTGTGACATCAACCATAACCTTTTCAATCATTGCATATCTCTCATCAGGAGTTAGAAAGTTCTCATGGGGGCTGAGTTTCCAAGACAAAATCTCCTTCCCAGGTCCACACAGTGTAGCAACCACTGCCAATGGATTTTGTAGGTAACGACCAAGAGCAACAGCCCGCTTAACAATGCCTAACAACAAAACAGAAAACAAGATTAGTTGCAATAGGTTTACACAAATGAAAACCAATAACAATAACAAGAACAGCATCATGTTAATCCATTTACCAGATTGACTAGGTAGTTGATCAGAAGAAATTCGAGAATTTTCATACAGACGAGGCAAAGACTCATCCCCATACACAATGCTTAATTCATCCATCTCATGTCCAACATCTCTAGGATTCTCCTCCACCATCTTAAATATAATCTGTTGAAAAGAACAGATAGAATAAGCAGATAGAGTTAGCAAAATCAACGGACACTACCCAGATAAAATGAGAATGAATAAATCAAAAGCAGCAACACTGCTTTTAAATGACCACTATCCCTTGTTAGTAATGGAAGGGACAACCTACAATACGTAAAATCAAAAGCAGCATAGGCCTATTAAAATGCAAAATATGTGAAAGTACAAAATGTGGAATTACCAGTGCTAAAAACCCTCCAGACAAGGCAGCCTATGCACCTAGTTGCAAAGTCAAGTATGACAAAGGCAAAGATAAATTACCAACACAAAGTCTACTTATAAACAATAGTTAATCATGATGGCTGAACTTAGTTGATTTAGCTTCCAAGCAATTGAGGAAAGAAAAATTTTGGTTAGTATGATGCTGGAACATGCTGAAGCTCCATGGTTGTTATCTATGTGATATCATCACATCAAATTGCACATTAATAAATCATAGCATCTCAACTCACCTCATATATATCATCCTTTAGCCGTGTACAAGATAAATTTACGGCCCCCAGAACAACCACATGGGGTTGATGATCCATCATGAACTTCAAAACCCGCTGCTGGTTGTTTTTCTTGCGGTGTTGATCATTGGCGTTTTGAGACCGCCATGTGAGGGACCCAGTATAAAGCACATCTAGAACCTCCCCTGACGAATCTAGCATCACAAATGTCGTTGCTGGCTTTCCAGGGCCCCAACAGCAAGCCATGACTCTTGGTGCAACTTCTTCATCAGCAGCAATATCACCATCTTTTCGTTGGTATGGTCCTACAGAAACTTTATCCCACAAACTCTTCCCATATTCCCAAAGTAACCAGGTCTTGGCTTTACTTGTCAGCAATGATCTTCCTTCCTTCTCCATTGAAGGTAACAAAAAGTTATGGAGTGCATCTTCCAGTATCAAACTCCTTTGCTCATTCCAAAGTTGAGCAGACTTACTGACACCAAAACTAAGATAATGATCATTACATTCACCAACCAAACGTTTCATAGGATCCCCTTGAAGCTTAAAAGTGACTGAAACAAGCTTCTCCTCTTCAGCCTTTTGGATAAGGAGCCACTGTGCATCTTCAAAGCAACTGATTGGCTTTTCACGCAACCACTTCACCCCTGCAAAATGATGAAAAGAATCTATTGCAACATTTCCATCTGGAGTTGGACATGTGGACACTACAGCATTTTCCAAATAAATGCCACGGACATGTTTCCTGATACATGGCTCAGAGCTTATCTCAACTGCAGCCTGATAGCATCCATAAAAAGAAACTGGCTACCATGAGAACCTAAAAATATCAATAAGAATTATGCAGGAAAACAATTTGTACTAACAAGTTCAAGGATCAAAAGGTAATCAATTCATACCATGTGCCTGGCACCCTTAAGAACTGCTTGGGGAGTTTCAAACATTGCACATGTAAAGTTTGACGCCATTTCCTCTGGGGTCTCCTTAGCATCCTCCAATTCATCCTACATTCCCAGAAATAAGAAAGTTCTCTGTAAAATATGCCAGAAAACCTGAATTTAGCTTTCCACAAAACTACAAGACTATGCAGACTGACCAAGTTCTCCACGGATAATAGCCGTCCTAGCTGCTCAGCACTGTATCCAAACTTGTTTGCAACCTCCCATAACCCAGCCTTGCTGCAAATACTGTACAGAGATTTCCTTTTTGGCCTCTTATACTGTCCTTCATCCACACCTACCTCGCCTGGCGGGAAATGCAAGTTAAACTTTGCATCAACATCATCTACCTCTCTTTCCGACTCTGCACCTTCCAGTGACCTTATAATTGATTCAAAGAGCTTCTGATTCAGATTCAATCTCATTTCATCATATATACGTCGAGATTCTTCTTCAAATCGCTTGTTATAATAGGAATGCAAAGCACTCTTCCGCTTCTGAAGTAGTAGCCACTTTTTGTCCAAATCTTGAACTGCCCAAAGAAGCTGGAAAGAACCATAAAAGTAGTTATTGCTCACAAATCTATATTCTTGCTCTGAAAATGTGTAAGCTTCATTCTGGAATGAAAGATGCTAACCTATAACAAGCTTGTTACCTTGTGCCATTTGAGCATAGGTGCTTTTTCAGATTGATCTTGATTCTCATCATCAATTTCATGATGCTCATATTCTTTCAACAGGCTTGAACACTGCTCCTTCCGATACATTGCAATAAAGGGGATCTAAATGGCAGAATAAACACAAGTAAGCCGAGGTAACCATCAGACTAAAAAAATAAAGATGTATAAGTGTCATGCAGAAAATACTGACATCTAACTTCTGCACATGATGTAGTTCCAGAAAATGGGCAATGTCATCCTGGCTTATAGGCAGCTCTGCTGCTTGCTCCTTCAATTTCTCCTTATCTTCTTTAGGCAGCCCATTATATTTCTTGCCAAACAAAGGAAATGGATAGCTTTTAAGTTGATTATATATCCAGCTGCTCTCCAGTGTTATGCTCAATTTGTCCATTGGGGGCGAGCCAGTGGTTTCCTCAGATATCTGTAACGAATAAGAATTGAAACACCAAAAGATGGTTTGTAAACAATGCCCTTAGGATAAATTTTGGATGAAGTCATTTATCCAAAATTAAATATGTTAAAATACCTGTATCCTTTCTGGAACATCAGTCACACGAATCTTTTCATCTTTCTCTGTCATATATTTCTCAGAAAGAACAGTTGGTTCAAATTCCTCTTCCAGTGTCCTTCCCCCCCGTTCAATAGATACCAATCCTTGCTTTCGGAGCTGCAGCAGTTCGTCAACATCCCCAAATATTTCATGAGCTTCCTGCAAAGCAGAAGAAGAGACTCCTGGTGCCTGCCGAGATTTCTTTCTCTTAAGCTTCTTCCGCCTACAATGCAAGTAATTAATCAAAAGAAGCTAGTGTGCAGTATAGGACATACACAAAGCATGACCAGAATAAACATTACCTCACTGGAAATCCATTCTCATCCAGTTCTTCTTCTTGTACAATAAAATCTGCCATTTCATCCTCCTCACCAATATCTTCATCCTCCTCTTCTTCTGCCTGCTCCTCATCTTCAGCAATATCTTCAAGTGGTACTCCTGAGATATCACTTTCATCAAAAGCAACTAACTCGACAAGTTAACGAGAGTGGAAACCAACCAGAAGACGAATACCATACCTTCATCATCGCCAAATAAGCTACGTTTAAGTTTCTCCTCTGCAGTTCGCGCACCCTTACCAACCCCATCAAATTCCTCATCAGAGAACCCAAAGCGTTCTTCATCAGAATCCCTCTGGGCTTTTTTCAACCGCTTAAATTTTTTGCTATCCTGAAATATAGAATTAAAACAATCAGAAAAATGCACTTATAAACCGAATAAACGCAAAAATGAAGTAGCTATATGAATGAGAGAAAAGAAGAAAAATGACGCAACCTTTGGTCGGTGGTGGAAAGCATTGTTGTCTCGGAGGAGCTCATAGTCATCCTCGTCGAGGACGTCCTCGGATTCTCTACAAATGTTCCAAGAAAAAAACAAAAAAGTATGATGAAAAGGCAATAACCTATTTAGATTGATGGCAAATGACACGCCTCACCCCAGGCAATTAAAGAGAAAAGAACAAAAAAATAAAAAACAGAAGTAGTCCATGTCTTTCTTGGCCTTCTTTATAAGGTACAGAGCATCGTTGGCATCATGTCAGAAAAGAACAAGTTAACAAGTTATCACAGCAGATAAACTTTTGAGGTACAAATTTCTAATTTAAAAAAAAGAAAAAAAAAGAAAAAAACCTCTTTTTCTTTTTCTTCCTCTTCTTGTGCCTTTCCTCATCACTGTCAGGCCTCTCCTCTTCTTCATCTTGTTGTTCTTCGTCCTCAATGTCATCTACTATAAAATCATCCTTCTCATATTCATCTTGCCCTTCTTCTGCATGAAACCAGAACCATATCACACACTCCCAACCAAAAACAACACAAATATAAAACAACCACAGAATCCCAAATAAGTTGAAATAATAATTCAAACGAGACAACAGAAAACAGCAAATTGCAAGCGATCCAAACATTAAGACCACGGAAAGTGGGCAGAGCAGCAAGAAGAAATAAAAAAAAAACGCCAAGAAGACTTCAAGAAAATTTTAAAAAAAAAAAAAAAAAAACAAAGTTCAGGTAAGTAGAAATTTTTTGAAGAGTTATTAACTTGACTTAATTCAATGTTCTTGTAGCATGAAGACTGACCTACTTAATAATCACAAAACCAATAAGAATTCGAGAATTCGTATCTTGAAACAAAAATCCAATGTTCTCTCCCATCCCCATATTCTCTATTTCACGACTGAAACAATAATTCGTTTCTTAATAAATACATAAATAATGAAAAAATTACTCGACCTTGAAAATTAAAAAATAAAAAAAAAGAACAGAGAAATTGAACCCGAAAAACCCTACAAATAGCAAAGACGAACAAAAAAAAATAAAAAGAAAGAAGCGGAGATCGTACCTTCTTCTTCCTCTTCATCTTCGGCGTCAACGGGTTCCCTCT
This sequence comes from Bruguiera gymnorhiza, assembly GCA_020883675.1. Lineage (NCBI taxonomy): Eukaryota > Viridiplantae > Streptophyta > Magnoliopsida > Malpighiales > Rhizophoraceae > Bruguiera > Bruguiera gymnorhiza. The sequence continues at coordinate 2,065,630 of JAIRCJ010000302.1, forward strand.
CTTCATCCTCGTACTCGACCTCATCTGACATGGGTGAGCCAAAAGAGAAATAATAAAATAAATAAATAAATAAATAAAAGAACAATGGCAAGTACGTAAATAAACGAAAATCTGGGGCGCGAGCGTTTCGCTTCTGATATCAAAAGAAAAGAAATTAGGGTTTCTCTTGTGCCTTTTTCCCCCGCCCCCCCCGCCCCCCTCTTCACTACCTTCTTCGTCCGAGACAACGTTTCTCCCCATTCTCGATCGAGACAGAGAAGACAACAACAATCAGAGGCGAACGAGAGCTGAGACGGAGAGTGTCTGTATGCTCTCCAACTTTATTTCCGGTGAGAAGAGGAAGCGACGCGACGCCCAAAGTGCGTGTGCGTTATACAGGCTCGTGTGACGACAACGGTAAGTCGCCAGTTGGGTGGGCTTAAGATGGGCCGGCCTAGGAAACACACAAGAGCTGGCCCATTTAGCTCCGAACTATCGTAATTGGGCCCAACAACTCTGTACACACCCGCGCAGCATAGTGGGGCATTTTTATTTCTCGTTTTGTGAGGCTTTTTGTTTGCGTAAAAAAAATATCAAGTGTGAGTATTAGATATCTTAATAGGCTGCTTTTTATAATGTGAGTGGTGGTGATTAATTCACTCCAAATCGAACGGCTGAGATTTCGCGGTCAAAATCATGATAACTTTGAATCCTCTTCCTTGCCACCTAAAATCACTAGAAATGACGTTCAAAAACCCTTTATAATTGAGCCAGTTCACGTACATACATTATTACAATAACATGGGACGATCACGTGCCGGGTGGAGTTGAAGCCGCTGCAGTCCCCCCATCCCCCCGTGACTGCCGCGCGGGGTTTCCTGACCCTTTGCCATATGAAATATTCCATCGGCCGCTAACCTTGTAAATTTTAATAGAAAAAATTACTTAATTTTTAAATTTCAAATTTCAAATTCAATTTGTAATCTTTATAAATTTGAAAAAGAAAAAAAATAACCACTTCATTTTCTCCCCTCGTTAACTCTCAATTAGTTTGCAATTAATTTTCTTCTTTTTTTTTATAGAATCAATTAATATTTATGTCCATCAGAATCAAATTAAATTAAAATTCACTTTTTTAATTACATTACACGACGTTCTTACAATTTACGAGTAATTTTGAGTTTGAATTTTAAACGACTTTACACAGTTAAGTTGTTTATTCATTTTCTCTTGTCATTAATAAATTTTCGTGTCTTTTTTTTTAATTTTTTCTCTTTTTTTTGTTAAAAAAACAAAAACCTTTTCTGACAATACTAAAATTTCATCTCTTGTCCCGCAGGTAGTCTGTCAAGGGGTCTCTTCTCCTAAAGTGGATGCTTCGGCCGTAACTACCAGTCCCTGTCCGAAAAGTTTCGTCAACCGTTTGAAGTTGACTCTCTGATTCAAATTTCAAGTTGTGTTTTGCGCAGGAAGCAACTCCAAGGATGGAAAACGGACAAGGTGGATAGTATTAATAAAAAAAAAATTTTTTTTTCTTTATATCAAATCACCTTTTGTATTATTATATTAATATTTAAATTATCATATCAATTATATCCACAATTATATTCTGTGTATTTTTTTTTATTTACATAAACAATTGCATTGTGTTATTGTTGTTGCAATAAGTATTTGTCTTTTCTACCAGAACAAGGAAATAAATATACATATTTTCGTATTGTTTTATGAGAAATGCTTATGGAAAGTGTAATCCATTTGAAAAAAATAATAATTTTCACAAATTGAAATATGCCTCATATTTACCGCGGCATCGTTGCATTTTTTAAACTTCGAGTATAATATATACTCTCGACCAAAAAAAATTCATGTCCTAGAGAGAGATACAGGCAAATATCTCCACAAAATTTTTGTGGACTGATACTAAAAATTACCGTTCTAAATTTTTTATATAAAAAAAATTATTATTTGAAAATTGTTAAATTTGTGTGTATGTTTAATATTAATATAAAAAATTGTAAAACTTAATAAAGTATTTTAATATAAATTTGTATTTATTAATAGATGAATAATAAGAATAAATAAATAAATAAATAATCTAATTGAATGCAAAAAGACTCAAAATCGAAAGGCTCACTCTTTGGGTTAATCCGTATTAAAATGTTAAGATTTTCCGAAATCCATAACAACCGGTGGCTTATCAAGCAATCCAAATATCTACGCCTCACTGACGGGTCAAAGAAAACACGCTATCACACTATCCAAAGTCTCCATTTCCATAGCTTCTCAGGATTGCCACTCTGCCAGCGTTTCCTTTTTCTGCTTCCATGAAACCACACAACGCACCCCCCATCTGTGGTTGGTGCCGGATGGTGCCCACTTCAACAGACACCCTACTTTCTGTCTTTATTTCTTTTTTTGGTCTGAAAAAAATTCCTTTTTTAACAAAAATTATTCTTAAACAGATAAACGGCACAATGAAGAAAGGTAACCACCACGCCATCTTCTTAAACTTGTACTTGTCATATGGAGATGCGCTTCATCTCTCTGTTTCTCCCCCCTCCTCTCTAGCTTAAAACCCTAACTAATAGCAATTAAATTTTTTTAAAAAGATTAAACAAATGTAAGTATTTGCCAAAGCTCTGTTTTTTTCTCTTAAAGTTCCATTCTTTTTCCTTGTCTTCCTCTTCTCGCTGCGGTTGTTGGTTCACTCTCTCACTCCAGACCCCAAGCAAACCAAGAAAGATAAAAAATAAAAAAAAAGGAAAAAAAAGAAAGAAGCAGGCATGGGTGCAACCAAGAGAGAACCAGTCCATCAGCAGTCCGACCATAAATGTGGGCAATGGCCCTAACCCAGAAGATAAATTGTGCTGTCATTGCCTTCAAGTTCCACTTTTTTGGCTTATGGGTAAGGTTGGGGTTGAAGGGGAGCAGCCGGTACCTTCAACTGATGTTAATTTGGCTCAAAATGAGCAGAGGAGGGGAGCATCTGGGTGTTGTGGTTTTGCATTCAAAGCAATTGGTAGGCTCATTGGGCTAAGATGTCTATTGGTGCTTTTGTTATCTGTGGCCCTCTTTCTCTCTGCTGTCTTTTGGTTGCCTCCCTTTGCAGATCAGGATGATCTGGATCTTGCTTCCAGGTTTAAAGGTGTGGCCTTTCTCTTGATTTCTTACATATTTTGTTTGAAAATTTTTCAGGAAATTTTTGTGTTTGATTGTCTATTTTGACATCCTTGGTATCCACTTTTTTTTTTTTTTCGGCTATGACAGATTTTTTATTTTTTTGATGAATTGTAATTTTTTTTTTTGGTGGTTGGTAATTGCTAGTCACTGTTTGATCTAAGAAAGCATGGGGGAAAAACAATGTGGAATCTTCCAGATTAGTTGTCCTTTTTATTATTCTTTCCTTCGCTGAATTTTAAGGTTTCTTAGGTTGTTATGATCTGTTAGCGGGTACCGGGCTGGTGGGGAAATGGTAGGCTAAGGAAGAGCTGCAAGATTGTCAGATATTCGGTTTTGGTGTATTAGGCGAAAATATTGGGTAACTTAACTGAGGTGGAATGATGTTTTGATACGGCCATGTTAACTTGTCTTAATTTTCAATGCTGTTGGCTGATGGATAAGTGACCTGAAGGTAGATTGTGGGTTTCGTATATCCAAGTCTGATTGATTTGGGTGCTTTTATAATTGAGGTCATTAGGTGGTAGCTTGTGAATTCCTATTTTATGTAAAATTTAAAAGACTTACATTCTGGGATTATGAGTTAGATGTGAGATATAGCTAGGTTTGAGCATTAAACTTTATAGTCTCGTGGATAATTTGAAAGAATTCGTTTTTTTTTTTTTTTGAACAAGAATTTAGTGTTCTTTCTTATCATTATCTTTGGAACTCTAGTTCTTTAATAAGCACATGCTATGTCAATATCTGAATTGGATAAATTGTGTAGATAAAGTTTCTAATTTGATTCAACTGTCTTGCATTGTTTTGGGATGCCAATTTGATATTTGTAGGACCACATCACATTTTCGCCATTCCATGGCATTATTTTCTTTGATAACTTTTGTCTAGGGTTACTGCCAATGGGGAATTGCAATCTTATTATGACATTGTCAGTGATATATGTTTATGATCAAGGTCTGCTTCTTGTTTGAAAAGGAAAAGTAGGGGAAAAATATATTTCATGAGACTAGCACAGAACAAAAGTGAGCACAGACTTTAGTGGGGAAAGATCAGAAAGGACTGTTATGGTGGTTGATACTCTACAATGTAACTTTGGGAGGCTGCCTTGGGGGGGGGATTTTTACCAGTCACGTAATGTATTTATCTGCCTTTTAACCTTTCCTAGTATGGATGATATTTCAATGTTGATGTTTCCTTTTCTGGGCTTTCTGTCCTTGCATTTTATGTCATAAATACTTTGGTGTCTATATTCATTTATCATCTCTATACCTCATTTCTTGTTTCCTCCGATGCCTTATGCAGTAGTTAGAAAGATGAAATGTAAGAGGAAGTCACTTTACATTTGTGTCAACACTATGTACATCAGTCCTCTGATGTACTTTCTTTAGGGCTTCATGCACCAGTCTGAACTGTCTACATTATAGATTTTCAATGTATGCTTGCTCAAAAGTGACTAAACTTGAGAGTCCTAAACTATTTGTGCTAGGTGAATTGTGAGTGTGCTTTCATTGCAATATGCCATAACCAGATGGGACAATATGCAGCATTTTGTGGACCATTCCACGTTTGTATATGCGAACCTTGGCATAAGGTTATATGGTGCATAAGCCTATCAACTTAAGAGTCTTAAGCTGTTTGTTACATGCTCTGTCTTGGAGTTCATGACTACAGTGTTTTATTTAGTCATAGTTATTGCTCCACATGTCTGGAGCCTGTCGGGTCAAGTGTCATTGTAATTTTTAGGCCCTATGTTTGGGCATAGTATTGGCTAATCCCTATGGTGCATTGGATGCACCTTTGCCTGTCTATACAAATATAATATTTGGGCTTTGCCAATGGATGGGTTGACCTTTTGGGTCAGATACCATATGCATGGCATTTCATTATCGCTCATCTTAAAATGGAAATAGCCATATGGAGCTGCCCCGAATAATTATGTCCAAGGTGTTCTTGTGATCTTTTTTCTTTTTTCTTTTCTTTTCTTTTTTTTAATAAATTTTGCACATGGATGAATTCAACTGATTGATATGGTATTACTCTTTAACTGTTTTTCTCTTTATCGCATGTGTGTACCAGATTATGAGGTTTAATAGGCATTTTACCTACAATGTGTTAGCTCTGCTTTTGACCATTAATGCTGGAGTATAGCATATGTATTATTGTTCTTTCTTGTAAGGTCAATTTTTCCACTTTTTATTGAGCAAAGGTCATAGAACACTGTTATTGGTCATCTTGACTTATTGTACTCTACTCAATTAAGTGATGTCGACTTTGAGGTTTTCTTATATACATTTTCTGAAAATCGTCACATAAGCACTTTTGGGTGCTGCATGGCTGACAACGTTCATTTATACAGATCATGATATAGTAGCAAGTTTTGCTGTCAATAAGCCAGTCTCCTTGCTGGAAGACAATAACTTGCAGCTTGAGGATGACATTTTTGATGAAATAAGTGTTCTTGGTACCAAGGTATTGACTCCCACTATTGTGTTCTATCTACTTTTATTTTAGTTTATTTTATTTTAAATTCTATTCTAATTCATTGCCACGAACAGGTTGTTATCCTATCTCTAGAACCTTTGGCTGGATCAAACATAACAAAGGTTGTGTTTGGGGTTGATCCTGATGCTAAATATTCAAAACTATCATCAACTGCTGAAAGTTTGGTCAGGGCTGCTTTTGAAGCTCTTGTTGTAAATGAATCATCTCTCTGGCTAACCAAGTCCTTGTTTGGGGACTCTCTCTCTTTTGATGTGCTAAAATTTCCTGGAGGAATTACTATAATTCCACCTCAAAGTGCATTTCTTCTACAGAAAGTACAAATACTTTTCAACTTTACGTTGAATTTTTCCATTTATCAAATACGAGAAACTTTTGCTGAGTTGACAAGTCAATTGAAGTCTGGCTTGCATCTAATGCCCTATGAGGTTTGGCAATTCTTCCTCTTGCATTTCTTTTCATGCGTCCATCTGTAATGTATTTATACCTTTGTTTGCTTTGTGACTTCAATTAAGGATTGCATGTGTTTTTATGTTATTGACTAGTGCCTGCCAATGTGTTATATACTTCTCAACCTGAGAGAGCCTTGTGTTCAATTTTTTTCTTCTGCCTCATCTTCTTTTTCTTCTTCTTTCCTGTCCAATGTAGTTAGTTCTATGCAGATTCTGATAGGTTTCCCTTTTGATGCAGAACTTGTACATAAGGTTAACAAACTCCAAGGGTTCAACAGTGGCTCCTCCTACTACTGTCCAGTCATCTGTTCTACTGGCTGTTGGGAACTCACCTTCCCTCCCCAGGCTAAAGCAGCTGGCTCAAACTATCACAGGTCATTCAAGTAACCTTGGTCTGAATAATGCAGTTTTTGGCAGAGTTAAACAAGTTCGCCTTTCATCTATCTTGCAACATTCACTTCATGGTGGTGAAAGCCCTGGCCCTTCGCCTTCTCCTGCACCTCTTCCTCATCATCACCACCATCACCATCACCACCACCATCACCATCATCACCACTACAACAACCATCTATATCCTGCAATTTCACCTTCGCCTGCACCTGCAACCAAGAGGGTTATACCTACTCCTTTTGATGGTTCACTTGCCCCAATGAGAGCTTCACCTGCACCTTCTCAGGGTGGTGAAGCAGCAGATCCTCCTGGTTGCCAACTTGGACATAAAGGAAAGTTTACAGGAAATGGCAGAAGAAGGTCTTATGGAGCTGCACCTACTGTTCCCCCTGAAACTGCCGCCGCCTCACCAATGCCTCATAAGGGTCAAACGGCACCCAAAGCAGCTCCATTACCCCCTGTGATTCCACCATCTAGTCCTTTGCCAAGCGTTGTTCTTGCCCATGTTCAACCACCATCAAAAAGTGAACCTGACAAGGACCACTCGACCCCAATGCTGTCAGGTTCACGAACACCATCACCATTGTCTTGTGAGTATGGAGATTATATTAGTAAGATGCTTGAGTCAGAAATTAAATTGTTGCTTTAAATAATATACTTTTACTGTGATTTTGGCTCAAGGATTTACTTTTCCTTTCCATCCATGTTGTGATTGATCATTCTGGTGCTATTGCAGTCTTTCCTTTTCCCAGAGTTGCAAATTATTATAAAGGGTCAACTGAACGAGATATACAGCTTCATTTCTTATGCAATTTCAATTTTAATTACTCTTCATTCCAACAGTCTTTTACTCAGATTTTTATGAAACTTTGCCTTGTGTGAATTGGGCACTGATAACTTGGAACCATTAAAACTTGATTTAAATGGTTGAATTTATATGAATGTCAAATTGTTGATAGTATTATGCTAATATTCTTGTTTATCTCAGCTTCTGCAGGTCTTCTTACTGTACAATGGGCAATTTTGCCACCCCTAGCTCTTGTATTACTACTATAAAGGATGAAGGAAGACTTCCCTCTCTGGGAGTTGAAGATGATCTGTATCACGAGATCCAAATGAGCAAACAAGCTGGAGGAGCTCTGTAAGTGGGGACATGTGTGTAGTGCGTGTAAATATTTGATTAAGAATACAGCTAGCAGATGCATTTTCAGGTCAAAGTCACACAGGTGGCAGGCCCTTGACTGCATTGCTGGCTGCCATTTTGTGTATTCTCTTATGCAGAAATGTGAGAAGGGTAAAAAGAAAAAGAAGAAAAAAAAATGAAAACAATTGTATGATTTTTTTTTTTTTGACCCTTGCCTTTTCTGTCATCCATTGAACTTACCTTATTACAGCCAATGAATGTAGGCGCCGAGCATGGTGTTTTACCTTCACCCATTTCTCATTATGTTCTGTTTAAAGGAATGGAGAGATATTTTATCAAAAAAAAAAAAAAAAAAAGGGTAGAGCCAGAGGTTAGAAAAGAAACAGGATGGGAGCCCGTAAACTGGTGCGTGATCGTTGGGACAATTGCTTTGAGTTGTGGGATAGGGTGAGAGATAAGGTGGTTGGATGTCGGCTGGATGGGGTTCCCATCAAAATTCGGTATTAAACGTGTGTGATGTCTAGTTGACCAGCAAAACGTCAGCATTTTTTGCATCAACTTGAGCAATCATACTTGAAAAGTATCAAAATTTCGATAACGAGATAGGTCAATGTGAGCCTGTGAGGGCTTTGCGTCTTTCAACTATCCGGTTTTAGTCTCGATTAACACCTAAACCGAAGATATTTTTAACGTGAAGACAAAACACTTCTTCTAGTTAAAAAAAAAAACAGAAGAAGAAGAAACAAAATAGGGATGATACTACTTGTCTGTATAAACTGAGCCGCTGTATTGGAATGTGAGAGATCATTCTTACAAGATTGGATATAAGTTTAACTTTTCTAAAACGAATGTTTTAAATAAATCATTAGACTACAACGGTTAATGGTAGATGAAATACTTTTTAATTTTTATCAGTTGCATGAAATGGGACAAATTGAATAGTTGGATTTTTTTTTTATTTTAAGATGTGGACAATAATTTTTTTTTTTTCAAGGAAACGTGGACGATAAAAGTTGAAAATAGGATGTGTATTTTTGTTCTTGTTGGTAAAGATTCATGAGCTTGATTGAACATCGGGGTATGCGATAATTGAGGAGTTGAAAAAATAAAGAAAGCAAGAAAGAAGGAACGATAGGACGTGTATTTTCGTTCTTGTTCACAAGGATTCATAAGCTTGATTGAATGTCAAGAAGGGAAGGGAACATCTGGGTATGCGATAATTGAGTTGTTGACGAAAGAAACAAAGAAAGAAAGAAAGAAAGAAAGAAACGAGACTGATCTTTGGTAAACTGTGATTTGAAGTAAATGAAACGAATAGAAAGAAATCAAGAAGCCAACGAAGAAAAAAATCAAGAACCTAATGAAAGCAAGGGAAAATAATATTAATAATAATCTCTCCCTGTTTGATCTGATGTCCAATCAAGTCCAAGTCTCCAAGATCCAACTGTGTCACAGTCACTCACCGGTGAAAAAGCTTTCAAATTTCTGCCTCTGCTTTAACCAGCTAAAAGACGCACCCTTCTCTTTCTGACACTTGCATGGGCTAAAAAATATCGGTACTTAAGTGAATCTAGTCCCGCAGACTATCTTGTCCAAGAGAAAGTGATGACCTTTTTCCTTCGCTACACGTATATCTCTCGGTAAAGTAAGACCCTCTATCTTTTTTCGTCCTATTCGAGTGTCGAACGAAGCAAAACCCTCTATCGCGATACCCCTTTGTTGTTGCCTCTACACCTTTCACTCTTGTTATGATAATTTTATAGTTTAAAGAACTGTAGCCAAAACGTGGCAAAATAATCACCCAGTGGTTTAAGCAAAGGTGATTGGTGCTGCTCAAATCCCAATTAAAAATAATGTTCCTTCTTTTGTTGTGGAATCTTTGATATGCATTTTTCACGGCAAGTCATTCATTGTTTCTATTTGGGTACACGTTGTTCTTGTTCAAGATTTGAACTCGGGCCTCAGTTCTCCAAATTTTCAAGCTTTTTCTTTTTGAGTTTTGTTTGCTTGATCTTTTTAGATTCAGAGGACTGAATTTGGCCAATATGTTTAGTTTTCTCTTAGTTCCAAGTCAAAGAATTGCTATTTCAATTGGTTTCATAAGGTCAAATTATGTTTTGTGAATGTACTAACGACATGCAAATTGGGTTTTGCTAGATATTGAACAATAAGATCTGGGTCTGATTTATTTTTTGAAGAAATGTCGAATTTGGGATTGTTTTCTGGGACCAAGTCTATGAAATCAGTGAATGTGAGCTTTAGAATACCATATTACACTCAATGGGGTCAGAGCCTGCTTGTCTGCGGTTCTGAACCGGTAGTGGGTTCCTGGAATGTGAAGAAAGGCCTGTTATTGAGCCCCGTTCATGAGGGCGAAGAGCTCATATGGTGTGGAACTGTTGCAGTAGCAAGTGAATTTAGTTGCGAGTATAACTACTATGTGGTTGATGAGAAAAAGAATGTGCAAAGATGGGAGATGGGAAAGAAGCGCAAACTCTTGCTACCTAAAGGAATCGGTGGTGGGGAGACAGTGGAGCTTCATGATCTTTGGCAGGTGATGCCTCTGTTCTTTCTGTTTATCCCTCTTCATGATTCATTGACTGGGGTGCTTTCGGGTTTGCTTAGTAAGGTTTCTTTTAAGGAATTTTTGCTTTCCTGGATTTTGTTAGGGAAATGCATTGTGCATTTAATGGCACTTTTAACTTTCTTCGCGGGAATATCTGTCCATGATAAGTTTCGTGACTTTTACTAATTTTGGAATCCTACTATGGGATGGGATGCTGCTAAAACCTGCTGATGTCCCTTTCTATTTATTCCTCTTCTTGTTTCTTTCCTCCTTCACTTTTTTGTTTCTCTTGGTTGTTAAAAAATGGAAAGAGAGTATAAAAACTTAGGAACCTTGAACTGTACTCGTTGAAAAGTTTTAGCTTTCACTGCTCGCACTTCCCCTATCTCTCAAATTTATGTAGTAGTTATAGAGTTTGAGGGCTAATGGTGTATAGCAATAGATGGGAGTTTGCATTTTACTGTACAAAGCTTCTGTTCTCCGGTGATGCGGTGTAGTTGGTTACCAAAGGAACAGGAAGGAATGTTTAGCAATTCACGTCTACTTTATTTACAGAACGTCTCAGTTAATTAAATGTTAAGTAATTACCTTTTCTTTCTTTCACTAAAGTCGTCCAGTAATTTGGTTTGGATGGTCAATGAGCTTCACTTCTACCATTTATTGCTGAGTGACTAAAAGGCAAAGAAACAGAGACTGCAAGTATAGTTTTGCTGGATAGGCACCAAACAGTGATCTTACAGTCGAGTACTAATTTGAGATGCCAGATGCTGGTTACTTCTGTTTGTTGTAGACGTTTCAGCTTCTAGTTTCGGCTTTTAGTTTTTGTTAAATAACATCTTGAATTTGATGCCAAAATTCATCTTTATCAAATCCAGACTAGTGGTGATTCTATTCCCTTTAGAAGTGCCTTCAAAGATGTCATCTTCCGCCAAAGTTGGGGTTTGAAAATAGAGACACCTTTGGGAGTTCAAAACAAGCTGGACCCAGGAGGTAATTTGTCATGCTTTTATACTCAACAGCTCAATTTGGGACTATCGTTATTTCTATCTGTTCTTGTTTTCCTCTGTCTTGACCTTTCTATTTTCTACCTTTTGATTTTGGTAGATGAGGTCGTTGTTCATTTCAAGATTTGCTGCCCAAATATAGAAGAAGAAACATCAGTAAATTCTCCTTGCCTGCCTAATCAGTTCTCTTCGTCACTTTGTAGTTTGCGTACATTCTGATGTCTTGAATCTAGTCCATTAGCTCATCGTGTTGCAACTTGCCCCTGACTAATATTCGTTCAGGTGTATGTAATTGGCAGCATTCCAAAGCTAGGCCAGTGGAAAGTTCTGGATGGACTTAAGCTCAGTTATGCTGGTGACTCAACCTGGCAAGCAGATTTTGTGGCAAGCAAGAATGAATTTCCAATGAAATATCCTTCGGAAGTCTTTGCTTCAAGTAAATTTGTTTTAATCTGGACTATTTGACAACAGACTTGCTGTTGTTTTTCTCTATCTCTTCCCTTTTCTCTCTATCTCTTCCTTAACTGTTGCTTTACATATAAGTACTGCAAATGCAGCAAGACAGGAAATCTTTCTTTGGAAACTGGTGCAAATAGGGAGCTTTCTATTGACTCTTCAAAAGTTCTGCCAAAATACATTTTTCTTTCAGATGGCATGTTGAGAGTAAGTTGTTGAGTTTATGTGTCAGCAAATGGTATGTTACAACTTCCAAGGGATTTCTTAATTGTGAACTTGTCAATTTGTTCTAGGAAATGCCTTGGCGGGGTGCTGGTGTTGCAATCCCCATGTTTTCCATTAGGTCGGAAGCTGACCTTGGGGTTGGTGAGTTTCTTGACCTGAAACTTCTTGTTGACTGGGCTGTGAGATCTGGGTTCCATTTAGTTCAACTCTTACCTATCAATGATACATCTGTGCATGGGATGTGGTGGGATTCTTATCCATACAGGTATAACAACATATTTAGATTGCATTTTGGAGCTCAGAATATTTTTTTGGAAAAATTAGGATGTATTAGGTCTTATTGTTAATTTTTTTTTTTCCTCTTTCAATATTTTTGGTCATCCAGCTCCTTGTCCATATTTGCTTTGCATCCCCTGTACCTGAGAGTACAGGCACTTTCAGAAAATCTGCCAGAGGATATAAAGGTAATTTTACACATAGTTCATCTTTCAAGATTGCTTGTCTGATCTGTAAGTCTTTTGTCTGGTAATATTCTTGTGGTAAATATTTTTTTTCTTTTTTTCTTTGGCTTGCAGATAGAGATTCAGGAAGCTAAAGAACAACTGGATGGGAAGGTTGTAACTTTATGATACTTTAACTGTGTGGTCAATGATACTCATATTCAATCTGTTATTATGAATTACGGGTTAAGTCTGGAGGATTGAAAAAAAAAAAAAAAGAGACAAAAGAAACAGTGAAAGATTGATTCCCAAATCCTGGTGCTGCATGTCAGCCGTAGAAGACTTTCCTTGTGAATAGGCAGTCCTAAAGAAATATTGCTTCTGGCCAGCCATAAAAACAGCAAATCACCCTAGGATGCTGTTTTTCAAAACCTTTATCCATCTTTTACCACCTGAGATAATTTTTAATTGAGCATGCTCACAACATGCTTCTCTATATTTAGCTTGCAAATGCTATGTTTATGAATGAGTCACATCCTTCCTCCGACCAGACCTGTTATTCTCGCATACCTTGGTGCAGTACTCGTGTTTGCCCTTGTTAACAGCTTGGAGTTTGATCTGGGCAGGATGTTGATTATGAAGCTACAATGGCTGCTAAACTTGCAATTGCAAAGAACATTTTTGAACGAGAGAAGGATTTGATTTTCAACTCCAGCTCTTTTCAGAAATATTTCTCAGAAAATGAGGTCTTATAGACTTTTGATTTTCTCTTTCCATTGATCATCATTTTTATGGCTAAACGTCCATAAATTATGTCTCATTTTGTCTTTAATATTGAGTAAAACTTCCTTCAATCTTCTCCATTATTGACTCTTTAGAGCCATTCCTTATTTTGACTTGTTTTTTGCTTAATAAAAGGAATGGCTAAAACCCTATGCGGCCTTTTGCTTTTTGCGGGACTTTTTTGAAACATCAGATCACAGCCAATGGGGTCGGTTTTCACATTATTCAAAGGAGAAGGTAACATTTCTTTGGTTTTCTTTTTTCCTTCCCGCAGTTAAGTTGAGATTGAATGGTTCTGGCTCATATCATATCGCAGTGGTAATAAGGACCGTTTGGTTTAATGGTGCATGCATGGCTATCTCCTTTAAAATGAAGAATGACAATCGTACATTTTCTTGCAGCTTGAGAAACTAGTCTCTAAAGACTGCTTGCACCATGACATAATTCTATTCCATTATTATGTTCAGTTCCATTTACATGTACAAGTAAGTTATTGCTTTCCATTCATATTTACACAAGTTTAAGTTGGGCTCCAACATTTCTATGCTTCTCTTAGTTTATAGAAATACTCATAAGCATGTTTGGTTTTCACTCCAAAATGAAATGACAGCTGTCAGAAGCTGCGGAATATGCAAGAATGAAAGGAGTGATATTGAAAGGAGATCTACCTATTGGTGTTGACAGAAACAGTGTGGATACCTGGGTACACCCAAATTTATTTCGCATGAACACATCTACTGGAGCACCTCCAGATTATTTTGATAAAAATGGCCAGAACTGGGGCTTTCCAACTTATAACTGGGAGGAAATGTCAAAAGACAACTATGCATGGTGGCGTGCTCGTTTAACCCAGGTCTTGTCCTTCAGTGTGTTTCTGACTTAAGCTAGCATCCTTTGGACTTCATTTTTGTAACTTCTTCTGAAAATAATTTTCTTTTCTTTTTTGTAACAGATGGGGAAATACTTTACTGCATATAGGATTGACCATATATTGGGTTTCTTTAGAATCTGGGAACTTCCGGACCATGCAATGACTGGTCTAATTGGAAAATTCCGGCCATCAATCCCTCTGAGTCAGGTATAGATGCATCCCCTTGTGCTTCTTTATAAGAAAGGAGTTCTATACATGCAAGAGAAACTTAGGCTTGCTACTGGGTGCCGTAATGCTGTATAGCAAATATTAACTCCTCTTATGCCACGAGGGCAATTAACAGTTGGAAATCAATTTCAGTGTCATGTTCTGTGTTGACATACACAAAAATGCTTATGTTTTAGGAAGAACTTGAAAGAGAAGGAATTTGGGACTTTAATCGCTTGAGCCGTCCATATATTCGGCAGGAACTTTTACAGGTTACTGAGTTACTCCTATTCTCTCCAATCTAATTTACTTTGTCATATATTTCCTAATTGCATTTGACTCTAACTTTATGATACATTGGATTGTTAATGCTTGATTAACTCACACATATCCTCAATTTTTTTTTCTTTTCTGTTGCAGGAAAAATTTGGAACTTCCTGGACATTTATTGCCTCGAGCTTTCTGAATGAATGTCAGAAGGGCCACTATGAGGTGAAAATCATAGTCCTTGTGGATATTTTCTAGGTTTTATCTGCTTACTCATTTTCACAGAATCATGGCAGGGCTTATTGATTGATTGCTAACTTATGTCGAGCCTTGGCTAACCTTGTAGATTCAACTGATTGCACAGAGGATAGTTATGTCTAACCAGTCAATTGTAGTGAATAGGGACACGTATCTTTTAGATGAGCATTGTAAGTTTAGGAACTGAATTGTGTGTATGTCGTCGTATTCTTTGTCTTAATCTTCTCTTGGTCTATATGAAGAAGCCTTGACATCATTGAAAGATATTCTTTATCATGTTCTCAGAGAATCTGATTATTTGCTCTCAGTCTGTTTATGCCACCATTATTATTTTCATTTTTCCCGAGAAACATTATAACTTCTAATTGTGCAATAGTTCAATGAGGACTGCATCACAGAGAGGAAAATTGCTGCCAAGCTAAAGACATTTGCTGGGAAGCCCATGTTGTTGGAGAGTGGAGAGAAATTATGCAGTGATCTCTTTGACCTTTTGAAGGTAGCATTAACAACATTAGATTCTTTAGAAAACACCCGTCCTGGTTCTAATCTGCTTAATGCTGTTTGCAGAATATAGTTCTTATTAGAGATCCAGAGGATTCAACGAAATTTTATCCTCGTTTCAATCTTGAGGATACTTCAAGTTTTCAGGATTTGGATGACCACAGGTAATTGAGCATATTTTTATAGGAAACATCTAGGTTTGAAAAAGAGCGATACTAGGATACTTTGATTTCTGCCTGTCTACTGTCTCTCATTGGTTGTCATGCAATACAGCAAAAATGTCCTGAAACGACTCTATTATGACTACTATTTCCATCGGCAAGAAAATCTATGGCAGCAGAATGCTATGAAGACCTTGCCTGTTCTTCTTAACTCATCAGACATGCTAGCCTGTGGGGAAGATCTGGGCCTTATTCCTGCTTGTGTTCACCCTGTATGTTCTTTCCCTCTTTCTCAGTTTCAAAATCAACTACATTCCTTATTAAAAATTCCTCCCACTAATGCTTTATTATACAAATTCATGCGTCATTAAATTTGTGCTGCTATTCAATTTTTTATGCAGGTTATGCAAGAATTAGGACTCATTGGTTTACGCATTCAGCGCATGCCTAGTGAACCTGATCTGGAATTCGGTATTCCTTCTCAATACAGCTACATGACAGTGAGTCTTTGTGTCACATTTCCTGGTTTTATTTCTTTCCAGCAGCCATATCTTGAGGTGGTTCCAGCTTTCTTTGCAATTTTTGCTTGCCCCATGCAATAATACCTCGTTTTTTAGCTAAATTTGACCAATTGGGAATCATATAGATTACAAACAAGGGGTGTTAGGATTACGTATTTGCATCTAGTTTATAATTTTATATTATGTGGATAGGGCGGGTAAACAAGATCATCTGAAGCCTGCTATGCATAACAATTATAATATTCATTTTTGTGAAAGTTACAAATGCCCCACTGTTTGTGAATGAAAAGTAAGTTTTCTTATAGAATGGTGGTGTTTTTT
This sequence comes from Bruguiera gymnorhiza, assembly GCA_020883675.1. NCBI lineage: Eukaryota > Viridiplantae > Streptophyta > Magnoliopsida > Malpighiales > Rhizophoraceae > Bruguiera > Bruguiera gymnorhiza. Next base: position 2,081,852 of record JAIRCJ010000302.1, read on the forward strand.
GCAATCCTTACAAGCTCATAGTAGAGGTATGCATCTTTTTGATGAGTGAGTAGAATGGGAAAGTTGCTCTCATTCTTTTATCCTAGTCCCACTGGGGGAATATAACTTATTTCGAGTGGATCTGAGCCACGTGGATTGATGGAAGTAAATCATTTAGGATTCTGAGCTTATTTTTACCAGAAAGTTTTACATTGGGTTTCACAACTTAAATGTTTATGTGCTTCAGGTATGCGCCCCCTCATGCCATGACTGCTCTACTTTCCGTGCTTGGTGGGAAGAAGACGAAGAAAGAAGATATCGATATTTCAAGAGTGTGGTGGGTTCTGATGCATTGCCACCTAGTCAATGTGTTCCAGACATTGCACATTTCATCATTAGACAGCATGTTGAAGCTCCTTCAATGTGGGCAATTTTCCCTCTTCAGGTGCTGTAAAGTATCATTTGTGGCTCTAGTGTCAGAAATCAGAACTTAGCCGCTTTGAAAGCTTATATTTTATAGCATCACAGTGCATGAATTTGCATATAAGAATCAGACAGCCGATATCAAACCATCTAAACTGACAGCTTTTCTTTAAATGACCAGGACTTGTTGGCATTAAAAGAAGAATATATGACACGCCCTGCAACCGAGGAGACCATCAATGACCCCACAAATCCAAAGCACTATTGGAGATACCGTAATGCCTTTGCTCTTGTTACCTTATACTTCTATTAACTAACTAGAATTTGTTGGCATTGACATTGTTTGAACCCGAGCTTTTTAGTTCTTTCCAGTCCAGCTAATGATCATAGCAGCATTATTCTGAGTACAAGGAATTTGAATGTTGTGCATTACTATATATGCAGGTGTACACGTGACATTGGAGTCTCTCCTGATGGACAAAGAACTCATAACGATTATCAAAGATCTTGTTTGGGGGAGCGGAAGATCGCATCCCCGTCTTGGCGAACCCGATGCGCAAGTCAACCGAGAAACTGTGGGGGCAATTGTAGAGAAGCAGCAGGTCACCAGCGAAAGGATTCCTATTTCAAAGCAGCCGAACGAAGTTCCCATAAAGGAGACTTCTGTATTCTAAAGTCCACCTAGTGCTGTACACGAAGAATGAAAGCTGCCGCTGTTAACCTGAACTGAAATCCCAGTGCAAGCACGTAACGTGAGTGAACTATTGAATTAATCATATAAGGCAGCTGTTGAGAATGGCTCCGTTATCGAGATTCCTACTATATTGGTGTTTTTGATTGAAGTTTCAGAATACTGACGTAAGATTACGAGTTAGGTCTCTCTGTGTTGTCTTGCAAGAGTTCCATCTGCCAGCTGGCAAGCCCACGACCCGTTGAAATTTGAATTTTTGTTAACACAATGAAAATGGGTTTAGCCGTTAAGATAATATTGCCCGCGGGGGGTGGGGAACTGACAGTTATAACCGCCGAAAGCCAGTTAGTCAGCCTGTAAAGCGTCCCAATCTGGCAAATTTGTAACCAAATCGCCTGATCAGGTCACCTGCGTGTCACACAAAATTCTCGGACAGGAGATAAGACTCCGCCACGTTTTGCGACCATTCTGGGAGCGCTCGGAGGACCTTGGCCGTTTTATCACCGCGCTGTAAGGTGATGTTCGTCCCGATTTATATATATATATATATATATATATATAAGTACTATAATTGATATATTTATAAATAATTTTTACAAAATAATTAATAATAATAATAATAGAAAGCAGAAGTAAAATTAGGCGGAAAAATCGGAGGAGAGTGGGTCCCGCCTGGGGAGGAGACCCGAACTGAATTTTAAAAGGAGGGGGGGGGAGAGCGAAAGTTGGGGGGAAGAGGAAGAAAAGGGAGGGGGGATTGGGGGAGTGGTGGTGGTGGCGGTGGCGGTGGTGGTGGAGACCCGTAGATTTTAAAAAAGGAAATATATTTACATATATAAATTTCCGTGAGACGAGCGCTGTGGTTCTCTCGCGCTCCCGTTGCCTTTCGTCTTTCCCTGAATGCCCTCGCCCTGCGTTCAGGGGGTAAACAATGTTTCCTACCTCAAGATTTATTGTTTTCTGTTTGGTTTCCCGGAAAAATGAAGGGAATTGCATGAATAATTAACCTCGGATTTTCTTTTATTCGCATCTCATTTTCCCTTCATCTTCCATTTTATTTTATTTATTTATTTTTCTCTAATTTCATCTCGTTGTTATTTAAATGTCTTGTTCACGCAAAGCTCTCTTCTCTGACCAAAGAAAGATTAAGATTAGATTTGCTTTTGGCTTCTTCGCTCGTAAATTCAAGATAATATTGGGGAGATATGATCGTCTTATAGCATAATTTTAAAGAAAAAAAAAAAAGAAGGCAATTTCTTGTTATAAATATATTTTTCTTCCTTCAATTTAATCGGAAATCTTGGTGATATGCGATGAACGAGCGAGAATGTTACCTATTTTATTTTTCTCTCCATGCATATCTTTTTTTTTTCTTTTAAAAAAAAAATCGTCTTTAACTTTACATTTGTTTTAACGATTGCTTGTTGTTCCTTTCAGATTTTTGTGGCGATTTACATGCGGAGAAGCGAGGGATTAATAGGTTATACACTTTTTCTTTGGCCTTCATTATCAACCATTTCCGTCATTCTATAAAGATTTGCAGTTGCAGGAAGGACAGGAAGTTCATTTTCTTTTTCTTTTTCTTTTTTCTTTTTTTTTTTTGCCTCTCCCGTTTTTTACGCAGGTGGTTACCGGATGGATGCAGAACAGGCAATATGTGATGATGGCCTATGTTTTTCGGTAGCGCTTAATCTAAAGAAATGAATCTGGCAATTGATTTTGGCCCCCAGAACAGACAGACACACAATTGTATTGTAAATCTCTTGGCTTGCATCTCGGTGCTTTGATATTCTTCCGATAAGTTATCCATTTTGGAACATGCAGGATTCCTTTCAATTGATTTCTTTGTTGTCTCTTTCTTAGGCCCCAATTCACTTTAACACAGATTAGAAAACCTTGTAGAGTGCTAGAAAAATTGTGAATAGTGCAGCACATTCAGAAAATTACCTAATATTTCTAAACTTCAGCTCACTGCATCAGTGTCCTGAGACTATTTTTTGTGGTACCCAATATCTGGCAAACGACTGCTGTGATATACCATCATTGAGATCAAAGCTTCTTGGGCTAAGAGTATGATGTACCTTTTAAAAGTGCAAGCATGTGATTTCTAAAGATAGAATCAATCATGAGTGTCTGGATATTGTTTGCAATTTGGATTCGAAGTTTGTGTAGCAGTTTTGACAAGATTTTGTTGCTATTGAAAATTCATCACTTCCTAATGTTTTATGAGTATCTGATAATAACATTGTATTTTGGCCCCTGATCCTAGAGTTATGATCTGCAGACATGCAATACCTAATCTTCCCGTGGAAAACTGAACTTTTGGGGATCCTCTGAGAAGAACAGCTCTTGAAATGCACTACTGACATTCTCGCCTGCACGAGATTCTTCAAAATGGCAGTAGCCATTGATCAACATCATGGATTTAAGCCATTTAACCGATCTCAGAGATGCAGACTCCAATCCTTTACTCACTTTGATTACAACAATCTTGAACTTAGCCAAACCGATCTTGTCTACTCCTTGAAACAAGCATTTGAAGTTTCCAGCATTCACAGAAGCTTTTCAACTCCATGCTTTTCCGTATCCACCAAAGTTGAAGAAGATTTTGACACAAGTCCAAGAGTTGAGATTGTTAGTGGCCACGGAGCTCGTCAAGTCCGTGCACTTGTTGTTGAGGTTGCCATAGCTATGACCTCTGGTGTCAATCCCATTCCAGTGTCAAGTGGACTAGGTGGTGCTTACTTTTTTCGGAGCAGGAATGGTGAGAATATTGCTGTGGTAAAGCCAATTGATGAAGAACCTTTAGCCTTCAACAATCCCAAAGGATTTACTGGATTAATGGTAGGTCAGCCGGGCATGAAACGCTCCATTCCAGTGGGTGAAACTGGAATTCGTGAATTGGCTGCTTATTTACTTGACCACAATGGATTTGCTGGTGTTCCTCCAACAGCCTTGGTCAAAATTACTCATGTTGGATTCCATGTTAATGGTTCTGTGACTCTTCCAGCTCCACCTTGTAAGATTGCTTCACTCCAGCAATTTGTAGATCATGATTTTGATGCAGGGGAATTAGGCCCTTCTGGATTCTCAGTTTCTTCAGTTCACCGGATTGGCATCTTTGACATAAGACTCCTCAATCTCGATAGGCATGCCGGAAATATGCTGGTCAAGAATTATCAGCATGAACAATATGCGGCTGGGGTAGCTGAGCTTGTGCCTATAGACCATGGACTTTGCCTACCAGAATGGCTTGACGATCCTTATTTTGAATGGCTGCACTGGCCTCAATCCTCAGTTCCCTTTTCAAAATATGAATATGAGTACATATCCAATCTCGATCCTCTGAAAGATGCAGAGCTCTTGAGAAATGAGTTGCCATCGCTGAAGGAATCATCTGTCAGGGTTCTTATTCTTTGCACCATTTTTCTGAAGCGAGCTGCTGCCTCAGGCCTCACTCTTTCAGACATAGGTGAAAAGATGACTCGGGACTGCTGTGGTGAAGAAAATATGAGCGAGCTAGAGAAGCTTTGCACAAAAGCAAAGGCAAGCATCAGGGATGATGATAGTAAGGAGAATAGTGAGCAAAGCAGAGGAGGTAAAGAAGAAGCTGAAATGTTTCATCTTGACGATGAAAGTGAATTTGATTGCAATGAGGCTTTGGTTCTCCCTCAGCTTTTGAACTGCCATCCTGCAATGGCTAAGCAGCCTACAATTCCAACTTTCTCGTCTGTAGGATTGATACCTTTATCACCTGATGCGACATTATCTCCATTATATGAGGAAAACTACTGCGAAGACAATGATAGTGATAAGTATGACGGCAGCAAGCCTGACTCTATTGCTGACAATGATAAAAACTACAGTGGGGTTTACCAGAAAGCAGGGAGTTGTTTAGTGAGCACCACTAGTACTTGTGAAACCGAGGGTGTTACTTTAGGAGACATGAGCGAAGACGAATGGTTGCTTTTCCTCGAGTATTTTGACAAGCTGCTGCCTGAGGCCTTACAGGGCACAAAGCACTTGGATTGAAGCAAAACCGGAATTCCTCTTGCAAGTAATTTTCAGGAATTCATGGACAGACTCAACAACGGCAAATCAAGCTAAAGATAAAAATGAAAACGTTCGCTGGTGTCTAGGTTAGAGCAACTATACACTAATTAACCTGCTACCTGAGGCCTTTGAGGGCACGAATCGCTTGGATTGAAGCCAATGTTGGAAATCTTTTTGCAAGTAGTTCTCAGGAATTCAGGGACGGAATCAACAATGGTAAATGAAGGTAAAGATAAAATTGCAAGCGTTCGCTGGTGTCGAGATTAGAGCAGGTGTACGTTAGCCCGTATGATCTTGGTAGTATAGAGTGTAAATAAACAATTAAGATGGAAAAGCGGCGGGCAGAATGCCATCCTTTCCATTTCCCTCTTTTCTTTTCTTTTTTTTTGGTTCACATCCGATTCATTTCTTTGTTGAATTGTTCTATGTTATCATTGTACACTAATATAGAGCCGGTGTCCATGATCATGATTTGTAAGAAATGTGATATCTTGCATCATCGTTCCTTATGTTGTGCTGTGTGGGTATATAGCCTGAAAGTTCCTTCTATGTACTACTTTTTTTTTAATCTTTGGGTGCTGATGTTGGTCAAATTTTACATGTTAGATTTCAGTAATTTAATAATACAAGTAGAAAAATTATCTGTTTAACAATTTATCTGCTCTCAATGAATAACTATACATCATCAAACTTTTCCCTTAAATAGAAACATAAAATTTTACCGAAAATTTTCTTTTACTAATTAGAGAATAAAGTTATATAAAAACTTCTGATATAAATTGATGCAATAGAATGACAAAAGCAAATTAATTTTATGCTAATTAATAAACGGTTCCAAAGTGTGGCTCCGAAAAGGGAAAAAAAAAGAAAAGAAAACAGAGGAAATGAAGGAAAAGACGCACACCAGAAAAGTATTCTAATGGTCAAATAATTGAAGACTTGCACGTGCATGTGACTTAATCCTGATGGCCCACCAGAGTGCGGCACCGTCCATTAGCTTACACGTCCCTAACTAAGATTAGTATACAGCGATGAACGAACGAAAATGGCAAACCTTTTTTTTTTTTTTTTTTTGGTTTTTGATTTCCGATCCCAATATATGCAACAAACATATCTTTCGTTTATTAGAGTCAAATCGTACATGAAAAGGATCCACATAAAAGATCTAAACTTCACTGATTTTAACGTATTTGATTGAACCAATCGAGAAGCCTCAATCCGCTATTATTTGTCTTCCGCGACCTCAACTTTCTCTTCTTCTTCTTCTTCTGCCGCCACTGCTTCTTCTTTGTCCTTTAATGTTGGAGACCGGACAAATTGTCCGTCTTGCTCTTTGGTCGGTACCAGAAGACGGAAAGATCCGAACTTTGGTGTGGATTCTTGGGCAGTTTCAGCGAATTTGGTGTCAAAAGTGAAGGCAAAGTTTGTATGCGTGGATTCGTGGATTTGGTCTAGAGCTTTGGGGCAATTCTTTCTCCTTTTGGGTTCCCTGATCGTTTCCGGGTCTTCATTCTTGGATTTCTGGCTGCAGGGAGTGGGCAGCGCTGATGGGTCTTCTTGTCTGGAATCTGAGCTTCTGGAGGGTTTTTGTGGGTTGTTTTCCTCTGCCATTTGGGGTCACCTGGCCTGAGCCTCGCGGTCTCCAATAGGAGGCTTCTCTTTGGAAAGCAAGTGGACGTTTGGCTTGTTGTGAAATTACAAGAGAAGGCCTTCTGATTAAATGATATTCTGTACTCTGCATTTTGCTCGCGCACAAGTAACCAGTAAAATGATGGTCAAAAAGGCCTTGGACCCATAACACCATCAGCACTGTCAGCATAGCGTCAACCCTCACCACCACGAAAGATGGACGCTCTTTCCGCTTGTTAGTTGTCTAACAGGTTTCTAAAATGAGATACTCAAACCTGCCATGATACTAATGAATGTTGCCAAGCATCTGGAAAAGTCCACCACAACTATTAACTACCACTCTAGGTGCTAGAAATTAAACACAGAGAAAAACATTCGCAGAAGTCATTCGGAAGTGCAGGAGAGTACTGTCCCCATCATTAATTATCAGTCCTAAAGCGTACCAGAAGTCCTTTCTACGTTTTTTGTTTTTTGTTTTTTTTTTTCTTTTCTTTTCTTTTCTTTTTCATGGATTGTGATTACTCTACGAGGTTCAATTTTTGACAACAGACTCGCGTCTTGATGTGGAGATGGAGACTGATAGGCAACCCATGCCCGGACCCCAGTACTATCTTTTCATGCTCGTCGACATTAGAAAACATTACTTGTTTCTATTTTGCCCCTCACAAGAAAAGACTATTATACAAAACCTTTCGAACTCGTTGCTGCGGAGATGGAGTCCAGAAGATTGTCAGATATTATTATGTACTTGAAATAGGAGTAACAAAGATTATCAGACAAGAAAAGAGAAAAACTAGAGGTCCATATAACTTCGTGGTATGGAAAAGAATCGGTTTCTGTCTACCTCTCTCTTTTCTCCCTCGTTGTCTATAGCCGGGCCGTGAATTTCCCTTTGAGAGAAATTGATTAGAAGTGCATGCCCGAAATAAAAGAAAATATTAAATATACACGTTATCTAATAAACACAATAATAAAGTTGTATTATATAAATACTATTTAATATTATATAAATAATATTTAATCTAACATGATAAAATTATAAAATAAAATTTTTATGTAAAATTTGTATAATATCAAATATTATTTATACAATATTAACAATTATTTTTATACTGTATCTAATAATATTTATTTAATAATATGTATACTTGTTAATATTCTTAAAAAAAACACCTAATTGACTCATTTAAGCTCATGTTATAAAAAGTAAGAATTCTAATCTATTCACATATATCTTACTAGTATGAATAAATAAAAATAAAAAGTAAAAAATTTATTTTGATGTCTTTTTATTTTTTTTGGCTTGTAACTATTATGTGTTTTTATATTTCTGCATTATTAATTTATTTAAAAAGATATTTTTATTTTAATTATTTCTTAATTTAATTTATTTATAATATTATATTATATAATAAATATAATTTATTTAAAATGAAAAACAATAAAATAAATTTTATATTATATAAAATTATAAATAAATTATATTGAAAAATGGTGTAAAAATGATATTTTTTTTGGGGGGGGGGGGTGTAAATACCCTATCTGGAAGCCATGCGCTGTTCTTAAAACCGAAATCATAGAATATTGAACCGAAGTGCTGAGTCTCAAACCTCTAATCTTCCTGCCTTTCCCTTTGGCTGCGTCTCTAAATTTCTGACGCTACTAAAAAATCCTTGACATTCACGCCTTTTCAGTTTTCACAGTGCTTTTTCTTTAGTTCTGTTTTTACCCCTTTAAGAAGCATGGCGATCAGCATCGAAGATCACCAACTGGAAGACGAAACCCACAACCTATACGACATCACCTTCTACACAGACCAAATCCACGCTCTGGTCACCCACACTCCTTCCTTCGCCGACCAATGGCTCGCCGAAACCATCCCCAGGGACCCAGTCCTCGGCCGGCCCACCGTCGTCGGGCTCGACGTCGAGTGGCGGCCCAACTTCAGCCGCTACGTCGACAACCCAATAGCCACTCTCCAGATCTGCATCGGCAATAACTGTCTCATCTATCAGCTCAAGCACTCCCCGACAATCCCACCATCCCTTTCTGGGTTCCTTTCCAATGGGGTCGATTTCGTGTTTGTGGGTGTTGGCATCTCAACTGATGTTGAAAAACTCGTGGAGGATTATGGGCTGAGCGTCGGGAATGCGGTGGATTTGCGGGCTTTGGCGGCGGAGAGAATGTGTAGAAAGGAATTGAAGAACGTTGGCTTGAAGGCATTGACTGAGGTGGTGTTGGGAAAGGTGATCAAGAAACCAAAGAGGATTACTCTGAGCAGGTGGGACAACATGTGGCTTACTCCAGATCAAGTTCAGTATGCTTGTCTTGATGCCTTTCTGTGTTTTGAGATTGGTAGGAGTTTGTATGCTCTTGAATCTTAATTTTTAAGGTTATTCTAGTGTGGGTCTAATGATTTTAATGATAGATGTTGGTAAAGCGGTTGTGAAACTTAAAGGTCGGTTCTTTATGCTGATTTTATGATACTTTAGGATTTTAATTATCTAAGATATCTTGGTTTCCTTTTTTATAATTACCTAAACTTTGAGCTTGGCTGGTTTTTTATGTCCTCCCTGTTGTCTGTTTATCGTGTACGTGAATTTGGTCTTGTGGAAATATATCATCTGCAAATGGCTTGTAAATTTCTGGGAGATTTTTTTTTTTTTCTCTCTCACATTTCGTATTGAGTTAACTTTGCAACCCCACCCCCTACCTGCTGTAAAAAGGGAAGTCAAATTAGAAAATCTCATTGTTTTATGGTGTGGAACAGTCCCCTGTTCATTGTTCACACAGTGCTTCAGTAACGATCATGAGTACCACAGGGAGTTCAAGCAAGAAATTCTGCAATTACTGGTAAAGTTATCATTAGGATTGGGTTGTCATTTGGGATCATTGGATCATTGGAGCAGGATAATATGCAATGCATACTCTTTGCTAGGGGGCCGTCTGAGATGAATAAAACTTGTTGGTTTGAGCTTCAAAATTTCAGGCAATGTTGATGATTAATGAATTCCTACCAGCATTGGATAAGCGAATGATCTATGAACTTTAAGTCCATGAGTTGCTTGTCAGCATATAGTAGTTAGGATTTTGATTCATGCATTATAAGGGGGTTTATGTGTAGGAATGCAAGACAATGCAGGAGGTGATGCACCTAGCCTGGTAAGACATATTAACAGAATCATTACTTTCAGGGATAATTAGTACTTTGTTACTCTAGGCACTTGTCCAAATGCATTATATATGCAGAAAGGTGGTGTTTAGAAAAATGGAAAGGGAAGCCCTGTTTAGTTGTGCGCCATAAGTGGTTAGCTGTGAGGAATGCCATGGAGGACAGCTAAATATGCCCCAGAAGGTGATGGACCGCATATGGTTTCCTCCTGGACAATGTTTAGTCATTGGATACTCGCTTCTTTAGTCAGCCCAACTAAAATGTAGTGTGGTCTGCACTGTGTAAAGGTTGATTTTCTTGCCATTTTTAGGCCATCCTCCTAGTTTTCAGTCTTTTTCTTGCACTGGAGGGGAAAAGAATTGCGAAGCAATCAAGAACCTAAATTTTTTATTGTCTTCGTGATATGGGATAGCTGGGTCACATGGGTTTGGTTCTAAAATTACTGTTAGAATCATCTTCTATCTCCCGGTAGCCATCCGTATTGGAACCCTCATGTACGGTTAATTCAAGTGCAGACCTTAAGTTGAGACGCAAATTCAGAAACAAAGGCACAACTGTCAGTGAGAAAGGTCTGATTAGAAAAAGCCATGCTTTCCTGTTGAATCAGTGATAATAATCTCGTTCATGATCATTTTTCGACATTGCACCATCAGTCACCTGCATTGTCGGTCGCTAGCTTGAAGCGCTACATATCCCTTGAAATCTGGCCACCAGCAGAAACTGTTCATTGTCTCGTGCTCGAACACAACCACCAGCGCCACCCTGAATTTTCATTGGCCGGCCTCGACTTAAATCCGAAGCCTCGGCCCCAGCTCCAGCATTTTATATCGATTTATTTTTCTCAATAAGCGTAGTTGGAAGGATGGGTTTTCAAAGCGTTCACGGTTTTCAGAGAATAAAATTATCTGGGCTCTCTTGTTCAAAGAGAACTAGACTCCCGCAGCGCACACGCCAAGAATAAGGCTGTTGGAAATTGCTTTGAAATAAATCAACCTGTATCAGTATTTCGCTTGATTCAAGTCCATCTACCGAGTTCCGAGCCCACGAAGTAGTCAGAAAGCACGTTTCGGCCCACGAAAACCCCCGAAAGCCCGATCGCCGGGCAAAACTTCATCATCCGCCGTTCGATGATAAATGGCTGCTCAACCTTTCATTTTCATTTCTGATTTCTTAACGCATCATGGAAGACCCAAGTGAAAGGGAAAAAAGACAAGAAATCCTATAATCACTTAGAAATAATCAGTTTGATTAAGAAATTTGAGTTTACAATCCACATTCTATGGGGATTACTAGGAGGGCCTTTAAATAATGCTTGTCTGTACAATATTGGAGTCACTGTTCACATATTACATTACAGACAAGTGTGCGTCTCTCTTTATTTGTTTATTCCTTCGGGTTTTGGCTCCAATTTGCACCCCTTCAAATTCTTGGTTTAAGTTAGGACAATGGCAAAATCAAGAAAGCTTTCAATGAAAAGGCGAGGAACGGCAAAGCAGAGGGCCACTACTTTCAGCAAGAGGCGTCAGGGTCTGTTCAACAAAGCTGCAGAAATCTCCATGCTTTGTGACGCTCGTGTTGTTGTTTTAGTCTCGTCCTTGTCTTCTTCAAAACAGAAGCTCTATTCCTATGGATACCCTTCTGTTGATGCTATGTTTGATTCTTTTTTGGGAAATCGTGTTCTTGATGATGCATTAGATCATGATAAAACTAAAAACTTGGCCCTTTCTCTGTGGGAAGAAACAATGGGCCTTGACCATTGTACCCTGCAGATCAACAAGAAGAACAAGTCTCCCGAAGGGTTTCGTATGGATCTTGAAGAGTTGGTGAAACTAAATTCAATTCAGGAGTTGCAGGCGATAGTTAAGACATTAGAGAATTTGAGGGATAAAGCTGTAACCAAGATGCGGATACAGTGGCCCCAGTCTCAGGGTTCTTCTTGCTCCATCGTTGTTGTTGGGAACAATGAGAACTGTAAATTAGATGCTGCTGTAGAAGATAACAGTGATAATTGGCATTTGGGTCATGCTGATAACTTTTGTGTCCTCGATAGAACTGGATTCCTTGATCATTCTCCTTCAAGCTTGATAGTCAACAACTTTTTGGTTTCAAAAACTGAGCCGGCTCCAGGTGACACCCATTATTGTAACAATATCAATTGGCTTCCTTCCGTCACTTCTATTGAAAGTGTAAACAGCAATGGTTTCCGTGATGTAGTTGGTACGAGGGGTTCGGGCCAATACTTTAACACAACTGATGACCTAAATTCTTTTTTTGGCACTGAATTAATGGCTAGCAGTTTTGATCTTGATCAAGATCACACACCCTTTGACCCGACCTTTGATGATATTGATGAAGCATTCCTGCAAGCAGAAATTTTCATGAACAACATTGAGGTCGATGTTGCGAGTTGGGATTCAAACTGTGATTTTAATTTTTTGATCGAGGGCGTCAAGATGGACAGTAATGTGGATTCTACATCTTCTGGTTGCAGCGAGGCAATTGATGATCATGGCTATCTGAGCCTTCCCTTTTACACTTCCTGTAGTGGCGATATCGAGTTTGAAGACCTGTTCTTGGATGGGAAATGACTTTCCTGCTAGCTATGGCTTTTTTTTTTTTTTTTTCTCTTAATATTAATGTTTGTGTTGCCACTCGCCATGTTTTAATTAAGACATTAGAAATCTTTTTGCGAATTTATTTGTGGCTTTAGAATATCCAAAATTAGAAGTGGGAGTTCCCAATTTCGCAGCCCAATCACTTATCGACAAACCCCGAGCTAATGGAATTCAGACGTCATCTTTACGACCTTGGTTGATAGGCTGCGAGGCCTGTATAATGGGCCTCAGAACCTCTCTAATTCATTGATTTTCAAGTGGGGGGTCCGAGCGAGAAAGAAAGAAACAAAATATTTCTTTTGTTGCATGGCCCTTTTTATCCGTAAAATTGCCTTCAGCCCATGACCCAAAAATAAAAAATTGCTTTCAGCTGAGGACTCTAGTCAAAACCCATTGGCCGAAAATGAGGGGGTCCTTCATATTGGGTCAAAGTTTGTAGCGAAAGGCAAAGATCCCTATGTAATCTATTCATGTAACGCCGAAGTCAGAAGCCTCTTGGCATTATCGTCCATTTTGGAGAGTAAATTGGCTGAAGGACACGAGCGATGAGCACACTGCAGAGCTCCGTGCCTTGCAAAAATTTGGTGCGATTGGTCATCCTGTCGTCATCAACGAAAGAGATGGGATGACAACGAAGGATGTTAGGTTTTAAAACAGAGTGCTCCTTATCCGGTTTCCCTCATAGAATTTTTCCGTCTTCTCAAACCATAGTTGGTGAGTGGTGACTCCAATAAAGTAATAGTCTTCTTTTCTTTTTCTTTTTATTTTTTATTTTTTATTTTTTCTTCCCCCGAACAACTCACATACATGGTTATTTCCAGCATGGTGAGGTTTTTTTTTTTTTGAAAAAAGTTAGTGGATTAGGGGAGAGAGGAGAGGGGTTAACAGGGTGAAGTCTAGTATTTTTTTTTATTTAAAAAGTATAATATGAATATAATCAAATAAAATATACATACAATTAATAAAAAATCAATACATTTGTATTATATATATATATATATATATTTTTTTTATGCATTTATACATCGCATATTTTTTAACAAAAAAGAAGTGAGAGTCGCATTTTTTTTCATTCTTTCTCTTTCTTTGGACCCGCCGTTTCTATTGGGGTTGGGAGGGGGGTTGCTGGGTCATATTTCAATTGAGACATTTACTTATGTACCTTTAAAAAGAGATTATGGGTTACATCTCGCCGACCAACCCACCAACCATGACCCAAAAAATAAAAACAAGTGGTGAGTACCCACGAGCCTCCGCGCATCCTAATTGTGCTCATAGACCAGGTGAAAGGTGAACCGAAATTAAAATTCAGTAGTCCTTACTTCACGATATTGAAACACCAACCCGTGTGAAGAAACGCTAAGTGGCTTCTTTAACCAAAATAACGGCAATAATAAAGCAATATTGCGGTAGACAATGTTCAGCTCCTGGCATCAGAGAGGATCAGGGGGCTCTATTAAAACGCCCGCAGATCGCGCCAACTTTAGCCTTGCAATCGTTGGGCTGGCCTGCCACTCTCACCAACTTTTGATTCTTTTTTCGTTCTTTCCCCACGAATTGAACTTATTGAAGTGTGGCCTCCTTCACCAACCACAACCACCTACTTCACCAAGCCTACTCCACTTGCTTCCTTACCGCGTATTTGACACGACCCACTAGCTTCCATTACTGGTGACTAGCGGGCCAATTGTTCATCATCCTGAATAAAAGTCACACCTGCATTCATTAGGTGGGAAACTTTGATTGGCTTTTATTTTTTAAAACCATGATGTGCAAAGGCCTTGGACTTTGTTGCGAGTGTCCCTGCCATGTGCTACATGCCTACCTTAATAGACCCATCTCACCAACTCCAGGCTCCCAGCCGGTCTTATATCAACCCCTTCCCTACCATTTCTTCGGCTGAAGTCTTCCAAAAAAAAACTAGGCCTTTGCAATTTTGCATTTCTAGTGATTTCCGTTTGCCTTATGGACCTCCTCGTAATACCACTGTCGATTATCCTCCTCCTATTAGTTTACAAACTCTACCAACACCTGCGATTCCATCTCCCACCAGGCCCACGACCGTTGCCGATCGTCGGGAACCTCTACGACATCAAGCCCGTCAGGTTCCGGTGCTTCACAGAGTGGGCCCAACAATACGGCCCGATCATTTCGGTTTGGTTTGGCTCGACTCTGAATGTCATAGTTTCGAATACAGAGCTGGCAAAGGAAGTGCTCAAGGAACATGATCAGCAATTAGCTGACAGGCATAGAAGCAGATCAGCTGCCAAGTTCAGCAGAGACGGTCAGGACCTTATCTGGGCTGATTATGGGCCTCACTATGTCAAGGTAAGGAAAGTGTGTACTCTTGAGCTTTTCTCTCCAAAAAGGCTTGAAGCCCTGAGACCCGTTAGAGAAGATGAGGTTACTGCCATGGTTGAATCTATTTTCAATGATTGCAACAAGCCTGGTAAGTTGGTTTGTTTTACTAGTTCCTATCCTTTTATTTCTTTATTATGCTCACACGAATTATAATTGATCGTGCCCATTTAAGTCTTTTAATCATATCTAGATCTAGGTCTTTCCTTTATTAATCTTGTTAATCTCTGAGAATTTGGATATGAAAATGTGATTGGAGAAGCAATTTGGCAATTGATTAAATATTGGACCGCCTAATTCTTGGACTTTAGTCAAAGACTCTAAGGTTATGTGATGTTTTGATATAGGACCCATTGGTCCACCCAGTACAAAAAATCTGGCTTTACCTAACAAGTGCAATTTAATATTAAAAAAAAAAATTCATTTTTGTGAACAGTGCAAATGCAATTCTTTGTATATCTGTATATATTTTGTTGGCTTCCTAGCTTCTCCATCGCATTACTACTTCGATTCATCGGTATTCATTCATGGTCTACGGGGTTGATGATTTTGGAGTCTCTTTAGTCTCGTGGAATTCTAAAACCCGAGTTTGTTTCTTTGGTAAATGCTCCCATCTGTC
Organism: Bruguiera gymnorhiza; assembly: GCA_020883675.1. Lineage (NCBI taxonomy): Eukaryota > Viridiplantae > Streptophyta > Magnoliopsida > Malpighiales > Rhizophoraceae > Bruguiera > Bruguiera gymnorhiza. Next base: position 2,097,391 of record JAIRCJ010000302.1, read on the forward strand.
ATTTTTCAAAAGCCTTCGAGGATTGGGATTTAAGACATCTTGTTTTGCCTTTGTCCAATCCCGTGTGCTGTCGAAAAGAAAGTAACTATGACCTATTTTAATTCGAACAGTACTACTGGCAACAATTCTACAGCAAATTGTAGCTGATTAGGGACGAACATATTTGTAAGGATATAGGTTATTGAGAAGGTTTGAGATCACTCGGTCATGAATGGTACAGGCTAACTTACAAAAATACAAACTCGAGTAAAGGTCAATTTATTATAAACTGAGGATTGTTGTGCTCACACTGCTTCCCTTTCGCTATGCACTATAGAACAAACATGCTAATTTTCTAAATCAAAATCTACGCGCAGAAATTCTTGGAAAAGGCTTGTTGGTGAAGAAGTACTTGGGTGCAGTTGCATTCAACAACATAACAAGGCTAGCATTTGGGAAACGATTTGTGAACTCAGAGGGTGTAATGGATGAGCAAGGGCTAGAATTCAAGGCAATTGTTGCCAATGGACTGAAGCTCGGTGCATCACTGGCCATGGCAGAGCACATTCCATGGCTACGCTGGATGTTCCCACTAGAGGAAGAGGCATTTGCGAAGCATGGTGCTCACCGGGACAGGCTGACTAGAGCTATCATGGAAGAGCATACACTTGCACGCCAGAAGAGCGGGGGTGCCAAGCAGCACTTTGTTGATGCATTGCTTACATTGCAGAAAAAATACGACCTTAGTGAGGACACTATTATTGGACTTCTTTGGGTAAGCAGCAACGTTCAATTCTTCTCTTTTGTGTTTTCCATGTTCTGTAACCGAAATTAGATCGGCAGAGTTTGCCTGATCGGATAGCCTTCTCGTCTCGAAGTATATTGTGGTCCTCAACGTCTAATCTTAACTTGTCAAATGTGCAGGACATGATCACCGCAGGCATGGACACCACAGCAATATCAGCAGAATGGGCAATGGCTGAACTAATTAAAAACCCAAGGGTGCAACAGAAGGCTCAAGAGGAGCTAGACCGTGTCATTGGTTTGGAACGCGTGTTGACCGAGGCCGATTTCTCAAGCCTCCCTTACCTTCAATGTGTAGCCAAAGAGTCTCTAAGGTTGCATCCCCCGACACCACTAATGCTTCCCCATCGTGCCAATGCCAACGTGAAAATTGGTGGCTACGACATACCCAAGGGATCAAATGTTCACGTCAATGTGTGGGCTGTAGCTCGTGATCCCGCTATTTGGAAGGACCCATTAGAGTTCCGACCGGAGAGGTTCCTGGAGGAGGACGTTGACATGAAGGGTCATGATTACAGGCTACTGCCTTTTGGTGCAGGAAGAAGGGTATGCCCAGGAGCACAACTTGGTATCAATCTGGTCACGTCTATGCTAGGTCACTTGCTACATCATTTTCGTTGGACCCCTCCTGAAGGTGTAAAGGCAGAGGAGATTGACATGTCAGAAAATCCTGGATTGGTCACTTACATGAAGACCCCATTGCAAGCTGTGGCCTCTCCTCGGCTGCCTCGGCACTTATACAAACGTGTGGCCGTGGATATGTAGTTAATTTGGTAATCTGCGGTTAACAATATGCTTAGGTTTTGAGTTTTCTACCTAAACGTCGTCTTGGAAGGAGTTGAAATTTGTCGAAGCATACGCTGGCTTAAAAGAAGACCGAATAAAGCATTATGTTTGGAAGTAGAAGACTGCCGTTTTCATTGCTTTCATTAAATCCTTTTCCATCACAAAGTTTGCCGTTACACTAGGAATATGGGATACACGTTTCTTCAAAACATTACATACGATTACAACTGTATATGAATTCTGCTTCAGCCCCTCTTCAAGGGTGAAAATTTTATAACTTCAAAATGCAGTTTTATCAAACAGGACATTGTGTACTTACTACATACCAAGTCTCGCCCTTATCCTTCTGTTCAAACGGAAGAACAAATGATCACTGGTGTGATATTGGCCTTAGACAGGACCAAATGATCAATGGCTGTATTGCCAAGAACCGGCAAGGCTTATTTTCTTCTGTTATTTTTGGGCATAAAGGAAATCAAGTTCTCTCATAGCATCTCTGTTTCCGACCATTAATCGGCAAGGGATTGTTTGAAATGGCGAGACTTTCAAACCGCTAAAGAAAATAAGAAATAAAAGATTGCTTAGAGTCGATCAACCTCAGAAGTTTCTTTTGCATCCATCAATTTTAAGCAATGTCAACTGTTGTGTATATTCACCTTAGCCACCGCATGTTGCATCCCTTGTTGCAGTATGAAGGGAGATTGGTCAATCGAAGCCAATCCCAGCAAGCATGATACTAATGAAAAAATAGCCAATCAAAATTAAAAGAACTTGAAAAAACACATAAGCCGTACTTACAACATATTCAGTTTGCGGATCGGGCAATCACACGCATATACACACATATGATTAATGGAGGTAACTTACAGAAGCCACATCTATGTCATAGCCATCAGTATTTTGGTTATTTACAGACTAGAGAATTCAAACCAGGCATAGAGTTGCCATGTTCTCTATCGTAGTCAAAAAAGAAGTGCCCTTTTAGTGACACAACATTCTTAGCACGTCCCCTTATGAACCATTAGAGATCCTTCTTGCTAAGGCCAAGGTTGGGATTTTGGGATGTTGCTACTTTAGTTCTTGGCCTTCTTGTGTATTTGGAGAGTCCACACTCCGTCTTTGTGCATCTATTTATACTAAAGCCCGTCGTCTTCCCAGAGAAAGGGATGTAGAAGAGAACTTTTTTTAATTACCTTGTTCAATGCCAAGGTCTGAAGTAGTAAATGAAGAGCCACTTCCGGCATGCTTAAATTCTTGCAATTGCTTGAAGTTCATCCATGGCTTCACGCAGACTTTAGCTTCATATATCACCTCATTACCCGCATCCGCCGCTACCAGAGTAAGGTGGTACAGCTTACCAGCCACCACCTGCTCTTTGGCCTTCAGCACCCTCACAAACTCAAGAAGAGCATTCTGCAGACATCCAACAGCATTCTGCAGATTGATCGGTTCGGGTGGGTTGGTTCGGTGATGGCTCGCGGCCACTTTTGAGGTTTGGGCTAGGATATCCTTGGTTTGGAACTTTTACCTGAAACGGCACCGCGCCGACCTTAACCGAGTTTAAATAGGCATTGCTCCGCAGCTCCCGTGTCCATCTTCCGGTGCCCAAACAAGCCGCGCATTGAAGAAAGGAACAAACCGCAATGGCGTCATCGGCGATGGTACTCGACCCGAAGCCTGTGTCGGATCCTCCGACGGCAATCAAACGACAACCTTTGAATGCCGAAATCTCCACCGCCGACGAGGACGACCTCTACAGCCGGCTTAAGTCCCTGCAGCGGCAGCTGGAGTTTATCGACATCCAAGAAGAGTACGTCAAGGACGAGCAGAAGAATCTAAAGCGCGAGCTCCTCCGGGCCCAGGAGGAGGTCAAGCGGATCCAGTCGGTACCGCTCGTCATCGGCCAGTTCATGGAGATGGTGGACCAGAACAACGGAATTGTCGGCTCCACCACCGGGTCCAATTACTATGTCCGCATCCTCAGTACAATCAACCGGGAGATCTTGAAGCCCTCCGCCTCCGTGGCGCTCCACCGCCACTCCAATGCCCTTGTTGACGTGTTGCCGCCGGAGGCCGATTCCAGTATTTCTCTGCTTAGCCAGTCCGAGAAACCCGATGTTACTTATAATGTAGGAATTCTGAATTATCTTTTTGTTTCTTTATCGCTTTCTGCTCATTGAATTAGGGGTTTTTATTTGAGAATTGACTTGTTAGGGTTTCTTTTGGTCACAGAAAATAAAGTTCTGGGTTTCAATTTTTATTTAGGGTTTGTTTGTTTCTTTTTGAAGAATAGGATTGATTTAGTGATTTAAGATTGGAAATAGCAATTCGTTTTGGATGTCGCAAATTTAAAAGCAATTGAAAACCCAAATTTGATGATTCAAAACTATCATGTAGTTTCTCCCGAGTGTCACAGTTAGCAGTTGTTTTTCATATCACATTGTGTCTTCTTAGGTTTGTATCTTAGGTGGCTGTTTTTCAACATTTTGCTCTTGTTTTTGTTTGTTTCTTTTAGGATATTGGAGGATGTGACATTCAAAAGCAGGAGATTCGCGAAGCAGTTGAGTTGCCATTGACTCACCACGAGCTTTACAAGCAAATTGGCATAGATCCTCCTCGTGGTGTGTTGCTCTATGGTCCTCCTGGAACTGGGAAAACTATGCTGGCCAAGGCTGTTGCCAATCATACCACTGCTGCCTTCATTAGAGTTGTTGGCTCTGAATTTGTTCAGAAGTATTTGGGTGAGGTATGTTTTGAAGTTTCGTGTTTTGTTGGAGGATCTGAATCATTGTTCTAGAACTTAAATCTCACCTGCCACCCCTTGTATCCTTTTCTTTGTTCCAGAAATCTAATATGTTGGTGTTTTTATCCGAGCATTCATAATGTTGCTTAATAGTATGTATTGGAAATTTTTTGGGGGCAGGGGGCACCCCATGGGGGGGTTTAATCATGTCATGAACCGTGTTCTATTCAACCTCTTCCTATTTCATGTGTTGTAATGTCCACTTGCTGAATTAAAGATTTTACTATAAGCTGGAAAGCTGACCCCAGGCTTTTCACTTCGTCTTTTCTTTTTTTACAAGATGTTTGTATTTGCAACGATGGGTTGTGTTGTCATATCTTTTTTCCCTTTCTTTGTTCTCTTTTCCTACCATTTAGGGTCCCCGTATGGTTCGTGATGTTTTTCGTCTTGCGAAAGAGAATGCCCCGGCAATTATCTTCATTGATGAGGTAGATGCCATTGCTACTGCTAGGTTTGATGCTCAAACTGGAGCTGATAGAGAAGTTCAGAGAATACTGATGGAGCTGTTGAATCAGGTATGGGATTGACAAACCCTTGTGTAATGGGAAAATTGTGAATAGATTTGCCTAGTGTCTGGTGTGCAAAATCATATTCTGGGAGTAGTGTTTTTCTGCAGATGACTTATAATTAGTGCATAACTTAGCTTTGTTGACCTTTATCTTTGGTTTGATGTCTTATGGACTCTTCTAATTCATGGTTCACACGATTGGATTCTGCTATAGATGGATGGGTTTGATCAAACAGTGAATGTGAAAGTCATAATGGCAACCAATCGAGCAGACACTTTGGACCCTGCATTGCTGCGTCCTGGAAGGTTGGACCGGAAAATTGAATTTCCTTTGCCTGATAGGAGGCAAAAGAGGCTAGTTTTCCAGGTATTGTCTCATTGTCCATGGTTAACTATGTGACATAATACTGAGATCAATTAATATCTCTTCTCAGGACTTTGTCCTAAGTTTGGATCACTTTCTTATCTCCAATTTTTAGTAATTGATGGTTTTTAAAGGATTGTTGCAAGCTAAATGAATTTATTGCCTTTGCTTTTATTCAGGTTTGCACCTCAAAAATGAATTTAAGTGATGAGGTGGATTTGGAGGATTATGTTTCTCGGCCAGATAAAATTAGTGCCGCTGAGGTAAGCTGGTTTTGCTGTTTGAGTTATAGGTTTTTTTTTTTCATCAAAAATTGAATATAAATAGTAATGTTGATGTTACACATGGGGTAAAAAGTTAGGAGTCTATTTGTTACTTCTGTATGGAGACTAACCATTTCTTGGGAGATGAGGTGTGTCAAGGGAAGGGTCATGGTACCACTTGGTTCCTTAAAGGAAAAGGACAGAAAATGTTCCATGTGCATGGAGGAAGTTGAAGTTGCATGAAAAATATCTTCTTTTTCTTTTTCTGAGACGTGATCAAAAGGTTTCATCAACATTTGTTGAAATTAAGCTAGACATGAGGAGGATTAGAATTTACTGGCGTGGGTTTGAATTTTCTGGGACGTGATGTGTCCTGAATCATTTGGACGGGTTGGCACCATGCTCTGTGAATTATGAACGGAATTTGACTCACTGCACTAGTGATGCTCTCTGTGGGCCCTCTGAGACGTGATCAAAAGGTTTCATCAAGATTTGTTGAAATTAAGCTTTGGCATGAGGAGGATTAGAATTTACTGGCATGGGTTTGAATTTCAGCCCAATAATGTGGCAATCTTGTAGACTATTCCTGTGTCTGACTCCCATTCTACATTTCCCATTCCTTTGTGCCGTATTTCCTACTGATTTTGTACCATTGTTCACAACGGGTATCTTTCAACAGATTGCAGCTATTTGTCAAGAAGCAGGAATGCATGCAGTACGCAAGAACAGGTATGTGATACTGCCCAAGGACTTTGAGAAAGGCTACAGAGCCAATGTGAAGAAGGCAGATACAGACTTTGAATTCTACAAATGATGAAGATTTGCAGTCAGCAGAACATTTGTGAAATCATGGGAATCTTTTTCCTTTCGAGGGAAGGCTATTTAGTTTCTTACTGGTGAAAGGATTCATGCGCCCTTTTAAGAACATAGCGCGATGTATTGAGAAGCTGGTGGTCATGTCAGGTTTGGTTTTACTAACAATACTTCAGCTGGTATAGAACAATTCGATCCCTTATCCTCTATTGCACATCTTTTCTCCGCCTCATTGCCTTTTTTCACCCTGTAGTCAAATTGCTTTTTCTGTTGCGCGCGCGCGTGTGTGTGTGTGTTTGTGTTGAGCTTGTGGACCCATGCTTGTAGGGAATTATTACCCACTTCTCTGTCTGAGGGAAACTAGAAGGGCAGATTAACTCCTTCGAGTTACTGAACCTGCTTCGCCTTTTTGATTACATTGAAGGCATGTATGAAAGGGCTCATTGCTCCAGTGCCAAAAGTCCGCGCAGATTTTTGTCAGACTTGTTTGTTTAAATTTACGTCCAAGTTAGGTTTTCTTCCTAATTAATTCATTGGAACTTTAATATAGAGTTAACGTATGTAGATTAAGTCCTTGCCATTTCAGTGCAGTCATTCGCAATCCTCACAAAAATATGGTAACTTCCATACATGATACGTGTGGAAATTGGAAATATAATATCCCCACGGATGCGTTGACTCCCACACTAGCGCCTTAATTAATGCAATGATTATCAATTATCCAGTTGTCCACCTCTCAAGTGCGCTTTTTGGCTGCGATGACACACTTTCTCAACTACTCATCTCTTGCATGATCGTTCAGATTGGCTGATCTCATTAAGTTGATGTCTACATAATCAAGATTTGGCACATCAATTTGGGTTCGCACTATTATCTCATATTGTATTATTAATGGAATTCCAAGTTACTTGATTCCTTAAAAACGTCTCTAAGAAATGGGTTTGCACCGAATCTTTGTCTGGACCTGGTTAGACCATGATTTATTGGAAAATAAAACGAATAACATTGAGTGGGATTTACAAATTGACTATTCAGTCAATTTTAGAGTGGGGGAAACTAAATTTCCTGGTCAGTTGCCTGTCTATGAAATTATTTGTAACTCGAAATCTGAAAAAGACATGGGACCGACTGTTTACCACGTAGCTTGCAGTTGAGAGGGGGATGCAAAAACTTGAAAGAAAAAGAGGGGAATTAGAGCATTTATTTATATTCCATTTGAATTTTTTCCCTAGAGATAAGGTGATATCACTTAATTTTCCATACTATTCCATAGATTAGATATTAAAATTTTTGAAAGGAAATGGGTATTTTTTTTTTCAATCATTTAATTTGACAGAATCAAGCACAGCTTATCAAGGTTGACATAAACTTCTTCCATTCGGTATCTGAATCTCTTATGAATGATATTTTAAAAATTAATACGAGCAACATCCATTCCAATAAATTCCCCTTAAAAAAACATTGATTCTAATATATTAAAGGACTTAATTAGAAGAATATTTATTAGTATCAATTCTAAAAATAACATAAATTGTCTTTTAAAAATATTTTAATAGTCAAAATTTTAGATTTTTATTTTTTTATTTTTATTTTTAAAAATAAATAAAATTATTTTTATTGAATAATTTCCGAGTTGATGAGTTTTTTTTTTCATAAATATAAAAAAAAAAATAAACTTCATGAATAATGTGACTTTGGGCAGAAGCAAGAGATAAAATTAGCTCCATAGCATTGACCTCTTGGTTTTGGATGATTATTACAAGTTTAATTAGGACTAAAGATTATTAAACAAGGATAAACGTATCCCACTTCTCTCAATCTTCTTACATTGGCCTAGCTCTCCCGTTTCCATATGGGGTTGTATGAAAAATGGAAGAAGGGAGCAACTTCCATTGATATCCCCCGACCATACAGAGTATTAACAGCGCCACTTTCCGTCATAATACCTTAGAAAAATCCAGGCTATCTCGTTATGTATGATATCCAATAAAAGCTAATATTGACTTTAGAGCTGGTGATAAATTAAAGGAATCCGAATAACATTAAACCGATAGATATATAGTATATAAAATATATTCAATCATCCAGCAGTATCTCGTCCTTTTATGTTGAAGGGGAATATTATCGAGGATCATATCAGAGATTATAATAATTATAAGCTGTCAAATGCCTACCGTTTTATTGCACTTGTATTGCATTAAAAAAGAGATTTACTTCCATGCATGGAAGATATGCCATTACCTTCTTTCTCAATAAATACTAGTGAGTCCTCAGCTGTAGTAACCATTCTTTCTCAAAACCCTTAACTCACGTCAGTACCGCGACTAAATCAACCATTCTCTCTCTCTCTCTCTCTCCCTTTCTATTTTTCTTTGCCGTTGGGGTCGCACAATATTTTTCTTTCAATGTCTTTCAAAGAGCAAGAAAGGGCCATTGAGCAGGAGTCTGGTCAGTCGTTGGACCCAAGTGTCACGAACAAAAGTGATGAATCCAATAATAAGAGATCAAAATTTGATCTCAATTTAATGGACTTCTTCGAAGGGAGTTCTTCGAGAGATGACACAAAAAGGATATTCAAGTGCAAGTATTGCAAGAACAAGTTCTCAACCTCGCAGGCATTGGGAGGGCATCAAAATGCCCATAGGCGCGAGCGAGCAATGGAGAAGAGGGAGAAGTTCATGAATGATGCTGCTACCAATCTTGAACATGTCAAGTACATGTACCCGTATTCGGGCATGTCGAGGTTTCCCATGAATACTTCTTGTCTTAACAGAACCTTGAGGGCCGGTGATGCGCACTCAATGGCTGAGAAACCCTCTGATCGCTGGCTTAATGGAGGTTTTGGCCACGGAAACATGGGGTGGTCAAGGCCAGCGATTGTGAACCAGCACGCAACATTATTGCAACAAGTTAGAAACGGATCGCTTCAATCTTTAGGGAGGACGACCAATATAGATGGAGGGTATCGACCGGGAGCTGGCATAACTGCTAATGGGAATCATCAAGGTGGAAGCTCAGAAATTGATTTGTCGCTTAAGCTTTGATTAGTTACCACCCATTTCTCAAACAGTTTATCTGGGTTATTTTAGATTGTTACTTTCGATTAAATTTCACTTTTGCTATTATGATTACGGAACTAGCCTCTTTTTTGTTCTATATCTCACGTCGTTGCTGTAATCGAATTTGCAAGCTTCTGCTTCGCTGTTCCCTATATCCTTCTAATAAATTTTTGTTTAAACATGTTATGCGAATGCGATATTAATATATTGGGAGCATCAATTCTCGACATAGAGGAGTTTGATAAGGAAGTTCCATCTCTTTGTTTCTCTTCTCGTGGGATTTATAGGGAAAAGCCTCCCGAGCCCCAATTAACTTAGTCGACTATGACACTTAAAAACTTTCATACTTTGGGTATGAACATTTATATTTCAATAAAAAGGCAAATAACTATACAAGGTGACTTGAGTCGAAAACAGAGTTAAGGGTAAGATCGGAAACAAGTATCTGTGTGATAAAGGAAAGTTATTATTAGTCCAGTAGGATGTTCTTAATCACCCTATATAAGGTACATTTAATGCTCATAACGTTGCTATAAATTGAATTTTCTTGGACGCCCATCCGTGGTAATGTTTAGTGGAGATTCCTCTGCCTCAGGGGGCAATGAAGGTGTATAAACCCAAATCGAGAAAGTAGTCTTCTAATTTATGCCTTTTTGTTGGTACATTAAGCTCTCTTATCTTGGCTTTGTTGAAGAAATATGCACAATTAGTGTTTTAACTAAGCTTCCCATCCGAGAAAATAAGCTTGCTTTCTCTACAAAAAACAAGAAAAAAAGAAAAAAAATCAGCTTCCCATCCAAATGAGGCACTGGCTCATCAATGATATGGACACCCTTTTTGATGGGTCCCGTACCCGAACCAGTCGATTTTCCGCTAAAATGCCCACTATTCAGTTATGGACTGTCCAGTACGGCTGCCCTCGGGCACAACCTGACCTTGTTGTCGAATAAAAGGTTCGGTCTCTCGTCACACTAGCACTATAATGTATATTAAAATACTAAATTTACTCCTAATTTAATAGATTTTTTCTAATTTTTTTTTTTATAGTAGTAGAGAAATAAACATTCCAGGGCATTATAATTTTTTTACAAAAAAAGATTCCCCACTTTCCTCCCATTTTTAGAGGATTTGAAATAAAGCGTAAGAGCCCATTACGTTGCATTTGAAACTTACCAATGAAAGGTCTTTCTAGTCTTACAAATACACAAAAATTTTCTCAGTATTCCACTTTTCTTTTTTGACATGTAATTCTCTTACCAAACTCCTTCGACTTACCGTTAACTTAGGCATTAAGATTGTTAATCTCAGACCACAATCCGACACTCTTGAAACTTTTTCTGTTTTTGCAGGTATTCAGCCCACCAATCGAAGGACTCATCCGTGGGCAAAAAATGGAAGGAAAATGGAACCAATTCATTTCTACTATTTGGAACACTATCGTTGTAAAGGAGACGAATAATTGATAACATTAGCTTCTTCTTTTTTGTTTTTTCCGTTTATCCATGGATTCGTAAGATTCATAAGACATGACAGCGATGATTTCAGGGTGCGCAAGACATACACAAAATGGTTTGTTTGACGACAGTTTTTCTCCTTTCGGTTGCACTGTGGCAGTCAAGACTAAAAAGAAAGTTACTTTTCAAATAATAATAATAATAATAATAATAGGACAACTAGGTTGTTTGACAAACGGGTTTATTAGAAATCAGTTATTTATTTATTTATAGTATTGGCGGTCGGGTCAGTTAATGTCAATCGAGATTAATTTCCTCTTCAATGGGGAACACTTGGGTTTGTCTGAAATCAATTCCAAAATTATTAAGGAGATAAACTATAACATTTTATTACGTAGATAGGCCATAATTAATAAATTATCATAATTTCATATGGAAAAAGATTTCTGGACAAGGGTCCAATTGCATGGACCTAGTAAGGGAGACAGAGTATTAACAGGTTTTGTGTACCCCGTGCCCAAAAGTCACTTTTTTTTTGTTTTTTTGTTTTTTTTTTAAATTTGGAAAAAGTATATGCTGTGCAATAAAATCATGTAAAATGTACAGCAACCGACTTATAATGTATAACTATAATTATTGTATATTAGTGTATAATTGTTACATATTTTACATTAAATAACAATTATTACACATTTTATATTTTAAAAAAAATAAAAAAAATTATACCATCGACACTCCCTGTCTATATTATCTAAGTTTTTCGTTCTGGACAATTATCATTCAGTTGCAATTTCTTAGTCTTGGTCAACCCCATTATTCGACCATAATTCAACGTGGCCGACCTTAGTCAAAGCAGGTCAAACCCAACGAAAAGCACTCAAACATGGTCAAAGCTATTTGAATGTTGTATGGCAATTCGGAACAATTGTGTCATTCGCTAAGTGAGTCACGTCTAATTTAGGATTTTTTTTTTCCTATTCGTGTCATATATTTAAAACAAGACATATGTGAAATTTAATTCTAAATTGATAGACAGTCAGTCCAGACCCAATCTTGATTTGGTATGTACACCAGAATGGGATTGTCTACCTAATAATTTATTGTAAAGGTATGTATTTAATTCATCTTGACTCTCCATTCCCAATAGTCTAAGTAAGCTTGCCAAATATTACAAGATATTGAACAAGATGGATATATTTTGTAATTACACTGATTTTTTTTATTCATTAAAAAGTAAAATAAGAATGATAACGATATATATAAAACGTTAATTCTAAATTTTTATAATTAATTTTAAATATTTTGATTCTTTCATTAAATTTTATATTTTTTAAATTTATTATAAATTATTCTTTTTGAGCAGAAAGCATCTTAAATTGTTACAAATTATACATTAATCATACAAAATTTGTTAACAATTGATTACTTTTTGTCAGAAAAAAATAATCTGGAATAAAATTTTAAATTATAAGATTTAAATAAAAATTTTTAAAAATTAAAAATTCAGTTATACAAATTTAGAATTAATTTTTTTATATATCTTTAATAACAACTATAGATTAAAACAGACTCAAACTTAATCACCTGCCAAAAAGAGTTTTAAGGATAGTGGAGAAGTGCCCGAGACATGCCCTCCAAGCCTTGGTTGAATGTACCAACCTTGCTAAAAATAGAAAAAATGTAAGAAATTGTTTCCTTATGAACCTGGCAGTACAAATCATAACGTCTTGGTCAACCAGAAAAAATATTCACATTCTTAACTAGGAAAGCACTCTGGAGTTTATCTCAATTGTTAAATGTAAGGGGTAGGTAGTTTGACTATAGATTTCAACACAAAGATTTATTTGGAAACTAATTAAAAACATACCGTATTAATCTTCTCACATACAAGACATTACAATTTAATTAGATACCGTTTTTGAAATTATTGCCGAGGGAATCCTCAGAGATATACGTAAAAGTCCAAAGACCAAAATTAATATTGGCATGTTCACTTCAATATCTTTCCATTTCGGGGGATGTTGTTTCTGTCTATGGAAGATGCAAAATTATACTACTGTCCCTATAAATTCTGGCCACCTCCTACACTTTTTATCACATCAAGAAAGTTCATTAACTACTCCTTGTACTTGTTTGAACTTGAAAAATTTAGTGAGAATGAATACAATGGAGAGGGTTCTAACTAATGGAGATGTTGAAGACAGGAAAATGGAGGGCAAGGCTCCAGAGGAAACCCTTCTGGAGCCTGAGCCGGATTCCTGGCTTGATCTCAAGCTATCTAACTTTGGGGCCTCAACAAAGTCCAATCCAGAACCTAAGCTAATGGATTTCCTTGGAAAAGATACTCCAGAGCTCCTGGAATCCCCATTTTTTCGAGTCCAGGAAATGAATGCTGCAAAACAACATAAATTCCCCTGCAAATTTTGCAACAGAAAGTTCACCAACTCGCAAGCTCTTGGCGGGCACCAAAATGCCCACAAAAGCCAAAGGGCAGCATTGAAAAGAGAGAAGGAACTCGAATCAGCCTATCGTGCTGGACTGAATAATAGTCCCTTCTATCCATTTTCGCCCATGACAGGAATTCCTGGACATCCCGGTGATTTTAATCGACCACTTGGGGTCAACGTGCAATCCATGATTCACAAACCACCATATCATTCTTTGCTTCATGCCGCGCCTCAGTATGGCTATGACTATGCAGGGTCGTCCTGGTCGACTTTCATGAACCCTCCCCAGGTGGCCCCCATGCAGCCCAATTATAATTGGGCTACAAGTGGTGCAGTTCCAAGTCAAGACGCCATGGGATTCAATCGTATGCCTCCTGTCAAGGGTGCTTTTTGGGGTCCCTTACGTACCAACCTTGATGCTATTACCAGAAGGGTTAACAGCCAAACCGATATTTCAGCAGGCGGAGGTGTTGCTGGGAACTAGCAACGTGGTATTGCTGGCCATGACATACCTTTTATCTTTTGATATGGCTCTTTCGCTTCCTTTTCCTTTATGTGTGCGCGTCGTTTTCAGTGCATATTGTTCCTCTTTGTTATCTTTGTCTTTTTAGAGTTGTAATCGGTCCAATGTTACCCTTTTATGTGAGTTAGTTGAAGCTTGTGGTTGCATGTCTTAAATATTCACTTTGGAATTCAAACATCCCTATATGTCTTTGTTTAAGTGGAAAGATCAGCTAGGCTGTTTTCTGTAGTGTTCCTCTCAACAAAGTTCAGCGCATCCTCCGTGTGATAAGGATACAATTATAGGTTCTGAAAATTTGGGGATTAGGGATTCCTGTCCCAATCTTTGGTCGGGATTGTGCGCATCTCCGCGAAAGCGGGGACTATTGTCATATCTAATCAATACCTACAAAGCACATAAACAGTAGATATCGAAATGGAAAATGCTGATTTGGCTGATATAGATCAATAAAATGGCAAGCTTATGTTTAGGACTCCGAATTCTCCACGAAAACAAGCCAAAATAGCAGAAAATGTCATTCTACTCGGCACAAGTACATGAAACAAGCAAAAATAGTAGAAATCAAATAAATAAATAAATAAAAACTTTGAGGAGTTTGGTGGGACTGACAGCATGTGCCACCATTGAGACTCTGCTTCTCACCATCGCCATGGCTGATGACTACCACTAACGAGCCCACAATAATTCCCCATCATAAATCCCAAGTCCATTTCTTGACAGAAACATCAATCCCAGTCAATTGATCTCGGCCATCACAGAAAGAAACCCTTTAAAAGATTTTCAACGGTGCAAATCAGGAAGAGACCAAAAAAAGTAAAAACCTAGGTTAAGGAGAGGGAAAAATGAAAGAAACGAGAGAAATTAACAAAATTGAAAGAAAAAAGTAATAAAATTAAAAATATCGGATTTAAGTATTTTTATTAATGAGTTTGTAAACCCCTAAAACTTCATCGCAAAACCATGCTTTGGGATAAGGATGAGAGAAGAGGATTTTCTCTCATATGTGTTGTTTTAATTTATGTACTAGAGTAACGCTAGTCATGGTATATTTTTGTAACATAATTTATCCATTTTTAGGTACAATACATCTAAGTTCTAACTCATTTCGAGGTAGAAAGTCACAGTAGAAAATGGATTGCTATTCCAATTAATCGACAAAATGTGTTGGCATAATAATTGCATACAATCATCTTTAAAATGATCAGAATTAAAAGAAAATTGAAAGAGATTAGAGAAACTAAAGAAATTAAAAGAAAATTGAGAAAAACGAGAGAAATTAATAGAATTAAAAGCATCGGATACCCATACTTGAATGGGATGAAGAGTATGTGTGATCAAAGAGAGTGTGTGCAAGGTTGAGAGAAAGAGGATCGTGTTTTAGTTTATGGATGAAGAGTAAATATTATCTTTTTATAGTTTCCGTCTATTTTAACTACCGAATGCCAGTCATAGTATATTTTTGTAATATAATTTACCCCTTTTCTTTAGGCACAATAGAAAATGGATTGCTATTACAATTAATTGAGAAAATTTACTCGGCAGAATAATTGCAGATAATTATCTTTTGATTTTGCTTCAAATCATCTTTAAAATGATTTATTAAAAAGAAACAAATAAGTTTTCCGTCTTTCAATCGTTAATTCCTAATTGACATTCATGTATGCAAAACATACAAAAAAAGCATAGGTCAAGATTGGAAAATGCTAATTTGGCTGGAAAAATAAATAAAATTGCAAGCTAGCATTTAGGACTCCAAAATATCAACAAAATATGCAAAAATTAACTGAAAATTCCATTATAATTGATACTATAAAATTAATTCATAAGAATACTGTTGGAGAAGCTAGCCAAGGCATTCGTTTACTGAGATGTAATTAAATCTGTTCAAGCTGGGCCTAGAGACCGAGACCAAGCATGTGGCCCAAAGGGCCCATGTCGGTTGTACAATTTCGTTGTTTTAGTTTCGGATTCATGAGTTCTAAGACCGACTCGTCATGAGATATCTCGGAACGCCGACGAGTCGGCTTCCCGAGTATCTCGGCCAGCCGGCTGGTCGACCGAGAAATCTCGGCACCGTCAGAAGCCGATCGTGTCTCCGTTCCCCCGTCTGTCACAACCCGACTGGTCAGCTGAGATGTCCGGACGATCCGTTTGACCCTGAGAAGCTTTGTACCTATGTATAATGACTGAGAGACATAAACGCACTCTTCTTCGCCTCCAGGAAATGGTGTTTGCCATGGGGCTTTATTACTGTGTTCGCGAAGTGAAAGGAGTCCATTTTGACCTTTGGAGCAAAACCTTCATAACCCATCCCCAAGTCAATGGCTTCTGTCCCTTGTCAAACGTCAAAAAAACATTGACTCGGAACATGAAACGATGTTTATCTTCAGTCAACCCAACATATTATCATTATGTCCGAACACACTTGTCTACTGTCTACCCACAAAAATCGCGGGTTTTACATGGTAAAGTTCGTTTCATTTGTGTGTATAATTAAAATTTATCTGTAGAATTTTTTGATTTTAGCATATAAAATTCCCCCAACCTCAAAAGCGTTTAGCTACACCAAACGCGACGAGGGAAAAACCAACCTTTAACTTTTGATATAACAATAAATAATTTTTTATTATTAAATTATA
The DNA here is from genome assembly GCA_020883675.1 of Bruguiera gymnorhiza. Lineage (NCBI taxonomy): Eukaryota > Viridiplantae > Streptophyta > Magnoliopsida > Malpighiales > Rhizophoraceae > Bruguiera > Bruguiera gymnorhiza. The sequence continues at coordinate 2,113,833 of JAIRCJ010000302.1, forward strand.
TTATTTGATAGTATAAAAGAAAGTCTTTTTTTTTCTTTTACTCTGTAATTGTACTTAAATAATAAATCCCATTTATAGAAAAAAAAAGAAACAAATAAGCTCTGACTTTAATAATTTTCTATTTTATTGAGCTTGATGCTATTAGAGTCTCCTTCAGAGTTAACTAAAAAAAAAAAAAAAAATTTTGCTGCCAGCACTATCTTTCATAATTTATAATGGGTCATATAAGTTTATAATACTTGTTTCTATTATTTGTATGTAAAAAGCTTGTAGAATCTATTTGTCCGTACTGCATTTTTCTTTATATACGCTAGAGACCAACCTTCCCCGTTGTGCTGAATTCATCATTTCTTCGGGACACAAAAGCAAATAGCTGTCTAATGTGGCTTCTTCTTCTTCCATTGCCCATTCGAGGAGGTATGGAGTAGTCCCTAGTTTCAGAGGTGGAGACACCCGTGACAAATTTGCCAGACATCTCTATGATGCTCTATGTCGACAAGGAGTTCCTACATTCATGGACAATGAAGAACTTGAGAAGGGAAAAGAGATCTCGGCAATCTTGGATGCAATTGAAGAGTCAAATGTTTGTTGGAATATACCTTGTATTTCAAATTATTCTTTTATCCTTCTTCTATTCTTATATAAATAGGCATAATAGGGTTTATTAGAAGAGAGAGAGATTTGAGAGGAGTCATACTTTTTGTATCCTGTAACACACTTCTTCTACTAATAAGAATATTCTCTCTCTCCTTCCCATGGATGTAGGTCACATAGACTGAACCACGTAAAATTCTAATGTTACTTTTTTCTTCGATTTACCATTTGCAATAACAAATTGGTATCAGAGCCGAAAGAAAAAAAAAATTCTTTTCTCTCTCTCCGGCCACCCACCCAACCGCGGGCGATCCGAAACATCGACTGTGTACACACAGATTCGGAGGGGCTGAGGAAGCAGTGCTCATTCGCGTGTTTATTTTTGTTTTTATTTTATTTTATTTTATTTTCTCTTCTTTGAAAACAGAATCTTGTGACCTGGCCTTCGATTGATTGTCCGATCTAGTGCTGTTGAAGTTCGTTTCTCGTCTATTTGATTTGGGCGCAAGACAGATAACTGGTAAGTCCAATTGCTTCCCATTGTTGGAGTGGACGTCGAGTTGGGCAGTAGCAGAATTACTGCGCGGCTCCTGTTAGATGGTTTGACGTTGAAACGGAGCAGATCCGACGGAAGAAAGGAACAGATCGGGTTCCAACGGGTTGGAGGCACTATAGATCGGCGAGCTGCACAACAGATCTGACGGAAACGGCGTGGTGCAGATGGTTTGGCGTTGAAACGGAGCAGATCCGACGGAAGAAAGGAACAGATCGGGTTCCAACGGATCAGAGGCACTGTAGATCGACGGGAGGCAAACGGTGTCGGCACTGTACAAACGACGTCAGTAGTGTTTTAACACCGTCAGTACTGTTTTAACACCGTTAGCACTGTTTTAACGCCGTCAGTATTGTTTTAACGCCGTCAGTACTGTTTTAACGTCGTTAGCAGTGTTTTAACGCCGTCAGTACTGTGTTAATGTCGTTAGTACTGTTTTAAGGCAGTTAGTACTGTTTTAACGTCGTTAGTACTGTTATAACGCCGTTAGTACTGTTGTGATTTGAGCCATAAATTTGTATTCTTCAATTTTCGTTGTGGATGTTTTGTTGCAATGACTTCTTCATCTTCATCAACGGTGAAGTCTGAAATTGAGAAGTTTGATGGAAACACCAATTTTGCACTGTGGCAAGTTAGAATGATGGCAATTCTGACGCGAGAAGGTACAAAAAGGGCCTTACATGGCAAGGAGAAGAAACCAGAGTCAATGTCTGATGCAGATTGGGATGACATGGATGAAAGAGCTCTATCCTCGATTTAACTCAGTTTGGGAAATGAAGTTTTGAGAGAAATCCTTGGTGAAAAAACATCAGCTGGTGCGTGGCTAAAATTGGAAAGTCTGTACATGACGAAATCTTTGACTAACAGACTCAGATTAAAGCAACGCCTTTATACTCTTCGTATGTCAGAAGGTACTTTTTTGAAATCACATATTGGAGAGTTTAGTTCGATTGTTACTGATTTGAGTAAGATTGATGTTCATATTGACGATGAGGATCAAGCTTTATTGCTATTGTGTTCTTTGCCTCCTTCATATAAGCATTTTAGAGATACTATGATCTATAGTAGGGAAGATATTTCCCTTGAGAATGTCAAGACTAATTTGCAGGCCAAGGAGAAAATTGATAGTAGTTTGACATTTTCTGAGACATCAGATCAGAGTGTTGGTTTGATTATTGATCGAGGAAGATCAAAGGAGAGAGGTCGAAATTCAGGAAAATCAAGATCGAAATCAAGGCACAAGAATTTGACTTGCAATTATTGCAAGAAGAAAAGGCACATCAAGTCTGATTATTACAAGTTGAAAAACAAGCAGAAAGTAAACGACAGTAATCAAAAGAATCATCCACCAGGAGAAGCTCATGTGGCAGTAAATGAGAGTGATGATATGCTTTGTGTCACTCAAGGCCAAGGCAGATTTCAAGATACCTGGATCATGAACACTGGAGCTTCGCAACATATGACTCCTAATAGAGAATGGTTTACCACTTACAAGCCAATCAATGGTGGTGTTCTATTAGGTAATGATCACGTATGTAAGGTTGCTGGGATTGGTACAGTGCAGATTAAGATGCATGACGGTGTCATTAGGACCTTGTCTGAGGTCAAATACATTCCAGATTTGACGAAGAATCTTATTTCTTTGGGCACTCTTGAGAAGAATGGCTGCAAGATTGGGTGTGAAGGTGGAGTTCTAAAGGTTTCTAGAGGTGCTCTTGTATTGATGAAGACTGCCAGAATTGACACATTGTATTTCTTGCATGGTTCGACAGTCACAGACTCAACTGCAGTTTCCACTTCAGTTTCAGATTCAGACGTGACGAAGTTGTGGCACATGCGGTTGGGACACATGAGTGAAAGAGGTATGGCTGCCTTGAGTAAGAGAGGTCTTTTGTGTGGTCAGAACACTGGAAAATTAGAATTTTGTGAGCATTGTGTTTTTAGGAAGCAGAAGAGGTTGAGTTTCAGTACAGCCATCCATAAAATAAAGGGAACATTGGATTACATCCATTCAGATCTTTGGGGTCCTTCTCAGGTTCTCTCTAAAGGTATGGGTGCTGCTTATATACTCACTTTCATTGATGATTTTTCTCGTAAAGTTTGGGTTTATTTCTTGAAACATAAAAGTCAAGTGTTTGGAACTTTCAAGCAGTAGAAAACTTTACTTGAAAAACAGACTGGGAAGCAGATTAAGAGGCTGAGAACAGATAATGGCCTTGAATTTTGCAATAACGAATTTAATGAGTTTTGCAAAATTGAAGGCATTGTACGACACCACACAGTTGTAAAAACTCCACAGTAAAATGGAGTTGCAAAATGCATGAACAGGACTTTGATAGAGAAAGCTAGATGTCTGTTATCCAATGCAGGTTTAGGCAAGGAGTTTTGGACAGAAGCTGTTAATACAGCTTGTTGGTTGGTAAATCGATCTCCTTGTACTTCCATTGAGTGTAAGACACCTGAAGAGGTGTGGTCAGGCAAACCTGCAGATTATTCTGATTTGAAGATATTTGGCTGTCCTGCTTATGCTCATGTTAATGAGGGAAAGCTTGAACCGAGGGCTAAGAAATGCATTTTTCTTGGCTATACTTCTGGTGTGAAAGGTTATAGGTTGTGGTGTCCAGACCCTAAGTCTTCAAAAATTCCTCATCAGCAGAGATGTGACATTTGATGAATCCGCTATGTTGCATCCAAAAGAGGAAGTCTTAAGGCCAAACGATGAAGATAGTGGGAGTTCCACACAACAGGTGGAGTTTGAAAGTGATATTCCTTCTAAGTCAGGTCAACAGATTCAGGTTGACACTTCAGAAACAGTCGAGGATACTCAAGATACTCAACAGGCACAGCCGTACAATATTGCCAAAGATAGACCCAGAAGGACTATCAAGCCACCAGCTAGGTTTTCATACTCAGATTTTGCTTATTGTTTGGCAGTAGCAGAAGAGGTGGAGTATAATGAACCTAGAAACTACTCAGAGGCTGTCATTTGTGCCGAATCTTCCCAGTGGAGTATTGCTATGACTGAGAAAATTGAGTCCCTGCATAAGAATCAGACTTGGGATTTAGTGAAACTTCCCAAAGATAAAAAGACTGTTGGCTGCAAATGGATCTTCAAGAAGAAGGAGGGAATCCCAGGAGTTGAAGATGCAAGGTACAAGGTACGTCTGGTTGCGAAGGGTTATAGCCAAAAAGAAGGGATTGACTTCAATGAGGTATTTTCTCCTGTTGTAAAGCACACTTCCATTCGTGTGCTTCTAGTTATGGTTGCTATGTATGATATGGAACTGGAGCAGCTTGATGTCAAAACTGTTTTTCTACATGGCGATCTTGAGGAAGTCATTTATATGGATCAACCTAAGGGTTTCCAAATTGAAAGCAAGGAGGATCATGTTTGCAGGTTGAAGAAATCTCTATATGGTTTAAAACAGTCTCCTAAACAATGGTATAAGAAGTTTGACAGGTTTATGGTAGGTCATAGTTACTCAAGGAGTGAGTATGACAGTTGTGTCTACTATAGGAAGCTTCATGATGGATCATTTGTCTATTTGCTACTATATGTAGATGATATTCTTGTTGCCTCTACAAGCATATCTGAGATTAATAGTTTGAAAAAACTACTTGGTAGAGATTTCGAGATGAAAGATTTGGGAGCTGCAAAGAGGATTTTGGGCATGGAGATCACCAGAGATAGGAAAGAAGGAGAGTTGCGCCTTTTACAGAAAAGGTACATCGAGAAGGTTCTTAATCGCTTTGGGATGATGAGTTGCAAACCGGTAAGTACTCCTTTGGCTTCACACTTCAAACTTTCAGCCTCTTTGTCACCCAATAGCCTAGAGGAGGAGGAATATATGTCACATGTTCCATACTCTAGTGCAGTGGGCAGTGTTATGTATGCTATGGTTTGCACTCGTCCAGATATTTCACAGGCAGTCAGTGTGGTCAGTAGATATATGGCTAATCCTGGGAAAGTACATTGGCAAGCAGTTAAATGGATACTTCGGTATCTTAGAGGCACTACAGAGGTAGGACTGATGTTCAGCAGAGGCAGTAGGTTGATTACTGGTTTTGTGGATTCTGACTATGCAGGTGACCTTGACAGAAGAAGATCAACAACTGGTTATGTTTTCACTCTTTCAGGCAGTGCCATCTGTTGGAAGGCAACATTGCAATCAACAGTTGCTCTTTTCACTACTGAATCTGAGTACATGGCAATAGCAAAAGCAGTCAAGGAAGCTATTTGGTTGAAAGGTTTGGTCACTGATTTGGGTTTGTCACAGGAAACAACCACCATTTTCTGTGACAATCAGAGTGCTATATACTTGACCAAAATCAAGTGTATCATGAGAGGACCAAACACATTGATGTCAGATACCATTTTTTGCGAGATGTTATATCTCAAGGTTTGATTTCAGTGAAGAAGGTCGCTACTGTAGACAATCCAACTGACATATTGACGAAACCAGTTTTAACTAATAAGTTCAAGTATTGCTTGGACTTGATTGGTGTTCGTTTTGATTGACTAGCTCTAAGGAGCCATTTGGAAGAGAGATAAAAGGATTTTATTTTGTTGTGTGTTTAGAGAATACAATGCAAGGTGAAGATTTGTTAGAATATGCCTTGTATTCCAAATTACTCTTTTACCCTTCTTCTATTCCTATATAAATAGGCATAATAGGGTTTATTAGAAGAGAGAGAGATTTGAGAGGAGCCACACTTTTTGTATCCTGTAACACACTTCCTCTACTAATAAGAATATTCTCTCTCTCCTTCCCGTGGATGTGGTTCAGATATTCTCTCTTTTTCCCGTAGATGTAGGTCACATAAATTGAACCACGTAAAATTCTGATGTTACTTTTTTTTTCGATTTACCATTTGCAATAACAATGTTTCTGTCATTATTTCTCAGAAAACTATGCATGCATCTTCGCCGTGGTGCTTGGATGAGCTTGTCAAGATCATGGTCTGTAAGAAAACCAATGGACTGTAGGCATTGCCTGTTTTCTACCATGTTGAATGTGGAAAACCAAACTGGTAGATTTGGTGAGGCATTTTCCAAACTTGAAGTGCATGTCGAGGATAACATAGGCAAGGTGCGAGGCTGGAGGACTGCCTTGAGAGATGCGGTCAGTATATCAGGGTGGGATGGCGGGGAGGGGGGGGGTTGTGTTTATGTTATATTATAGAGTTGAATGAAAAACTGATATTGGAAGAGTTACAAATTTTGAATTGAGGTCATGATAGTATTATTGTTGTAATGTTGATGCAGAAATCAATTTGATATCTCCAATTCTTCAGATTGCTGCAATGTTATAAATAGAAGATCTTAGTTAGACAAATTTAAATGCTTGTACAAATTCAGGGCCTGAATATGGCTTTTACTTCTAAAAACAATGCCAAACAGAGGAGATGGGAGAGCGAGGAATCGAATTATTAAATCCCTCAAATTTGGTGATAGCAGAGAATGGCATTATGATTATCAACATTAAATTTTTTAGGCCTGAGTCAGCACTAATAAGGGGAATTGTCAAAGGCGTATGGATTCATTAACGCATCTATGCTCGAAAGATTTGGTTGGAATGCACCCAGGAATTTAGCAAATTGAATCGTTGTTAAGGATAGAACTAGCGGACGTTCGCATTGTTGGAGTGTGGGGCATGGGTGCTATCGGCAGGACGGCACTTGCCAGAGTTGTTTTCGGTAAGTATTTTTTCAGTTTGAAGGCAGTTGCTTTCTTGCAAATGTCAGGGAAGAATCAGAAAGACGTGGATTGCGTCAGTTGCAGGATGTACTTATTAGTAAAATATTGAATGAGGGAAATAGCTCCAACAAAACCGTGGACCAGCTTCGGTACAAAAAGGTTCTTATAGTTCTTGATGATGTTGATAGCTTTCCACATCTTGAATGTTTGGCCGGAAAGCGAGATTGGTTTGGTGCGGGAGGTAGAATCATCGTCACAAGTAGAGACAGTCAAGTGCCTAAAAATGGGGATGACATTCACGATGTTTATGAGTTTCAATCACTTGTTGACCAGGAAGCTCTACAACTTCTTACTTTCTTTGTGTTCAAGGGAAAAGTAGCAGTGAAGAATCTGAAGATCACATGAAACTTGTCAAAATGTTTGTGAATTATGCCAGAGGCAACCGGTTAGCTCCTGAAGTTATGGGCTTATTTCTTCATGGCAGGAATAGACAAGAGGGGGAAAGCACGCTGCATAAATTGGAGAGGAATCCTAACAAGGATGCGCAGAAGGTTTTGAGTATAAGTTATGATGGGCTTGATTTTCATGATCAGCAATTATTTCTTGACATTGCATGCTTCTTCAAAGGGAAGCATAAATCTCAAGTGCAAAGAATGCTAGATGCTCGTGGTTTCTCCACCTCAATTGGCCTTGGGAATCTTGCTGATAAATCTCTCATTACCATGTCAGACTGCATAATAAAAATGCATGATTTGCTGCAAGAAACGGACTGGCAAATTAGCCTGGCAGGCGCAGCAGGCTTCATAATTATGAAGACGTACAATATGTTTCAAGCAAAAATACGGTAAAAGCAGAATAAGTTCTCTTTTCTTTCAGAATTTCTTTCATATTTGAGTTGTAGAACAAGCATATACGAATTGCAAATGCTCTGTGTGTTAGGTTAATTGAGTTTCTTGGTTTGTATCTTAGGGGACAGAACAAGTTGAAGGCATATCCATGGATCTCTCTAAGATAACTCAGTTATACGTGGCTCCCACAACTTTTGCACGGATGAATCGTGTCAAATATCTCAACTTTTATGATGCTCAATATGTCGAATCTCTTTCCATGAAGCTGGATCTGCAATGTCCTCAAGGCCTCGAATGTCTTCTTGACGAGCTAAGGTATCTCTGCTGGCAGTTTTATCCTTTGAAATCTCTGCCAACAGATTTCAATCTTGAATACCTCGTTGTCCTTGACTTGTGCTACAGCAAGGTTGAGCGACTTTGGGCTGGAGGGCAGGTAACTATCCCCCGCCTTTTACATGGCTAATGGCTCAGGATATATGCTTTTCATAATGTGCTATGGCCGAAGAGACCTAACTAACAAGTTTACTTATGCACATATGCTATGTTTGCAAGAGCTTTTTAGGAAACCAAACTGTCATTCCAATTCCCAAATTTTAAAGGATGTGCACTTTTGTTTCTGTGGAAACTGAATCTTCCAAATTTGAAGGAGATCATTCTTTATAAACGTAAGCACCTGATTGAAATGCCCGACTTCTCATGTGCCCTGGCCCTAGTGACAATGGATTTCAGTGAATGTACAAGTTTGCTCGAGGTTTCCCCATCACATGCATATCTTATAAACCTTAAATACTTGTCATTGGAAAATTGCAAGAAAATCAGGAGCATTCCAGGCACTGCAAATCTGAGATCTCTTAAAGGTCTCAACCTTAATTGTTGCGCAATAGACCAATCCTTATCAATCAGAGCACTCTCTGGGCTCCAGCAGCTTACTTTATGTGATTACGTGACGCTTGGGAATTTGACAAACCATCTCGGTTGCTTGGCCTCTCTACGCCAATTGGATCTAACGGGAAGCAATATTGAGACCATGCCAACAAGCATTAAAACCTTCCAATTGCTAGAAGAAGTCTTTATGTCCAACTGCTTGAGGCTTCAATGTCTTCCACAGCTTCCACTGCGCGAGTTTTTTAAGTGCAAGTGGATGCATATCACTGGAAACTGTATCGAGTTCAAGGTTTACGCACGCGGAAGACCACGGTAGGCATGGTGAATTCCTGCCAGGTTTCTACTTTATTAATTGTAGGAAACTGGGTCGTAGTGCACGCAGAAACATTTTGAATTCTGTGTTGCAGAGATTAATGCTTGTGGCAAATTCAAAGCGTCAACTTCCTGGGGTAATCTCTCACCCTTTCCCTCTTGTTCTTCATCTTTAGTCTCTTATCTTTCTCACATCTAATGCAACTAAAATGTACATCTTGCGGAGGTTTCGTAGGACCAATTTACTTTTCTTTTCCCCGGAAAAGATATTCCGGTGTGGATCAAAGCACAGAGTAGAGGATCTTCGATTACTACTCAGCCGCGGGATAATTGGTGCAGCTCCAGCTTCTTGGGTTTTGCTCTGTGTGTCATTCTTGTGAACAATAATATGGACTATCCTCTTTGGTGGACTAAATATGAATGCTAGCGCAAACCCAAGAAGGTGAAAAAACCAATTATCGTGGGATTGATGGTCAGGTAGAAATAATAAATTCTGTAGGTCCAGAGTGTGATCATGAGTTCCTATGGTACAGCACTCACTTTCAGGAGATGGTTAGGAACAATGGTGGCGACTGGCTCACTGATTGTAACAATTACGATGAAGCTTTTTTCAAGTTGCATACTCGAGGACCTTACCCTCTTAAGATAAAAGGGCGTGGGGTTCAACTGTTTTACGGGCATGCCGGGGGCTATTATGCTAATAAGACAGCTTCCTGTGGTTGCTTCAACAATAACTATGAGGAGGAAGCGGAGCCACACCCTAAGAGATCGAAATTTATTGAGTCAACGTCTCAGACATCTTTCAAAGTTGCTGCACATGCAGGCCCTTGTTTGGGAGAAAATGCACTTGTTCCTGCAGGGGAGCCAGCTGCAGTCGATACTTCAGTCATAGAAGAAAACTAGGTTTGTTGTGATAGTTGTCAGAAGTGGCGACTCTTACTTACCACTTGGCACAAAGCCTGAGCAACTTCCTGGAAAGTGGGTGTGTGCAATGCTACACTGACTGTAAATATTTATTTATTTATTTTGGGTTTACGTTGATGAGCCCAGTTTTGATACTTACGAATCGAAATTTTACTATAGGCCTGGAATGAATCGACGTGATAATAGTGAGGAGGAGAACAACAATAGCTCTCCATATGCTTTGCATCAGCGTCTTGTAGCTGCGGGTCAAAATGCTTTGCTAAATCATACCAATGGAAGTCCATCAGGATCAGGGGTCACTTCGGCACAAAATCAACAAATCGAGCACAAGAAACCTCACTCTTCTTAATCATTCTGTCTTGTGGAGGGACGAGCCCTGGTTTTGAATTATGGATGTTTGTTTAAAGCTACTTGTGTTGACACGAGATTTCTTCGGCATAACCGTATTACGACATATGTTAATGTTTATTTAAAAAATGAAATGATAAATTTATTATCAGAATTCGGAAGAAAATAATATTCAATTTTCTATTATTAAAAGAGAAGGGTATTTTGGCACTTATACTCAAATTGGCGTGAAAATGCACGTCTCTGTTGCATTCTCCAGAGAATTGAAGGCAAAGAAAATAAAAATAAAAAAGAAAAAAGGTAAGAAAAAGAAAGAAAGAAAAAAAGAGAGAAGCCCAATTTGAAATGTGGCCCAGTTCTTCGCATGTTCAACCTTCATTGGGCCGGGTTTGAATTTGTGAAACCAACATCAGCCACCAAGGGCCCCAGCTTTGTTAACTTGACAGAGGGAAAAATGGAACATTTTCGATGGAAAATCGTTTGGTAAGCATACTAGCTTTTTATTTTTGACAAAAAAAAAATTGTTAATAAATTTTTTTTGGTAAATATAAAATTTTAATAGTTTAATTAGTTTCTTAAAAAAAAAAGATAAATTTAAAAAATATAAATTTTAAATAAAAATATAAACAAATTTAAGACTTAAATATAAAAATTTAAAATCAAATTTTTCTTTTTTTTTTTTTGGGGTGGCTGTATATGTCCGTCGAGGTGGCAATATCATTGCACGATAATTATTACAGCAAAGAAAACATAACTACCATAAGAGGGGCCGACCGAAGTATGATTCTACTTCATTCTTCTTCTTCTTCTCGATGCGGCAGGTGATGGCATTTGAGGAGAAATGACATTTGTGAGTGCCTTTGAGATACTAGTAACATAAAAAACAAGAAAAAGGCAGATATTGTGCAACTAAATTATGAGGAGAACCGACTCTACGAAATCACTTTTGTTGTAGTTATTATTCAAAGATAAAAACTTTGCTTCAACTACGCATACAGTCTCGGTATTCTCAACAAAATAGCACGATTATGCAGCAATGGGTCACTGAATGAATGATTGTCATTAAATATTGCATTCTTCAACATGCCATCGAGCAAGGGAAAAACTTTCCTGATTGGGATATTAACATTTACAGTTAGCACATAAAAAGAGGCTGTATCTTTTATATATAATCTCGCAACATTAAGCAGGTTGGGACTCTTTGTAGCTCTTCTCTTTTTGTAGTGGATGTCGGGGTCAAAAATCATATCCGAGTATCAATTCACTCTAATGAGTCTCTAGATTGAGGGAGAAACATTCTGCCATACTGTTGCCCGATCTTTCACCTAAGTGTATTCCAGTGAATTAGTATGCAACTCCTTCAGGCTTCTGTGACGCTTTAATTCATCCATATTCATCAGGAAATGTGGGATCACGGGATCACCAGGGACCTTTTTGTTATTCCAAGTGAGAAGACATTCCATTTAATCCAAATTACTAGATGTTATTGTGGAATCGATTCTTTTCTATTCCTTTCATCAGGTGTCCTGGAAAGTTTTGTTTGCTTAGCGGGTGTTGCAAGCCCAAAGGCCAAAGAGACGCCATTTATCTCAAAGGGTAGCCAGGCATCTGAAAATAATTTTTAAAAATCTTTAATTCAAGCTAAACACTGAAAATACATATTTTCCCACTTACCACAATGCGAAAAAAGAAATTTAATCGCTTTCTTTTCTTTACTCCTCAATGCACAATTCCTCCCACTCCCCTTTGATAGTTAAAAATGAATTCGTATATGCACATTTCTTTTTTTTTTTTTTTTCAAACATCCAAAATGCAACCATGCGGAAAGCGATTGGCCTAATGCGATCTGAGGAATCTTATTCAGATTCCATACCTACGCACAGCTGCCTTCATACCAAGAAGCCCTTGCAAATTCAACCAGAGTAAAGGTTCGACCACTAAGAGAATCGGTGGAATCTGAATCGGACGTCAGCAATTCTTCCACGTAGTCACGAGTCGCAATTATTGGAATCGCACGTTTTAGGACAGGACATGACATAATTACAGAAAAACCCATTTTCTCATTTCCTTTTCATTAGCACGAAAACCTCAGATTACATGAAGGACAACAAGGTCCATAACTAATAGCTCGCACGAAAAAGTTAAAAAAAAAAGACGCAGAATGAAAAGGGGAAAGGATACATTATCTCTTCTCTAATGGCTAGTTGATTAAGCTTTTGGTGCTTGCTGTGCTATCATGGGTTGCTCTGAATTCGATTTACTAACAGCCACAGCCTGAGCAGCCGGTACACTGTTAACTTTATTTCTTTGCATCTCAATGTCATTTGCCTGATCATCATACTTTTGAATTGTTGCCATCGCGTGGCCACTTTCCCCATTGCATTTGATTGGTTCAGGAATCGTCTCAGCTTCTTTTTCTTTGTATTCCTTGTACTTGCCCCAGAGAACCGCATAAAGTCCAGCCACAATTAGGACAGCACCAAGAACACTTCAATATACAAAAGATGACTCATATTAATTGTGGGTTTTATCCAAAATGTCCAAATAAAAGGAGAAAAAGAATGTGAACTATTACCCTCCCATGTAAATCTTCTCAGCAAGAATGAAAGAACCCATGATTGCTACTATGATCATCATCAATGGGCTAAAAGCAGTGACAAAGACAGGTCCTTTTTTCTGCATGACAAGCCCTTGGACATAGTATGCAATACTAGATGACACAATACCCTGTACATTTGTAAAAATTGCAATTATCATTTTAATCATAACAAACATTAAAAAAAAAAAAAAAGGAATTGCATCCCTTACATATGTAGAGAGACAAAGTGGGACTACCAATGAATTATAGTTCACTAATACTAAAATGGTATTTAGAGCTGAAGGACTTGAGCTTTAGTTACAGTTAGAGCCAATTAAAAAAAAAAAAACAGAGAGAGAGAGAGAGAGAGAGAGAGAGAGAGAGTGGGACTCACAGCATATGCAGCAGCAAGCAGATTCATGTCCCATCCAATATTCCAAACGGAGGGCTTGTGTTCCATTACAAGGGTGACAACTATGGATTGTAGTGTGCCCAAAAAGCATACAAGGGATGTAAGTGAAAGCTGAGCTGGGTACCTCTTAAGAGTCACTGCCTGTAAGTAAATGCAATAGAAAGGTTAGCATTAATTCTACTTAATAGAAGTTATCAAAGAATTTAAATTTCTTTGTGTACCTGGAGAATGAACAATGAAGCCCAAGCAAATGTGGCAATGATGAGGAGAATTGAGCCCTTTAACCAGTCTTTGTCAGTGGATCCAGTGGCATCTGGAACAGAGGATGTATGGACCGGGACGTGCTCAGACCAGAAGAAATTGACGACGTGGCCTCTGTACAGTGTCATCAGCATGGCTCCGGCCACGGTCGCTATGGTCCCAATTACCTTCGCTTGGCATCTGATTTTCTTAATGTCCACCTTTTCCATCCTATGATTTTCACGGAAAAGACGTCAGTGGGGTCAAGCCAAAGGTTGGAAGACAGCTGATTAATTGTGGACTATTGTGATTTGTGGAATAATATTTATACCTGCAAAAAACAGCCATGACAAATGTCATTGCTGGTAGCATGTTACTCATGGCGCAGGAGAAGGTGGGCGACGTGAATTTGAGCCCCGCGTAGTAGAAGTTTTGATCAATCACAGGCCTGTAGATTAGACCAAGAAATGAAAACAGAAGTATTTAATCAGGTTGATTACCCTCACTGAATTTTTATCTTAATATCAGTTACTCTCAACTATTCAAGACGAAAAAGTAGTACTGACCCAAGAAGACCCAGCACAAACATTTGCGCGAAAATGAGAAATGTAATCTTCGGCCTGACTTTCCTGCACATCAAGGCAGTCAGATGTGAACAAAACTTGCTGGTTGCTATCGTAAGGCCCAATAATTCACTACAGCTTTTCTTTTGGATTAATGCTCTCATGTCATTATTGGCAAGAGACCAGAGTGATTAATATGTGGTATTACCTTTCGAGAACAATGGCGAAAGGAGCGATGACAGCGGTGGCAAAGGCGTGCCTGTAGACAACCAAAACGTAATGGCTCATCCCTCTATTGAGGGAAACCTTGGTGATGATGTTCATACCGGCATACCCAAATTGCAGAGATATCATAGCTATGTAAGGCTTAGAGCTCCGAATAAAACCACCAAAACTTCCTAACTTTCCCTCCATTTTCTTTTTCTTGTATCACAAGAAATGTAGAAGAGAAGAGAAAGCTAAAACAAGCTCTCAAGTGGGAGCAGAGAAATTAACGAAGGTGAAGGGAGAATGTTAGAGGAGGACCACTCGAGGTTGCTTGTGTGTCTCCCAAGTAAAACATGGAACCAGCTCACATATTTATAGCCACCTGGGGAAGGCAGAGAGAGAGAGGGGCGTCTATCCAGATAGTGTCATTGGAGAGTTTCAGGAATACGTGTAAGAATATTATCTCTCACACACTCGTAAAAAATATATATAATAATTAAAAAAAGAATCTACATCTCACAATTGAGTTTGCAATAATTCCCTTCTAGATCCATTTGAATTTTCAGCTGATTAATTAGTTTTCTTTTTTCATTTTTATTAGCCGATCATTAGAGTTTTGGATTACATAACAGAGGGTAATCTGTATAAGTAGAATTTAAATCCTAAAATAACATCAAGCGACTTGTTTAGTTCAACTATTGAAATACTAGCTCATGCACATACACATGCTCTTGCACGTAATCATTTCCAACCCACATAAATAAAAAGATGGATTATGCGTGACACGGGGCCCCCATAGCCGTATATGTGGATGCAATGCAACAAGTAAGGAATGCTATGTGGAGAGTGGGAACCGCCATGGTTTTGCCTAGTGGTAGTCGAATAATTGAGAGACATAACAAAAAGACAGTTGAGCTCGGTGCATGCTGATGCCAATGGAGGGCTGCTGGCCATTGTAAATTGTAACATTGTGTAGTGGTTTTAACGCACATGCTTAACTTAGTGGTGAGAAAAAATTTAATATTGTGCGGGATGTGTGCATGGTGCAAAGTTTGAATACTCTCAAATATATTCTATGCATGTATAAAAAAGAATTAACTCAAAAAGTTAAGCTGTTTAAAATGGATGGGACATTAAACTATAACATTATAACACAAGTGGAAATTATGGACGGAGTCCGGGTTAAAAATCTGAGATTTTCCCAAAAATAATTTTTAATCGTGGAGTGGTGATGGTGTCGGCCCATCAACGGTGGTGGGTCGTGCACGTTTTGTCCCGTTTGGACTCGGCAGTGCAACGCATCTCACTCCATCCATCCGAGCAGCTAGCTCTGTCTAATTATTCTCGTACACATGTGTTTTGGCTTCCTTCAGTCAAATATTGAGAATAATTACCTGGTTGGATGTGATCTCCTAGTCCAAATTGGAGATGTCTTATCTACCGTACCAATCAGAAAAACTTTATCGTAAGTTCCAATTTAATCATAAAATTTTTATAGATGTACACAACATATGTGAAATTTTGCACATACAGCGGTAAATGTGTATAACATCCGTTTTGAAGTTTTCAAATTCAAATTTTATGCGACAATACTAGCTTTTTTTGAAAAAAAAAAAGAAAAGAAAAAAGCTATTTATTTTATGTAGCTCACGGTTTGATTGAAAAAAAAAAGAGGGAGAAAAAAATTTCTAATTAATACATTCAATTAGAACCATATTAAATGTTGCTTATACTTGTGACTTGCGTACTCTCAACTTAGAACATTATTTAATAAGATTTTGTGATTAGTTGTATGCAAATTTAATAGATATTTGTTTGCACACGTTGCGGATGTGCGGTAATCATTTAGGAGCATGAAAATTGAAAAGTATTCAATAATGTCATGCAATGCTTATATAATAATAATAATAATAATAATAATAATGCTTTCTTAATCCCTCTGCGTTGAGAGTTCATTGGTTTTTCTTTTAAGTTTCCATTAAATTATTCGACGCACGGTAGTCGGTGTCTGTGGATATTGCTCACTTCATAAATTAAGTTGGACGTACGCTGTACATCTTTTGAAATATAAAATAACTTGAGACTACTTTTGGTATGAGGACATTGATGGAAGGCACTTCATCTATATTACATAATTTATATTGATTTAACTAAAAAAGAAAATTTCTTAATTCCTTTGACCAGCTGTAATATTTAACGGCTGTGCTGCGAGAGTACTTCTGCAGGCGCAGTTGTGACACGGGGAATTTCAGCGAGGTGGTTTTCCACTACTAAGGACATTTTTCAACACCAGAAGTAGCCCTTCAAATCATATGCCATCCCCCTTCAGAATCTGATTCTTATAGTTACGTTGACATCTAAAATCGACCCTTAATTGGTTTCAAAATTCAACGTTCCAGCTATATAAATGTGACTCATTTCGAGTGTAAGGTTACCAAACTTCAGAACATTCACATTACCAAACTTCCATGGAATGAAAATGAAGATCTCATTCTGGTTCCTCGTCACCAGTGGCTGATGGGGCCAAATGTTCTGTCAGTCCTCTCTATAATTTCTTATTCCAGGCCTTGCTTTAACAGTTTTAAGAATACTAGCATAGCTAATGATGGGGGCATGTGGTCCGTTATTGCAGCTTGTATCTGGCGATCGGGTCGCCACACCATGCGAGCATTAACAAAAAGAAAAGGAAAAGGAAATTTCACGGTTTCGATCAATTATGCTTATGTGGTGCATATATATAAAGGAACCATAATTCGAGATAAGGTACTAAAAATATTCCTAAAATTAGCTAATCGAACAATATTATATACAAAACAAAATTAAGGGCAATATGACATACAAATAGAAAGACATTTTTTTTCTCACATTTTATAGCAATGGCGACGGAAATTAAGTCTCTTCTCAAACTATATCGGCTTAGTGCATTCAAGATTTTACTCCTATGGTACTCTCATTGAAAATTAGCAAGAAAAGGAATTGCTCTTGCCATCTGAACTAATCTTCTTGGCCTTCAACATCAATATCGTTAGTGTTAGTCTTCATTGGATGTGTCTATTGTAGCCGCTAGCCGTCGCTGTGACTGACGGTGATAGTCTTTGATTGGAGGCGCCATAGGAGCCGCTAGTCATCGCTTTCTTTTGTGTGTATAACCTTTTTGTAACACCTCGTCTTTACTAAAGTTCACCTGCTACCCCCATCTAAAAAAAGAACCCTGCTCTCACGTAAGAAAAAAAAAAAAAAAGAGGAGGGGATCACCTTGAAATTAATGATGGATAAATACATCTCTTATAAAAATGCTAATTTCTTTGGAAAGTTGCCATCCCAGTAATTAGCCCTATATGTATACATATGCAAGAATTTCTTTAATTTTTGGCCATGTATCATATGTCAGCTACTGCACCTACCATGATGGTCCTCTCCTTCCTTCCGTCACATAGGGCCTTAAATAGTTGAACGAACTAAATTGAGAGCATGCATTGTGGCTGAGCGTCAAATTGGCCGAAATGGGCATCTAATCACCTCCCAATCATGGCAGAAACTGTGACGTATGGAAACATAATTGCTGGACCGACAAAAACTGGTGCAAACAAATTGCAATGACCAACTAAGGACTAGCTGATCACATTCACTTTCTTTCGCCGTTGGAAAATTGATTTCAGAAATTTAAACGCTTATGATTAGTCTAAATAGATATAGACAGACTTGAGATTGTTGGTATAGGTGAAGAATCTCAGGATTGAATTCCCCTTGGTTACATTCAATAAAGTATGTGAGAGTTGCAGAGATTGAGGTGCATGATGTTAATTCGAGGTTTGTATTAATTCCTCGGCCATCAATAAACAAATTCAGAAATTTGCTTGGGAAATTATGGGGAAAATGGATATGAAAGTGAATGCGATGAGTTGGGAATCAATGGGGCAGTAGTGTGGCCTAGACTTTTAATTGAATGAGGGCTCTCGTTAAGAGCACGATTGCAACGCAGTGGAACTTTTGTGGGCCTCCTAAAATAATAATTGCCTTTCGACTCAATTCAATTGCATGTCAAAAGGCTTATCCAATTTTATGGTTCTCAATCAATTGACGTGGATTTGAGTGGAAATTTTATGTTAGTGAGGAACCAAATACAACCAGTTAGCAAAAGCAAAGAAAAAGATCCAAAAATGAGAGTTATTATTTGGTTAGGTTAGTGAATCTGTTCTAGTGGAATTATTTCGAAAATTTCGGGATTGAATCCAAAAGAAACTTGGGTTTGAGTTTCAAGATCAAATTCAACCGCAATTGAAAAAAAAAATAAAAAAAATATATAGATATATATAGTCATCAAGTTTGTACAATTATTGAATCTTGTTGCAGAACCTTAAGCCTCGCTCTAGCATGACTTAATTCCATTTTAAAAAAAGAAAAAAAAAAAAGAAAGAAAACCTAATCTGAATAAAATTCAGCTCGAATATGGCCCCAACAGTAATTGTTGGAAATTAAAAAGCAGTTCCAATGGACAGGAAAAAGTGGTGAGTCACTTCTTGTTTGTCGTTTCATTTCTTGCTCTAAGCCGTATCCAAGAGTAGAGTGTGCGTGAGATCCCACTAACAAATAAAGATAAGCCAATTGCGAAGATGGCGGGGCAAAGACCACAAAAGCTATTACCAAATGCGTGTTTCCTTTTCCAACATGCATGTATGTTTATTTGTTTTTCTTGCTGTGTCTGTTTCTTCTCAGGTGAAATTGGGCCATAGAGATTTGTGTTAAAAAATGAGTTGACGGCCAGTAAATTAATGCAGCGAAAACCCGCTTAGACTTATGGGATTTTTTTTATTTTTTTTTTATTTTTCTTGTTTCTGTCCAATTTAATTGGAGAGGGAGAGGTCTGACGTTCGAATTTGAAATTACACAATTAGTGGCGATTGAGCTAGTAGTTAATGGTTAGACCCATTGAATGTTATGTTAACTTATTTGATCCTCTTGCAGGTCACGGTTTATATATAATAAATGCATTCACTCGGCAATGTCCTCTTGGACTTGCCTACTTTCTCTTTTTAGGGAACTTTAAATTAACCATTGAGTTGCGTTTGTTGTTTCATCAGGAATGTTTAATTTTGGAAGCAACGGGCACCCGTTCTTTTCCACTATCTTTTTTAACTATTGGCAGCCTTTACGGTACAGAAATATACATTTAATACTTGTACAGCTGGTATATAAAGGGAGACAATCTTTTATTGTCCCAACCTAGTTTATCAGAAATGAACCAAACAAAGCTCTTGGGGTGTCACTCTCCTGCATTAAAGCTGCTCTTTTATATGAGAATGATCATGCACAGCTGTCCAAACTTGTATAAATATAAAAATTCTTCTTTGATTAAAAGAGACTTCTATAATTGAAATAAAGCAGAATATGATCATCTAGGTCTGAAATGCGCTGGTCAAAGATTCATTCCTGCGTACCTCTAACACTTGAATCTTTGTAAAGATAACCAATGAAAGCGCTTATATGTGATACTTTGGCTAATCAAATAGTTATAAATAATCCGTATGTGTGCTTATCTCTTATTTTTAATTCGAAAGCTAAGTGTTTAGGTCATGGAGAATTCTATCGGTACATTTATTAAAGGTAGCTGATTGATGGGTAGTGAGGACGGGGACATCCTGCTAGCTGATAGATGGCCATTGATCACCAAAAGAAAGGACAAGGAGTCAAGGGACCAAAAGTAATTTCTTTGAATCATTTTGGGTCGATACCAAAGTGTGGAAAACAGACATTCGTGGAGATTTTGAGTGCTGTAAACACGAATGAGCTTTCTTTTCCGGAAGATTCAGAAAAAGGCGAGAGGCATGACATCTCATCCTGTAATGGTCGCGTGTACCATTGAAACGTATTAAAGGAGCCTGAGTGCATGTGGGTAAGATGCTTGCACTGCGATTCAATGATGTATACTCCGTAGCTCATACTTATCTGTTTGAACTTGGTAACATCGTACCGTGTGGAAAATACTGATGGTATCGACTCTAACTGAGATGTGTGCGAGGATTAGGACACGGCCGGCGGCTAAACCTGATTTCAGTCTCCGGCTGGGATATGCGCACGAAAAAAGCAGTTTTATGACATGTCAACAAGTCGAAATTTGACTTACCTATTACCAGCAAAATCATCTACGTTTTTCCACTCCTACCCTGATCTGCACCAGTTCAACTGGAACTTAAATTAATTGGGTCGTCCTCAAAACAACTAGAAAAATCATCTACGTTTCTCCACATCCCCTTTTTTTCTTTTTCCTTTCTTCTTCTGAAGGAATTATTTAGTGTCTCTTTGGTTTGTGAATCCAAATCGAAGATGAATATCCAGCAAATTTAGAAGGAGCAAGTGGAGCACCCGTAATCGCCACTATCTATAGCTCCATACGTGGATTATAAATTCGCCGGTGTTTGTGAATTGCAAAGGTCATTTCTCAGCTAAAATGTACCGGAGACTTGTAGGCCTTCGATTTTTTTTTTTTTTGGTCATAATTTTTGTCCAAGATTTGTAATCTTATTTTTCCTTGTGCTACATTTGCTGTGTCTTTGGATGTATAATATGGATTATTGATCCTCAAAATTAATTTTAATTTAATTTATGATAATTATAATTTAAGATTTCTATACTTTGGAAAGACCCTTCTATTCATGGTATCAATAGAATCAATGCACCCGCTAACTTAGTTGAAGCTTTCTCATAGTCCCCCTTTTTCATGCCATTGTTACTGTTCAGTATTTTAGTTATTAGCTAATGTCACATTCCACTTCGGCTCCACTAGCTAATCAGACGAACCGAAACTTGCAAATTGCAATTTCTTCCCAGCGAGAAGAAGGAAAACAGCTAATTAATTACAGTGGAATCCATTCAGAAGACCACAATACTAAAGAAGTGGAACAAATATTCTCGGTGATGTTGGTTATTGTGGAACAACAAGTCTAATTAACAACGCAGGAAAAAGAAGGTAATGTGGGTGCGTGGAAATTTACTTGTCACTCCAAACATACACTCAAATCTTTCGAAAGCTGGACTACTTAAGAAATGCATTATATCGACAGGTACTAGTGCCTAATTATCCCCGTATTGTGTCCATAAATCTACCATTGGACCGCTTTGTTCTATTCTAAACAAAAAACTTGTCATCATCATTTGCATCATGAATCATTTTTCACCTAACACATTGCAACGGCTACATTTTCCCACATCCCACTTTCAGGTTCACTCAGTTATAGTTAATTAATTGGAATTTGGAAATCACCTAATTGTACTAAAGCTACATTAGGAAAAATGTCAACTTTCAATATTGAACCATTTTGTATTCGACGATCCAGTATGAATAAATAATGCAACATCGCCAATGAACAAACAGAACTTTATTAATGCTCAGTGGTGTTTAGTCATTAGCACAACAAATGAGCAACATAGACTACAATATTTAGATTATATGGTATGGAAATTTACAATCTATTCCAAGAATCCGATACTTCAGAAGTCGAAATGCATGCCTTCACTTTCTTTTAGCCATCTGCAGTCAGCTACAAGTGCACCACTTGATTGATTCTTTTATGAAACTAAAGTAACATTTATTTTTATTCCAAAGATAATCAATGTTATCATGGTATACTTCACTTTGCTTGCATTAACATATAACAATTACGATTTTTCACATATGAAATCAAGATGATTAAAAAATAATTAAAAAAAAAAGAGTTGGTGCTCTCCATTTCTGTCCTTCATTTTCTATTGTGCATCCACTTTGGTTTATGGCTAGTATGCACGCCTCTTACAAGAAAACCCTAGTTCAAGGAATGAACGAAGAGAAGAAAGGAACAGCTAGCCTTAAGTATTCCTCAAGGAATGAACAATTTTCTATTATTACGACTCTGCGAATGTTGTGAGAAGCCCAAAGAAAATAATAACGGGTTGATACAACTTTCGGGCCAGCCTTAAATGGACACCGAAGCTGGTATCCTCTCTCCCTAACCCACAAAATTTAAGCCCACATTCAACCGAGGAATACTTAAAACTTTGGTTTGGGGGATCGGACCCATATGTAAAGACATCAAAATCCAGTAGCCCAGTAACATTCCCGTTTCTTATAATATTCTCTTTAATCTGTGAACCTGAGCTTGCCCGAGTAGCAAGAGATAGTGAAGCCCATTGACGGAGGTTCGAGCCTTCCACCAGTGAGAGAAAATAAAAATAAAAATAAAAAATATATAGATCTGGTCTGAGGAGCTTAACATCGTTTTTAACGGTTGTTTCTAACTGCTTCACCTAGACCACAGATGCTATTTTCTCTTCCGTACATCACATTGATCTTGCTTCTGTCCTTTTCCTTCTACTTCTATCTTTTTCTTCAATTCACAGAAGGGTAGAGCCTTTAAACTCTATCCCACAATGGTGTCTTGCCTTACTTCTTGAAAAACCGGCACCTTTTCCTCGACTGGACCACCGACATTTTCTGTCTTCTTCCGGCGTCAGGGCGTCCGAGGGGTCTTCACGGCGAACCCAGAAAATGTTTGAATACATGCTCAAGACCAACTTCCAGAACTACCCAAAAGGTGAGCGAATCACCCCGCTTCTTGAAGACCTTCTTGGCCGAGGAATACTCAACTCTGAAGGAGATTTATGGAGACTCCAGAGGAAAGCTGCGAGGTCGCCTTCGAAGTTTCTTTATGGATAGCGTAAAGTGCGAGATTTTCATCAAGGTTGGTTCCGATTCTTCCCAATGCCTTAGAAACATAGTGGGTCTTGGATTTGCAAGACATTCTACAGTGGTTTGCTTTTGACAACATTGGCAAAGATGCTTTTACTGTCGACCCCGTTTGTCTTGGCGGTGATGGAACTGGTGTGTTTATGGGGGCTTTTGAAGATGCTGTCACGCTCATTACAGAACGTTATTCCAAAATTGTGAAAGAGAGAAGACAGGATCAATCAAAGTAGTCAACCAATTTGCCGATGAAATCATTCGATCGAGAGTGGAACAAGAGATCTCTAACAAAGACAAGGATTTATTGTCCCGATTTTTGGCAAACGAGGAGAAAAATTCTCTCGAATTTCTCCAATATATTGTCATAAGCTTCATTCTCGCCGGAAGGGACTGAACATCTTCGGCTCTGAGTTGGTTCTTTCGGCTACTGTCCTTGAACCCAACATCCCATAATAAGTGTAAGGTGTCTTGGCTCAATCCTTGAAAAATCGCCAGAGACCTATGAATGGCGAAGAAGAACTGAAGCGATCAATCAAGATTGCGCCCGAATTCATAGATGATATAATCTAACCAAGAATTGAACAAAATACCACCGAGAAAGACACAGGATTTAATATCACGTTCCACGGCTAGCAACGAGAAATCTCTGAGAATTCCCTACGAGGCATCATCCTAAGTTTCATTTTTGCAAGATACTGAAAGAGCGCATCAATAGTACGTTGATCTGAGTTTCAAGATAACATTACTTCATACTTAAAATGGACTAAGGACCAACCATTCAATGTAAATGTTTTTGTTTACGTTTGGAAGGATGGGGCATTGCAACTTGCAAGGAGGCCAAGAGAGAATGTTTGAAGTGCTGCCACATCTCAACAATAACAATGTCATGTGCATATTTACATCAGTTCCATCGTGACAGGAATAATGAACAGAAAGAGTGAAACAACGATAGTTTCTTTAAATCAACAAAATGGTTTTTGACGTCACCACAACTGCAAAGAGTTTGTTACAATATGTGCACGGTAAATAGCTAACCCGATTTTTTTAGTGATGCCCAACACCTGATGTCATTGTCATGGTGGTGTACTCACAAGATGAGTGTGGTAAATAAATGATCCCGAGTCCTAAGAGATGCTCGTCTTCTCATGTCATCCTCTAGATCAAATATGGTAAATAGCTCGTCCATTGCTTAACTGTCATCTAATGTTATTGTTCAGATCATGCACCTTGAATATCGGCCCTCTTGAACTTCTGATATTCTAACTCATCTGCAAATTTCAACAATAAATTGCACTAAAATAATTCCGATAAACAAGACACTACGAAAAATTAAAGCCATACCATGTGAAGAAGGCAGTACATGTGCACCACTCTGTACGTTACGAGGTGCGGAAGAAGTGTTACTGGAATCTGAAGAATTCACAGCCGATGAGATTACCCTAGATTGCCCTCCTTGAGCATTGTTATGCTTCTTGAAACTACCATTAAATATGACAAAGAAAAGAACAATAGTCAACAGACCCATAAAAAGAAACCTAGCCATTGCTATCCCTTCCAGAGCTTAGGCCGTGACAGCAAAACAACTACCCAAGAACCCTAAATCGGCAATCGAGAAAATATAGAGGAAAATTTTTAGTTTGGGAGATTTGCTCGGGTTTAAGTAGCAAGAAGGCATTAGGGTCTTGCTGTTAGTTTGGGATGGTAAGACTTCCACGAAATGTTTTTTTGTCAAAACATTATGTCTTTTTTTAATTTTTGTTGGGGGACGAGGTGGGGGGACTTTCCTGGTCTGAACTATGAGGAGTCAATGGTAATAATTAATGGATTATGCACATAATTGATAGTTAATACTCTTTCAAGTTACACAACATGTACGTCGTTTCTTTGCGGTCAATTTAATAATCATGTCAGTTTCTGTGGTTTTATGTTGTTGAGATTTCTCCCACTTCAAATGCCACTTTTCATACTAGCTTTCTTTCTAAAATTGGAATTTTCTGGTCTTTATATTGAGTGTGATGGGAAAGGAGAGTCAGATTTCGAGGTGCTCCTTTATCCTTGTATGAACTGTTTGTGTGGGTATGCTGGATTATTTTGCAAGTGCTAGCAAAGCCTCAACTGTTTGAGCACATTTAATGATCTTCTATGAAAGGCTTTAAAAATTTCACCTCAAAAAATTTGGAGAGGTCCCCAAGCCAAAATGTCTCCCTCCCCAATGGAGGGCAACCAAAGACAAGAGGGGCAGCAAAAAGAGAAAAATTAATCACTCTACAAATGTCAAGAACGTTCCCTTTTGGTATCATAACCATGTCGTACAATAGATCAACTCAGTAATCACTATACTAAATCCCTCTATTCAATAAAACAAAGAATCCGGTCAAAATAGTGAGGAATTACTACAACACCACTCGTACGTGGATGGCATAAGGGGGAACAAACAAAAACATCACCAACCTCATTGGTGTCTGGCAAATTATATGGAAGCTGCATTGCAGGAAACGCTTCAAACCCGCGAGTGTTTCCCCCGGTTTCCTCATCCTGGTTCCAATTCATCGCTCCAAAAGTTAGAACTCCCTCAAAATTAATCAATTTACAGTTGGTATCATGGCCATGCTGTACAATAGATCGACGCAGTGGTGTCGGGTTTTACATGAATAAAAAAAAAAGGATCAAACTTCTCATGGATCAAACTAAATTTCTCTTTTCAATAAACAAAAAAAAAAGGATCAAAATAGTGAAAAATTACTACATCATCACCACTGGCACGTCGGGTTTTACATGAATAAAAAAAATTACACGAGCCACGTTAAATTTTTTTTTATTTATATAATAGTGAATTTCTTTGTTATAAAAAAAAAAAAAAAAACTATCTACATATCAATGAAAGACAACTCAGACAAAAAAAGGGTGATCACATCGAAGTTTGGCACATGCAAGCATACAAGTCAAATAGGCAGACGCGTACGACACAACAAAAGAAAAAAGTTGTAGAGCACTCAACACTTTTGTTGCATTTTGGAATTCAATGTCCATGAATAAAATCTTGCTTCTTACTTTCCATAAAAAAGAAACTCGACTGAATCTAAACGCCATTGTTTAAGCAGCAAAACCATCCCAGAATACCACGGCAGGAAAGCATTTAGAATGAACACACTCATGGAATTTTTTTTTCCCATTTGGCGTTCACTGAATGAGAAACGAAAAAATGAATAAATAAACGAGTCAGTTAATTTTTATGTCCAGAATGTCTTTTAGTGAGATACTTCAACTAGTGCGATGCTCATTTGGCATTTTTGTATGGACTGGGTGAATCAAATTATATGCTCATTTGGCAAAGGCAGGCACGAACTTCACCGTTTATTTATCAAAAAAATTTAAACAATCAATTTGTACTTTTTATAATCAATAGAGCCACTGGAATTTGAAACATTGTTCTCGAGTGCATAAAACCCAAAGAGAAACCTTTTTTTTGTTTTAATTCCATTTGAAGTAGATAAGGGTTGGCACATATGAATAGAAAGAATGGGGTAGCGATGGAGAGTCAATACTCTTGTACAATATTTGAATACCTGGATCTTCATTACAATATTTGATTACAATATTTGGAGCAAAAGGGTTCAATCTTGGGACTTGGCAGAACTAATCGATGTCAGATTATCTGCCTGAAGGAGTGGTGATTGAGATACTCTCAAGGGTTCCTGTGAAATCGTTTCTATGTTGCAGGTGTGTATGCAAATCGTGGAATTCTATCATCACAAGCCCTACGTTCATCAACACCCACCTCAATCAAACCACCGTTTTGTCTGGAGACGACTCGTTTCTTGCCCTCGGGTATTTGAGTTCAGCCTTTGGTTCTACCGTAACACCCAACAACTTGACCTGTAAGTAGAATTAAGTTCGGTAAATGGAAACTTGCTTTTGTTTGTTCTTGCAATGATTTTATTTGCCTTGCTCACAAAGGGATGGCTCTACAAAGATTTAAATGTATTTCATTGAAATTTACGGAAAAAGTTACGTATCTGGAAATAGCTACAATGTTTATTGTTAAACAAATAAATAGATACATATATAGTGAAGACAAGATCATTTTAAAAACTCTCTATTCCTTTTAAGTTATCAAATCTAGCAATTTACTTATCAAGATAGCATAAAATCTTAATAATTTTTCGAACACACGCAAAGTGCAAACTACATGCGTCACCCTTAAAACAACGATATGCGATGAAAAGAAATAGAAAAGGGGCAAGAAGTCTATACCAAGCAATGTCAATGAAATCTGGTAAATCACCCATCTGATAGGAGAGTCGATGCCTTCTTCATGACCATATGCATGACGACCATCAGCATCAACATCTTGCTCCCTACCCTTGTCAACACAAGATTCAGTGACCATGACTTCAAGATCACGAGGCTGCTTCTTGGTGGTGGGGTGGGCAATAGATATGTACTAAAGACGAGAAGAGCTACAGAGAGACAAGTATATATGTGACAGATAGGTTGACGGCTGTGCAGGTATGCAACATATAAACCGTGTATTTATAGAGAGTTTGGAGGAGTGAAACCTACCAACTTAGATGTTAGGGTTAGGGTTAGGTTAGAAGGGTAGTTTTGGGATTCAGAAAATTTTTTAATTGGGATATATTTGTTCAATTTGCCAATCCTGGCAACTGTCACAAAATTTTTAAGAACGTATTCCAACTTATGAAGCTTTCGTCGTCTTTCTTTTCCCTTACATTTTTGTTGTGTCTTGGCATATAATTAAGCCAACTTTAAAAATTTTAAATATATTGAAACTCGGAACATAATTTTACTACATTTATTAGAGGAGTCTTGTAAACGGGGATTGTGGCAATTCAGTCTATGTCTCCCACATCACTTAAAATTAAAAAGTCGAATAAAGAAAATTATTTCAATAAATTAGACTATTTACAATAAGATCAAAGCTGGATGAAAGTGATTTATGATCATAAATTGTGACATGTCCTAGATCATAACAACAGTAAAAACCCACAACAACAAAAAGAAAATCAAATTTAAATTTAATTTTGTCGACAACAAATCTTTTTTTTAATATCTTTTTATTATGAACTAAATTGTAGTTATTTGTAATTTTTTTAATAATTTACGCTTAAGGGTTTTTCTTTCTTTTTTTCCTGTTGGACGGAAGTGTAGCGGGTATTGATATATTCTTTTTCATTTCGCATAGAACGAAGTCCAAAGAAAAACAAGCAGATTCTTTTTAGACTTTAGTCCATTGGAATTTCTTCAAAAAAGCTTCACTAAAAGGCATTATAAACCATGGTACAATTCTTGCCAACAAATATTCTAAACTTTCTTTCTCTTGTCTTGATATATCCCACTCTCTATTGTCATTAGCTTCGTCATTATCTTCCTTCTTGGCCTCCTCCAAAGGTTTGCTGGTGTAAAGACATGCACAAATTACAAAATACAGTAAATTTACAACTTGGATACCAATAATTAGCCAATAATAGTGGTTCAATTTTCCCCTGTTCAGGTTCCTGTCGGGCAGCCAATTGTTTCTATGACGAGTGTATTGATGAACTAGTGACACTAGCAGTGTTCCTAAATAGTTTCCCGAAGAATTTGCTACCCAGTAGAGTGCTATTGCAATGCTTCTCATACTTTCTGGTGACTGATCATAAAGAAATTCCAATTGCCCCACAGTCTTGAAGACTTCTGTCAATCCATGCAGGCAAAACTGGGGCACCAGCCAGAACACACTCATGGGTATAATTGCTTTCGGAATATCCAATAAGTTATAGTCTGCTGCGACCCCTTTTCTTTATGTCTCAATTAATGCTGCAACCACTGTTCCAAGGATACTAATGAAGAGGCCTATCCCTATTCTTTGCAGGCATGTAATGCCGGAGGGGTTTCCAGTGAAGCGGCGAGCAATGGGAACGAAGACTCGTTCGTATAGAACAAGTCCTGCCGAAAGAGTTAGGTTGTCGAAGAAGGACAAGCTAGATGGTGGAATTTTGAAGGAGTGGGACATGTGACGGTCCATGGTGCGAGCCTTTTGGATAACAAAGCTGTGCCGGTGTGACATTGCCGTGACAAATATGATCCCAGCTGGCCGTACGGGTAGTATTCTGATAAAAGATTTTAGCTCCTCAACTCGGTGCACAGTAGCTAGCTTCCATAAATTCGGAGGATTTGTTGCCTCGCCATCTCTTACTATTGCAGCCCTGTCAAGCCACTTCCAAAAAGTCCCCAAATGAACTATTTAAGATCTCAACCTTGCTATATATTTCCAGGATTATTCTAGATTGTGATCCGAGACTGCAATTTTGGCCGCAATATTGCATTGCGATAACGGTGGCTGTTTCGCAATTGACAACTAACCGCAATATAAATTGCCAAGTCTTAGACTAAAACCTTGTGGACAGCTAAAGGGTCAAACCTGGCTTACTTGAGTTGGATGGTATGTGGAAGCATTCCATCCATAGTCCATAGAGATAGCAGCATCAAGTTCTTTATTATGGTATAACAGCTCTGGATCCTTTGGTAGCATAGCGCCACAACCACTTGAATCAATCTGACCAGAGGACTACCTTCTGGTTTGATTTTCTTATAAAGTGGTGAACCAACTACAAAGGCCAGAAAGGCAAAACCCATAGCAACTGTTGGAATGGCAAGACCCCAGCCCCAACTCACGTTATCTTGCACATAAACCACGACAGTGAGCGCTGCAAGTCTAGCTATTCCCAGGATAAAATAGTACCAATTGAAAAAGTCCCAACGCTCGATTTTTTCATGTCAATTTGGTCTGCTGCAAAGGAAACGACGCATAGCCTAATGCCACCCAAGCCAATGGATATGAGAAGCAGAGACGAGTAGAGGATCCCTACTTGGAATGTTGATGCTTCCCTGCAGTTCACTCGATTTGGACAGGCTAGAGGATGTGGCCTTTTTTGCACGGCTGTTATGGTGATGCTAACCAATCCCTGGGAAAAAAAAGGCACAGTTCGTGGGTGCTTCACTCGCTACATTAATGAAAATATTATGGGACATAAAGCAGATAGTAAAATTGTGGTACATCTATTAGAAAAAGGGTAGATAGTAAAATTTCTTGGGACTATAATATATTTTTTGGTACATTAGGACTAAAATATATTTGTCACGATCTTATTTACTAGATTTAAAGAAAAGAAAAAAAAATTAGGCATTTCTACATATATTGCAAAATTATTCAAAATGGTATTTATGTATTTAAAGTTATCTCCCTCTTCTTCTTCTTTTTTTTTTATTTTATTAAATTCAATTATAATGCAAACTCAAGATCTTCCGTCATAAAAACGACTCAAATAGATGACCATACATACATGACCATGCACTTGATTGGTTGACCACCGATCAAGTGCTTCCTCTGTGTCTATAAAACTCTCCAGCCGATCAATAATCGTGCCAAAAAGAATACACAAGTGGCATCTTGGTCCATGACCATGAGCCCTAGATGGGACTCATTTGAGTTGAAGTTATTCGTTGTTGTGATAAACATGTTAATTATTAGCTGCTTCGTTCGTTGTGGCTTGAAAAGAACAAAACGATGCCCGATTATATAACAATTGTTTGGATTCCTTAATTTATCCAATCAATATCAAAAACTTTGTCACTTGCATAATATATAGACCATATTAACCAAACTTACACGACCATAGCAGCCTCTCACGGACCCCGCTCATTTTTGGAGCAGCAGGGAAAGGTACCTATTCATCATTCAATTTATTTAGTCAACATTAAATGATCAACAGATAGTCTAAATACTTATTTATATTATCATAAATATATAATATATTAATAAATGAAATGACATTAAATACGTTATTAAATATATTATGATTTATGAAAAAAAATTTTAAAAAACAATCAACAGTAACTTTTTCAAATACACTACTCATTAACATCTAATTGAATAGAATTATTTTACTAGGCAGATTGGTTAAAAACTTATTATACATCTATGTACAATAAATTAGAGTCCACATAGATGTATAACTTGCAGTACCAACAAGTTTACAGAAAGAGAAAGTTATCCAGCCAAACCCAAAATAATTGGGCTGAAAGATCATGAGTCAGAGGCCGATGCAGGATTGGTAATGATGGGTCCGATGGGACGTTGTTGTCAAGTCCTGTTAGTGGTTCAGGTGGGCTTGGGTTTACAGATTCTCAATTCCCAAGCAGATCCAATAACTACAGAACGGGCCTCAACGTCGTAGAACTTTAAGAACCCAGAAAGAGTCCAGGCTCAAATCTTCCCCAATTGGTGATCAAAGATGCAGGGGCCGAGTGCTCTCCCGCATCCC
The DNA here is from genome assembly GCA_020883675.1 of Bruguiera gymnorhiza. Classification (NCBI taxonomy): domain Eukaryota; kingdom Viridiplantae; phylum Streptophyta; class Magnoliopsida; order Malpighiales; family Rhizophoraceae; genus Bruguiera; species Bruguiera gymnorhiza. The sequence goes on from JAIRCJ010000302.1 coordinate 2,145,035, forward strand.
TATTCTCAACAACAGTTCTTTTGGGTTTGGCATCCATTGCCTTGACAACAACCTGGAGCCATCAAAATGCACCTAAGTACATAAAATCTGAGACAGAATCAAGGTGGCAGCTGCATAATTTTTTGCCATCTATCTATGGGAAACACAAACCATATAACAGAAATTTGCTTGCATCCAAGCGCCTGCTTCTTTCTCTCTCTCCCCTCCTTCCCAATTGACCATTTAGTTCACTCCATGCACGGAATAAAAGAGAACATATCCAGCAATCATTCACATTGTCTACATCCCCAGTCCAGTGAAAAAGACGCGATCTTTATACAAATAGGATGATGAAAACCCCATTCTTAGGAAGATTTCAAAAAAAAAGAAAAGAAAGAAAAAAGGACAAAAACCAAAACCAAATGCCAATAGGAATCTGAAAAAATGGGCCACCTTTATTGGTTATCACCAGATAAATCCGTGGATCATAGGTTACACCAAATATCAAACTAGTTAACAGAAACCACTGGCCAAAAAAACAGAAGAAAACAAAGAAAGAAAAGAAGAAGAAGAAGAAATTGAAAAAGCAACACTAATTAAATCATTAATTAGGGAATTAATATCCTAATCAAAACGTTACTCTTTCCTTCCGTAACGTTTATTTATCAACTAGGAAATTATCTCTCTTTTCCAGGAAACTGCTCCTCCAGCCAGGAGGAACACGTAACCAAATGTATATTTCCTCGAGTCTACACATTCAGCATAATCTGAATCCGAGTAGCCTACTATCTCAAGATGACTTGATCTTTTATAAGTAAGCATATGATTCTTGGTGCCTTGTAAGTACCTAAGTACTTTCTTTCCAGCTTTCCAATAATCTATTCCAGGATTACTTTGATATCGGCCCAGCATTCCAACAGCGAAACTAATTTCTGGCCGAGTGCATGTTTGAGCATACATCAAACTTCCAACCAATGATGCATAGGGAATAGATTCCATTGATTTTCGTTCCAAATCATTCTTTGGACATTGCAATTCACTGAACTTGTCCCCTTTCTGAATTGGAACTATTCCTGTAGAGCAATTTTCCATTCTAAATCTCTCTAATACTTTATTGATATAGCCTTTCTCAGACAATCCCAACAATCCTTGTGATCTATCACGGAATATCTCTATTCCTATCACATAGGATGCCTCATTCATATCTTTCATTTCAAAAGTTTCAGAGAGAAATTTCTTAACGTCATGTAACAAACTCATGTCATTTGCAGCCAATAGAATGTCATCGACATATAGGACTAATATAATGAACTTGCTCCCACTGACCTTCATATAGATACACCGATCAACGGTGTTCTCTACAAAACCATATGACGTAATGGTATCATTAAACTTAATATACCATTGTCGGGAAGCTTGTTTCAGTTCATATATCGATTTCTTTAATTTACACACCAAACTTTCCTGCCCTGTGGTTATGAAACCTTCAGGTTGGTCCATATACACTTCCTCTTCTAAGTCTCCATTCAGAAAGGCGGTCTTTACATCCATTTGGTGGAGCTCCAAGTCATATTGAGCCACCAAAGCCATAATGATTCTTAAGGAGTCTTTCTTAGACACTGGAGAGAAAGTCTCCTTATAGTCAATGCCATCCTTTTGAGTGTAACCTTTGGCAACAAGTCTGGCTTTGTACCTTTCGATGTTGCCTTTTGAGTTTTGCTTGGTCTTGAAGACCCACTTACAGCCAACTCGTTTTGATCCTTCAGGCAACTCTACTAGTTCCCAGACTTGATTTACATCCATCGATTTCAACTCTTCCTTCATAGCATTCAACCACTTTTCAAAATCATTACAATCAATGGCTTGTTTAAATAAGACTGGATCTTTATCAATGCTTAATTTCGATTCATGCTCAAGCGAGTAAACCACATAATCATTCGATACAGCTGGCCTTTTCTGTCTTGTAGACCTCCGTAATGCCATATCTTGTGGCATCGCTTGTTCATTCGAAATTTGTACATTGTCACTTGGTTCATCTCTTATGTGCTCACTTTGCGTGTTTAGTGTATCAATTTGTTGTCCTTGCATGTCGCGTAACTGTGATGCAACACAAGGAACAACAACTTGAGTAGAAACACTGGGTGTGGGGATACCAACTTGAGTAGAAGTACTCACTGTGGATCTTTCATTTTGCAATTCTGCAATATCCACCTTTCGTGATTCCCCACTCCCACTGAGCAGACCATTTTCTATGAACCGAGCATTACCAGACTCAACTATTCTAGTGCTATGGTTAGGGCAGTAGAACCTGTACCCTTTAGACTTTTCAGGATAGCCAATGAAGTGACCACTAATGGTTCTTGCATCAAGCTTTCCTTCATGTGGATTATATATCCTTACTTCTGCTGAACAACCCCAAACATGAAGGTGTCTTAAACTGGGTTTCCTACCTGTCCATAACTCGTAGGGAGTCTTAGGGACAGCCTTACTAGGAACCCTATTCAGCAGATATGCAGCGGTCCTTAATGCATGCATCCACAAGGATAGAGGTACAGTACTGTAACTCAACATACTCCTAACCATATCCATAAGTGTGCGATTCCGCCTTTCCGCTACACCATTCTGTTGTGGTGTACCAGGCATTGTGTACTGTGCACATATGCCTCGACTTTCAAGAAATTTTGCAAATGGACCAGGACATTGTCCACTTTCATTGAATTTTCCATAATATTCACCACCCCTGTCTGACTTAATCACTTTTACTTTTCTATCTAACTGCCTCTCCACTTCGTTAATAAACACCTCCAGGGTGTTTACTGACTGGGACTTTTCATGCAGTAGATATAAGTAACAGTACCGTGAGTAGTCATCTATAAATGTGATGAAATATTTCTCACCACCCCATGTGGGAATATCAAAAGGGCCACATATATCGGTGTGTATTAATTCTAAAGGCTCACTACTTCTCATGGCTGGGTTCTTTGATATGTGTCTTGTTTGTTTTCTTTTATACAATCAACACACACTTCCCAATCAGCAAAATCCAATTGAGGTAGGATATCACTTTTCACCAACCTCAATAACCTTTCTTTGGATATATGACCCAATCTTTGATGCCATAAGAAAGCAGAACTATCATTACGCATATTACGTTTGTTACCTATACTATGCTCAACAAGAAATAGAGAATCAGCATACATAGCATCAAGATTAAGACGATACAAATCATCAACCAAAGTACCAGATCCATAATAGTACGAATGTCTATACAATGAAAATGCACCGTTTCCAATCTTGAAATTAAATCCTTCTTTATCCAACTTTGCAACAGAAATCAAATTTCTAGCACATTCAGGAACATAGAGACACTTTTCTAGATCCAGGTGACACTTAGTGTCCAAGATCAATCTGTACGTCCCAATTCCCGCTATTCGAGCCTTCATTCTGTTTCCCATGTAAAGGAACTTCTCAGTTCCTGTTATGGGCTGGATTGAAAGGAATCCCTGCATAATATGTGACACATGAGTAGTTGCTCCAGAGTCTAACCACCAAGTATTGTTGGGTACTTCAATTACGTTTGATTCAAAACATACTGATATACAGTACATACCTTTCTTTTCGAACCAAGCTTTCCTTTTTGGGCAATCCTTCTTGAAGTGACCCATCCTTTTACAGAAGAAGCATTTCTGATCCTTTTGGATCTGACCTCCAGTGACTTTTATAGAGGCCTTGTCCTTCTTCTTACCCTTCCGGTATGGTTTAGACTTACTACTGCTAGCCTCATTGCGAACAGTGAGATGAATGGAGTGATCCCTCATCTTCTTTAATCTCCCTTCTTCTTGAACCAGCATGGCCTTAATTTCTTGAAAGTTCCATTTCTCTTTAATAATGTTATAATTCACTTGGAACTGGCCAAATTCAGGAGGCAGTGAGTTGATGATGAATTGAACCAAAAAGGATTCACTCACATCCATTCCCATCGTTCTTAACTTTGCTGCTAGGTTAGCCATACTAGTCACATGATCATGAATGGGCTGTGACCAATCAAATTTCTTGGTCGTCAGCTCACTCATTAGGGTTCCTACGATGGATTTGTCAGCTATGTCTGACTGAGAATATTCTTTAATTCTCACCATAAATTCCCTTGCATATTCGGTCTTAGGCATTGATGGCTTGACATTTTCAGCCATCGTCATTCGCATCAAATTCAGACTCAGCCTATTAGACCGTACCCAAGCCTCATGAAAAGACTTATCGGATTCTGTACTGGTCTCTGTAATGGCTGCAGGCCTTTTATCCGTGATGACAGCTAGGTCTAAGCCCAAAACGCCCAAATGAAACTGAATATGCTCAGACCATTCTGCATAGTTCAGCCCATTGAATTTGATCATTGCATTGCCTAGGGCGAAAACGTTGTTGTAGGCTGCAAACATGATCCAAATTTACACATTAATACTTTGAGCAAACTTTGATGGATTCAGATACATGCATTACAAACTTTGATTATGTATTTAAGTCCACCTTTGGGTGATCCTCAAATACATCACTTTAATCAATAATGATGCTAATTAAATATACTTTAATAGATCAATCAATCATACTAGAGTGAAATATGAATGTTATCTTTGGACATACAATCATGTTTACTCAGTATATCAATCAATCCCCTTTAGTGTTATTAATTATAGGCAATGATCCATCTTTGGATGATCTCCTAGCTTTATAATTAATAACTACAATTGTTCATGTACCACCTTTTATTAGCATCATAAATGAACAATTGAAATTTACGGTTATTCAAATTTTTTCAAACCAGGCCACTTTGGTGGCTAACAAGTTTTCAAAATTTAATTTTCCATTCTGTGGTAGTTGACACAGCCCAATACACAAACAGCGCACTTTTCCCGTAGTCGGCTTATGCCTTACGCCGATAATCACCCGCAATACGAACGACAACCACAAGCGACATAGGGTCCAATGGCCGGCGCACTTTTCCAGCCAACCGTCTCCGGCAGTGTAGGACTCCGGCCGGAGCTCCTCCCACGCCGGCCAACCCTGCCGGCACCGCCCGGATCCCTCAGCCGGGCCTCTGCCGTGCCCAGCAGGCCGATCGGGTCCCGGCCACGTGCGCTCGCCGGTAGCCCCTCGGCCCCGGTCGGGTCGCGCTTCTCCGGTGGCCCCTTCGGCCCCGGTCGCGTCGCGCTTCGCCGGTGGCCCCTCGGTCCCAGTCGCCTCGCACTCGCCGGTGACCCCTTCGGCCCCGGTAGCCTTGCGTTCGTCGGTGGCCCGTTCGGCCTCGGTCGGATCGCGCTCGCCGGTGGCCCTTTCGGCCCCGATCGGATCGGGCTTGCCGGTGGCCCTTTCGGCCCCGGTCGGCTCGCGTTCGTCGGTGGCCCTTTCGGCCTCGGTCGGATCGGCTTGCCGGTGGCCCCTCGGCCCTCGATCGGGTCGTGCCGCCGGTGGCCCTTTCGACCCTCGATCGGGTCGCGCCGCCGGTGGCCCTTTCGACCCCGGCCGGGTCGCGCCGCCGGTGGCCCTTTCGGCCCCGGCCGCTTCGGGTTTCGGCCGATGCCCCTTTCAGCCCCTGATCGGGTCGTTCCGGCTGGGCCAATCTGGCTACCCCGATCTGGCTACCCCGGTTTGGCTACCCCTGTGACGCGCAGAAACACAGCGCTCACCGGGGTTCCTTTCGCCGTACCCGGATCGATTTGGATCCCGGCGGCACCAACCTTTTCTTTCATGCGCCTGTTCCGTCCAGCACAACAGGGAAAACGAAAACAACAACGCAGTATTCGCAAAACATGCTCTGATACCAATTGTTGATTAAAATTTAAACTATAATAAAACGATACTTTTCTGAATTTTCATTTGTGAAAATTCAATTACCACAATACAGGATCTTTAAGTTTAATGGACTGAAACAAGCTTCCCGACAATGGTATATTAAGTTTAATGATACCATTACGTCGTATGGTTTTGTAGAGAACACCGTTGATCGGTGTATCTATATGAAGGTCAGTGGGAGCAAGTTCATTATATTAGTCCTATATGTCGATGACATCCTATTGGCTGCTAATGACATGAGTTTGTTACATGACGTTAAGAAATTTCTCTCTGAAACTTTTGAAATGAAAGATATGAATGAGGCATCCTATGTGATAGGAATAGAGATATTCCGTGATAGATCACAAGGATTGTTGGGATTGTCTCAGAAAGGCTATATCAATAAAGTATTAGAGAGATTTAGAATGGAAAATTGCTCTACAGGAATAGTTCCAATTCAGAAAGGGGACAAGTTCAGTGAACTGCAATGTCCAAAGAATGATTTGGAACGAAAATCAATGGAATTCATTCCCTATGCATCATTGGTTGGAAGTTTGATGTATGCTCAAACATGCACTCGGCCAGATTTGTGAGTACTTTTCCAAAATTTTCTTTAACGAAAATTCTATTTCTATAATCCAAGATCTTTCTTTTAAGCGAATACTAGCATATGAACTGTAAGGAATCGACGTACCGTTGTCCATGTCGGTTCCTTCGCGGAGGTGAAGATCTCTTTACCGATCAGTGTCTGAGAAGATTGCGCCTTTCCTTTTCCGATTCTTTCCTTTCGTGTTTTCCTGCCTTTTCTGTCTCTCTCTCCCTCAGTTTTCTCCGACTCTTCCCTTTCCTTTTCCGATTCTCTGATGGTTGAGCGACTCACAGGAAAATTTTGATGATAACGTTTTATTTCCCTTTCCATAATTGTTATCATTAATTAGGAATTAATATCCTAATTAAATCGTTATCATTAATTAGGAATTAATATCCTAATTAAATCATTAATTAGGGAATTAATATCCTAATCAAAACGTTACTCTTTCCTTCCGTAACGTTTATTTATCAACTAGGAAATTATCCCTCTTTTCCGATAACAATTATGCTACCCGTAATCGTTATCTTTTTCCTGTAACAATTATCTTTAAATAGGGAGAGTGGAGGGATTTTAAACCCAGTGACCCAAATTGCCATTATGTCCAACCGACCATCATATTGGACCTTTTATATTGGGTCACACTTTAAATAACAAGAGTCACTCATGTTAATTAATTTAACAATCTTCCACTTGGCTCTTGTTATGATTTGATGAATCAACAACAAATAAGTGTGCACAATCCTTAAAGTTCATCAAACCACAATACTTGATTGAATTAAAATGATTGGATCATGGCGGTCACATGTCCTTTGGCGACATGATTCCTTCCATGTATCACATGATCATTATAATTCATAATAACCTAACTGAGGAACGTTGAAACTTTAATTGTCATTTCCGAATATGCCACTAGTTATCTCACAACTGTAATTGTATACAACCAAATGGAGATAACAGAGTGTAAACAAAACCATAACTTTAATTGAATTCACGAGTGTTACATTAATATGAGCAATACATAATATTGGCTTTCATGAGAATGCGGACCTATCCAAAATGCCCATCCCTTCAACATGTCCAGTAAATGTTTTCGGTGGCAAACCTTTAGTTAATGGGTCCGCTATCATCAATTCAGTACCAATGTGCTCAATAGACACTCTACGGTTTTGTACTTCTTCCTTAACAGATAGATATTTCAAATCCATATGTTTCGCACCTTTAGAATACCTATCATTCTTAGAGAAGAAGACAGCTGCGGAATTGTCACAATAAATTCTTAACGGCTTTTCTATACTGTCGACCAAACCAAGCCTTAAGATAAAATTCCGCAACCATAATGCATGAACAGTAGCCTCAAAGCATGCTACAAATTCAGCTTCCATAGTGGAAGTAGCAATGACAGACTGCTTCCCACTTTTCCAGGAAACTGCTCCTCCAGCCAGGAGGAACACGTAACCAAATGTAGATTTCCTCGAGTCTACACATCCAGCATAATCTGAATCCGAGTAGCCTACTATCTCAAGATGACTTGATCTTTTATAAGTAAGCATATGATTCTTGGTGCCTTGTAAGTACCTAAGTACTTTCTTTCCAGCTTTCCAATGATCTATTCCAGGATTACTTTGATATCGGCCCAGCATTCCAACAGCAAAACTAATGTCTGGCCGAGTGCATGTTTGAGCATACATCAAACTTCCAACCAAGGATGCATAGGGAATAGATTCCATTGATTTTCGTTCCAAATCATTCTTTGGACATTGCAATTCACTGAACTTGTCCCCTTTCTGAATTGGAACTATTCCTGTAGAGCAATTTTCCATTCTAAATCTCTCTAATACTTTATTGATATAGCCTTTCTCAGACAATCCCAACAATCCTTGTGATCTATCACGGAATATCTCTATTCCTATCACATAGGATGCCTCATTCATATCTTTCATTTCAAAAGTTTCAGAGAGAAATTTCTTAACGTCATGTAACAAACTCATGTCATTTGCAGCCAATAGAATGTCATCGACATATAGGACTAATATAATGAACTTGCTCCCACTGACCTTCATATAGATACACCGATCAACGGTGTTCTCTACAAAACCATATGACGTAATGGTATCATTAAACTTAATATACCATTGTCGGGAAGCTTGTTTCAGTTCATATATCGATTTCTTTAATTTACACACCAAACTTTCCTGCCCTGTGGTTATGAAACCTTCAGGTTAGTCCATATACACTTCCTCTTCTAAGTCTCCATTCAAAAAGGCGGTCTTTACATCCATTTGGTGGAGCTCCAAGTCATATTGAGCCACCAAAGCCATAATGATTCTTAAGGAGTCTTTCTTAGACACTGGAGAGAAAGTCTCCTTATATTCAATGCCATCCTTTTGAGTGTAACCTTTGGCAACAAGTCTGGCTTTGTACCTTTCGATGTTGCCTTTTGAGTTTCGCTTGGTCTTGAAGACCCACTTACAGCCAACTCGTTTTGATCCTTCAGGCAACTCTACTAGTTCCCAGACTTGATTTACATCCATCGATTTCAACTCTTCCTTCATGGCATTCAACCACTTTTCAGAATCATTACAATCCATGGCTTGTTTAAATGAGACTGGATCTTTATCAATGCTTAATTCCGATTCATGCTCAAGCAAGTAAACCATATAATCATTCGATACAGCTGGCCTTTTCTGTCTTGTGGACCTCCGTAATGCCATATCTTGTGGTATCGCTTGTTCATTCGAAATTTGTACATTGTTACTTGGTTCATCTCTTATGTGCTCACTTTGCGTGTTTAGTGTATCAATTTGTTGTCCTTGCATGTCGCGTAACTGTGATGCAACACAAGGAACAACAACTTGAGTAGAAACACTGGGTGTGGGGATACCAACTTGAGTAGAAGTACTCACTGTGGATCTTTCATTTTGCAATTCTGCAATATCCACCTTTCGTGATTCCCCACTCCCACTGAGCAGACCATTTTCTATGAACCGAGCATTACCAGACTCAACTATTCTAGTGCTATGGTTAGGGCAGTAGAACCTGTACCCTTTAGACTTTTCAGGATAGCCAATGAAGTGACCACTAATGGTTCTTGCATCAAGCTTTCCTTCATGTGGATTATATATCCTTACTTCTGCTGAACAACCCCAAACATGAAGGTGTCTTAAACTGGGTTTCCTACCTGTCCATAACTCGTAGGGAGTCTTAGGGACAGCCTTACTAGGAACCCTATTCAGCAGATATGCAGCGGTCCTTAATGCATGCATCCACAAGGATAGAGGTACAGTACTGTAACTCAACATACTCCTAACCATATCCATAAGTGTGCGATTCCGCCTTTCCGCTACACCATTCTGTTGTGGTGTACCAGGCATTGTGTACTGTGCACATATGCCTCGACTTTCAAGAAATTTTGCAAATGGACCAGGACATTGTCCACTTTCATTGAATTTTCCATAATATTCACCACCCCTATCTGACTTAATCACTTTTACTTTACTATCTAACTGCCTCTCCACTTCGTTAATAAACACCTCCAGGGTGTTTACTGACTGGGACTTTTCATGCAGTAGATATAAGTAACAGTACCATGAGTAGTCATCTATAAATGTGATGAAATATTTCTCACCACCCCATGTGGGAATATCGAAAGGGCCACATATATCGGTGTGTATTAATTCTAAAGGCTCACTACTTCTCATGGCTGGGTTCTTTGATGTGTGTCTTGTTTGTTTTCCTTTTATACAATCAACACACACTTCCCAATCAGCAAAATCCAATTGAGGTAGGATATCACTTTTCACCAACCTCAATATCCTTTCTTTGGATATATGACCCAATCTTTGATGCCACAAGAAAGCAGAACTATCATTATACATATTACGTTTGTTACCTATACTATGCTCAACAAGAAATAGAGAATCAGCATACATAGCATCAAGATTAAAACGATACAAATCATCAACCAAAGTACCAGATCCATAATAGTACGAATGTCTATACAATGAAAATACACCGTTTGCAATCTTGAAATTAAATCCTCCTTTATCCAGCTTTGCAACAAAAACCAAATTTCTAGCACATTCAGGAACATAGAGACACTTTTCTAGATCCAGGTGACACTTAGTGTCCAGGATCAATCTGTACGTCCCAATTCCGGCTATTCGAGCCTTTATTCTGTTTCCCATATAAAGGAACTTCTCAGTTCCTGTTATGGGCTGGATTGAAAGGAATCCCTGCATAATATGTGACACATGAGTAGTAGCTCCAGAGTCTAACCACCAAGTATTGTTGGGTACTTCAATTACGTTTGATTCAAAACATACTGATATACAGTACATACCTTTCTTTTCGAACCAAGCTTTCCTTTTTGGGCAATCCTTCTTGAAGTGACCCATCCTTTTACAGAAGAAGCATTTCTGATCCTTTTGGATCTGACCTCCAGTTACTTTTATAGAGGCCTTGTCCTTCTTCTTACCCTTCCGGTATGGTTTAGACTTACTACTGCTAGCCTCATTGCGAACAGTGAGATGAATGGAGTGATCCCTCATCTTCTTTAATCTCCCTTCTTCCTGAACCAGCATGGCCTTAATTTCTTGAAAGTTCCATTTCTCTTTAATAGTGTTATAATTCACTTGGAACTGGCCAAATTCAGGAGGCAGTGAGTTGATGATGAATTGAACCAAAAAGGATTCACTCACATCCATTCTCATCGTTCTTAACTTTGCTGCTAGGTTAGCCATACTAGTCACATGATCATGAATGGGCTGTGACCAATCAAATTTCTTGGTCGTCAGCTCACTCATTAGGGTTCCTACGATGGATTTGTCAGCTATGTCTGACTGAGAATATTCTTTAATTCTCACCATAAATTCCCTTGCATTTTCGGTCTTAGGCATCGATGGCTTGACATTTTCAGCCATCGTCATTCGCATCAAATTCAGACTCAGCCTATTGGACCGTACCCAAGTCTCATGAAAAGACTTGTCGGATTCTGTACTGGTCTCTGTAATGGCTGCAGGCCTTTTATCCGTGATGACCGCTAGGTCTAAGCCCAAAACGCCTAAATGAAACTAAATATGCTCAGACCATTCTGCATAGTTCAGCCCATTGAATTTGATCATTGCATTGCCTAGGGCGAAAACGTTGTTGAAGGCTGCAAACATGATCCAAATTAATACTTTGAGCAAACTTTGATGGATTCAGATACATACATTACAAACTTTGACTATGTATTTAAGTCCACCTTTGGGTGATCCTCAAATACATGACTTTAATCAATAACGATGCTAATTAGATATACTTTAATAGATTAATCAATCATACTAGAGTGAAACATGAATGTTATCTTTGGACATACAATCATGTTTACTCAGTATATCAATTAATCCCCTTTAGTGTTATTAATTATAGGCAATGATCCATCCTTGGATGATCTCCTAGCTTTATAATTAATAACTACAATTGTTCATGTACAACCTTTTATTAGCATCAAAATGAACAATTGAAATTTACGGTCATTCAAATTTTTCAAACTAGGCCACTTTGGTGACTAACAAGTTTTCAAAATTTTAATTTTCCATTCTGTGGGAGTTGACACAGGCCAACACACTGGCAGCGCATTTTTCCCGTAGTCGGCTTATGCCTTACGCCGATAACCACTCGCGATACTAACGACAACTACAAGCGACACAGGGTCCAGTGGCCGGCGCACTTTTCCAGCCAGCGGTCTCCGGCAGTGCAGGATTCCGGCCGGAGCTCCTTCCACGCCGGCCAACCTTGCCGGCACCGCCCGGATCCAGCTCAGCCGGGCCTCTGCCATGCCCAGCAGGCCGATCGGGTCCCGGCCACGTGCGCTCGCCGGTGGCCCCTCGGCCCCGGTCGGGTCGCGCTTCTCCGGTGGCCCTTTCGGCCTCGGTCAGATCGCGCTCGCCGGTGGCCCTTTCGGCCCCGGTCGGGTCGCGCTCGCCGGTGGCCCCTTTCGGCCTCGGTCAGATCGCACTCGCCGGTGGCCCTTTCGGCCCCGGTCGGGTCGCGCTTGCCGGTGGCCCCTTTCGGCCCCGGTCGGATCGCTTGCCAGTGGCCCCTTCGGCCCCGGTCGAATCGCGCTCGCCGGTGGCCCCTTCGGCCCCGGTCGGATCGCGCTCGCCGGTGGCCCCTTCGGCCCCGGTCGGGCTACGCTTACCGGTGGCCCCTTCGGCCCCGGTCGGGCTACGCTTGCCGGTGGCCCCTTCGGCCCCGTTCGGGCTTCGCTTGCCGGTGGCTCCTTCGGCCCCGTCGGGTCGCGCCGCCATACCCAGATCCGTTCGGGTCCGGCGGCGTACAGTCCTCGTGCCGGCTTTTCCCTTTTCCTTTCGACGTTGACCATTTCGGCGATGTGGACCTTCCATGGCCGGCGTTTCCCCTTTCAACGCCGGCCGTTTCGTTATCCGTTAAACACAACAAATAACAAAATAGAGAAAACCAATTGCACAGCCGTTTTCCTCTTGGCAGAAAAACATAAAAGGGAGACAGTTCGGCGTAAACAAACAAAAGTAAAATAAATTGCAGTATTCGCAAAACATGCTCTAATACCATTTGTGAGTACTTTTCCAAAATTTTCTTTAACGAAAATTCTATTTCTATAATCCAAGATCTTTCTTTTAAGCGAATACTAGCATATGAACTGTAAGGAATCGACGTACCGTTGTCCATGTCGGTTCCTTCGCGGAGGTGAAGATCTCTTTACCGATCAGTGTCTGAGAAGATTGCGCCTTTCCTTTTCCGATTCTTTCCTTTCGTGTTTTCCTGCCTTTTCTGTCTCTCTCTCCCTCAGTTTTCTCCGACTCTTCCCTTTCCTTTTCCGATTCTCTGATGGTTGAGCGACTCACAGGAAAATTTTGATGATAACGTTTTATTTCCCTTTCCATAATTGTTATCATTAATTAGGAATTAATATCCTAATTAAATCGTTATCATTAATTAGGAATTAATATCCTAATTAAATCATTAATTAGGGAATTAATATCCTAATCAAAACGTTACTCTTTCCTTCCGTAACGTTTATTTATCAACTAGGAAATTATCCCTCTTTTCCGATAACAATTATGCTACCCGTAATCGTTATCTTTTTCCTGTAACAATTATCTTTAAATAGGGAGAGTGGAGGGATTTTAAACCCAGTGACCCAAATTGTCATTATGTCCAACCGACCATCATATTGGACCTTTTATATTGGGTCACACTTTAAATAACAAGAGTTACTCATATTAATTAATTTAACACAGCAAACCCACAAAAACGCAGATACAACTTTAGATTAAAAGAGGAAGCAAAATTTGATTGTGAAATGGACATGCGAAGTGAGAAAAGAGAGAGAAGAGGGCCGTTTCCTCGCCAAGAAATGTTCTTTCTCAGCTGCAACTTCCGCTCCCAAGGGAAATTGATATTTCCGAGCCTCATTTTATTCCTTCCACGCCGTGGGTGCTGTTTCGTCCACAATAGCATCCAGGCATCTTTCTTTCTATTGCCTCAATATTTGAAAGGAAATAATACATATATGCAACGATATCAAATCACATTTCACATAGAAAGTGTATATAATTATATTTCTGATAGAATTAAATAAAAATGTGTGATGGGTGTAACGAAATGTCTGAGTATGGGGTTCTTGATATTGGGTTGTACTCCATACTTGCAAGTAAATGGCACACCGTACGATTGGGAATGGTCGAAGAGTGTTATAGATGAGTTGAGGTTGTATTAATTCAAACTCTGAACTCAAACCCAATCTAATTTCCACTCTATTTTATTATCCTGTTTTTTTTCGTTTTCTTATCCTCGTCACACTCGGGCGCTGGCAATGATCATCCTCCTTATAAAAATAAAGTTTAGGTATGCCCGCAATAATTCTATAAATTTGAGAGGACAAGTTGTCAAATCAGAAAACCAGTGAGTCGGTCAAGGATATAATTCAAATTTGGTTAAAAAAGTGGAGACTATGTTAAAAATAAAAAAATTAAAAAAAAAAACTGTTCAACCTGATTAATTTGAACGAATTTAAAATCAAATTAATTTTTATTTAAAAATTTATTTTTCTTCAATAAAATTGATATATAATTATATTAATTTATTAACAATACTTTTATATATATCATTAAACTTTATTTTAATAACATTTTATTTATTTTATATACAATAAAGAACGTTAATTATTTTTTCTGAAGGAAACAAAAAAAAAAAAAAAACTCACCGATTCAACCACAGACCTAATAATCAGATGAGCAGCCAGAAAATCGAACCTTTCTCCAGGTCAGGGTTGGGTTTGATTTTAAAAACGGTAATGCCGACGTCGCGCCAATCTTAACAGCGCACGGAAACATCGATGATATGTTGTCTTCGTTTTTCTCGTCTGCGTATCAAATTGCAGGCAACTACAAGAGGATTCCATCGTTCTAGCAAGGGACATACATGACGATTTAGGTCGGTCGGGGAATCTCTTAATTCCCATTTAATCGGGGCTGCTTTAGCCATGTCATTTTATCAGCCCCTGTCATTTTTCTCGCTTTAGCCATGACTCCATATGTGTCATCATGGTGTGTGCACATTCAAGATAGATTGAGCGCTGATAGCAAGTTCCTTCTAGCACATTGCCAGTCTAAAGAAAACGATGTTGTCACCCAGTTGATTAAAACTAAACGTTGAGCTTAATTTCCAGGTGTTTTGGCATGACGAAGATTATCTTTTCAAAAGATGCCATCCTAGTGATTGCTATTGGATTGCGAGAGATGACGGAGTTTATTTGAAGGAGAATGCTTCTGGCACCGAAGAGAAGAAGTCCGATTGGCAACCAAGAAACTGAGGGACACATATAATGCAGCAATTAACAAAGTTGTATGTTTCCTTCAGTAAATCCTGTCAACCGATAAAGCTTCTGGGAGGTTGAAAGTTCAAAGATCAACTCTCTCAAATTCTTACAAAATTTAAAGTTTACTTTTAATGTAACAATAAAAAATATGTTGTCACGCACCAGTTTTTGTTTTAATATCTCCCTTTTAATGTAATAATCAAAGAATATGTAACGTCTAAAATAATTTGAGTGACCACTACTAGGTAGGTAAAAGTTATTAGTGAGTAGAAGTAAGAGTTTAAATTTTGTTTTCATAAAATAAAATAAAATAAAAAATTTTATGTGAAAAAAAAAAAGAAAAAGCTTGTATGCTCCAATATCACTATTATTTATGCATGTACGCCCATAATTCAATAAAAGTATGTTATGGTACTCATGGGGCTTGCAGCCCTCCACTCATCCAAAATACACAAATGATTAAAACATAAAATAAAATAAAATAAAAGTCTATAATCGTATAAGTTATGGTCTTGAATGTAATAATTCATCTTTCTATGTAAGGGATAAATTTTTAGCATATGCTTTGCAAATACAATTAGAAAAGTTGTGAGTAATTTGAAGCATCCGCTTTGGAATTGAAATTACCTATCAGGAAATCTCTTTGGTCGAGAGAAGCTTCGCATGGGTTTCAATAACAGGCGCTTAAATAATTCAGAAGATCAAAAATTATAATACGAAGACAATTTTTGGTGGGTGAAGAGAAGCACAGCTTTTGTTTTAATACCCTAATTTAGAAGGAATTTTTTTTTTATTTATTAAAAAAAAAAAAAAACACTGCGGAGGGCTATTTCATAAACAGAGGGGGGACGGAGTGGGAAAATTGTTATTCATGTCAGATTCAGAAGATTAGTGGACTCGTCCAAATAAGTAGGAAAACACACCCAGACAGAATATCATTATTTCATTTTTTAACGGTAGAGCGAAGAAAAAGATTTGTTTTTATTTTTTCTTCTTTTAATATATGAATTTATTTAGGTTTAGACCGATGGAAATATTCGTTCTTGGATACGGCTTTGAATCCCTGTTACACCAGGAAATCCTTGAAACCGTGGGGAAACCTACTGTTTACGGTCCACGAGGGCCAATTGGGTGTCAAAAGCTTCCAATTTTTGATGGGTTTCTTGTGAGCTGATCGTGGGTCATGTTCGTTCTTTCGTGTCATGATCGATCAACCTTTATGGCATGCCCCTGATCAAAGGAGATTCCAAAATCAAGGGGATTGGTCTGAAATAATTCCCTGATCAAAAGAAGTTCCTGTCACATTAGTAGGAAAGGCCGCTCTCCCACAATGTACGTAAAGCCATCAATATATACCTTGTTTATAGATAACTTGTGTATTTGTGTACAATGATTTTCTTTTCAATCGAATCTCTGCCTTTTCGCTCCAGTCACACGAACATCTCCCTTCAGGGCCTTTAGGACTTCCTTGGATGCCACCTTCTCGGCTGTTTTCTTATCTGCAGCAGTGGCAGTATGCTTGAAAATTTCTCCTTCGGCTTCGACTTCCACCGTGACGGACGCCTTGCCATTCGTCCAGGAAGCTATGGATTTCCTCCTGTCAAAATGTTGTTTCTGACATAATTCATTCAACTCTCTCACGGGATGGTACCTAATTGTCTCAGGACTAACGAAAGGCTCCAGCAATGGCCTTATACTTTGGAAAACTACTTCCTTGTTGTATCCTGAATCCACAAGAATAGCACCCGCCAGAGACTCTATGATATCCCCAAGCACCTATATAGAAATTAAGAAAATTGCTTTAATGAATAGCTAAACACAAGAGCAATCGTAAGGAAGATGGCGATGCTGATAATCACTTGCCTTGGGGAAAGATGTCTCTGATTCCCATCCAAAAGTCAATTCTGATGAATATTCCTTAATGTTTTCTATGGTTTCCTCTATTTGCTCGCGGAGCTTTTGCGAGACATGAAGGATGTGCTTATGCAAACCCTCCTTGATGGCAGATCTTGCATAACAGTCATTATTCACAGAAGCAGATCTCATGTCAGTCAATAATCCTGGTGACAGGCCAGGGTGCTTATTGTACAGGTGCAGGGTAATTAGATAATCCAACACTGCGTCACCGAGAAATTCCAGCCGCTGGGCAACAGTTTAAAACATTGCAGTTCAAATCAGTATTGAAAACAAAGAACAACTTGTACACCCATTTTAAGAAGGAAACTAAAGCAGGTGGCTAGAAAAAAAGAAGATGCATATAGCATCAGAGAGTCTCAGGAATAAATGCATTGAATATCGTTGCTGAAATTACCTGATAACATCTGGGAATCTCAGGGAGCATATAAGAGCCATGCGTCAAGGCTTCCAGTAGCAGAGAAGGGTCGGCAAATGAGTAATTTAACAGTGACTCAAAATGGCGGACATGAACATGCTTCTCCGCCTGCACTTGGAAGTGCCTCTGATAAGGTATGTTTATAAAATCAGCCTTTATACCAATCCAATCCATGAACAATAAGCCAGCCATTTCACCACCTGCGCTAATGTAAGCACCAATCAGTGCCTCCACAGCATCGGCAACTGTTTTGCTCTTCACTTTCCTGGTTCCAGTAATATAGACAGTTCCTGAACCGGAAAGCAACCCCTTGCTCAGTGAGTACGTTCCAGAATTATCACCGGGAGCCATCCACATTTTAGGTTCAAACGGATCATTGCGGATAAATCCCTGTCAGTCGAAAAAGTATAATTAGGTCACTATATTGAAACCACAGGCAAGGGAAGAGGGGGGGGTCTGGAGAAGGAGGAGAACTAAAAGTAGACAGCTAAAGCAGCGAAATTGAGTTGATGGTTCTTTGAAAAAGTAGATCACCGGAAGTTTGCTTTCACATCCTAGCTTGCAAAGTGCAGCATTAGAGACAATCTTTTCCTTTCTAATACTGAGGAGTCCCTCGTGGTGGTTTTGATGGGTTTTGAATAACTGCTGACTAACAGCATATTTAAGAAAAGAATCACCGAGTGTCTCCAGTGATTCCAGATGAACTTTCTCTTGGCACCTTCTTGTTGTTATTGCTTCCAATACCTAGGCAGAGCGTAGAGTTAGCACAAGTCCATGCAAGGTTTCACCATCTTAGCAAAGTCCAAAAAAGCTGTGTTCAGTTTTCAATTGCAGAATATTAGACTTGCAATGGCAATGTTCTTCTCAACTGAATAACTATTCACTAATGATTTTGTAGCAAGAAATTACACAACGATGAAATAGAATTTCGAAATAAATTGCCTCCATCCCACACCACAAGTAAAACATATTGGCTCCCAGTATTTCTGGGCAGCCAGGGTTTTTATTTGATACCTTGGTGGTTGGGACATTGATATTTTGCAAGCAATGACCCAAATGCATCCTCTTCAAGTTGACAGCAATGAGCAAAGATTCAAGTTGGTGCATGACGGATGGGATGAATGTAAAGGAATAGACAGTACTTAGAGATATTCGAGACATAAGGATGCAACAAAGTTCAGGTGGCAGTTCAACGTATGCATTTTGTGATTCTGTAACCAAAAAACCAAAAAAAAAAAAAAAACAACAAAACAAAACGATTAGAAATTTTCGGAAAATAAGCCACGTCAGAATGACAAGGGAAGATATTGCCAGATAGTAACACCTTTCTCTTTTCGCTGTCCGCATTTAAGAAGGTAATTCCGCATGGGAAAAATGTGCCGCCCTTTAAGAAGTAATTGATGGGCAAAACACAATTTGACATCATGCCTGCAGTTTATAGTAACAATGGATTAGTTATAGACAGAACAATAGCCCATTAACCGAGGGAACAAAATTATTGATAGAAGAGATGCATACCGCAACTCATTGTACTTCCTGTAAGTGATATCACTTCCATTTCTTTGCCTCATAACAGAATTTCCATCCAAATCATCAAATGTACCAGTGATACAATAGACTTTTCCATTATGTGTGGTGTAGACCAAGGAATTATTTAGCATGCATCTGCATAACAAACCACTTTTGGTCTGCACAGCACAGGCCTTTTCCTTGCAAGTATAGTTAACATGGTCATTCAAATTGGGATAAGGGAGTAGCAAAGAAGTAATCCAATCAATGGAATGTTGCAGGCTTGAGTTAAGAGAAGGAAGTAGGAGATAATCAATCTCAAGGCCACTTCCTAGCTGCTGAAATCCACCGAAAAAATCTTCCAGTTTACTCAGATGGTGACCCCCAAGAACCTTAAAAAGACAGACCTGAAACCTTCTACATTTAAGGACCTGCAAACATGAACAAAATGTATTACCAGCAGACATTTACAACCTTATCTTAGAATCTTGTATTATATCTGCAAATCAAAAAAAGGAGAGACCAGCAGCGGTACCAAATCTGGTGTAAGATGAATCTCCCCAATGTACTTCCACTTTACATGTAAAACGCCTCTATCAACATCCAAGTTGAAATTCATATTTGAAATATCATATTGAAGTACGCTCCTCACAAGCAGCAGAACATCATGAACAGGAATATCGTGGTCAAAATTCTGCTTCAGTTGAATTAAGTAGCAGTAGTACTTTGTATCTAAGTTGTCTTGATTAACCAGCTCAGGTGGAAAGTAAATTGGTTGCTCATCATTGTATGGTTCTTTTGCTGTACATTAAAAAATTGCAAAATAGTAATTAAGAGGTTCACCAAACATGCATTTTCAGTAACAAGCACTCAACAGAGACTCTAGATGATAAAAGACTCCTACAGACCAACTGATAATATAAATACTTTGACATTATAAAGCCAAAATCAATGAAAGAAAAGTCTGCAAAATAACAGTTACCGATTTCTTGGGCAGCAGCTTCTTCTACAACAATACCAGGAAGAAGATTATCTGTTAAAGCACCTATTCCGTGGAGTTGCTTGCATGCTTCAAGGCATGCTTTCTGCTTTATGGTGTTAGCATTCCCTTGTACAAATATACTCTGTATCGGGCAGCTCTTAGGAAGATACAGGGTGCAAGACCCCATCTGCTTATTGACAACACATCTCGGACCAGATTTAAAATACCTATATAAAATATCATATAGAGAGATATAAATAAGTCAGCATACTCATTATCCCAAGTCAGTTTAAACAAGAAAAAGCTCAGCAGTGTTCACATCAAAGGATATTCATAACTAACCCATCAGAAGGCAGCCGTGAGCAATAAAAATATAATAAGCTGACACTGGAACTGAGAGAGACAATTGCTCCAGTGCTTTCAACTTGGTAAGTCTCATAATCAGAAAATGGAAGGGGTGAACATGGAACAGAAGCATGAAGAAGGGCTTCCCTTCTCATTATATTTCCACTGGCAATATAGTTTACTAGTCGATCACGTGTGGAAATATCATCACTGTAAATGATCCATAAAAATACTAATGCATTAAGATGGCAATAGTAATATAAATCTCGTAATCCAGTGTACCTAACAGGAAATTAAGGACCTAAAGTTCTTCACTGCAACACTAGACTCAAGGTTGTTTTACTGGAGGTGCTATGCTGCTAGTAAATTACCTCTTCACCATTAATAAATAATCAGAGTTCTGCATTCTAGCTCGACCTCGTGATTGTATGAAACTGCTAACTGTGTCTGAAGGGTCAAACCTTATTACCAAGTTACAACTCTTTATGTCTAAACCTTCTTCCAGAATTGACGTTGCTATGATAACATTCACCTGCAAGCAAGCCATTTCTCATTTTTAACACAAGTAAATTCATATTGAGGGTCTGGAAGGACTTCTTACATACCATGCCTGTACGAAATTCTTCCACAATTTCATGCTGTGTTTTACTTGTTTGGGATTGTAAACCCGAGTTATGGCCTGCTATGTGCTTTGTCTTCCAGCTGCTATTATGCTTTGGAAGCAACTCATTCAAGAGAGATTGGAGGACAAGGGCTGTAATCACCCTTTGCACAAATATTATAGATCTTATATCCTTCATGTCCCTGTGGTTTAGACACCAGAAGAATCTTAAGCACTAACTGATCTTTAGGGAAAAAGGTAAACATCTAAACATTAAGCTCCAATTAGTGACAGTTATATTTGACAAAGGTAAATAAAAAAACACATGAACTCACCTGTATTCAAGAAGAGACCTGATGAGGCATACAATTTTCGGTGTCAGCAGCCCCGCACTAACATTGGCCTCAACATTATCACCAATGGGCAATTCTGTAAATAAAAGTTCTAGCAGAAAATGCAAAAGGAAAGTGAAAATATAAGAAAAGAACAGAGTCAAAGACTAAAATACCCTCACCGCGTTCAGAAACACTTACCTGATTTCATGCAACTTTTAAATGCAATTAAGGCATCCAAACTGAATTTTCTAACAACTTTCTCACCATCCACATGTGATTTGCCCATGTCACTATTATAGCTTGATAAGATCTGTGCTGCCTGTTAAAGAAATGAGCTTGGTTGGATGATTGCTAACATCTTATGGTCAAGTACAGAAGAATATGTCAACAAAGAAAATACCTTAAAGGCCAACCAAATGCCAAGTTCATCCAAACAATATATCAAAGTTGAATATATTCTTGAAATTTTCCGGTTTACAGCTTCTGCAGAACAATGGTGATGATCTGATTGTCTGAATGAGCATATATGCTGCAAAGCAATACTTCATATGTCAATACCTCAAAGAAGTAGTAAGTCTAACCAAATTTATGTAGCATTCTACAGAAAATTAGAAAGTTCCTACACACCTTTGCCTTCAAAATTTTCAATTTTTCCTCAAGGCATTTACGTACAACAATTGGGATCTCCCCTTGCTGGTAAAATCTGAACTTGGGGGTTGAAAATGGTATAAACCCGGCAAGTATAGATTCATTCTCACATGTGTACACCTTAAATAGAAAAGGAATTAATGGCACAAATAAGAAGATTAATGCAAGGTACATATAATCATGTTTTGAGGAATGATATTAGAAATTAAATAGTTTTCACAGTAATTAAACAACATATAAAGGCACCAGAACATTATCTGGGACAATAAATTTCGCAAGAACTGAGAAGCAACCTTTGAAAACATAACATTCTCAAGCTCATGAATCTTTTTCCAGTAGTCTAATTCTGATTTTGCACCTATACGATATGAGAAATGAGTTTTAGTTGAAGCATTGAAACAAAATGCAACATGATACAACATGCAAATAAGATCAAACAACAATGTAACATGATCTGACAACATACCCTTAGACTTTATGGGAGAAGCTGTCATCCCTAATACTCTTGGAAGACGACAGTTCTTCATACTTAACTGGGGGTGATAGAACTCCTGCAAAATAGTCAGGGCATTGATCATTGATAGCTAAGTAAAAATTTCAAAGGCAACGGTATGCCTCACAGTCTATAGCCAATATTTGCTGCTAGCAAAGCACCTTAGCAGGGCTGCGGCCCTTACAGACTCACACGTCTGTTCCCCTCTTAAAATAAATCAATCATCTGTCTAAGCATTTTTGCGCATTTAATATTTGTATTCTTGGAACAAACAATCATACGCCATTTACAATTTCGGTCACCTAGGCATCTTTACACAACCTTTCTTGGGATCTTTTGGCCATTTTTGGCAAAATTCAAAAACAGAGAAATTAGTTCAAATTACTTGTCTCTTTATTGGACACGAGGTTTCTTAATCTTGTGATTTTTGCAATCAATGACAAGATGTTATCCTCCAAAAAAATCATACGCTGCTGCAGATTTGAAAGGTGGGAGGGAGGGCTCACCTTCATAATGCGGGCATAAGCATGATTACCACGGGCATGATGGCATTCATCTAGTATCAAAAGCTTAATCCATTCTAGCTTGAAAAAGCAATGCCTCAAGCCATCTAGCAAAATTTGTGGGGTCATCACAAGCACCTAGAGGCAGTAAACCACAGTTATTGCCAATAGCAAAAACCATGTGCGGCAGATTTCCATAAAAAGGAAAACACAGAAATTTAAGGACTTTCCCATAGAGAAATCAAAAGAGGCAACCTGATATGCAAGTGCGAGAAAGATATATGAACACTCAAGTGCAAAATCTGTGAATTCATCATCTTCCTAAGAAGTATTTTGTAAATCAGAAATTGGCAGAACATGAGACTATATGTTAAACAAACAGAACATGATATCAAAGCGAATATCTGAAAAACGACGATGAAGCAGCGTACAAAAGTGATCGCTGTTCTTGTAGTTCACGTGTTCAGTTGTCTAATCAGAGTCTTGAGAATCTACCTCATGTTTATCTATTTCTCTCTTCCATGTAGCTGCATCCCAGAAGTCCACTCCCTTTTCTCCCCAATACGTCCCTACCTCCAAGTCGGTGTGCATTTTCACGACTTCAGCTTGCTAGTAGTTACAAAGAACAGGAAGATTGAGCACCAAGTTTAGTTAATGGCCACGAAAATACCTTGAGAGCCCGCTTTAATCACATTAAATTTTCATACTTTTGAGGGCGGTAATTAAAAACTAAAAAGAAGAAGAAGAAGAAACAGATACGTATTCGTAAAAGAAATAGCATACCTGGTGGACAAGAACAACTTTGGGGACCAAGAAGACAGCAATGAAAGGCAATGGCTTGCGGAGGAGGTAGGCATAGCTGCGCAGGAGCATTACGGCAATCAAAGTCTTGCCCGCACCCGTCTCCAAGAACACTATTGTGTTATCATTCATTGCCTTCTCCAAGGCCTCAAGTTGATAGCTGAAAATATAACCAACAACAACAACAAAACACAATACAAAACACCAGAGAAAATATTCTCAGTCTGAAAACAAGAAGAACATTGCATGAAATCAAAACGGTTTAAGGGTTACCTTCTAGCAAAGGGCAGAGGACCCTCAGAGGGATGCGGGGCTGCGTCTACTTCCACATTGATA
The DNA here is from genome assembly GCA_020883675.1 of Bruguiera gymnorhiza. NCBI lineage: Eukaryota > Viridiplantae > Streptophyta > Magnoliopsida > Malpighiales > Rhizophoraceae > Bruguiera > Bruguiera gymnorhiza. Next base: position 2,169,156 of record JAIRCJ010000302.1, read on the forward strand.
GACTCCATAGCTGTTCACACGATCAAAAAGTTTAGTTCTTTGTCACACAGCTAACCTCTACTTGTTTTTCTTTTATCATCATTGTACAGTAACCTTTTCAATTGAGCTTTTAGACACTAGCAAAAGGCCTGCTCTCTCTCTCTCTCTCTCTCTCTCTCTCTCGCGTCCCCACACAAGTCTTTGGTTGTCGTTGAAGTTGTGGGGTGTTTAAACCAACAAAGATAAATAGTACGAGGACACGGGAAGCTGACGAGAAGTTTAACTTGCTGGCGAAGGTGCTTCGTAGATATTGACCATAAAAAAAAAAAAGGAAAAAAGAGCTTCATAACGCGAACTATACGGACGGACTCCCAACAACTGGGCAAACCACCATGCGCCCTGGCGCGTCTCTCCCTCTCCTTGTAAAATCTTCCGAGCTAGGAACTTCATGGGAAACTTTGCAACCGTGTAAAAATAAAAACAGCTGAAACTTTAGGTTTACGCCGAATTAAAATAGATAATTTAGATTAAAATTCCTTTTCCATTTGATTTTCAGCATAAAATTCAAATCAAAATGTTTTATTTTTAAAATAATAATTCTAAATTTTCAATTTATTTTTTTAAATTACAATTCTGTTAATTATATTTAAGTATAAATAACTTTAAATCGTGACTTTAGTGGTTGTTTTTTTTTTTGGTGGACTTTGACCACATGAGTTGGAAAGAAAATGTAAACATTAATTTGACGTGATCCTTACACTGAATTTCACTTAGAATTTAAAAAAAAAAAAAAAACTACTTGCACACCATTTGAGATTACATTGTGAAACTAAATGCACCTTATGTGGTGATATTATTTAAACCTAATTTCAATACAAATTAATAATCTTTGTTGTGCTTTCATATCTAAAACCACCTTTGGGTATTAAAACTGTTAAACTTCATCAATTGGGACTGTTAAAATCCCAACGTAAGACAAAGAAAAGACTGCAAATTTTAAGGACACTTTCAAAATAAAAGTAATAAATTTTATTTGTAATTAAAACTTTTCTTTCAAATTCATTGAATAGGAGTGAGGCAAGTTCCATCTGTAACTCTCTCTCTCTCTAAAATAGTAATTAATAAGTGCTTTACCAATTATCGCTGGCCTTTCCACTCCCTCCATTTCTCCAAGCCTTGACGTCCCCAAAGTCTTCGCGCAATTGAGAGGACAGACATTGTCTCCATCCTTTTCTTTCTTTCTTTTTTTAATTATTGAAGAAACCTCCAAATTCACTGGCAGTAGAGAGAGGAATTGGGCTCTTACTTGCCACCTTCCCCCCCATTCGATCCTTCTTTTTTCCTCTGCCAAGACATTCACAAAGTTACCTCTTCCTGCTCTTACTGCTGGTAACATTGATTGCATTTTGATCACGACACCCAACTATTTTCTTGCTTTGTTTGCTGTCTTAAATGTTAAGTGCTTGAAGAGACCGTATTTCCTGAGGGTGATACAGAGATGGTAGTTGTGAAATTTCCTTGTTCGTTTACCACTAGTTAATGATTTACTACTCGTCTACTGGTTTCTTTTTGGTGAAGTTTATAGCTTTATTCCGAAGTGGGAAGCCCAAGACAGAAGGGCCGAAAAAAAAAACAAAAAAAGGAAAAAAAAAAAAAGAAAAGATGTACCTGCGTTCGAAACACTTTTTAGTGGTCCATTCTATCGAAAAGTGCTTGGTATTATAATCCCAATCGTTTTCACTTGATTGGTCAGAGATTGTGATCAATGGGGGAGAAGGGGTCCATGACAGTTTTAAATTTGTGCAGGAATTAGCAATCTTGGGATGGATCGGAAGGGTTTGATGACCCCACCACCATTTTCTTGATCCGAAACAAATCTTGAGATGTCATGGAAACAAAACCAGCAAGAAGTTGAAGCCGATGGCTTGCTTTAAGCCGAACAGGTTACACAGGTCATGTAATGAGCCACAACTTGCGTTCCGCCCGTGTGACTCAATCTGAGTACGAGAAGTTCAAGAAGCAAGGGATGAGAAAATGAAATGAAAAACGATGAGAGTGGAAAAGGCAAAGAGAGTGGCGCTTACCTTCCCCAACTTATTTTGCTGGATCTGGGCCGGACAGCTGGGTCGGATTGTCTTTAAAGATAGTAAATCTAAAAACTGAGCTATATTATCTCACTTGGGTCGGACTGTTTTTATTTCGAGTGGATCCATTTGGGCCAGATAGTAGGTGTATCCCAACCCTTTTCCTTGAAATGTATAATCTTTATTGACATGATTGATTTGTATAATCTTTCTGGATACGATACAAACTGACGAAGAAAAATTAAACAAATCAAAATTGCATTTTATATGAACCTATATAGGGCTTCTATATTACTAATAGGCTTCATTGGGCCTAAACAAAAGCTCAGAATGATAGCAAGAATGTTCTTGCCATGCACGTCCCGAACTTCTTTTAGTGGATCTGGGCCACGTCTGAGAATCTGAACAATTCGTGGGGAGAAAACGTAAGATTTTTATTTACTTTATTGGTAGTCTGGCAGTAGTTCTAAGATGTGCTAAAGGAAGCCTGTTTCCTATTAGTAAATTACATTATTGGGACTTTGGGTACTGCAAAGCTGAAAGGCAGGATCTTTCATGGACCACCAAATATAAGATGGTGTATAGTCTTGTAATCTTGTCAACAATCTCTTTTTGAAAGTGCCACGTATCCTGTTGTCCAGTGTTGTTTATGGGAGAAAACAATGATCAAGGGAAAAGTTTGGAAGAGAAAAGAATCAGTCCACCAGATCCACCAAGTCCACACCCATTGACAAAAGGTGGACGCACTAATTCCCTAATGACCATGGGCACGGGTTCAACCAAAAACTTAAAAACTGTAAAAATGGATGACATATTAAATTTCAACATTGTTAATTGAAAGGTAAGATTCTAAATCGAAACTAAGAGCCTAATGCTTCTCATTATGTCACACAATTAGTAGTGTTTCAAGCAAATTCTTCAATTGACCAAACAAAGGATTTGCGGCTTCATAAGTTTAATTAACGATTCTTAGCTGTATTTGGGCAGGTCCAGTTAACAATACAGAGAGATGAGCTTAGAAAAAAGTGTTGCCAAGACCAAACAAGTAAGCCAAACGTACTTGATCTCAATAGTCAATACTCGAGACTACTGAAGTTCACACAAATTTCTGAAGACCACCCGCCCACAACCGGACTGCATTAGGGCATTCCATCACCTGAATTATTCGAAAACCATGCTCCGACATGTTCGCAAACATGATCCTATATAAACAAGAAATGAAAAGCCGATCAAGTGCTCCATCCAAAAAACATCCAATTAGTAGTATAGTGAAAGATATCTACCCGTCTTGTTCTAAGAATTTGTATCTCAAATTAATGATGATCGGAAGAATAGAGTTCTCTGCACCTCACTGCTCATTGGAAGGTGACTTTCCACAAAGACAACCACCCGCCTTATCCATCAAGATAAGGTACATTTCAGTAGGAAATTCTTTCATACAATACCAGCTTGCACCCAATTCAATTCTTGCTATTGTTGCATTTATCGTGCCAGCACTGGTAAACTTTCTTGAATTGAAGTATCAAGGCAAGGCCTATTCGGCCTTCGATACACACCCAAAAACCATTTGGCTCTCAGTCGCTTGTCTCCTAGCTTTTTGCTTGACATATGGCATTCAGCAAATGCAATGTTTCTGTTGTCATCATTCTCCACTCCATGCCTCTGCATTTAGACATGCTACGATCTTGTTCGGTTCACTCTCAACTGCGACTCTGGCATCAATCGTCTTTCCAAGCTCAATTCAGCCATTTTTGTACGTGATATGTGCATTGCTTTCAATGGGCGAGGTCTTGAAATGGGTCCAAAAACTGCTCTTCGTCGGATTGCTACGTGCGATGTCACCAACTGTGGTTGTACAAAGAAGCATACTTCCCGTGTAATCCTTCGTAGCAGACTAGGATAAAAGAGAATGTACTTCACACAATGTATCTCGAGGAAAGTCTTTTCCCTTTTTTTCTCTTTTTCGTTTTCCTTGTATACTAAAGTTTAGGATGAGTTGTGTCATTTCTCACCCTTCCATAATTTTATTTATTGGAAATTTCAATCAGAAACTGTATTGAAAAATTAATTAATATTAGTTGTAACGAAACATGACAATGAGTTTAGCGTAAATAAAATTACTCCATTATTAATTAGAGACTTCATATTGTTGTGTATATTTAAATTACAATTAAAATTTTTATATACTAGATATCTTTCTTTTTTTTATTAGTTGATTATAAATAGTAATTATAGTTTCTGCATTCAAAGTCTAATTTTATGTGGATGTTTTTTTTAACTGCTGTTCTCTTTTTTTATACTCTCTTAAATTATAAAAATTGGAAGGAAAAAAGCACACTAGTCCTTGCTTCAAATTTGAAATCGTTACTTTTTACATAAAACAAAAGACAAAGGTGTAAAATTAATGGGTTAGACAAATGAATATATTGAATTATGTCTTCAAAAAGGAAAAGCATTATGTATAATTGACACAAAAGGAAAGATGAATCCGGAGCAATAAATCCTTAAATTAATGAGTTAACCAAATAAAGATAAAGCATTAGGTACAGTTGACACAAAAGGAAATATAAATCCAGAGCCATAAATCCTTAAATTGATGAGTTAACCAAATGAAGATATTGAATTCTGTCCCTAAAAAGGAAAAGAATTAGGTGCAATTGACACAAAAGGAAATAAAAATTCTGTCTCCAAAAACTAAAAGCATTAGGCAGTATTGAGAGAGAGAAAAAAAAGAACTATAAATCCAGGGCAATAAATCCTTAAACCAAAAACGGCAATAAGTTAACTTCCTTTGTCCTTTACTATTTGTAGCCCAATTGAATTAATGTTCCATTGGTCTCTCATTGACTATATAAACTCTCCTTGGGTTTGGGTCAGAGCACACAAATTCTTCAATAGTTGAACATGAGGAGAAAAGGAAGCTGGTGAAAAAGAAGATGGTAAAGTTTGCATGCAGAACGAGAGTTAGAGTGGTTATGCTAGAAAAGCCAGCTTCAAAAAAATAGAGTGAAATCAGTAAGAACGCACAATATTATGTGGTTCTTGCACCTAAATCGCCGTCCATGATGTGGGCGGCCGGGGTTCAACGGCGTGGCCATCACACCCTACACCCCTTCAATTTAGGCGCTAATATCTGTTGATGATGAAGTTTCAAAGCGAGGTAGCTTTGAAGCCTCAAAACAGATTGGCAAACCAACAAGGAAATCATGGTTTGGTGGTTAGGTCTACAAGGTAGGAGTGAAATATTCCTGAATGAAGTGGTCGACGGCAACTCAAGTATTTGCATGGGTCAGATTTTCCAACAAACCTATGCAGGTTCTGAGGTGTTTTCTTCCCACCACCAAACAATATGTATTAGCCGCACATCTTAACTTCGCATTAACTACGAATTCTTTGGTTCAGGTAATGTTCATCATGTATCAGGGGCCATATAAGTTGTTTTTTCTTTCGGGCCTTTTATCCTCTGATGTACAAAACATGGAGCAGTACTGCTTCTATTCCATAACATTCCCAATTAAATGTAACAACTTAAACTTTCACGGCCTACTTGTAATGGGTTGATAGCAAAAAGTTAAAACAAAAAAAAAGGGAGAAAATGTCAGAAGAATTAAATATTTTCAAGTATTTCCCACTCCAACAACGCGTCCAGATAATTGCAAGCAAGTATAACATAACCCATTTCAATTTCTTGTTACGAAAGAAATACTTTATCTTAGGTTGAATGCTATATGTACGATTTGATATTGATAAGGACTAACCCAACGGGCCTCACCAGAGAGCTTATTTCCCGGGTGAGTCTTTGTAGGCGTTTATTGCCAGTATGCTTGTGATTTGCCGGCCTGCAGTGAATATGCTCCTCAAGATTACAAACAAATTTGAGAGTTTTGGTTTCTAGCCATACTCCATGCACAGGAGAAATTTTGACATAGACTTTGGCTCCACCGTACGATAAACAAATTGATCACATTTTGCATCGCAGCAATTCTCCCCTTTTCTTGAAAACCGTATGGCAAACCAGTTTCAACCATCTTTTCCAAAGAATTGATCTGAATGGCATGGTAGGTATTGCCAGAACAACTATTTCTGCATGATTCACTGCTGCTAAAAACCACTTCCAACCGGAGCAGCTCAGAGGCGGGTCAAATTAATCCATGCCGTTTTTCCCCTTTATCCTCCCACTGTTGCCAGTCCTCATCAAGTTCCTTGTGTTTGGTGCTCTGCTCCGTTCATGGCATCTTTAGACCACACCTTTTACAGACTATATACCCAGCCGTTTTCTCAAGTTACACCTCAGTTTCTCCGGCTGAGTTACCATACTGTTTGAAATCCTGCAGGCTATCAGCCACTGCACAAAAGGCTAGGTACAATCTGGCCCACCGAACCAGGACACCTATGATTCTGAGAAACAAATAAGATTGTAGAGCGAAATAAGATATTAGAATGTGACTCTGAGATCAAGAAGAAAGAATAACACACTGGTGGCAAATCAATCTGCACATTCGAGAAGTTGTCCACGAGGATCCCTAAAAATCATTGATGTTGCAGAGCCACACAAAGCATATAGAATTTGGAATCTTTACCCTCTTCATAGAAGCCTATGGTTTCATCATCCAATGCTAACAAATGAAGTGGGAAGCCTGTTAGTTACACTTCAATCGGATCATCTATTTCTAACTCCCCTGCTTCCCCAAAGATGCCCGCAAACCTTACCATCGAAAACTTATGGGAATGTCAACGGCAGACTACAGAACTAGTTTCAGAAGCTCAAGCATACATAAAAACTCCTTATCACCAGCCTCTCTAAGATAAACAAGATATTTAGGTCTCTCTAAGATCAACAAGATATTTAGGTTCACGCTGACAAGCAGATCTTAAGTTTGAGAATGTTTTAATGTTCAAAATCTTAACCATAAATGTAAACGATGAAGCTCAGACAAGCTTAGGGCAATTAATAAGTATACATCAGGTGGTCAAGTTTGCTGTTAACATGATAACTTATTCCTTGTGTACAAAAATGGGAGATGGATTTACAAAGAGTTAAAATTCCACAACTCCCAAAGCTTTTGCAACCTCAAGTCCTCACAAGGTGAGGGCCAGAGCGGGGAAGGACACACGAGTAAGTAACATACTTAACACTGTCTAAAAGCACCACAACAAAAATCTTGGAAAGTGACTTTGGTGTGATCATGCCATCAACTTCACTGTCACCAACCTCTCTGGGATCAACAAGCACAGAGACAACCATTGGAGATACTGGTTTGTTACTCCGTGAAGTCTCATAATGAGAAAAGCTTCCCACATGTTCTCCAGTAATATTTAGATCAGATCCGGGAAGGGGAATAGGAGGACCATGCAGAGTCTTTCTATTCTTTCCCTTACTCGTGTAAGTAGCATTTGACTGGCGCTCTGCTGCACTCTTGGTCACTGATGAAGCAGATACAATGGCTCCTGGACCTGGCGAGGTGTCAAACTGGAACACCTCAGTGCACATGCCAGAGCTCAACAATGGTCCTGGAATGGAAAACAATCAGCAGCATACAATTTAGATTTAGGTATTAAAAGTGAGACCAAATCATCATGCATCAGTAGAATTTGCACTTCCGAGCAGAAAAACCTCACTACAGTTGATAATAAATGGCCACGCAAGACAACATTTCATGTAGAGACAAAGATTTATTGATTGCACCCATAATCCTGATTTTGTCAAACAGAAAAAAGAACTCTTAGAGCTCCTTAGTTGCACAATTTGCATTGAGGGCCCCTTATTTTTTAAACATCTTGCATCTCTTCTATATGCAAGTTAAAAGGTGTAAACAAATTCAGAGTCAATTACCTGCAAGGCCTTCGTGGAACCATTGCTGCAGCCTACCATGAGCTGCAGAAGACTTCAAATGGTACTTTGAAGTGTTAGCAGAAGCAGAAGTAAGGGCCCTCTGTCCTTTTGTAGGACCTTGATGAGACTGAGAATGTCTACCTTCATTTCTTCCAACATCATAATTGCTTATACTGTTTCCAACATCAGGGATGGCCAAGGCCTGAGACAAGTCTCTGGGAACAGCCAAACCTGTCTCAGTATTTTTAGTTTCGTGGGCCTCACAGGATGCCACAGCTCTCTCACTTGCCAAAATGGAATGAATTATCAACTTGCCATCTATCTTTACGAGTTTATCATTCCTTGGAACATATAAAGATGCAACAAGCGGCTCTCTAGCATTACTGTGACTACCAGATTTACCTGATCCAGGTTCAACATGATAATCCGAGCATCCTTTCCTACCTTTCTCACATTGTTTTCTACTACCAATATCAAATGTCCCACTACCACCACCCACGCCTTGATGCGACAGATTTGAATGCCCATTAACAGTCAAAATCCTCCCTCTATGCTGATTATAGAACCTCTCACTGTCAAAACCTACTTGTTGAACACTGTTTGTCCTAAACCCTCCAAACTTAACATCCACAATCGGAACCATCCCACCAAAAAGCAATATAAAAAACAAGAGACCCAGAAAGCTAACGCTAGCAACCTTCTTAGTCTTACCCTCAGCTTTCTTACTCTCCACCTTTTTGGCCTTTGCTGCTGGCACAGGCTGCTGAGGTTTCAATCTAGGGATTGGCACCAAGGGAACCTGAGAACCATGTTGCTTGAAAACATAAGGCGCACATGGCATCCATGGATAAGCCACCGGCGCCATCCCCGGATACCCAGGGGCGGCAGGCGGGTACATCCCATTGGGTGGTCCAGCCAACTGCTGTCTCAAACTAGCATTCTCGGCCATGAAAAATGAAATTTTACCATTTAATTCTGCAATCGTAGAATGCATTGCTCTCACCTTCTCCTCCAGCTCCTCCACGTAATGCTTCTTCCTCTGCCTCGAAATGTGAGCGCTTTCCCTGTTCCTCATCAGTCTCGCCCTCCGTTTTTCTTCCTCCTCAGTCACAATGGAATTCCCATTACTCGAGCTCTCCCTCGGGTTCTCGGATCTCCGGCACTTCTGGCACCTAATTTCTCCACTCGTTTCTTGGTCTTCTTTTTTCCTCTTGGAAATGCAGCTTTTAGCTTTACCGTCTTCGACCTTAATCTTCTGATCGACCGCCAAATTATCCGAATCAGGAGAACTCGCTTTCATGGTGCTGGACAAACCCGAGCCCGACAACCTGCTATTTCCGGATCCCTGAGAGGACGCCGGAGAGGATGAATTTAAAATCCTAACGGGATCGGAGCACTGGGCGCCGGAATTACAACTCGAGGCCTCTGAATTTGGGCAATTGAGGTACATCCCTACGCCAGTCCCTCGATCGCCGGAAATACCGGAGTTCCCCGACTCCGGCGACCCGTGGCCGGCAATAAAATCACCAGAATACCCATCAGTTGCACCATGGTGAACCGGAACAGAACCGGAATCGAGGGCGGCAGTGTCTTCGGGGAGAAGGAAGGGTTCATCTGTGGAGGGGAAGTCAAGGCTTTCGAGGTCATCGAAGGTGATGTCAAAATCGTAATTATCATCGAAATACAAGCCCAGATCGGAGGCAAAGTCGTATTCAGTCTCGTTGCAGGAGAAGGGACTCTGTGCGGAGAAGAATTGGGGATCGAGCGGAGGGATTGGGAGGGAATGCTGATCGTCCCCCGTCGAATTAGCAGGGTTCAGGGTTCGATCCGGTGGTGGCGGATGTTCGGTGAGGATCGCCGGATCTGCCATTATTCTGAGATTAGGGTTGGAGACGGAGACGGAAAGGGGCTACTGCAGAAGAACAGGACGAAGAAAGACGGCTTCTTGTTTTTTGGGTTTGACGCATTTTCAAACGGAGAGTGGGCTGCACGCTCGTCGTTCGAGCGTAAAGAAACCTGGAATCTAGCGAAAAAAGCTATACGTGGAGTAAGTGAGTATAAAATTCTCCCTTTTAGGTTTTAGGTGCCATTGTTAAAACGGTAATCTTGGTCAACGATGTGGTAGATATATTATATTTATGCAATTGAGGTCAAAAAATATAAGATGCGGTATAACTTATGTGACCAAGAAAAATTAGTTAAAATAATAAAATTAATTAATATTAATAAAAATATCATAATTAATAATTTTTAAAAAATTAATTAAGTAAAATTTAATTAATTTATTAGTAATATTATAAAAAATTACTTGAGTAAAATTTAATTAAATTAAAATAAAATAAATAATAATACAAGTTAAATATATTTATATTTTATTTAAATAAAAAAACATGAATTATGATTTTTATAAAAAAATAAATTTGAAAATATTTTTTATTTTTCTTATGAAAATAACAAAATTTTAATTATAAATACTTTTTATTTGTAAAAAATATAAATAATTAATGAGTTATATCGAGTTTAATTCTTAGTTAAAATAAATTAACAAAAAAAGAAATAATAATAAATTTAAAAATATATTTTTTTCTAAAAAATGAAAAAAATTAGGATTATTTGTTTATTTTTTTAACTATAAATATTTATCTTGTATTGATTTGAGATATATAAAAAAATTGTTTATATAAATTATAATTGAGTAAATTAGATATATATTAAAATTTTAATTTTATTAAAATTTTTTAAAAATTATAAATTAATTATTAAATTTACTATTAAATTTTTTTTAACTAGAAGAGTCTATTAAGTATTTCGTCATTTTTCTCTCAATTTTAGTAATCTATACTTATATATAAATGTGGCAAAAATTGAACTTAATATTATAGCTATTTTTTTTAATAAACACTTTAAAAGGTTTATAGTCAAGCTTGGATATATCCTAAGTCATTTGAAATGAGACTATTGATAATTTTTTTTATCAAGAATAATGCTAAATATCATGAAAAAAAATCATCTCAATTTATTTTAATAATGAAGTGTATAATAATTATTGAAAAAAAGAGAGCAAAATATCCATGATATATACCTCAGCCGGAACAGTAGCATCAAGATGAAATTTTTCATAATGTTTAGCATTATTCTTTTGGCAATTACTAAAGAAAAATATTTGAAAGTGTCATTACGTGTCAAAAATACTCGTAATTTTTTAGAATTTGTGTTACTTACGAGAATGTCGCACTAGTTTTTTTTTTGTATAATTTATAATTACTGGGGCTTGGGATTAAAAACATTATTATAAATGAAGTTTTCGTGGCTTTTCACAGACAATTATGCTTCGCAATTATCGACCATCTTGCCCACCGCCGGTACGACGCCGAGCGTTCGTATTGCACAAGAATCGTCGACTAGAGGCCCAAAACGAAGCCGTCTCAACAAAAATAATTGCTCGTCTACACGCGCCGCCATACATAGACACGCTTTTTAATCTCCCTGAACAGCGCGTGCACTTTGACTCAGACAGATAGACTACGTGTCCGCTGCTCAGGGAATGTCAGGCTAAATTGTGGGCAACCCACGATGTGATTGGTGGGCCAGTTGTGGTTTTAACCGTACGTGCGTGCAGTAGTACGTCGGCGAGAGAGAGAGAGGCGCGTGTGAAAATTGGAAAAATGGAAATAAACCAAAGATTTTCAACGATGGCGCGGATCTTGAGCTGACGCCGCCGCGCGCGTTGTATCTGGAAGGTTCTACGCTGTGTGGAGTCACGTTGCCGTTACGCAACGTGTCTTTCATTTTTCTTTTTTTTCATGTCATCTGACCCGAATTCATTATTTAATAATAATAATAATAATAATAATAATAATATGATGTAAATTAAAAAATCAAATGCATCTTATATTTTGCAGATTAATCCATGCAAAATCAGCAATCAATAAATCTAACCCAACAACTTTTGTTATTACCAACTTCTCAATCCTCGTTCATGAAATGTACTTTAAAAAAAAAAACACTTAAAAAGGAAAGAAAATTATTTTAAAAAAAATTCGTAGATATTAGTTGAAGATATTAAAATTTAATATAAAGTAAAAATTAATATTTAAATAAAAATCAAATAATTGAATCCGATATATTTATTTCATTTTGTATAGCCAAGCTTTGAGGTTTTTGCTTGGAGAGTTGGAAGCTTGGCGGATCAATGATTTGACAAATTGTTGAAAACGAAGATGGAAAAATAAGGAGGTGTGATGTGGTCGTTGGGCTTTGGACTTTTCGGCCCAAAAAAAATAAAATCACCCAAAAGCAATAATAATAATAATATTAATGAGAAGAACGCAGATTATAAAATCCGGACCCTTCGTTTTATATGGTCGGAGAGAGAGATAAGAGCCAGAGACCTCCAAGCCAAAGGGTTTCGATCTCCGTCGTTCTCTCCATCCGTCTGGCTATCTATCTGTCTGTCTGTCTGTCTGTCTTTCTGTCTCTTACAACGATGAAGCCCGTGGCTACCTGACACCCATATCTTCTCTTCCCTTTCTCTGTCTCTCTCTTCAGGGAAGAAGAAGAAGAAGAAGAAGAAGAAGAAGAAGAAGAAGAAGGAAGGAAGGAAGGAAGGAAGGAGGGAAGGAGTTAGAGAAAGAGAGAGAGCCTGGAAAAGGGGAGGTAAGGGGAGGTCTTTTATTGTATAAGTGGGGCGGGGGCCATGGACTCAACAGTTACGCAACAGGCAATCCACGAGAAGGAGTCAATGGTGGATCCCTTCTTGGTCGACGCTCTTCAGAACCCACGTCACCGTCTCACCAGTCAGTGCTCTTTTTTTATTTTTTTGTTCTCTTAAAATTTGTTTATGGCTTTTTTTCTGACGATTATTGGGTTTCTTATGATATATTTGTTGGATTTGTGGGTATTTTGTGTTTTTAGTGTTTTGTTTTATGTTCTGGTTGTTTTCTTTTGTTTCGGTCGCATTTTAGGGTTTTACTGGGTTTCTGTTTTTTTTTATTGAATTTGAATTAGCGCTAGGATTTGTGTGATTTGCTAATTTGGGAATTGATTTATCTGGAAAATTCTTCTTGATATCAGATCTAGCCTTTAATTTTTTTGGGTTTTTGTTTAATTTTTTAATGGGCACAAAAGAAATTTGGTGAAAGCCCTGGTTGGCCTCTCGGCTGGTTGGCCTCTCGGCTGCTGCAAATGCATTTTTCCTCTTGTTATGTTTCGATTTATGGTATATTTTGTGTCAAAATGCTGAGTAGTGCTGGTGTTGAATTCCCACTCTTTTAATTTATGCACGCACTTGTTTATAGGTATGGTTAATTTGGGAATCTTCACTTTATCGAGAAACTTAGATTTGGTTCTCATTATGAGTAGTCCATTTTGTTAGATTATTAGCATCTAAATGAACCAAGATTGAACTGGTGAGAAGTGCTATCTAGTAGCTTAGGTTGTGTGGCTGCTGTGCGGTCAAGAGTTATAGTTTTGCGTTTGTGCATTATGGCTAAAGTTACATAGGTTATGATTTTTGGTCTGTCCACTAAAATTTGGCCAGGGAATGGTAATTATCATGGGTATATTACATATCTAATTTTTTTGAGGGACTGCATGGGATTATCTGTATCTTATTTGTTATAAGTCTTGTAATTCTGAAAATGATATGCTTAGTAGAACAGGGTGTGCTGCTCAGTCAGAATCAACCCTACTAGGTCTTCATTTTGGTCATTGTGTTAAGGAGGTTGGTGAATTTGTCAAATAACCTCAAATTGTGCAGGGTTATCCCTAGTTCATTTTCATTTTCTAGAAGCCTGTCAAGTCATTATCAATGGTTTCAAGACTCTAAGAAAATGGTGATTAAAAAATATTTAGTGTGCCTGCAACAGATGTTGTGAAGACCTTTATATGTTTTATTATTTAGATCATTTAGTTTTCAATATTGCTGCATTGGGACACTTTAGGTTTAGGATGGTACTGTTGTAAGATAAACTGCTCTAAGGTACAGAAAGGATCTTGTAGATTACAGAGTCCCGTACAATTTGACTGTTATCTAAACCACTTATACTTGAAGTGGCAGATTGATTTTGAAATACATATACATGATTAATACTCGCCTCAGACTTAACACATCCAAGTGGTTCTTCAATACTTGGACTTGGTTAGGTATGCATACAGTAGTCATGATATGTTATGATCTGTGCCCAAACTATGGATAGTTTTGACCACCCCCATCCAATGAAAGAGTTGGAAAAAAAAGGGTGTCCCTGTTCACGAGGTTCACATATTGTGGGGTTTGGGGAAGGGTCAAATTTACGCAACATTACTCTTCTTTTCACTAAGAGGTTGCAATTAGATCTTGTGTGGCCACAGTGACGTGGTATGATTTTTCATTTAGGTTTTTTTCCTTTCTATTTTTTTTCTTTGGGTGGAGTGCCACCGCCCCACCTGGGGGGGCAGAAGTATGTGTTTATAAACATATGCATGTTTGTGTGCATATTTCTACCTGTAATTTATTTCATTGGTTCCTTCACTTTTTTGAAATGTTGATAAGTTTAGAATATTTTCTATCTGATTATGTTTTGATGAGTAATTTTGCCATCAGTTTACTATGAAATCTTATTTCCTGGTGGCCCTTGTAAATGTAACATTCAGGTTCTGGTCTTCCTTTTGTTATATATATTACCTCATTTGTCCTTACTCCTTGGATCACTAACATTTGATTTTCTTTATCACTAAATATATTTGTGGCCAGTTTTGCGGATGGAACTTGATATTCAAAGGTTTTTGCAAAATCCTGATCAGCAGCAATTTGAATTCCAGCATTTTCCTAGTTCCTATCTTAGGCTGGCAGCTCATCGTGTTGCCCAACACTATGGACTCTTGACCATTGTACAGGATAATGGCATGGATGGTATGACAAATAAAATTCTGGCAAGGAAGATAGCAGAAATCAGATATCCTGCTGTTCGCTTATCCGAAATTCCTGCTCGACATCTAGAAAGTGATAAGCCTGAGCAGGTTAAGCTTGTCATCAGACCTCGGCCTAATAAAGGGTATGTGCATGAATCTAATGAATCTGAGGTCAAACGAAGTTCTCTGAGGAGTGTGGAAGAGAGAAAGGAGGAGTATGATAGGGCTCGAGCCCGCATCTTCAGTAGCCCTAGCAGTCCTAACTCAGGTGATACAATCTCCCAGGTTCCTATGGACAAAAGACATATAAATTTTCACAAGGATGAGAGTGAAGGTTGCCGAACTTCCACAGTTGAACAAGAGAAAAATTTTAGCATCAGGGATAGTGCTTCTCGAGTCGCTATTTTCAGAGATAGGGAGAAGGACCGTACAGACCCAGACTATGATCGAAGCTATGAAAGGTATGGTTTATATGCCATTTTATTGTGTACTAGCAGCTCATCAAGGTAATTGATAGATCTACAACAAGCTTGTTACCCTTACATGGTTTTATGCATCCAACACAGTGGCAATTTTTTCTGTACCATTGTTGTCTGATTTATGGTGCTTGGCTTGTATTATAATGGCCATTCATGATGCTTTCTCTAACTTGTGGTATTTTAACCCGCAAGTTGTTGGCTCTGTTGCCCTGGTTTTGTATTCCATTCAGTAGGGCTCTGTACCGGTCAAACTGAAATTTTGTGCTGGGCTGCTGCAGGTATGTTAGGAGCCTTCCACCTAATCAAAGCTTTAGCCTGCCACCCTTCAATATGCAGAAGGTTCAAGTTCCATTTGTTCAGCATGACTCTGGTTTTCCTCAGCTGGGTCAGATTACGAGGAATCAACCTGCTCTTAGCTACATGCCTCCTCCCACAAGTCCAGTCATGAGTACCTTTTGTGCCTCGGGATCTAATCAGACATCAAGGGATGCTGCTTATGTTCAATGGCCAACTGCTGCAATGATGTATGCACATCCATATGACCAGTTTAGGCATGCTGTTTTCCAGGTAAGCTGCAGATTATCTTTTGTTTTATTCCCTTTTCCTGGATTGAACTCCATGTCTACTCTAGGGGAAAAAAGAGGGAAGGAGGTTGGGTTGGGGTTCTGAGGTGGAGCCTTTCACACCGTGGTGATTTTGGGAAGAAGCTATGCTTTCTTGGAGGCAAACTTTTTAGATATTTTCAATTGTCTCAACTTGGTTTAGATGTGTAGGGCCTGCATGTTGTCCCCCCACTTTTTTGTTTCGGTTCATTAGGAGGCTCATTCAGCCATGAGTTACACAATGTGATAATTCATCTCAGTTCTATAAATCTCACATCTCCTTCCAAACCAGAACTTCAAAGATAGAAGTTAAGTTCTTTGCCACTAGGGTATTATTCCCTGAGAGATTGGCTCGAGGGACTGGCCTTTATGTCCTTTTAAAGCTTGCAAATGTGTTTTTTTATATAATTGGGTTTTCTATGGTCTAATTGCAGGCTCCATTCTGTCAGCAACCTCTGAGCTTTGATTACTTACAAAACCATTAAACATCAGCTAGATGGGATTTCTATAATGATTATATGTAGATTTCTGTATACTTCTAGTGAGAACACCCTGTTGGTAGAATTGATCAAGACTTATTACAAACCTTTTTGTTCCATTCGGTGTCTGCTTCTTTTTTGTGGACCTTAAGACTAGTAATGTAGTGTGTAATGATGCTACTTTTCAAAGTTCAAATTGCCTATTACCCGTTTAAGAATCTTTCAACCTAATTTGATCACAATCCTATTCAATGTTGGGCTGTCAAGCAACCAGCAATTGCCAATGGGTTGTTTTCCTTAAGCCTGACCACTGGAATGAAGCTTAGTTTACTTTTAACAATCTCAACTTCCTATCGGTTGACTGACAAAAATTAAGTTAATTTAAATTCACGGGGGAGTTAGGTATGAAATTGGGTTAGGAACATCGTTGCCAGCTCCGAGTTAATCACGTTTCTCTAACTACCCAATTAAATACTCGAAATATGGGCGTAAAAAGACTGTTCCCTCGTGCCGTCTTTGTAGATGGTGCCAGTTGTTTGTAGGAAACCTGATCCGTCACATCACTTGTTTGAAGTGCCATGCCTGCAAAATGGTCGTTGGCGATATGATCATATATGGATCGGATCATATGAGATCATATGAGCACAGATCATAAATACGCTTAAAAAAACTTTGCTCAAGTGCAGTCTTCACCCCCCCTCCTCATTAAACGTACCCAGTTGACCTGAACGAGGGCTCTTCAAGATCTTTTTCCCCGATTATGGAATTGTAATGAACAAGAACAATCTTATGTTTACGTGATGCAATCAATTGGTTTTAAATTATATTATTACAGTGATTTAGATTCTCGACGATTACAAGGACTTTGTCCCAGCAATGACCGTACATCTCTATTCTTATAGAGAGGGAATAGGGGAGGCTGGCAGAAGGTTACTGAGAGCGTGGCTCAGTGGCTATCATCAATGCGTAAAAAGCCTTTATGGGGGTGTGTGGCGGGGGTTACGGACCATCACAAAAATCTTCAAACGTTTAGGAGTACCCTCAGAATTTAGGTCGGTCAAAGAGGGCTCCAAGATGTCAAATTTTGGGGTTAATCTTACAATTTATGTTGGTTTAAGAGGGTCGATAAGATTTACTTCTTCAATGGCGTCTCTAATTCGAATCTTGGATCAAGGTCTACAGGGTTTAACTCTCTTCAGAGCACCACCTGACGAAATGGAAAAAAAAAAAAAAAAAACAAGAAGAGAAACAAGAGCGTACAGTAGGAAAGGTATGGACTTGGGCTAATAACTCAAGCACTATGTGAACATCTATAACTAGATTTCTTTAAATTAATAATAATAATGGTTCTTTAATTCTTTGAGGCAAGATTTTAACTCATCTTTCTAGTGAGGGACTATTAAAATTTAAAACAGCGTTGAGAATGAAACACGGACAGTTCGAGCGCTGTAACTCTCGTGCGGGAGAGTTAAGTCCTCTTATCCTTGAGACTGAACGGGTATGCAACTTCATTGGTTAAGTTTGCCTACAGTTTTAGAGATCCTTGAAAGAAAACCGGAATGCAAATCTACATTTTTTGCCCTGAAAGGAAGGACAAAGGGAAAAGAATCAAACCCCTCCCAATTCAGACGGTCCCAAAGAATCAGTACACTGGAAATTTACTAATGATTAAAAGCTCCACAGACGTTAATTTAAGAATCGAAATTTAAAAAATAAAATGAAAAATAAAAATAAAAGAAGGAACTAAAAACTACAACTGGCTCAGACCATTGCGCGTGCCACCCTTTATCACACAGGCTATGCGCCCATGTGGCTATGTTTAACGTTTATGCTCCAAAGCTATTTGAATCTCCCAATGATATAGGGACCCCTTTATGCAGTTCACTTGGTCTGCATCACAACGTGCTCCATTAAAAAAGAGAAACAAGACTTTTAAAACTATTAGCATGCTTAGTTACTCTTTAGAAAGAACCGATGAGGACTCGCAATGCAATTTTATTATTGCCATGAGCTCGTATCCTTCCCAATAAAAAAAAAAACACCATCCAATGCTTTTCCCGACAGGGAAAAAAGGATGCCAGCGCACCAGTTTCAAGGAATATGAGGGGAAAGGAGAGGCATTGCTCCAAATGGATCAGTAATGGATCATAAATAACATAAAAAGGTGGAGAAAATGAATTGGCAGCTTGGTTCAACTAAAGGAACAAAGTGGAAGTACAATTGTCTGGCAAAAACAAAAATCCAAGTTAGATCATCAGGTAGACACCAGACGGGCCTATCCAATTGCTAGAATCACAACTACCAGTTAAAGGGCAAAGTTTTAAACGTAACATAAAATGGAGGAGTTATAAGGGTCTGACGTGA
Organism: Bruguiera gymnorhiza; assembly: GCA_020883675.1. Lineage (NCBI taxonomy): Eukaryota > Viridiplantae > Streptophyta > Magnoliopsida > Malpighiales > Rhizophoraceae > Bruguiera > Bruguiera gymnorhiza. Next base: position 2,187,867 of record JAIRCJ010000302.1, read on the forward strand.
TGACAATCTGGCAAGTAGATTGATGAACAGGCAGCCAAATTCTTAATTAAGGTATGTAGGATTCAGATCCATATCCAAGAACCAAGCAGACATAAAGGAAGCAAATTGCCATACTATATGATCATGAACTGATTTGGAAAAGCTTTAAATTTCTTAGCACCATCCGAGAGAGAGAGAGGGAGAGAAAAAGAGCTTTTGTTGCATGCCGATCTCACTCTTGTCCTTGACAGTAAACCAGACAAGTTCTTCACCTATCTAACGACAGATACAAGTACCATCTAAAATTTGACAGACTCATTGTGAAGCAAGGCTACTTCCACTTTGACCAAATTCTCCAAATACCAATACATCCTTGTATGGATCATCTAAGAGAATTAATACAGAAGCTCAATTCTATAGGAGCAGATAGGCAGTAAAAGAAAGAAAAAATGAATTGAAAGAATTGAGCCAAGATGAATAAGGCACTTGGACCGGATAAGTAGAAAACATGTTTTGACAAAGAAACACGGTGATTCTCCACAATTTTCCTTGCTTAACCTCTTTTCTGGATGCTATGGTTTGATTGAGAACATGAATAAGGCTGAACAATGCAAGAGAATTTTAACTGGTGAAATCTGGCATCATAGGTTCATACAACAAGATACATATGTCTGTTCATAAAAGCAACAGACACAATTCCAAAGTTGCAAAAGAATATTCAGCTACTTAAAAGTTCTGGAGCATTAATCTGATTTGAACATTCAAATGACATCAGACTTTTCTTTAAAAGAAACCCCTCATGCTGGGGTCTAAAGTCTTCTATGGAGACACAAAATGTACAAGTAGAACTCACCTCCACATAACACTGGACTAATAAACAGAATAAACCCCCAAGAGATGAGGACCTCGCCAAGAAAAATGCCAGATGTGTTAAACAAAGATCCAACATAATACAACATTTCTAGGGAACACATTTGCACATTCTAGCAGTATTTACCCTCACCTGCAAGCACAAAATTCGGATAATTGTTGATCCAGTCAACCACGAGGAAGCTGAGTGAAACTTCTGGGACAAGAAGACTGAAAAACCGAGAGCACTGAACCGATTCCCAAACTATCTGGGGATAATACAAATCCTCTATGCAATCCAGATTGACCCAACATTGACCAATGATAATTCTTTCCATGAACAATTTGAGAAACATTGTTGGTTCCATCATGCCGGATATTCGTCACCAAAAGCAGATAAGGGGCATACAAGTTGCTGCCAATAACTTAATTACTCAAGTAGAAGACCATAAATTAAAAGACACCATAAATTGACACTTCTGATGTTCTCCAACGACAGTTTTGGATCTGCAGATGGAAGCCTGGGACCAACGTCTACAAGGACGATTTCTAACAACTACAAGAACGGCTTAGCACAACAATGGCAGACAAGACCCTAAATTAAATTCTCTGATATGACCAGTGGACACCAATTTGACGAAATATCCTCTAACCAAATCACAGTAAAAAAAAAAAAAAAAAAAGATCACGGATCATCGGAAAGATTCAATTTTTACCGAAATTCAATCGTCCGCGGTAGGGAACAGAGTGAGAACTTTCCTCCCTCCATTCCCATTCACCGACTCCAAATCCTCAACATACCCGGGAACCGTATTATGAACTGGTGCTCCCATCCTATGCACAGGCTGCTGCGTCGGCCTAGCCAGAAATGGATGCTCAAACTGGCCATTTGCGGGAGACCCAAAATGCCCCATCGGCTTATGGTGCTGGAACTGGGGATGCGCAGCCGCTGCGGCCATCTGCTGGTGGTGATGGTGCTGCTGCAGTGCCGCCACTGGCACAAAAGGAAAGAAATGGTCGGAATTCGGCCTGCTTGGATGCAAGAAATGAGCTGGCACCGGAGAACTCGCAAACAAATGGTCGGTGGCAGCATCGTTGGCCGTCACCAATCCGCCACCACCACCGTTTCCGACACTAGCACCACCAGTAGACAATCCCTGCATTCTCTTCAAATAAAGTCTATACTTCTGCAAATGACTGGCCACGTTTTCTCTAGTCAACCCATCAACACTCATGAGCTGCATTATGGTCTTGGGGACAGCATTCTTAATCCCCAAGTGAGCCACTGCATCCACAAACCTCTTGTGAAGCTGTGGAGTCCACACAAGCCGAGGCCGCTTGAGGGTTCTTGCAGGCTCATCGACAGCAGCCCCAGAGCCCAAGTCAGCCGAGTCAGCAGCAAACTCAGCCGAGTTGGGCTGGGAAGAGGCCAGGGGGTTATTGGGGGAAGGGGTGGTGGAGGCGTGTGGTGGTGGTGGAGGAGGAGGAGGAGGAGGAGTTGCGTGGTTTTGTTGGAGAGAATTGGTGGTGGTGGTGGCGGCGGCGGCGCGTGTTGGGTTTCTAATATCAAAGGCAAGAGCAAGATCAGGAGTGATTAGAGATTGGGTTAAAGGCATGAGCTCTTCAGGTGATGGGAGCTCTTCCTCCCATTTGGAGAACCAATTTGAGTCATCTTCCCTCATTTCTCTTCTCTTCTCCCTCCCTCAAAATTTGACTCAAAACCCAATTCACCAATACTTCACTTCCTCAATCGGTCTCAAGCATAAAGATTTGTGCTTTTCATGAGGTGTTTAATGGGGGCAACAAAAACGAGAAGAACAACAAGATGGGTTTTCTAATGGATAGAAAATTGAAATAAGAGGCCTTGAACTTGTGGAGCAGGGAAAAAGATCACAGAAAGATGTAAACTTTTAGATAAAGACAATCATTTTCTAACAGTAAAACATGGTTATGTGAGAGGAGACATGGCGGTGGTGGTGATGGTGGTGGAGAGATAGAATGAGAGGAGGGGAGGGAGGGAGAGAGACGACTGAGGAGGTTGGAGAGAGGTTCGAGGTGGATCTTGTTTTCTTCTTTTTAGCTTTTATTATGGGGTACTGTTGCTGATGCTTTCTTTTTTCCTTTTTTTTTTTTTTCACTTCCTATCTCCTATGATTGTTGGATTTTTTTTGGATCTCTGTTTTTATTGTTTTTCCGGGATTTGGGGGTCTCATCCTTGAGAGTGAGTGTTACAAGATTGCAAGATTTTGGATTTCCTAACCACACGGCAAAACTCTTTCTGCCAGCGCGTGTATCACGCGCGAGGGCAATTTGAACCGCAGCAGTGCAGGTGATACTTTAACTCGACTGGTTTTAGGAAGTCTACCATCAGAGTTGAAGGGATTCCCCTGTTGCATCCGATTAGCCATTTATGGGGCCTGCAATAACTGAGGAGATGTGTACTGGGCTCAGGTGTACTCATGCGTGGCTCACACGCGCTACATGTAGACAGTGGGGATGGAATATGTTATAACAAAGATGGCTTGTGTCCAGGAGTAGAGTGGGGATTAGCTAGGGATTGGGGAGAGAGAGAGAGAGAGAGAGAGTGTGTGTGTGTGTGTGTGTGTGTGTGCAAAGTTTGGTCACTCTCTGAGATTTCTTTAGGTGGTTGTTGATGGGGAATCAACTGACTTGGTGTTTGGATGTGAGGATAATCTTTTTTTCTGGGTGGGATAGGTTATCCCCTGGGGTCAAGAAAGAATCGCATGAGAAACCCCTTTAATTGAATGCGTTTGATCACAATGGTACATTTTTGGGGAATAACAATATTTGACTTTGCACAAAATGGAACACAACAAATGCAAATACAATGCAGTTTCGTTTTGTTCCTGATTGATGTTGTCCCCTGAGTGATAACCAGCTGACGAGTGGACAAATGAAAATTACAAATGATAAAGGCAGGATGGTGGGGTTGAAACGAAAGCCCACAAATGACCAAGAAATGAGTTGGGATCGGTTTACGTGTCGGGATTGAACACATGCATTACAATGGAAAGGGTCAATTATGTGTTTTATATCACAAGGGAGGGGATGCTGGATGCTTGAAAGGGAAGGGGGTGGCTGTGTGGATCGATTTGGAGATAAAAAGAATTGGCAACAACACCTGCCTGCACAAGGTGCATGCTTTTGTTTTTGCTCTCAGTTGTGAATCGCTACTGATAGGACTTGGAGTTGGTATAGCATGTGACCTCCTCCATATTTTTAACCCTGGCCCCTCCATTTTGGCCCCCATCTGCTTGTCTGGTAGTTCTAAACATCGTCTTTTTTGTTTTTTTCCTGGTGGGGGGGGGGGAAGATCACAATAAATTACACCAAGTACTACAAAAAAAAAAAATCCAAAATTCTACGGATTATAATACGCCCGTTCATTTCGAGACGTGTAGGAGATGATGTTATTGACTAGTGTGACTCAACTCCGATGGCTCCACCACCTAAGCAATTTCAAGACTGTGCATTAGATCCTTTTATGAGTTCAACTTGACCAAAATGTCAAGTACGATTTACTCGGCAGGAACTGAACGCAGAGGCGGAGAGTAAGCAGCAAGCCAGCCCGGGGCCCAACTTAAGTACATGCCTACTTTTCCAAAAGCAGGGAAAGGCACTATAAAAGGATGGGAGATAATTAAAACGTAACCAAAAAGTTAATTTGACATTCTTGTACATTGTTGACAAATAGAAAGATTGGGAAACTGCACAGATAGCACAATGGCGAAAAAGATTGTCTTAAGGCTGACGTACCAAACAAGATGCCCTCCAAGTTACGGAATGTCACTTGGGAATTTCTGATCCTGGAGTTACAATCAAGTTACGGAGTGAGAATATAATTATAACTCCTCCCCCCACCTCTTTATCTACCTGTCAAATAACGTTTCTTCTTGTTTCGGTTTATTTTTCAAAACAATAAACCAACGATCTCGCATTTAAGTGTCGCAGTCGCAGGCTTCTTCTTCTTCTTCTTCTTCTAGACGTGAGTTCTCTGTTAGATATATATTTATAATTTTTATTATTAATTACAATGATGTGTTAAAAAAAGTAAATATATATATATATAATAATTATTATCATATTTCATGCGTAAACTTGTGTGTCCATTGAACTTTAACTTTTGCAAATTGCAATCAATAACAGCCGATATTTTTGACCTGTCTCCACCTTTCTTTCCTAGAGCCTCATCGCATTTAGCAGTAAGGTTTCAATACGCAATCATATAGGTATCTTGGATCGCTGAGTCGCATCGCATGGAATAATATGAATGGAACAGATGAGAAAACGACGATGGGATTAACAACCAAAAACCCCAAATAACAACAGTTCAGGGAAAAAAGAAAGAAAGAAAGAAAAAGATTCCTCCCCACCCAATTCCAATTCCAATTCCAATTCCCTTGATTATGTAGTATTGTCACACCCGACGGAACAGACCAATGATATTTTGAACTACCAGAGAAGTCAACAAAATATGCCAACCTCTCTGGCTCTGATATTTCGAAAGAATGGGCAGATAATGGAGTAAAACACAAGGGAAGAAGAAGCCAAACGATTTCCTATAAATTCGGTAAAAGCACAATTGAAGACAACGGAAATGGTAATTTCTTAATAAAATTTAATCCGATTCCATTGCGGTTAGTCTCCCATTATATTATCTTTAAAGTTATCATAAGATTCCCCCGGGGAACAAACGAACGAAGCCTCGTCCGGAGCACGAGCGTTGCCTTCCCCGCGTTAACAAATGAAATCACACTTGGTGGGGGCTGCTGCCACAGTGCTGAAACTCGAGATGTTGTCACGAGGGTGGGTCCCAAACGTGTGCTTTGTGGCTCCGTGTTGTCACGCTAGGATTCCAACTTTAAGATCGACCCCTACAGGCCGCAGCCACTGTTTAATTGGCAAAAATATTAATTTTACCTAATCCTTGCGTTGAAATAATTACTTTTATACAATTTTTTAAAATTATCTAATATACTTTAAATTTAATTTACATTAAAAAATTTATTAATTTGTATCATATAATAAATACAATTTTATATTATTAAAATTATTAATATAATTTTAATTCTATTTTTTAAAAAAATTAAAATACTATAATTATATTTTTAAAAAAGTATTTAACAAATTTTTTAATGTGATAATTTTTTTAAAACATTATTGACTATAATAAGAACCAAAAATTAACAATTTATAAAAATAGTTAAGATTTTTTATACACTAATATAAATAAAAAATATATATTTCAAATTTTATTACGAAATATTATAAAATCTATTAAAATAATATTTTTAAAAAATTGTTAAATATTATATATATATATATATAATATTTTAAATTTTTTATTTTTTTAAAAAATTGAAATTAATATGAGATTAATAATTTTAATAATATAAAAATGATATGAAATTATATTTATTACATAATGTTATATAATGGTTACATGATATATTTAATAAAAAAATTAAATTAAATTTAATGTGGTGAATGAAATTACATTTTTATTTTATTTAATAAAATAAACCCCACAACACTCCAAGCCAGCTGATAGAGTGGCATTAGCACTGCCCAGATAGAGAGGGCAATGAAATCTAGGAACTCGAGTAAGCCCACCTTGGCAGACATGCTCGAAAGCAGACAAAGTGAACTTTCCTATCCTCCCTCCACTGGCATGAAGTAGACATCTGCTACTGCTACTGCATGTGAAAAATGGCATGCTTTTTGCACAGAATCTGCAGAATTGGGGTTTACCCAATTAGATCAACGAATCCAGGGAAATATAATTTTTCAGGAACTATTTCCCGTCACCAAAGATTCTGCAGATTCTGTGAGCCAGTATCTCACTACATAACCAACCCTTGTTGCAGGTCAGCAGAAGTTTCAAGGGAAAATGCGTAGTTTTTTGTTAAAAAGAACTAAGTAATTTTATGCAGAAAGTCATTTATTATTATAACTTTTATTATGCCTCGGAAATAATTACGCTACATTCCTTTCTTTGACCATTGGGTAATAATCGGATTTCAGAATTGGTACCAAAAATGATTGCTGTTCAATCTTTGAATCTGTCGTCTGTAACATGAATTGCGACGCTTTCATTTTAATCAGTTGAGATAATGAGCAGTTTCTAATAATGGAGTTGTTTTTTCATTTGAATCAGCTGCAAAGAGGCAGCCAAAAACTCAAGGAGAAAAGAAAAGAAAAATAATGGGAGTTGCGCTTAGCTTGGCAACAGACAAGTTTTAATCAAACTTGCAAACTATATACAAGTCTCTCTTCATTGGCATGCACCGCCAGTAAAGAGACTTTTGGCTGGTGGGATCAGAGCAACGGCCCCTCGCTGTGGATTCGAGTACTTTCTGTACACAGTCCGAAGTTTATTCTCTGCAGCTTTCGAGTGGAAGTAGACCAGCAGTCCAGCACAATCCCTGCTTGGAGTCAAGGAAAAAAATGTCAATAAAAACATCAATTCCCACGGTGTGAAAACAATGGAAGCAAGAAGACTCACTTCAGCTGTGTTTCTGCAAAACCAGTGTGAAGCTTGAGGGTCTCAGTCCAGAAAGGGCTTCTGTTCAGAGTGCATCGAGCTGCATAGACTGCTGAGGCAGCAACCATTGATGGGCAGAACATGATGGTGTCATAATGCGTTATGCCTAACTCAGCAAGAAAATAGACCATGTTCTCCATCTACACAATCAAAAACCAACCATAATCAGATGTGGAAGTTAAAAGATTTGACAAAGGGGAAAAAAATAAAAAAAATAGCCAAGTTATAGGCATGAGTTTGACTCACTTCCTTATCAGGGATAGATGCCTTGATGAAACGGGCAAGAAATACATAATGTGTAGGCACTGTCAGAGTCCATTCTAGCTTTCCCAGTATAGTTTTCTCCATTATCAGAATTTGTTCATGACCGTAGGCTCTGTCCGAAATGCACACCAAATCGTTGACCTACAAAATTAGTATATAGAATAGTAAGCTCATGATATCTAAATTTCTACAGAGGGAAACTGATTTTGAACCATTCAAGTTCACACAGTATGGTGTCTTTTACCTCTGGAGCCCAGATTTCTTCATATTTAGAAGCCATGAGTGTAGCACTGATGCCCACTAACTGCAGTTCTCTCCTTGGAACAACCTTCACAGAGAGGAACCGATCAATTATATTAACTGTGAGATAGAGAGTCTCTGGCGAGAGCTCAAACTTTTGATGGACATCTATCAACCAATCCACCAGAATTGCCCTCATCTTCTCATTAATCTCAGGTTGTAAGTTCATGTAGTTATGAGGCCTGCTCTCATTCTGCATTAGACATTTACAAGTCAGAAGTCGCACACATATCGATCCATATACAGAAAGCTGAAGTAAAACTGAAGAGAGAAATTACACCTCCACTTGCTTGTAGAACTTGTAGATGTCCTCAACATATTCAACCCCAGCCAGATCATTATTGGCATCTGCTGCATCAATATCAACAATATTCTCCTTTGATTTGTTTGCCAAACCACAAGCAGCCTACAATAAGATCAAATCAGAACTTGTCAGTCCTAGACATGATATCTAGGAGATAGAATTTTCAACCAACACTCCAACGAAGATATACCTTGCTTCGAGCTGTGAGGACTGAAGTAAGAGTCTGAAGTTTCTTCCTTGATGATCTTTCTCCTTCCTTATTCTTCTTCACAGGCTTCTCTTGCTTATCCACCTTGCTCTCCTCTATTTCAGCAGTGTCAGGACTTATCTCGATTACTTCCTGTGGCTTGGGCTTGACATTAACTTTCTTGCTCTTGTTTGCCTTAGCTACTGCTACCTTTTTACCCACTGCGGCCCCATCTAGAACAGCCTCGGGCACCTTATCAACATTAACACAAACCTGTGTCTGCATTTCAAACAAAACCCAGATTACAGAATCAGATACAAATTTCCTATAATTAACAAAGACCAAAGTCCCAAAAGCTGGTAAATAATGAACCTTATTGTTCTCTGCTGCCGCCGCGGCTTGGGCATTGGCCAGAAGTTGTGCACGGAAACTCCTATCAAAGAAACAAGAAACATAACTCAGCAAAAAAGAAACAATAGATATATCCTGTACGTAACATATTGAAATGAATGGAGACCAAGATACTATGCCTTGTAATGGGCCTAGCAATCTGAGGCTGGGGCTTGGCGTCAATTCCTCGGAGTGTTACCAGATTTCCAATATCGCCCAGAGCACGGCGGTGTCTGCCTCCTCCGGCTGCTGCATTTTTCTTCTGTTGCTCTGCGTAGAAGAATACTTTCAGTGTTATCAAATGCCGAACAGAAAATAATACAGAAGAAGAAACAGATAGACTGGATACGAATAGACTAAAATTGAATAAATAATAAACTCGTCTTGATTATTGCATGGTGAGTGAAAGAGAAAAACAGAAAATTGAATATTGAGAACATAAAATTATGTGCAGTCCCATTATCTAAACTCCAAAACATTTTAAAGATTGTTCTTTTGTCCTTCCAGTTCCCAAACAGAAAATGGACGGAAAATAAATCCAAGACAAGATCAAAATGGAAAAGGAACAAAAATTATTATCAAGACCAGATCTTTGACCTACGATAAGACTAGGCCAAAACAATAGAATAATCTCGGGTAAATAAGAAAGCGCCAAGAACCGTAAATAGCAGTATAGACCCATGTAGATTAAGTTCATGAAAATGGAAGATGATCACCGAAAAAGAAAGCGAATAAGAACAACAAAACCCCCACAAATCCTTTTTTTATCAGAAGAACCCAGTATTAAAATCTTAACCCTTCATAAAGAAAAACAAAAAACCCAAAGATTCTCAAAGAAAGCCAAAAAAAATCATCTTAAACCAAACAAATCAATGACAATCGACCAAGAAAAAACAATCAACTAAGAAACACAGAGAGGGTACCTCTGGCTTGTTGTGGAACGTTGGGTATTGAAGCCATATTTCTGACCAATCTCTCTTCTTATCTATAAGCCCTCCAAGAACCCCTTTTCTCTTAATTTCTCTCTCTTTCTTCTTTTTTTGCTTTCTCTCTCAATCTCTCTGCAACTTTTTCTCTAGGCTTTAGGTGAGAAATTAAGCGATAGACAGGAGAGTGAAAAATAGCCAGCCCCTTTCTCTTTTTTGAAGCTCCAGGAGCCGCCTCTTCACTCGCAAACGGTCAAATTTCGTTTGATTCTGACCTTTCGATTTCCTCTTGATCTAACGGTGCAAGGCGCTCCAGATTTTTTTTTTAGCCGTTAGTGCCACTCCGTTCGCAAGTTACCGTTGGCGTTAAAATATAGAAAGGTGAATATTGCATTGGCTTGGGCTTTATGGTAATTTCAAGACGAGGGCACGGAAAGTCGGTGCTACACTTTAGAGTGCTACCAACACGTGGATGAAACCAGAACGGCGCCGTAGCCTCTTGGAGAAAGATCGCGTCGGTTGGTACACGTGGCATGTTTTTAATCGTGGATTCATGGACATTCTGTGGAATAATGTCCGAGTAGATGATTTTCGAAATATATGTACTTTTTTATTCCGGTTTTTTGTTCTTTTCTCCGGCCCCGACTCTTTTTTTTTTATTATTTTTGGCTCAACACCAGGTTAAATTGAGTTTTAAGTTTAATTTGTATAATATAAATAAAAATTACTTTGTCCTTGTTGACCATTAAACCCGTCAAGGTGGAGCGTCATCGAAATTTCCATATGGGCTCAATTTAAATTAGGGAAAATTGCAGATAAGGGAAATTCATAATTCATTCAAAATAATTGATAAATATGGGCAGTAGAAATAACATTTGTGCAAGCCATAAAATGTCAAAAATGGCCCCCAATAATTCAAAATAGCTTTGATCCTGGAAGATTTTCTTTCCAAAGATGCAAGTCTCCTGTCCTATAGTCTGGGGCAGTTAGTAGGCCTAACAAATATTTAGATAGAAAAAATGCTTTTATATATTTAGTTAGTATCAGTGCTGCAAATGGCCACAGCCAGCTCTAGTCAGCGTGACTTGTAAATCAGCCAGAAAAGAACCAATCGATTAAAAATGGTGGAACTTGTTCCAACAGACCATCAGGCAAACAAAAACAATGCCTAGGACCACAAAGGAAAAACTCAATTAGCAAAAGCCCAACACAGCAAGAAAGGGCACATCTCAAATGGTGAACTTGTTACAACAGATTCATAGGCAAATAAAAACCAATGCCTAAACGCAGCTTGATTGGCAGGAAACCAACGCCCATCTTCGACACACGTACATAGTTTTCTCACACTATGAAAACCCATACTCGTCGTATTTGTTGTTAAAAGAACTGGTCAGAATTGTTGGCTTCTATACTTGATCATCTGGTCCAGCAAGTGAGACCTGTCATTCCAACATTTCATCCATCGGAGTGAGTGACAACGGGATGGGATATTTCGTCAAAAAGCAGCTTCAAAACAAACAAGTCTTAAGAAGAGATGAGGAGAGAAAAAGATTGAAACTGTTCATGAAAACATATGAGAAAATAGGCAATAACTGTACATAGAGATATATATAGTGGAAAGGAAGGTACAGACATTGCAATCAAGGGCATATTTCCTTGCAAGCAGTATGGCTACATTCCTTTCTCGCTCTGATTCAAATGTTAGTACAAATGAGAGACCCTTCCTTGGTTGCCAAAACAATTGCTTTGCTGCAGCATTACCATCACTTCTAACTCCACATAACTAAATTCCCACCCCCCCCCCACACAAAAAAAAGCCAATGTAAGCAATGACTGCAGGTGAAATACCTCTTACTGTAGTTATGGTTACGACAAAAGTACCAAAGTTTCAACCCCATCGGGCAGTTAATTGATCTAGCCAAGCAAAACAAGTACCTGCATTGATGTGGAATAGATTTCTCTTGCTTTTGTAATCCAACCCCTGCAAAGCTTAATCCTCACTTTTCCCACATTAAGTACATGAACAGAACGTGATGGATGGTCTTGTCCGTTCATTTGGGAAATGACTACCTGCAGAAGACATGTCAAAACTCAGTGCATTACTTCAAGCCAGAAAAGGCCAGCAATATGGCACAAAAAGAAGTAGCAGTAACAGGTAAGTCAGAGGGTCCCTCACATTAAATTCAGAGCTTGATTTTCTCAAAAGTGTCTCTACGTAGCTTCCCCATCCTGCAGCTGTTAAAAATAAGTAAATAGCCCGATAAGCTTTTCTTTTCAAATTTATCTGTCTGAAAATTGCCAGCCAAAAATTAGAGGATTCCAAACCTCCCTTCCCCCCTTACCCCCCTTTCTTATCAGGATTACCCAAAAACAATAAAAACTGCAATCACAGAGTACTTTGGTATGGACAGAAATCAGTTTCAAACAATCATACGAACCAGACTCAATGGGTCCAACAGTAGTCACAGAGAATTTTTGGCCATTTGAGAGAATTTCCACTAGCAAGATTCGTCCAACATCATAGGGTTCGGGAGCATACATGGAAGTGTTAGCACCTGTTGGATTAAAAGTTGAATCACTGAAGATAAAGCAAGAAGTAAAACGACAAAGCTAAAGGTTCTGTTGTCCAAGATTCCCTTTTTTTTTTTTGGCAAGTCAAATTCGATCAAGTGTAAATTGCAAGAAACTCAAAAGGAAAGAAAGCACATGACATTTACTTGTGTAAAGCAAGCATGCCATGCTCGTAATCCTCAAAATATGGATCCAGATATTATATTATAGGCATTTTATGCATGTTCATATACATCAATTGTAATGTCTGTGTGCATGTAAAACCAACTCAATTGCTATTTCATCCAAAGTAAAAGCGTGCATTCTCAATCTATCCAGTTTCTTGAGCAGCATGCACCACACATGCTTTTATGTGCCATATATGCTAGAATATATGACAAACTGCTATAAGATAAAAAGGATATTACATGATATGAAATGCATCAACAAAGATCTGTCCAACTTAATGCACAATAAGGAAGTCAACCAAGTCTTGAAGCAGTGATTGAGAGGATACCTGAGATAACTTCCTTTTGGCTGCTGTCAGATGATAAACGGTGCCACTGAATCGAACACTTTGAAAGTAATGGTGCACTGTCTGAGCGAGGATGGAGTTGTAAACATGAACCTAGAGTTTCAGTTCCATCCAGGAGATATAGAGAGGATCTATTCTCCTCAGCCCTTTTGCTTATCGCCAGCTAGAATGACAAGAAGATCAATTGATGCATAAACTGACAAAGTACCAATAAATAAGGACATAATGTTGGACAGACCTCCTTCTGAAGCTTGACTGAAAATATGGATTTCTCCCGAATGTGAGCTCTTAGGGCACGAAGCTCATGTTCCATTTCCATCACCTGTTGAAATTCCAATTCTTTACAAATGAAGATATTTGGGACAACATGCGCATTATTCTATCAGACCTGGTTACTTTGAGATAACATCAGATCCAGGATCTGCAATAATGAACCTTAAGGCCTACCTTACTAGGCTGGTGCAACACTTTAATTCTTCTGGCCTCTTGAACTTCCTCAACAAGTTCCTGCACATCCTGCAATTATATGAATACGAAGTGCATCAGATGAAATCCTTAAGATGATAGGCATCTAATTCAAATGAAACTGCAGATCTATAAGCAGAAATCTATACTAGGCGCAAACAGTGTGGACTCCATGTGTGCATGTCCAGACAGGCAAACATCATTCAATATCACCAATAAAACATATGTCTAGAGTGTGTTCACACCTACCCAATGCCACTGAAATAATATTCTAAAGCATTCAATTGCAGAAAAACTCACAGGGGATTGGCTTCTGCAATTTTGGGCAATCCTTTCTTCTTCCTCTAGGGCCTCACCAAACCTCTGAACAACAGCCCTGGCACTTTCAATTTCAGCACAAGCAAAAGATTTTTCTTGGTTGACCAACTTCTTAGCATCTTCAGAAGCCTAGAGATATAATAGAATCAAGGACAAAACATTCAGCAACACAGAAGAAGACTATAAGAGGTAAACAAGATAAGCTAAGGAAGTAGATTTAAAGGCAAAATATTGAATATCTTGCTCATGGGAAGCAATTGATTAAGGAATTACAATGCTACTAACCTACCTGCTTAAGAAAGTTGGCCAACTTTTTCACTTCAAACTTCTCCTGAATCAATTCTCCTTCTTTCTGAGTCAATTTTACTGCTAATGCCTCCACCTGCATAAAGAACATAGATGTACCAATTATCATGCTGCTAAGTTCAGAGCACGATTAATGCATGAATAGCCAGTGCTTCTTTCTAACAAAGTCCAGGCACATAGGGCACCAGTCAGATGTACTGTGAGTAGTGGTACTATTAACTGACGCAGAAATCACTAGAGCCCACTATCCACTGGGAACAATGTATTAGCTGATATTTGCGAATTACATGGATGACAAGAAAGGAGGGAAAACCCAGTGCCGGGCTTATTTCTCAATGATATTCATTGGAATATGACTAAATTGTATTGAAAAGCCAAAAGATACTTTCAATGGCATTTAATGGAACAGTCAAATTTTGGGTCCTAGAGATAAAATAGGAATCAAGAACGGGAACATTGAAACCAACCATGGAGATGGCTTTCTCTACATCCTCCTTGTTTCGTCCAGCCATACGGCCTCTTAAAGATTCCAATGCATCTCTAAGCTTCTTTAGAAGAACATGTCCTTCCAAAGAAGCTGTCTCTCTAAGCTTTGCCTGAAAATCAAGAAATATCTCAATCAGCATCAGAAATTCATACTTTGGACAAAATAAAAGAAGCAATGCCATAGCTATGGGAGCACGAAGGCTAAATTGTATATTCTAATGAACACAGCACATTTGTATGCATGTCTTTCCATACACAATGAAATGAATGATTTGATACTGGACAGAAAGAAATGGCAAAGTTTGAGAACCTCCTCAGTTAACTTAGCAGCAGCAGCTAAGTTCTTGTCAAATTTACTAGCAAGGTCACGAACTGAGAGGCGCCTGTGCTGATCTGACAACTGTGTAGTCTCATGTTCAACAACCTCCTTTAAAGATGGACCCTTGTTGTCCTCTTTTGGCTCCTCCAAGATCTGATTATCAGGTCCTAACTTATATTTTGGAAACCCGTTAGAAGCAAAGCTCACATCAGCAGAAACTGGAAGAATTACTTCTGTCTGCATCTTTTCCTCAATTTCAGGACTTACTTTCGTCATTAGGTCAGATTAGACTCTCTGCTCATTGCAAGAATAAATAAATCTCAAAACGCAAGGCACACTTGGAATACCCCATCAATTTCCTGATATTTGCCATCAGTGCTTACACACACACACACACACACACACACACACACACACACACACACAAAGAGCGAAAAAAAAAAAAAAACATGAAACAGAAAATAACATGGACATATATACATATATGCAAAGGCAGCACACGATGTACACCAAAGGTCTTATCATCACTGTATAGATGTACTTGAGTGAAGCATGAGTGTGAGAGAGAGAGAGAGTGTGTGTGTGTTTTAATGTCAATTGGAATAAAGGCGATGAAATTAACAAAAAGAGTCGACAAGAAGGAGCTTTGTAGTTGATGGCACCAACCAAAGGGAGTCTCATTTTTGTTGGTGTCCACGAGAGAAGAGTAAGCAATTAACTGCAATTAATAAGCACCAAATTTGCAACTAAATTCCCAACCACATTATTGAGCTTCGTATATGGAACAGACTGCTTTTAAATCTGCATCAATTCGACACAAAGTGGCTGGTGTCAAATTTTTAAAACAACTCAACGTGAAACACATACTTGTGTACACACCCAAGAAAAAATAAAAAGAGAAAGGCAAAAAGGCTATTCCAATTTCCAATCCTGATATGCTCAAACATCTACAGCTTAACCATACAACCATATCCGGCATGGAGGAAAGGAGAGGTTGGGGGGCAGAGAACAAGTTAGTTCAGAAATTACATTAAAATCCTAAAAGGGGCGTGTTCATATTTGAGGAATCCTCCAGTTATGTGTTCTTTCCCTTATAATTACACATGTCAAAACTCTTATCTAAGAAAGACCAACCCACATTAACAAATTTAACCTCACTATCATCCTACAGAAAAATCTTTAACGAGAAAAGTAATCACGGAAGATAATTACTCTCGTTCCAAAATGTTGCGAGTCTTGTGTCATACCGACAAGAAGCACAACCCACTTCTCAGAATCAAAGCCAAAATGACTACTAATCGAAGAGCACAATAATGAAAGCCAAACCTTCTTTGATCATTAATTATGAAACAGACGGCGAAACCCCAGATGAAGAAATGCAACTGAAATAACTTAAAAGCAATAACAGATCAACAAGCACTTACAAATAGCAATATTACAGCGTGTAACCAAAGAACAAGAATATGGTTAACACCAGTACATGCAGAAACTTCCTTCTAGCAGGTTGACACTGCAAAGATTGTGGAAAATGTCAAGGCAAGAGAGAAGAACGAGAAGAATCTAAGGAAATGGTTTTAGACGCTTTTTTCCTCTTCAAAGATGTAGAGTCAGAGAGACAAGGAAGGCCTTGGTTGTCACCTGGCTTTACTTTCCCTTCTTCTCTCTGTCCTTTGTTTCCACTCTCTTTAACAACTTCACCGTGATGTTGGTTTGTTTAAGAGCTCTCACGTTATCTAACATACTACTATTCCTTCCCGTTTATATTTCGATCTTTTTTTATTAAATATTAATTGCACACTTTAATAATAAAAAAATATTTTAAATTTAATATCAGAATAATATTTCTATGACCCTTATGAGTTTTCTTGCAGGCTTATATATTTGATAAATATGTGATAATTATTATTATAGATAAATATTATACATCATTTATTTTTGTATTAAAAAAATAAATATATTCGGGTCTCTCTAACCGTTCTATTTGTTTATTTGCTGTCACAAGTCTCTACTGTTAATTTCTACCCTTTGGCTTCGCGTTGTCTGGGCATCATTGCGACTCTGAGAAATTTGTCTGGTCAAATAGTGAAAGTGAAAGGCCTGTTTGCTATCTCCACCCTCTCTCTCTCTCTCTCTCTCTCTCTCTCCCTCTCTCTGTGCCATGCGCTGCCCCCACCTCTTGGTAATATGGTCCCACTCCAACACTTAATTCTTTCTTTTTTTTTTTTTTTTTGTGCCAGCTTGAGTTGTTCGTTTGGCAAGTTGGTAGAAAACCCCCTCCCCAGTGATTAAATTAAGAGTTACACGGTGAAGTACTGAGAGTTATATGTTCTATATAATATGATCTTGAGTAGGGTAGTCTAACAAGACAAATAATAAATAAATAAATAACCAATTATTGTGAGTTAGGAAATTCGTTATTTTCTAATAAATTTTATAGTTCGAATTTATATTGAAATATTTGATAAACCTAATTTTAAATACATCCAATTATAAAAAGAAGTTGATTACTCCCTTTGATCTATGGGGTGTGTGCTCTTTCAATAAATTAAGTTAAAATTTAACTCACCGTAGAGTATAAAAGTATAATATTTCCCGTACTTTTTTTTTATTTAAAAAGAAAATGATAACTAACTCACTTATAATATCATCAGCCGCATTAACAAATTCAATGCACCAAAATACTTGAGGATATTTATTCAAAATGTCTCTTAGGGGAAAAAGGAATTTTGAGAGATGGGTCTGATTAGCAAATGCTTAATTACATATCTATATATATATCTACCTTAGAAAGAAAGCGCCCATTAAAAAAAAAAAAAAAAGTAAGTTTGTGACAGAAAACAGGGGCAACAAGGCATTTTGGTTGAGGATATAGTTTAGGTGATGACCACATTGCTCCTATACTTTCACCATCGAAAGAAAAGAAAACTGCAAGCCATACCCGCAATCATCTAATTATCAACAAATAACAAGCAATTGTGCAAAATTACTCGTAAAATTAACACGCGTGGACAAAAGTGGGGAAAAGGAAAGAAGAAGAACACTTCTGAAGGCGACTAAAGATTAAGGATGGATTGTTTTCTTCACTTTTGTCAGGCTCCACAATACAATGCTCTCTCTGCATGCTCAGGTGCACCCCAGACCATCCTCAATTCGTACATTCCATTCCAACCCCACAAAATACATAAAACGACAAAAGCTGTGACCGTACAAAGATTGATGTTGGTGGTGGTTTTTCCGTAATTTCACTGCGCCATTCGTAATCATCATTTAGTCGGGTAAACCACCACCACCACCACCACCTTAAGGCCTTTTGCGGGGTCTATTCGAGCATGTTAGAAACCTAAACCGCTGAACACTCGTGAAATGCACGATCCAATAAAGAGAATACACGTGAAGAACCAGGCTGTAAATAATATAAATGGAGCTGGGGGGCGTTCGGGGAGGCGTTTGAACGGGGGCATATTTGTTGTGTGCAGATTTAACGACTAATTAATTAAATAAGGAGTTGCTTTGAAGTTCCTTTTAGGGATTGTTTGGTTAGTGGGTATAGGGGAGAAACTCAATTGTCTCTGTCCTTAATCATTGTTAAATATTATAAGCTTTTGGGATCATGATGATTAAGGTTAGAAATGACCATTAATGGAGTGGTCCAGGAATCACGGAGTGCCCCCCACTCCTAACTCACCCAATTCGGACGAGTAAGCCTTTGGTTCACCTGCAAATTGCACCGTGCAAGGGCGAATGGCATTGCCCGGGAAATGGCTTATAATGGTTTTGTGGGGGTAATTTCTGCATATTTACACTTTCTGGAAATATACAACAGATAAACTAATTGCATTAAAATTCTTCTTTTTTTTATAGTTATAAATTTTATAGTTAATTGCGGAAGCATGACAAAGTGGTTTGTTAAGTGGAAGCTAGTTTTTGACGATTATTGACATGGTAAGATGCTCTACGCGATATGCATATTTTTCTTCATTTGATTTCATTTATAAATTTGATAGTTGCATCATTTTATATTCAATGAGCTTTACCCTTTTTATCAAAAAAAAAAAAAAAGCATTAGTATGTATAATTTTTTAAATTTATATTTATATTCATGTTTTCTAAGTATTTATATCGATTGAATATATAAATTTTAATATTAAATATATATTTTCTACTTATTCAAGTTAATAGTGTATTAAAATTTAAATTCACGTGACATTTTTAGCATGATAATTATTGACTATCAAAGTAGCTCAAATTAAGATTTAAACTTCATCGGATCAATGAAAACGATTATGGAGTAAGAAGGAAATAAACGGCGCTCACATCAAGTCCCACTTTCATGAAACCAATTTGCCACTCGAATTGGAGTCCTTGGTAGCCTGCAAGTCCTCGTCTTCTTTTTTCACTTTTCCCTTCTTTGGGGTCTTAAAAAGCACACAAGATGGGCTGGCAGTCAGTTGTGATGAAAACGATTAATGAAAAGAAGGAAATAAAAGGGCACGTAAGAAAACGATTTTGGAGTGAGGAAGAAATAAACGCCCCTCACATTAAGCCCCACTTTTACGAAACCAATTTGCCACTTGAATTGAAGTCGATGGTAGCCTACAAGTCTTCATCTTCTTTTCTCTTTCCCCTTCTTCGGGGTCTTAAAAAGCACACAAGATGGGCTGGCTGTCAGTTGTGATGTTTGTGACTTTTTCCATGGATAAATACTTTTATTATCCAATGGCAAAGTCGTGACCAATGAGATATTTAGATGCTTGAAATCTTCAACACTTCCACATGGTAGGGTCCCAAATTGCCTAGCAGTTTGCATGTGATTTAGCCTTTAACGTAGGCTAGCATCGTGGCTGTAGACTTGCAGTATAAATTTTACCTGACAATTTGTCAACGAACTTCACCTAAAGCCACACCAGAGGCTTGTTTTGGCATTTGCAAAATCTCTAATCATGTAAAAAAAAGTGGCCCTTTCTGAAAATCAAGGCTTTACCTGCCCACATCACACCCATGCAAGCATGACAATTACCCATGATTTAATATTGTGCAGCTGTCCTTCTTGGGTATAACCATAGCCTAATTTTGCACAATATAGTACGGGGTTTTCATTTCTTAACGAAACTTTTACACAACTAGAAGCTTGTCAAGCGTAATATGAAGAACATTTTATCAGTCCCAAATCCATGATTGCGTTAGTGGAGTACTGAACTCACTTCACCTACGAATCTCTTTACAGTCGATTAGCATATTTGATGCACATCACAAAAGCAATTACCAGAATTTCAAACCTACGTTGACCGAGCGAACTCGTAATAATTAGGCAGATTAATAGTTTCTCAATTGCGTCTCTAAACGAATAGAAGGAAAAAAAAAAAGAAAGAAAGAAAAAAAACCCCAAAACGAAGAGACACAGGATCGTCTTAAAAGTGGAAACGGTGATCAACGTCCGCAAGAAGCCCAGAAGAAAATCGGCCCAGTAAAAAGAACCCTATTGCTCACAGTCGTTGATCTGCTAGCGGCTTGCCAGTTGCCATGGGTGAATCACTAAGGAACTGGAGCCCGTCTTACCACCAAAAACGGGTCCGAGCTCACTTTTTTATGGGTACCCTGGAAGCCCAAGAATTTACTATGAGCCTATGACCTATTTCGGTCAACGCGGTAATTTCCAAGCGCAGTTCAAAGAGCCACTCTCAACCCAATAGTGGCCGGCCCTCAATATCTGTCGTCATAGGAAGTCTTGATTATTTTATTACGTGACTTTTTTTTTTTTGAAAAAAAAAATCAGTTCGATTAATAGATAAATTTTAGTGTATTTTTTTGTATTACAGAATTATATTTTTCCTCATACAAATTAGAAAAAAAAAGTTAATTCAATGCGGTGATGGAATGGAAATCTCTCGGAACGCAAGCTAAGTAAGTATGATTTGATCTGCACAGTAACAGATCCAGCTGGGGCTAAAAATAATGATACCGTGGTACGTGACAATGAATTCGGGGATATGACTCTTATATCCATGGAAACCATCCAGAGAGGAGAGAATAAGAGCAAAATTAGAGAACAGAGTTGTGTGTTTGATAGAAATATTGTTCCAACAGTCCTACTTTAAATGTACGAGATTCTGCTAAGTGAAGAGAGGCCCACTTTAAGGTGCTCAACCACCAATAAAATTGGACTGCATTGCTTGTTGCTTGTTGTACCTATTCATTGATGACGGCGATGTAACAACTTACACGGCGGGGAGAGGATCGAAGGGAACAGTGGAAGTTAACAATAACAATAATCAAGCTTTTTAGATTCTTATTTAAGAGCAAAACATCAAAAAATACTACAGAGTTCTGAGCCGAACTAAATGTAAGTTTGTATGCAGCAATTAATCATTGTCGTAAGAAGCGACATTTTTTGTTGTCGTTTCTGTTTTTTTTTTCTTTCCTGGAGGGATACCCACATATCATGGTGGT
This sequence comes from Bruguiera gymnorhiza, assembly GCA_020883675.1. NCBI lineage: Eukaryota > Viridiplantae > Streptophyta > Magnoliopsida > Malpighiales > Rhizophoraceae > Bruguiera > Bruguiera gymnorhiza. The sequence goes on from JAIRCJ010000302.1 coordinate 2,209,057, forward strand.
TCAGGCTTTTATCAACTTTTTGCCCGTTTGTTTTGGAAATAGTTGCTATTAGAGCTGAAAAATTAATCAAGTCTACCATCAAATAAAAGGTCTTTTTTTTTTTTTTTTTGGTTCTTTTACCATCTGTAAGACTAACTGTTCTTCATTTTGTATTCTCCTCCTCCTCCTCCTTCTTGTTGTGAACTCACATAGGGTTACTCGTTAGCATATTAATATTATTTAAAAGAGGACGCACCAGCACCTGCACCTGCATGTTTCTTTCATAGCTAAAATGCGAGTGATGCCGAATCAAACCTTTACCTGCCACCAGGCCATGTTTGACTCACTGTGCCCTGCTTCATGCTCATTTTAGCGACAGATGTTGTTCCCGGTACCACGTTATAAAGAGACCCCGGACGGGATCAAAAGAAAAGGTCTGCCAGGATGCTTGAACCCGAAAACAAGTAAGCATCAGTCGGCACTCGGCACAATAGATCCGATCTGCACAATTGGGACCAGGGCAGAGGGTGTGGTTCAATTCCAAGTCACACCACCGGAGCGAAAGTACTAGATTAACTGCATCTAAAAATATGTAATATATATAGGTAAATTTTAGTAAAATGAGTTAATAAATTATTTTTTACAATTTAATTAAATTGAAAGTAAGACATTAACTACCAGTAAAGTAATTTTATATTTATAAACTATCAAATTATATTTCATACTTTTGTAATTTGTGATATAATTAATTCACAAACAGATAAATTTTATTTTTATAGTATTTTTCAAATTTTTTATTTCTTTGAATTTTTCTAAGTTTTTGGGGATAAATTAAGAGTCTCGATATTTTTTATGTAACGTAAATTCGTGTACTTTTTAATATAAAAGATAGACAACCATAGCTCAAAGATAGTTTACCCCAAAAGAAAAGTACTGCGATGATGCTTGAACCCGAAAACAAGTAAGCATCAGTCGGCACTTGGCACCATAGATCCGATCTGCATGCCTAGAACCAGACCAGAGGGTGCGGTTCAATGCTAACAAGAGTCGGGCAAGTCGAGTTTGATTGAATGTGATTTTTTAATTAGATATTTGTCTCTTTCCTTCGGTCCCAAGCGCACCCTTCCACGCGCCTTTCTTCCAAAAATAACTTCCAACGACGGAACTTTCTCAATCAGGAATTTTTATGGGGTGCTTAAATAAAAAGTCAGTAAATTAGAATTATTTTTTCTAATTTGACAAATCATGAAAAATAATAACTTATTGAAATTCAGCAAAACATTTACCGTAAATTTCTCCCGATCTGGAAAAATAGTTATATATATGTGACTTATTGTTATTTGTCTAAATTAATAATTTATTATGCTATTTAAGTTAGTAGTTTATAACTACCTTATAAAAATTCTCCAAACCATATGCTTTATTACAAAATTAAATCTTTGACATTTAATTTGAAATGACTAATACTTTTGAGTAAAAAATTAAAAATAAAAAGTATAATAAAATAATAAAATTAATTATATTTTTGAATAATAATTTTTTTAAACTATTTGAATATCTCTAATAACAAATATAACAAATAAATTGATTAAATAATTTTTTATTTTTATATTTAATTTGTCTACATGCTTCTTAATACCAATAATATATTATGAAATTTATGCTAACACACTCGATTAATGGTTATTATATGTTTATATAATGATTATTATTGTCACTTTTATAAATGATAGTGACAAATTACTATTTTAAAGTAATTTTAATAGTTATTTATGATATCTAAACAAACATTATTTTTATTACATAAAATATTTGTTTAAACAATTAGTACGTGTGAAAAAATTATTTTCTACTAAAATTGTGTGGGATAAGTCACATTGTTAAAAAAAATTATGATTAATTAAGAATAAAAATAAAAATATTTATTATTTGATAAGTAATATTTATTAACATAAATTAATAAATTATTTTTAAAAATTACTTAAATTAAAAATAAAATAATTAATTATTAATAAAATAATTTCATATTTATAAATTATTAAGTTATATTTCATAATTTTGTAATTTGTGACATAGTTATCACACAAATAGATAAATTTTATTTTTTATAATATTTTTAAAAAAATTTTAAGTTATTAAGGATAAATTAAAAGTCTTGATATTTTAATTGTACGGTAAATTCATGCTTTTCTTAACATTAAATATAATCCATACCTCAAAGCTACTTTACCCCAAAAAAGCAAAAAAAAAAATCGTAATCTTATCTTAGACGACGACACAAAGGAAAAAAAAAAGAAAAGAAAAGAAAAGAAAAGAAATCCATCAGCTCAGACAATTGGCAAGTACAGACACGCGCTGTCGGTGCAAGTGTTCGTGAATTTGAGTAGTTGGGTTATGAAATTTAAAAAGCAACCAACCAGAGCGGCTGGCCAGTCCATGTCCAAGTTGCTAATAAATATCTCGGCTGATTTTTCCCCATTTTTAAAACAACCCTTAGATGTGGGCATTATCGTAATTAGCCAAAAGATGCCGGTCATTTCACCACGCTAGTGTCAAAGGGGGATACTCCAGTAATTTCACTCTAAGGGTAGATTTGTCCTTCAAAATTTACACGCAAAATTTAAAACCATAAACCGCAATTATCACCACAAAACAAATCACAATCTGGACCGTACGCTTAGACCACCCAACGGCATCAAACGGATCAGAACAAAATAGGAGGGAACCATCCCACACCGTCCGATCCCACTGCCCACTCCCTGACACTCTCCCTCTCCAAATATATAACCCTCTTGAGCCCCTCTTCCCATTTCGTCACTGCTCCCTCTCTCTCTCTATTTATCAGTTTGAAGTTTGAAATTTAACCCTCTCTCACTCTCTCGCAACAGTCAACCGGTCTTAGGTGAATGTCTGCCTCTCTAGAGTTGGAAGTTTTTAGTTACATTCTGCGTAGATGCCTCCAGATCTGTAAAATTCCACTGAAATTTTCCATTTTCTTGCTATGTAGTTTCGTTCTTGGATGTCTCTATTTCTTTTTCGTTTTTTTTTTGGTTTTTTTTTTCCGAGAATGCGTGAACCGAGACTTCTGCATTGTTCAATTTGACTTTCCTAAAAATTTTTGGAGGTTAATTCTTTTTTTTATAGATCTATTTTAATTTTGATGTTGCCTAGTTTATTGCAAGTAACTCAATGCATCGATCCGTCCGGTTTTTCTTGAATAGGAACTGTTAAAATGCTAGATCTATTTGATTTTTTCTCTTTATATCAAATTGCAGCGAGTTTCATTAGGTTCCTGTTCTTCAGATTGCATCATTGTACAGTTTCTTTCTCTATCGTTTCGCATGACGATCTTATTTCCGAATGCTTGGACTGCAAATGCTGTTGATGTGCAGGAAAAATGAGAGAGATCCTTCACGTTCAAGGTGGACAGTGCGGGAACCAGATTGGTTCCAAGTTCTGGGAGGTTGTTTGTGAGGAGCATGGCATAGACTCAACCGGAAGGTATTTTGGCCACTCAGATCTGCAGTTGGAGCGCGTGAATGTCTATTACAACGAGGCCTCTTGCGGGAGGTTTGTCCCCCGTGCTGTGCTAATGGACTTGGAGCCTGGAACCATGGACAGTGTCCGCACTGGTCCGTATGGACAGATATTCAGACCTGATAACTTTGTGTTTGGACAATCTGGTGCTGGAAACAACTGGGCTAAAGGCCACTACACTGAAGGCGCCGAGCTTATTGATGCTGTTTTGGATGTTGTGAGGAAGGAGGCTGAGAACTGCGACTGTCTTCAAGGTTTGCTTGCAGTCAATATTATTTTATTTATGTATTAAAACTAGCCATGGTTTGTGCTTTAAGTAAAGGTTTGGCAATAGAGACTTGTAATTGTGGTGCTTGTGCATCGCTGTTATGCTGTTAGAAATGCTGCATTTTTATTGAGATTTTAAGAGTTTCATTTTCTGCCATTTGTCAATAGCAATGGCTAAATTGCTTTATATCTCACTTTCAAGATCTGACAGCTTAAATCATGGAGTGTTGGCTAATTTAACTCTCCTTTCTGTTGCAAACAGTAAATGTTAGGATGAGTTGAGGACTAGTTGTTGCATAGAAGAATGCATCAGGAATGATATATGCACAGTGGTTTATAATGGATTGATGTTCATGCAGGTTTTCAGGTCTGCCACTCGTTGGGTGGAGGAACTGGCTCTGGGATGGGTACCTTGTTGATCTCAAAAATTCGTGAGGAGTACCCTGATAGAATGATGCTCACATTCTCTGTGTTCCCTTCCCCAAAGGTCTCAGATACAGTGGTTGAACCTTATAATGCCACTCTTTCTGTTCATCAGCTGGTTGAGAACGCGGATGAGTGTATGGTTTTGGACAATGAGGCTTTGTATGACATTTGCTTCAGAACTCTTAAATTGACCACGCCAAGCTGTAAGTAAAACTGACATGCTAACAATGTTTCATCTGTTAGTTGGTCAGATTAATTCTCTGCTTAATTAAATTTTTCAGTTTGATAGTTTCCCGTTTACATCAGTTTGGTGTAACTTAAAAATTGTCTATGTAAATTGGGATTTACTTGATCACTGTGCATCCATTTGGTTCTTGCATCTCATTTGATTTTGGTAACAAATTCTCTGTTATCCAATACAATGTTATTTATTATTTGAATCTTGAAAATTTGTTAAGTGTTAAATGTTGAAGCTTTTTGTTAGCCTTGAGGAAATTTTTGTCAAATGTTGTGTAATGTTTTTTTAAGAGATAAACTACAGAACCTCTCATAATTTTACATTGGGATTTCATTCATTCTTCTAATGCATATCTCTATGATTTTGCTGGTTGATTGATGTGCAATGTTAATCTCATGAATATAAATATTTTTGTTGCAGTTGGTGATTTGAATCACCTGATCTCTGCCACAATGAGTGGGGTGACTTGTTGCCTCAGGTTCCCTGGCCAGCTTAATTCTGACCTCCGAAAGCTTGCTGTAAATCTTATACCATTTCCTCGACTGCACTTCTTCATGGTTGGGTTTGCTCCCTTGACGTCCCGTGGCTCTCAGCAGTACAGAGCCCTAACAGTTCCTGAATTGACTCAACAAATGTGGGATGCCAAGAACATGATGTGTGCTGCAGACCCAAGGCATGGCCGCTATCTGACAGCCTCTGCCATGTTCCGTGGCAAGATGAGCACTAAAGAAGTGGACGAGCAGATGATCAATGTCCAAAACAAGAACTCTTCATACTTTGTTGAATGGATTCCAAACAATGTGAAATCCAGTGTCTGTGACATTCCACCCAAGGGACTCTCTATGGCGTCTACCTTCATTGGTAACTCGACCTCCATCCAGGAAATGTTCAGGAGAGTAAGTGAGCAATTCACTGCTATGTTTAGGAGAAAGGCCTTCTTGCACTGGTATACTGGTGAAGGAATGGATGAGATGGAGTTCACTGAAGCTGAAAGCAACATGAATGATCTCGTTTCTGAATACCAGCAATATCAGGATGCCACCGCCGATGAGGAGATTGAGTACGAAGAAGAGGAAGAGGAGGCCCCATAGCATATGTGAATGAATCGTGCTTCTTAGTAAATGACAGTACAAGCTGATAATGATTGATGCACTAGGCTGGGATTATGGTGTCGTGCCCATGTTCGCTCCATACCAGATTAAAAGAACATTACTAGGAGATTTAAGAAAAATACCAAATTTTCTCGTCTCCTAGTTAATGATATATCAATGGTTGTTGAAGAGCTGGAAGATGTTCTCTTATCTGTTTTTCCCGTGTTGTCGTTTTCGTTGCTGTGTAGTAAATCACCAATTCACGTATTACTTGGTCTATCTTTATCGATGTTGGTGCCTGCTGTATCTCAACCGCCGTTGCCTGTTTTATTTCTTTGTTTTTGTTTCCTAATCACAGAGAATTTTTGTGGATACTTTCCGACTGGTGTACTGACATCGACAATGACCCAAACCCACCCGTCACATGCCTGACGACTACCAAGGTCCAAAATCACGTGGTTGTCAATTTCTCTGGTGGGCCCAGATAGCAATATAAGGAAAGCCCTCCTCTTGCGCGTATAATCGAGGCAAGTTCCCCAGCTCGTGGAGATCTGTCGAGCAACGCCCATTGTTCTTCCCATTTCAGAAATTGGGCTGAGGAGACGGAACAGGCCTATTGGGCTCGGAGTCTCGGATGGCCGAATGTCTTCCATAAAGATTTTTGCATTTTTTTGGCCCTCCACACTTCGAAAAGATCCATACCCACGTACTATTGTGATTATGGGTAAGCCCTAATGTACCTACCGGTCCATTGACACTCGCGGGACGGGCTTCATTGTTTCGTTTCGTCCCCTTGCATCGGTCATTTCAAATTTTCAGGTCAACGGTGGTGAACCTTGCTTAAATTTTACTCGTGCGCACTGGACAAAAGAAATAGCCACGCAATATATCCTGTTTATTTTCTTTTTTTCCCATAGAGTATGTCGTATGTTTTGTTTTTTGGAATTTGCATTGATGACCGTAAAAAATAGCACAAAGAAAATTTTGCTTTTTTTTTCCGCTTCCTCAAGCACCCCTTCACGTAGGCACGCTCAATTCGGTGCTAACCAGCCTAACTTTTTGTGATAAAGAGTCAACAAATCACGTTAATTGCCAACATCATTGGCTTTTTGGCTAATCAATTTAATTAGTGAAGGGGGGGGGTGTGGAGGCTGAGTACTTGACTAATTGTGTGTCTCGTCAACTTGTAAACATACGAAGATATTGTAAGTACCACCGCGATATGTTCATGACTAATTTGGTCGGGTTTATGAGGCATGGTCCCAACCGAGCTTGTACGAATATCTCATTTTGGTCCAGAGAATGGTGATGGTGAGACATTTTGCTCCTTGGGATTGGAATTGACAATTGACATGCATAATATACGTGGTCCTTTTTGCTGATTGTATAGTAATGGTTGTTAAATTGTAATTTAGCGTAGCAACACGAGAGGAAAAATGAATTATTGAAGATGTTGACTTCGAATTTTCATGGACCGACCTTTTATCTTCATGTCAAGTCGGGTGGAATTTTTTCTTTTTCGGACATTCGAGATTGGCCAAGGTCGTGAAAGAGACCAATTCAACCTTCTATACAAAGAATGGAGAGTTGCATGTGCTTGTTTTTGGATAAGTTGCTCTTCTGTAATCCTGACCAAATACACGGATTTGGAGCATACTCGTGTATCACTACATGAAGAGGCAAAGCACGACAAGTGAATCCCACAAGAAGGATTGGGAAGGAAGATTTATGCTTTTCTATCCAACCCTGAATTGCCTTCAACAAAACTGACTTTGCGTCCAGAGTAAAACAACCTTCCAGCCACAGGAGTTTACCAGATGTAAGGCCGCATGTTTTCTTCCTGGTTGGGGAAGTCTGCATAATAATGAATACACGTAACGCGGATTTGTGCCTCAGAGTTTAGTTATTTTCGTTAATAGAAACACTTGCAAATTACAACAAGTTTGCATATTTTTGGCGATCACAATTTGCAATCAGAGGATTTACATCAAATGCCGACAATGCGATTTCGGAGTAAGAGGCCTGGAAACGAGTGGCAATATGATGCCCCTGCCTAATTTTTTTTTGACGGACTAAGGTGGCATTGGCCCATTGCTTGCAGAATTAATTTTTATTTTATTTTTATTTTTTGAGAATGCTTGCAGACTTAAAATTGGAAGCATGTGCTTTGCGGAATTGGTGCCGATATTGGTGTTGATTATCTTGTTGAGGTGGCAAGAGGATAATGCATTATTCACATTCGAGGAGCTTTCCTCCTTATCCTTGTCACCGAAGCAAGCGGCGCGGAAATGACCAGTAACATTTGGACACCTTCACTACCAAAATGAATTGAATTGAGAGAGAGAGAGAGACTTTTCTTTTGCTTAGACAAGGACCAAACGGATCTCTGGAGTACTCGGCATACTTTTGAACACACCCCCCCTCCTCCCTCCTTTTTGTTTTTTTAGAAAGGAAGATCAAAAAGAAGCACATAAAGTTAGCCCCAACTTTATGCTTATACTGCATACGGCTGAAGTAAACTGTTGAAGGATAGAGACAGGAAATCTTGGGATCTTTTACTCGACCAAAAGGAAATCTTGGGATTTTACCAATTGATTTGATGCTGTCTCATTTCTATGGTATTTTGGTTGTGGAGAACTCATTTTAGGTATTGGCCCAACAAGTTAAGGTCCCAAAATGGGCTGTTGTATTTCTGGCTTGGCCCATTACAAACTCATGCGCACGAGTTTGATCTGGTCAGCTTCCCTTCAAAAGTCTTCACGATCCATCGGTTCTTGAATTGTTTATGAAATTGAGGACTCTTTCTAGACAAGGTCTACAATCAGCCATGAGCTTCATGGATTTATTTGAATAAAACTTGGTTACGTGCTTTGTCAAATTCAGTTGCAACCATCTGTACCTTGACCGGTTCAGTTGAGTTTTGCATTCATCCAAAGACTTTGATATATATAATGCTGTAATTGTCAACTTCCTTACCTAAATATAATATCCAAACCCCAGATATTTGACAACGATGAATTCCTCATTCACAAAACGTTTAAACTCAATTTAAATATTGTTGAAGTAGACGGTAGACATACAATTTGTATTTGGGCCATTTCGCTGGATTCATGCTCTTTAGATCCTCGAGTCTTATATTATAACATACCAACCATAAGACTAAAATAGCAGCATTGGTACGCGTGACTTACCTTCCCATTACTTTCCCAAAAGTGTCCCCAGAACCTCCCCAACCAAACTATTTGAAATTTGTTATAATCGTTCTCTCAATTCCTGCTTAAAATTAAAGGTATTATGAAATATTAGAAGTCCATTTTCTCTGATGATTTTTTTTTTTTCAGATTCAATTTTATAAAAATGTTACTTCTTTTTTGCATTTAAAGCTAATAATAGGGTGATTAAATTTAAAATTTTAAAATAAAAATTTAAATTTTTAAGTACTAAATAATTTCTTTTTTCGGAGACAACTGGCCAAATCAACGCAGGGAAAATCTGACTTCAAAATGCCAGCAAGTTGAAATGGGGACAGGACACCCGGAAGCAAGAGAGGAAAACTCTGTGGAAGTGTTTTTTTGGGTGTGCTTTCTTGGGGGGTGGGGGGGTAACTGTTGTCAACAACTAGCCTTTTGAAAATTTCGGGTCTACGAGTGAATTGACTTTTAGTGGGTCAATTCCAACCGAAACTTGCATTTCCCCCCAAGTTCAATTTTTCGCAGGAAAAACGAATTAACGAAAGCAACTTGGGGTCTCTACCGTTTCTTCTCATGTCCATATATTTCATTAATACTAATTGAAAACCAATATGAGTTTATTCCTTTGTTGACCACTAATTTTAAACTTGAAATTAATTCAGAAATTGGATGATAACAATATTCAGTTTAAACTTGAAATTCTCGAATTAGCGTATGTCACAAAGTCGCAATCTCTAATTAACATTCTCAAATAAGTGAAAGGATATTCAGAACTTAAAAAAATAAAATAAAATATTGATTAGACATTTTTTAAATATATATATATATTTGGATTATGCTTTAGATAATCCTCCAATGAATTAGAGATATTTATGACGAGTTAGAGGGTATCATGGATTTCTCTATTTTTAATATCTTTTTTTTTTTTTAGTGAATGAATTATAAATTTCCATTTTGTGGACGAAAAACAGGATGACGTATACAAGAGATAATATACGTACGTAGGACGTAGGCCGTTAGGCCGAGGAGAGATAATTTCCACCTAATTAAGATGCTAAAAATGAAATATGCGCTTTTCTGGTAAGAAAATTAGAATATTCTCTCTTGTTTTTTTTTTTTAATTTTTTTATTTTTGAGGGTACATAATAAGAATAATAATAAGCTTTGGTGGCAGCTAGCAAAGTGATGGTGCCTGCGGCTACCAGATCACCAAGTAGTTGAAAGACAAAAATACTAACTCATTAACAAATTTAATAAAAATTTCACGTGGATTAAAAATAATAAATATAAACAATTTTTACTCGTTACATATAAAATATTTTATATTACTTATAAAATATTAATATAATATAAAATTTATTATATATACATATATATTACCTATATTTACTTACATCCATTACTTTTACTTTTGTGTTTCTCTAATTTTTTTTTTTATTTAATGATAATTTTGTTAAACGATCACCTTTCTATCTCTCGGTCTTCGTGAGACAAACAATGACGTTGTAGCATGAAGAGATGTAAAATCAGATTTAACATCAGAAATCCATTTGGATAAGTTTTTATCTATTAAGAAATTAATTAATAAAAATAAAAAGACTCAAATTATTGAATGAAATCAAAATAAATAACAATAAATTACATATTAAACCTTAATATTATTAAAATAAAAAAACAATATCACTGAACAAGCTTATTATGTAATTTGTATGCATATATATAGAACGCAATGCTTCACTGACAGGTGGCTGAGATCCAAAATAGAAGGGGGCAGAAATGACCGCGTGGACGTAGACGTGTATGACAAGTAAGAGTTCTCATTGCATGGTGTCCATTTCCATGTTTTAACGGGTTCATTAGTTGTCAAGAGAGTTTCTGGTTTGATGCACGCATACATCTATATATGCATTACAAGTAACCGTGTTTTTTGGGTAGCAATTTCAGGTCAAAGTGAACTTGCTGCACTTACAAAAGCCTCCAGCCGGAAAGGGAGACCTCCAATTTCTACACGGAGTGTTTCCAATTCCAGGATTTGACCCTTAATTTCCTATTGCGTGACTTTCTTTGTTTTTGGTTTTTTTTTTTTTTGTTTTTTTCGTTTTTACCTCTTCTTTCTTTGACCGCATCATTCTGAGCTAAGGTGGTGTGTCATGTTGGTTTGTCTACTTTTTTGCGAGTGAGTGTTTCGCAATTGCAATGTTTAATAGATAATTTATCTAGTTAATTAATAATATATTCTTTTATTTGCAAAGTTGGTGACTTTAGGTTATATTTACTTAAAGGGACAAAAGGGGCCTCTCCATTTCTTTTCTTCGACTTTTCTTCTTTTTGTCCTAGAACTTATTCATTTGATTGGAATCACAAGAATCTTTAAATTTTCACCTTTTTAAAGGAATAATAATCTTTGAACGGTTCCATTCCTTGTCCATTATAATTGTGCACGAATCGTGTTGTGGATGGACCCTCATCCATTTTGTTACTCATTTCCCTTACAACCTTGTAATTCAGTATTATTATAATATAGTGCCTGTGGTCTTTAGGTCCTCAACAAGACCATCCATTCAATCTGGACCAAACTTCAAATGCTCCTACTTTGTTAAATACCCAACTAACCCAACTCAAAATCTTCAGATTGTCTATCTGTAAATGAGCTTAATGTTCATTAAATTCCTACTTTACCGAGACTAGAAGGTTGAAAACAAGAGCGGGAATCAAATTGTGCACGCTAACATTGAACTGAAAACACCTTTAACAAACCTTAAAGTTTGATATGTAATATGTTCTTAAACCTCATCTGACAACCTGATCTTTTGAGTCAAAAAAAACATGGAAGTCTTGGCTATCTTGTATGTGCCACATCGAGGAGTTCACAATATCATCCATGAAGAGCACTTATCTTGTGCAAATTCATAAATACTAATCTCATGGTGTACAAATGTTTCCTCTCGTGAGGGAAAAATAAAAACTGTGGTTAGAACTTAAAAGCAGTCACTTAAGTAAGGCTGCAGGTGAATATCAAGGTTCTCTACAGATATTCATCCACCCACCCAAGCCGAGAATTCTGAACGGGCATGCGTAACCTGCTCCAGAATTTCTGTGCAAATAATGCCTCTATCGCCCAATATGTTGAACATTAGAGGGCTCAAAAGTTTGTTGCTCCATCGTCCAGAATGGTCTCTCATTTTTGTTTTTAACAAAAAAAATCAATGCAAGGGTTTTTATTTCTAATGCTTTGGCTCGATTGACGCATGCTGAGAGCCATTGTTGTTCTTCCACTGACTTTTCAGAATGGAAGCAACCTCCGAAAGGCCATTGAAATCCAATCTGCAAAACCACAGTAGCTAATGCCGTCCATGTGCCCAATGCCGGTTATGGTTTCTGGGTCGCATGTGTGGATTTCTGTGTGCAAGGCTTTGCTTAGGTAGATCATGCAACTCCATTACCTGAATTGTCCGCTGCCTCTTGGCTGTTGAACAAGAACGTGGAGTATTGCAATCAATAAACCCTTTCATGATTAAAAAATCAAGACCTTTAAGTCAGTTCCCACATAGCTCTCGGACTATACTTTTCATAACTAATAAAAGCAGTCTCTTCAAATAACATTCCAAGTGCACTCAGGCAAAATTTTTACCAGGATAAAAAATGTGAAATTTTGTGCAGATTCATATAATCATTGAAAGAAAGGACTAACCATTCTCAGCTTGTTGATAACGCTCCTGGAGTTTCTTCTTTGTTGCCTCAATTTTCATCTGGACGGCAGCTTCTTCTGAACGCTTGAATGTCTAGTTGAACAAAGAAGAGTCAGACAAAAGTTGGAGCAATATATTCAAGACCACTTCACATTTTTATACTTACATCTTGATCGGAAATTAAGGGCTTTCTCTGGCTTGCAGCTTTCTCCAGTTTTTGCTTTAACTTTGATACATTACTTGCATTTTGCTCAAAATTTTGCTTTTGAGGTCTTCCAGGTCCAGAATCAGCATTGAAGGGTTTGCCGGGCTTCATGGCAGTTGCTTGCCTCTTCACTGGTTGACTCTTGCTGTCCTTAGCTATAACATTGGACCCATTTGTAGTCTGTGGTTTCCGTTTTGTTATATTATGGTTCCCCATTGATGGTTTTCTTGCGTCATCGTGGTTTTTGGAGAACTCCCCACCATTTTGAGGATCTGAAACAATGTTCCCCATTCAGAGTCATGAATCTAACAAGCGGGGAATTCAAATAAAGGACTGAACAGCAAACGCAATCCAGGGAAAACACAAGAGATGGCCCAATTGAACTCACTTCCATCTTCATCCATGCCATCAAAGAACTGCACCAAATACAGCAGCAGGTAAGCACAAAAGGTAAGATAGCTCACAACCAGAGTGCCTTGAGCAAATGAACCATTTAAAAAGGAAGAAGTTGCATACCTGTGAGAGCTCTATTGAAGTAGTTTGAGTGGCAAAGAAAGCTCCTTCATCCAGGGGAGGGGATGGAAGCCCCTCTTCTTCTTCTTCTTCTTCTTCTTCTTCATCGACAACAGATGGATTCTCTGACTGAGGAGTACCTTCGTCCACTAAAAATATGCTAGCAGAATTAAGATTCTAGAAATGGTTTCAATGGACAAATTGGAAAGAAATGTTCCAACAATTTCTGTCAATGACCACGAACTAGCAAAAAAGCCCCTACCTTTGATAGCTTTCGTAGAATTATACCACTCGTCTACCAAATCTTTCCATCCTCTGCACATCAAAGAAAAATGTTTTCAATTACAATATGCACTCTAATAAATAATAAAACTGAAAAGTTCATAAACAATCATGTATAGCAACAAAAAAAGGGAAAAAGTTGAAAAAAAGAATGCACAGCATCATCAGTTGCAAAGCATGACCCCAAATGAATGCATTAGACGTTTAGTGAATCTATTTTTTGCACCAAATCTGAAATTAGTGAAGTACCATCCAGCAGGCCTACTACTGGAACAGAAACAAATACATATGTTCTGCCCAAAAGGAAGTTAAAACACAATAAGGGTTTCATGCCGAATTCTTACTAGTTGATATTTATCAGATTCTGAGTGTGTTATATTTCCCAAATTGATCATGTTACATATATATATATATATATATATATGTTGATTCTTTTTCAGCAATATCAGTAGAACAACATTCAATGTCTTGCCAAATATAGCTGGTGCAGAACTAAGATGTTCCGAGACAGAGAAGACAAGCTCATACTCTATCAAAGTTCGTGCGAGATGGTGAATCTGCTTTGATCCATGTTTCCGGAGTCCATTGACAGCCTTTCCAATCTCAGTTGCCTGGTGCACGACAAGCTCCATTAGTTGAAGAACTCAATTAAAAGAAACAAAAAAACAAGTAGAAAGCTACTACCAAACAACATCAAGCTGAGTCAAACACCATAAGTAACGCATGGAACAAACCTTGAGAGCATCCACTGTCAAAGCCATCAATTGAAGCCTCCTCAAGGATTCAAACAACACAGAATCAGACTGTCCAAGAGAAACCCAAAACACCCTCAATCAGATACCAGAAAATTCTCAAACAAACTCAAGAACAACTCTGAACATTCAAATCTGTAATAATATCCCAAAATCCAATCATGAATTTCATAACATACTACATAATTAAACATCAAATCATCCACAAAAGTGACAAAAAAAAGACTGAAAAGTGTCTCTAAATATACCTGCTCTTGGCTATTGAGAAGAATGTCCTTAATCCTCAAGACCTCGCCGAGAACTTGAGACTCCTCGTCAATCTCATCAGTTAAAGCCTCAGCGTCTCCATAACTATAATTACTAACATGCTGATCATCATTTACATTCCCTTCACAATTGTACTCAGTATCATTATCTCTGTTGTCGCTGCTATTCACTTTGCTTTCTTTACTAGCACCCCCCTCCTCAAACTCACACCCGCCCTCAATATCATCATCGTCGTCATCATGACTGCCATTATTACCATCTCTCTTCTTGCAGCCCCTATCATCTGTTTCACCATCACCTATATGACCCGGAACTGCCAGCTCGACCCGTTTGCAACCGGAGCAGCGGGTCCATCTGCAAGAGAACAAGCGCTCTGCAATTCGATCCCTGCGCAACCGCAACTCCTTGGGGCAATCCAAGGCTGCCACCATGATCGCATGATCGATGATACAGAAAATATCTGAATTCGCCGTCCTGAAATAGTTCCTCCAGTAATCAAGAGACCCGGATTTCATCGTGACCCGATGACCCGGATCAAGAAACTAGTTGGAGGCCTCCTTCCCTGAGGTTATTGTGATTGCTATAGCAGTTTCTATGTGAATTTAGAGCACCCCAGAAACCGAAATTTGAAGCTCACGAGGTTATCGTAACAAAAAAAAAAAAAACTAAAAAGCCCCGATCTTGAAACAAACCCCAAGAATGAAAAACCGATTTTGATTCCCAAAATTAAAAACAAAATAATAATTGATATGGGTGGGTGATCTAGAGAGATTTAGGGGGTTAAGTAAATTGAGGCTTCCTTGTCAAAATTCTTGATCTTGCGGATCTTAGTTGACAATTATAGCTTCATCATCATTATTATTATTATTATTATTATTATCATTATTATTTCGGTTTCCTTGCTTCTCTCTCTTCTCTTGTTTCGTTGTTTTGGTTAAGCCAGGATATATGGATAGGATCGAGAGAAAGATAGAGCGAGAGAGAGAGAGGAAGAAAGAATCTAATATCCGACAGAGACAAACGTGAGTTTATCTCTGTTTTGGTTTGGTTTTGCTTTTCTCGGATACGGGTAAAACTTTCCCGGAAAAAAATAAAAAAAAGGATTTTTCTCAAGAAATATACATGCCACTCTTCGAAGCTCTCCCTCCCCCCGCCCCCGTCTCTCTCCCTCTCTCGCTCTCTCTCCTCCCGTTCTGTTGCCTACAAAAATCCACAGGATTCTGATTGGAGATTGTACCAGACCCCCCTTCCTTGAAACGGGAAAGCACTATTTCATTTCCTTTTTCAAGCTTTGTTAATTTTCTGTTTTAAGTGTAACTGTTTGGTAAATAAATAGGATGGTTCTGTGTTTCTTTCTCTGTTATTATTATTATTCTATGATTATTTCTGTTCTGGGTGCTCTTTTTGAATTTTTGGGGGGTCCGATTTGACTATTTTTTCTAACGCTGAGGGCTCGGTTCTGACTCCAATTTCCGTCTAGACAATGGTAGAAATCGATCGAGGGAGAGAGAGAGAGACAGAGATTTTTTAATTCTTTTCTTCGTGAAAAGTATAGAATTCTTCCACTCTCTCTCTCTCTCTCTCTCTCTGTGAGAAAATCTTATCACTTCTATACCATCTGGCTGACCATTGCCGTGTCATGATTATATAACATTTGCTTTATCCTATCTCTAAACAGAAAAATCAAAAAATCTTATTCTTTTATTTCCAAGTGAATGTTTAATTAATTTTAAAGACCCCTTTTTAAATAACTATTAAATTTTAAAAACAACATTATTTACATTTCATTTGGTTAGTCTTATAATAAAATAAAAATTGAATTTCACCTTTGATAATTTTGATTTTAATTTCAATATTAATCAAATCTTAATATCATTATTTTTAACCACTTTATTGCTAATATTTGTGGTCAAACAAAAGGTCTATTATTTTTCCTTTTCCTTTTTTTTTTTTTGTTGTAATCTCTTGTTCTCCTGACACAACTTTTCTCCATGGAGCTCTGTTGTGTCCTCTACCATATGTTTAACTTTTAGTCAATAATGAAGTTACCACATAATTAAGGCTGTGAGGATATTGGAAATTTGGGTTGCGTAAAATTATTGTGCTTATCTACTCCCCTCAAACCCCTTATCTTGACAAGCATTGATTGAGGCAAGGCCATAAGAAGAACCGAGAGGAAGAAGGTTACATTTAATGCTCTAAAATCACTCTTATAGATTTCCAACTCCCTGCAAAATTTCCTTATATGTTTGCAACATTTGTCAAATATGGAATTTACATTGATTTTATTTTTTCTAAACACTTTTCCTACTTTGTCAAGGCATATCGTTGCCAATAAGAAATATATCAAAGAGTTGAAGCTAAATCAGCTAAAAATCAAAATTTATTGCAAATTTGGTTTAAAATTCCTCAAGGGTAAGACAAATAATTTATTTTCTATTTTTAAACGTGTGAATTTATTATCTACATCTAGTTTAAGAAGTTTATAATATTACGAAAAACTAGAACTATAAATATAATAAAATGACAAAAGAAGAACGAAAGCTGTTCTCAGATATATAAAAATAATAATAATAATAACCTTAGACTGATCAGTGAAATTATCTCAAATTCGGAGACATGTTTCGTGATTATCATAAAATAAACGCGAATCGCTTCGGCGCAAGCAATGCACGTGCGTCGTGTCTAAGACATGCAAAAGTCAAACATTTCGTTAAATTCTGGCGGGAATTTCACGTGCCATTGCCTTGACATCGGGGAGCCAATCTGTACGGTAAACCGTGAAAAACATTATTTTCTAGCCGTCCGATGAATAAATCTTGAGTTTGTACCGCAGAAGTCTTGGAGGAGGTGAGGACAAAAAAAAAAAAAAAGGGAATTAAAGAAATTATGATTTTACTGACTCAAAATTATTAACGACAGTTTAAATTAATTTACAATAATATGTTTTAAAATTTAAATATTATTAATTTTAACTGATGTGTACGAAAAATTTTGGAATAACAATAAAAATTGAAAAAAAATAATAAAACATAGCACTTCCCTTAATAATCATTTAGACTAATGGGGCATGCCGAAAACAAGTCTAATTATAATTATGGGATAAGCATAACCAAATGGGTTGAATTATAATAACAAGCCAAATCTCGACGTTTTTACAGTTAATATATTACTAAAGTCTGTAATATCAAGTTCTAGGGCCTACATCATCCAAGGTGTTTACAAATTTTATATCTCCCCACAGAAAATAATCTAATTCCGTTAAAATACACTTGTCTATTTTAAATCTTTCCTTCCTTCGTTTTATAATTCCATCGAGTACAACACGTTCATAAACTATTGACTATTGACTATTGACGTTTTGGAGTTAAAACACGTGGTCTAATCCTTTTCAATTTTTGAACCTGGCAATTGGCACGTGCTTGTTTTCAATAGAATGAAGATTCCGGTGGTCCTCTTGGAACGGGGAGCAATGCGGTCCAACTGAGCGGATAAACGCTCGTTTAGAGCTTCGAATAACAATAATTTGATTTGATATTTCATCCTAAATAGAGAATAGAAAGGGAAAACAATTATATAAATTCAGTTTTCCGTTTAATTTGCTGCATTTGGAGCGTACAGAATTAAATAAACGATACTCGTGAGGCTCGTCTACTCGTTTCGCCAAGATTAACTTATGGGATCTCGCTGGACTTTAGAGTATGTTGCTAAAAATTAATAAATTATAATTTTTTGATACAAACATTATTTCTAAAATTATTATTACTTTTAATTTCGAATTTTAATTAAAACTAGTTAATACAAATAAGAAAAAAAAATAAAAGAACAAGAGTTCACCACTATCGAACACAAGGATCGAAGTGGATTTTGCACTACGCTAAGAATAAAAATAAAGGGACAGGATCATATTCTGCCATGTACAGTGGGACTGAAAAGATCCCCAACGCCAATTGAGCCTAAATATAAAGAGTATTAAGCACTGGAGCTGAGCATTTATTTTTGGGCCCCAACTCTGAATTATTTGGGTTTGAGATTGGTCCGCGTTAGGCCCATTTACTAATGCAAAACTGCAAGACGTGATTTCTAGTTGCAAGCGCCTAAAATGCACGTGTGACGCTCCAAGCCGCTGAAGTCACCATCTCTTACATTGGGAAAGTGAAGAGTGTGTGTGCGTGCGTGCGTGTGGCTTTATTTGAAATTCCACTTCTCACAAAATTACCATGGTTTTGTGAGATGACATGTTTGGCGATGCACCTATAGGTCCAACCAACAATTTACTTGCTTCTGCTATTATTTGGCAACTGGAAATAACGAGCGACCTCAAGATTTCCGAGGCACGGTTTTCCCATTAGAATCCCTTCAAAAGATGGATGGCCAACAGTCAAACAATAAAAGAAAACAGAAAGGATTTACTTTTCAAAAGGCCAACATGTCCTCCTCCATCATCATGTCCATATCTCCAAGATCAACAGCATCAGCAACAACCCCACATAAAGAAAGACTTGGGAGTCGGTTAAATAAACAAAGACTTGGGACTCGGTTAACTGTTAAGCAACACATTCATCTTTTTGGCCAATTTTTTACGTCTTTACATGGAACAGCTAATGCAATGACTTGGCCGCAAAGAAAATTCCTGAGAATAGCAACCACTGCGAAATCCACAGCCCGGAAAAAAAAAGAGAAGAAAAGCCAAGAACAAAAATCAATGCATACTTGTTAGGATATGGTGGAAACCATTAACAATCCATTCTCCTGTGCCTTGAATAGTTCCACACTTTCCATCCAGAAAGGCCACAATTTTTGCTCAGATGGAATTTAGTTTCCTGTAACCCTGTAAACCACCTGCAATCCAAGGAATGTATTTCAGTTTGTCAATAATGGGCTTGAACTAGAGGAATGCATAGACTTCAACATTCAGCAAGTATAAACTACAGAAATGGAAATTTGAAATAAATCAAGATGACAAAGTTAATCCGTGGAATCTTAAGGGTGCCTTGAGAAAACCATTTCAGTACAAACCAGCTCAAAATAAGGAGATTAAGTATGAAGAAACATTGTCAGAGTATGTGGATGTGGTCTTAATTGAAGAGTGTGTCTATCAGTGAAATCTTCCAACACTCTAATCTACCCATGTTATACACCTCTCTTATTATTCTGTGGAATCTATCAAGTGATAAACTATGATTCCTTGGAATTTAGGAATGATACAGCATTAGAGGGAAGACATCCAGTGCCTCCCATCCATGGGACTGTCTACACTTACAAACAACCTGTATGAATCCCCCTCTCAACAAAAGATGAAGATCCCTTTATATTTTCTCTCTCGGCTCCGGCTTTCACTTTTTTGGAATAGGGATTCATGTAATTTTTCAAAAGGAGCTACAGACCTGCTTTCCCTTTTATGGACTGGCTCAAGACTAATAACCCGAACAAAATCAGAAAAAACAACTGCTTCAGTTTTGAGCAAAAAACCATCAAATTGGAAAAAAGGTCATTCGTGATCCCGTTGCTTATTCTGCCAAAGATGTATGAACTGGGGATCCTGAGATCTACACATAATCGAATCAACGACATAAATCAACCAATGTTATGGAGACTAGCACCAATTTTCTGCATAATTCAATTCTACACAAATCCCCAATGTTAAACAGTGAGAATCCAACTTACACTTGAAACCTAGGCTTTTAAAACTCTTCCATTTAAGTAAAATCTACTGATTAACAACAAACAAAATGCCCAATTTTTCAAGCTTGCATTTTAGAACAGGCAATCTGAACCGTCCAATCCATTCATGTTGCCCAATTACAAAAAGGCCAATGCACATTCTGCCACGCGAAAGATGACACAAAAGATAATAAAAGAGGGAGTTAAGAGACCTGATTATGAAACAGATGGTGATGCAGCAGAGGGTGGGGGAGAGTCTGAGGATTCTCTTCGAAGCTCCTTAACGACGGCTGCCAATGCCTCAGGGTTCAGACCCATGTCACACAAGGCAATGAGCACCGAGAGTGTATGTCGGTCGAGCCCCGTGTCAAGAATGTTCGACATCTGAAATGCCAAGTCCAGAGATTCTCGCCTCGTCCGCGCGGCCTCTGGATCCATATGGGAAAGTATACCAAAACTTTTGTTCTTGATCAGGACGGAGTCAAAGAGCAAAACAAATTAATGCGGATTGGTTAACTCTCAAGAAAGAAACTTTTTGACAGAATCGGAAAATCCATTGAAATGGGATGAATGCAAAAAACCAAAAATTAAAAAAAAATAAAAACCCAAGATTTTTGAAGACCCAAATCAATAAATAAATAAAAGAATGCATCATCAGCGCTTGTGGGAATCAAGACAATTTCTGATAGCTGGCAATTTTATTGAAAAAGGAGAGAGATTGCACCTTGTTAAAAGCAAGCCGAATGAGAAAGGGACTCGCCGGCTTTTGGGTCAGTCGACGGAGAGACAAGTGGCCACTCCAGAGAGAGAGAGAGAGAGCAAGATAAGAGTGTGTCAGATTAATTAAATCTCTATCAAATTAAATGCACAATTAATTTTATTTAATATTTTTTTAATCTCCATTTAATTTGTGCTTCTGTCAATTTTTTCTATCAGGAGGCCACGTCTGTACCAGCCGGGTAATTATTTGTTTTCGATAAATCTCATGCTCTCTATTAAAAAAGAAAAAATTCACACCCTTCCCATTAGAAATTTCCCAGATAGGACTCCAACATGCAACCAATTTTCGCCTGAGTTTGTCTCTAGTTAGGTTTTACATAAAGGTACCTCTCCTCGGATTATTCTCTGCCAAGTTACAATTGTGACTGAGCCTCAGACTTTCCATCTGTTTCTTAGTAAAGTTCCTTTTTCAGATATGGACTCTTCCTTGTAATCACTATAATATTCTTTAATGTTTTTTTTTTTCCGTATAATCTTCCTTAATGTTACGAATCGACTTAATTGATAAAACAAGTGGGAAAAATTCAGTAATAAAGTAGTGTAAATAATTTGATAAATGCATGTTCATATAGTACAATTAATAAAAATTATTAAATTTATAAAAATAAATAAAATAACTTAAAAATTATTAAATAAATTGCATATTTTTTTGCACCCTTTTTAGATGTTGTGTGGTGATTAAACTTAAATTGATATAACCACGTATGCCTAATTACCGAGTATTCCAATATTATACTTGTAGATGGTTACAATCACATTGAACTTGTCCTTATCATTCGCTAATTTTCTTTTTAATATTTCTGAAAATATAGAATTAATCCATTAAATAGATCGTCTCTTAAATAAATAAATAAACTTGCTTATTCTCTCTTCAAGTAGTGTCAAGTCAATGGGACAATCATATCAACCAATTCCAAGTGCCAAATGGGGACAATTGTTTTTCCTATAAGTATGCTAATGGAATCGACGATTTTTCAACTAGGAATCTTCACTTGACCAACAGCATGCAGCTCCAATCATGGATAACACTGGCTGTGATTTGTCTTGCTATGACACACTTTTGCACGGCAGCAGAGAATTCCTCCTTGAGGGGTTATCACAAAATCTTGGGCTTACCTGGACAGCCTATAGTAAGTTTTCAACAATATGCAGGAAACATAACCATCCGTAAAGAGCAGCAGAGAGCACTGTTCTATTACTTTGTTGAAGCAGAAACAGACCCAACTTCAAAGCCTTTGGTTCTTTGGCTCAATGGAGGTAATTTATTGAATTTCTATTGTGTTTTTTTTTTTCAACACCATTAAAAGACTTATTAGACTGTAAAGTATGTAAGATAAGGTAGTTCTTTTCTTCCCATTATTCTCACACTTTAATTTTAGGAGTTTAAACTCTAAACCAAATGGCTGCACTTTCATACCATTTGCTGATACACGCGGTTGTTACTTGTCGTAGGGCCTGGCTGTTCCTCTGTTGGAGCAGGAGCTTTCGCGGAACATGGACCCTTCAACCCCAGTGGTGGAGGGACTTTAGTCAAAAACAATTATAGCTGGAACAAAGGTGTGCTCACTCTACCAGTGACAGATTGAGTATTCTGACTTCCTTTAATTTTAAAAATTAGCAATAAATGTGACCTATGAGTTATGATCACATTAAGTTGGTCACAATTACTAGAATTATTGCTCAATTAAATGGAATTGTTTCAAAGAAGATGGAAAGTAATCATCTGAATTTTAAACATCTCAAAACCAAGAGGTCCATGACGTTCTTGTTGGACACCGTTTTATGTTGCAGTCGTAAACATGCTATACTTAGAATCACCAGCAGGCGTTGGATTCTCTTACTCAAAAGAAGCATCTTTCTACGAATCTGCCAATGACACGTTCACGGGTAATATTTTCATCCTAACCACTTGTTATATTTCTTTAATTTGTTGACATCGTGGTCCACTTTCTCGGTGCATTAACATACTAGAATCAGCAAAAATTTTGATTGTTTTCGGAACAGAAGCGTTCATGGGTAGTATTAATGGCTGCTCTGCGCCCTCTTGGTTCTTAAATCCATTGTCTGGACATCTATGCAAAACCCAACTGATAATGGGATTTTGGGTGCAGCACAAGACAATCTCATGTTCCTGCAAAATTGGCTAGACAACTATCCAGAGTACAAGAACAGAGATTTCTACATCACCGGAGAAAGCTATGCAGGTAATTAGTTCAGTAAGCGAAACCCAAAAAGGCAAATGTAAAGTCTTTGTCTTGTCCCATTTCAGACAATTTTCAACCCTATTACTTGACAGGCCACTATGTCCCGCAACTCGCAAAGCTTATTGTTCAGGCAGGATCAAAATTCAACTTCAAGGGCATCGCAGTAAGCATTTTTCATCAAAACATAATTTCCAATTTTACTTCTTCTTCGATACCTATTAAAACCAACCGTTCTCTCCAATTTTTGGTGTCTTACAGATAGGAAACCCCCTATTAGAATTTGAAACAGATATAAACTCGAGGGGTCCATTCTATTGGTCTCACGGGTTAATCTCAGATGAAGCATATGAACTTTCATCTGCAACTTGCAACATTTCACAACTCATCAGGAAGTACGTCACCAGCCCCAACTATTCAGTGCCATGTCAGCATGTATTTAACATACTAGCAAACGAAACGGAACGAATTGATGATTATGATGTAACTGCGGACCTCTGTGCAACATCTGGTGTATCACAAGGGAAAATTTTTCGGAATGAGCTGATGAAACCAAGATTTCGACTTTTCCATTCTCTTCGTTCAGTCCATGAGTCCCTTACCACTCAGTCTGTAAGCATTGCTTACGTATTTTTGTAAACTGCTGGTGCAAGCCGGGTTGTTTTTCTTTTGTTTTTTTTTTTAATGCCTATCCAACGGTAAATATATATTATATATTGTATGCTGCTTTTCTTTATGCAGGAATCTACACAGACTGTAGATCCTTGTCTAAGTTACAAAGTTTTCGACTATTTGAACAGAAAAGATGTGCAAGAAGCTCTTCATGCCCACCTTGTGGGAGTCGCCAATTGGAGTTTCTGTAGCCAGTAACAATTCTTTGCTGTTTACTTTATTTTTTATTTTTTTTATCTATCGGTGATAAGGTTTAAACTTTGATTAAAACTAAGAGCTCTGCTCCTCTGTCATCGCACCACGTGGCTGATGGCTTTATTTGATTTTTCTTATCATACATAAAAACGGCTAAAACTAAGAGTTGTCCTATTTTGTAATCTGCACGCATAATATCCATGACAGGGTTTTGGACTATGATCTCAAGAACCTGTTCATTCCCACCATTGACATTGTGGGCTCCTTGGTCGGTTCTGGCCTCCGAGTCCTAGTGTACAGGTATCTCTATTCATTTCTCTCAAAAAAATAAATCGCTTTTTCATTTCTTCTTTAAGCATATGGCAATTCTTATTCTTAACCCGAGAAATTCTGCAGCGGAGATCAGGATTCAGTTATACCTTTTATTGGGTCAAGGACTTTGGTAGCAAGTTTGGCAAAGGAGCTGAAATTGAACATAACCGTGCCTTACAGGGCTTGGCTTGAGGAAAAGCAGGTTGGTCTTTTTGCATTAGTTGACATATCTAGACTTGCTTTTTAACTTTTTTCTAGTTTGCCTTTTAAGCCGTTCAAAGTCTTCTGTTTTTCCAGGTTGGTGGATGGACAGTGGCTTATGGTGACATCTTAACATATGCCACCATTAGAGGAGCCTCTCACTTGGCACCACACTCATCGCCGGCGAGATCACTGGCTCTATTTAAGGCTTTTATAGCCGGAAAACCATTGCCTGAAGGCAGCGTCTAACTCAGAGGATGGAAAGAAAAAAAAGAAAGTTCTCTACCGATGATGCCAAGTGCGAAATGTTTCTTTATGTAAGTCTGCAGTGCCATATTCTATGGCTAGATCTGGAATAAAGAACTCGAATCACTATGCTCAAAAATTTTCCTTGCAAGCCAAATATTTCAAAAGAGTAAAAGAAGGGAGTTAATTTTTTGATAATTAGGGACTTAATAAAGAAATTTCAAGTTGGTGCTTAAAAGGCTTAGCTAACAAAAATTTCCTGATATTACTGTCGAAGATTTGAATTGAGTTCTGTTCAAAAACGACAGAGGAAAATTATGGGTAAGGAAAAAGATCAAAAGAAAGAAGAAAAAAAAAATAAAAACCCAAAATCTTTTGTGAAAAGATACTTATAGCGTCCAATACACAATAATGGACGCGTTACTCTAACACGAGCGTGCAATTGTAGGAGCCGAATGGAGGAAATGCCGAGATAGAGAAGGAAAAACGATAACAGGGAAAGTTGGTTTCAAAAGATTGTCTTTCCAGGCGGTAATGTTTAAGTGTCAAGAAATTTAATTAAATAGAAAATAAAATCATATTGTATATAAGAGTGCATGGGAATATGTAATTTTCAGTTCAGACGCATGATCCAACCATAGGAGCCGCTCAAATGGCACCGCTTTCATCACCCGGGCGGTCACTTGCATTATTCACAGCTTTTCTAGAGGGTAAACCACTGGCGGATGCCTAATCTGAATAAAATGATGAATATACGGAACTGAGTGGTGTTTCCGTATATTTTACCCAGCAAGTTTCATTTTTCTAACGATGGCATGAATAAATAGAGAACCTTTTCATTGCGCAAAAAAGAAAGAAACAACAGAAAAATAACGAACCTATGATTTCTGAAATCCTCCCCACTTTTTTTCTTGTAGTCTAATGTTCCACACATTCGTTAACTTCGACAGCATGTTTTGGTTGTTAATAAATAATAAATGGAATGGTCACGCCGTATTAAATCGCTTAAATTTCTCTCCATGGTGCGAAAATCATGTAATTTGTGGCGTCAGTTATTGGCCAGTTGCCCTATATAAGACAAATCATAGAGTGACGAAAACATCGCCGAAAAATAAATTTTCTACTGATTAAGCTAATTTAATTTTCTCCTCGAAAAATTTCAAAACTATTGGGGAGAGGGGAAAAAAAAAAGCAAAAGAAAGAGAGTCACCGACCTTTA
Organism: Bruguiera gymnorhiza; assembly: GCA_020883675.1. NCBI lineage: Eukaryota > Viridiplantae > Streptophyta > Magnoliopsida > Malpighiales > Rhizophoraceae > Bruguiera > Bruguiera gymnorhiza. The sequence continues at coordinate 2,234,984 of JAIRCJ010000302.1, forward strand.
GGCCTCAATCCAACAAGATCAAACCTGCCCAAAACCAAAACCAAGTAACAACCATGATGTCAAAAGGTCCTTAGCTTACCTCTTTTAGAGAATTAAAGGAAATGGATGGCGTTAACGAACAACGGAAAAGTAAACTAACAAAATGGGAGATAAAAACTCATAAAAGAAAAGGCAAATGAAAAGAAGAATCACAGGTGATGAAATAAAGGAAGAGGGCATGGAGGGTATACCTCAGAATAAAGATGAACTGATGGAGAAGAATAGATTTGTTCTACGATGAAGGCCCACCAACTCGGCCGGTTTACAAAAATGTCGAGAATAAGCGACCATTCAAAAATGGATACGCAGCCTAGGTTGTTAATTGATTGGTTCTGGAACCCGCGATGGGACTTACCGATCCAAGTGCCTTGACACAACGCTGCCTTGACACCTACAAGCTTCCACGCCAATATCCATAGCTCCAGACTAACATTGGTTGGGCGACATTGCCCGAGATCCAACGCTTATCGGCCCAACTGATGAAATTCATGGAGCTTGCTGCTCCTCCCACAAACGGATCCAACGTTCCAGCATAGTTTCACTACAATTGCATCGTTCTTGGGTAATTGCTAACTATGAAGAAATTTTATAGTGTAATACGAAGGAAAGAGCAAAGAAAATTACCGGAGTATAACCTGAGTCATATGACCAACAAGAAGCTGTTGGATTTATTGGTACTTTTTACGTGGATATATATAATTCAAATGTTTTGCAGTTACGACTTAAAAATAATTAAAATAAATATAAATAATATCTACTTGAAAAAAAAATTAAAAGAAAAAGAGAGAGGCGGTCGGCTGTGAGAAAAAAAAAAACTACTAAAAAAAGAAAAAAAGAAAGAGATTATAAAAAAAAGGAATAAAAAAGAAATATTTTTAAATTTTACTTTAAAAAAAATATTAATTTTCGATCAATTTAAAACTTGAATGATTAATAAAAAGCGTTTGGTTCTTATTTTTTAATGGTAAATATTGAGTTTCGCATACAATATATGTTGTTTTTTTTTAATTTTTAGTAAATTTATATGTTGAGTAATTTTTTAAGTACAGTTTTAATCTATTGTATAATCAAAAAAAATTTTATAGTTTGATTGAACTAACTACCGAACATCAAAGATAACTTGAATAGGTCTCCATGTTTACCTGAGCACTTGTCTTGGAATAAAGAACAGAAATTTCATACTCAAAAAGAAAAGAAAAGAAAACAGGAAAGCAAAGACTGATTTTATGTCTTAATATTTATTTATCAGAATGACAGACCTTGCAGAAGTACATCAAAGCATACAAACAAACTGTAAAAGCCGGTTCTGCATGGAAGCCAGTAGGAGATCTGGGTCTGGTTCTTGGCCCACCAATTGGTACCAATTCCTGAGTCCAAACCCTCATGGGCCTTTCTTCATGTTTCTAACCCAAGAAAACGTAGACGGACGCTTCAAATCAACAAAAAATTCTAGTTTTTTATGTTCGAAAAAGGAAAATAAAGGAAAAGCTTAAAGAAATTTGGAGTGAAACTATAAAAAAAAAATGAAAAGAAAAGAGGAGGTAAAAAAAAAAAGGAATTAAAGAAATTTGGCATATCTATTTTTAATCTTACTAACTTTTTATATAAAAAATATATATGTTCTGATTTCATCAATTTAAAATTATAAATAATAATTTAAATTAGTTTACAATAATATATTTCAAAATTTGATTATTATTAACTTTAATTGATGTGTAAAAATAATTTTGAGATAATAATAAAAATTAGAAAAAAAAACATAGCACTTCCCTTAATAATCATTTAGACTAATGGGGCATGCCGAAAACAAGTTTAATTATAATTATGGGATAAGCATAACCAAATGGGTTGAATTATAATAACAAGCCAAATCTCGACGTTTTTACAGTTAATATATTACTAAAGTCTGTAATATCAAGTTCCAGGGCCTACATCATCCAAGGTGTTTACAAATTTTATATCTCCCACAGAAAATAATCTAATTCCGTTAAAAGACACTTGTCTATTTTAAATCTTTCCTTCCGTCGTTTTATAATTCCATCGAGTACAACACGTTCATAAACTATTGACTATTGACTATTGACGTTTTGGAGTTAAAACACGTGGTCTAATCCTTTTCAATTTTTGAACCTGGCAATTGACACGTGCTTGTTTTCAATAGAATGAAGATTCCGGTGGTCCTCTTGGAACGGGGAGCAATGCGGTCCAACTGAGCGGATAAACGCTCGTTTAGAGCTTCGAATAACAATAATTTGATTTGATATTTCATCCTAAATAGAGAATAGAAAGGGAAAACAATTATATAAATTCAGTTTTCCGTTTAATTTGCTGCATTTGGAGCGTACAGAATTAAATAAACGATACTCGTGAGGCTCGTCTACTCGTTTCGCCAAGATTAACTTATGGGATCTCGCTGGACTTTAGAGTATGTTACTAAAAATTAATAAATTATAATTTGTTGATACAAAAATTATTTCTAAAATTATTATTACTTTTAATTTCGAATTTTAATTAAAATTAGTTAATATAAATAAGAAAAAAAAAAAAAAAAGAACAAGAGTTCACCACTATCTAACACAAGGATCAAAGTGAATTTTGCACTACGCTAAGAACAAAAATAAAGGGACAGGATCATATTCTGCCATGTACAGTGGGACTAAAAAGATCCCCGACGCCAATTAAGCCTAAATATAAAGTACAAACACTCAAGCTGGGCATTTATTTTTGGGCCTCAACTCTGAATAATTTGGGTTTGAGATTGGTCTGCATTAGGCCCATTTACTAATACAAAACTGCAAGACATGATTTCTAGTTGCAAGCGCCTAAAATGCACATGGCGCTCCAAGCCGCTGAAGTCACCATCTCTTACAATGGGAAAGTGAAGGGTGTGTGAGTGTGTGTGTGGATTTATTTAAAATTCCACTTCTCACAAAATTACCATGGTTTTGTGAGATGACATGTTTGGCGATGCACCTATAGGTCCAACCAACAATTTACTTGCTTCTGCTATTATTTGGCAACTGGAAATAACGAGCGACCTCAAGATTTCCGAGGCACGGTTTTCCCATTAGAATCCCTTCAAAAGATGGATGTCCAACAGTCAAACAATAAAAGAAAACGGAAAGGGTTTACATTTCAAAAGGCCAACATGTCCTCCTCCATCATCATGTCCATATCTCCAAGATCAACAGCATCAGCAACAACCCCACAAACAAAGACTTGGGAGTCGGTTAAATAAACAAAGACTTGGGACTCGGTTAAATAAACAAAGACTTGGGACTCGGTTAACTGTTAAGCAACACATTCATCTTTTTGGCCAATTTTTTACGTCTTTACATGGAACAGCTAATGCAATGACTTGGCCGCAAAGAAAATTCCTGAGAATAGCAATCACTGCAAAATCCACAGCCGGGAAAAGAAGAGAATAAAAGCCAAGAACAAAAATCAATGCATAGTTGCTAGGATATGGTGGAAACCATTAATAATCCATGCTCCTGTGCCTTGAATAGTTCCACACTTTCCATCCAGGGAGGCCACAATTTTTGCTCAGATTGAATTTAGTTTCCCGTAACTCTGTAAACCACCTGCGATTCAAGGAATGTATTTCAGTTTGTCAACAATGGGCTTGAACTACAGGAATGCATATAGACTTCAACATTCAGCAAGTATAAACTACAGAAATAGAAACTTGAAATAAATCAATCTGAACCGTCCAATCCAATCACGTTGCCCTATTACAAAAAGGCCAATGCACATTCTGCCACGCGAAAGATGACACAAAAGATAATAAAAGAGGGAGTTAAGAGACCTGATTATGAAACAGATGGGGATGCAGCAGAGGGTGGGGGAGAGTCTGAGGCTTCTCTTCGAAGCTCCTTAACGACGGCTGCCAATGCCTCAGGGTTCAGACCCATGTCACACAAGGCAATGAGTGCCGAGAGTGTATGTCGGTCGAGCCCCGTGTCAAGAATGTTCGACATCTGAAATGCCAAGTCCAGAGATTCTCGCGTCGTCCGCGCGGCCTCTGGATCCATATGGGAAAGTAAACCAAAACTTTTGTTCTTGATCAGGACGGAGTCAAAGAGCAAAACAAATTAATGCGGATTGGTTAACTCTCAAGAAAGAATCTTTTTGAAAGAATCGGAGAATCCATTGAAATGGGATGATTGCAAAAAACCAAAAATTAAAAAAAAAAAAAACCCAAGATTTTTGAAGACCCAAATCAATAAATCAATAAAAGAATGCATCATCGGCGCTTGTGGGAATCAAGACAATTTCTGATAGCTGGCAATTTTCGCCTGAGTTTGTCTTTAGTTAAGTTTTACAGAAAGGCACGGCCATCTGTGCCAAATTTAATTATTCTCTGCCAAATTATAAGTGTGACCTAGGCCATCTGTTTTTTTTTGTAAAGTTCCTTTTTCAGATATGGAATATTCCTGTAATCATTATAATCTTCTTTAATGTTTTTTTTTTTCGTATAATCTTTCTTAATGTTACGAGTCGACTTAATTGATAAAACAGTTATAAAAAATTAAGTGATAAAGTTATGTAAATAATTTGTTAAATGTAGGTTGATGTAGTGTAATTTAATAAAAAATTATAAAATTTATAAAAAAATAAAGTAATACATAAATGATTGAATTAATTATGTATTCTTAAGTATTTTTTGCTCACTTTTCACTATTACGCGGTAATTAAATTTAAATTGCTATAACTAAGTACGCCTAATTACAAGTATTCCATGATTATACTTGTAGATGGTTACAATCACATAGAGCTTGTCCTTAGCATCAGCTAATTTTCCTCTTAATGTTTCCGAAAGGGCAAAATCAATCCATTGAATCCATCATCTCTTAAAAAAAAAAAAAAGACTTGCTTATTGTCTCTTCAGGTAGCGTAAAGCCAATGGGACAATCACATCGACCAATTCCAAGAGCCATCATGTGGGTACAATTGTTTTTCCTATATGTAAGCTAATGGAATCGACGATTTTTCAACTAGGAATCTTCACTTGACCAACAGCATGCAGCTCCGATCATGGATAACGCTGGCCGTGATTTGTCTTGCTATGACACACTTTTGCACGGCAGCAGGGAATTCCTCCTTGAGGGATTATCACAAAATCTTGCGCTTACCTGGACAGCCTAAAGTAAGTTTTCAACAATATGCAGGATACATAACCATCAGTGAAGAGCAGCAGAGAGCACTGTTCTACTACTTTGTTGAAGCAGAAACAGACCCAACTTCAAAGCCTTTGGTTCTTTGGCTCGATGGGGGTAATTTCTTGAATTTCTATTGTGTTTTTTTTTTTAAATACTATTAAAAGACTTATTACACTGTAAAGTATATAAGATAAGATAGTTCTTTCCTTTCCATTATTCTCACACTTTAATTTCAACAGTTTAAATTCTAAACCAAATGGCTGCACTTTCATACCATTTGCTGATATACGCGGTTGTTGCTTGTCGAAGGGCCTGGCTGTTCCTCTGTTGGAGCAGGAGCTTTCGCGGAACATGGACCCTTCAACCCCAGGGGTGGAGGGACTTTAGTCAAAAACAATTATAGCTGGAACAAAGGTGTGCTCACTCTACTAGTTACAGATTGAGTATTGGACTTCCTTTAATTTTAAAAATTAGCAATAAATGTGACCTATGAGTTATGATCACATTAAGTTGGTCACAATTACTAGAATTATTGCTCAATTAAATGGAATTATTTCAAAGAAGACGAAAAGTAATCATCTGAATTTTAAAGATCTCAAAACCAAGAGGTCCATGACGTTCTTGTTAGACACCGTTTTTATGTTGCAGTCGTAAACATGCTATACGTAGAATCACCAGCAGGCGTTGGCTTCTCTTACTCAAAAGAAGCATCTTTCTACAAATCTGCCAATGACACGTTCACGGGTAATATTTTCATCCTAACCACTTGTTATATTTCTTTAATTTGTTGACATCGTGGTCCACTTTCTCGGTGCATTAACATACTAGAATCAGCAAAAATTTTGATTGTTTTCGGAACAGAAGCGTTCATGGGTAGTATTAATGGCTGCTCTGCGCCCTCTTGGTTCTTAAATCCATTGTCTGGACATCTATGCAAAACCCAACTGATAATGGGATTTTGGGTGCAGCACAAGACAATCTCATATTCCTGCAAAATTGGCTAGACAACTATCCAGAGTACAAGAACAGAGATTTCTACATCACCGGACAAAGCTATGCAGGTAATTAGTTCAGTAAGCGAAACCCAAAAAGGCAAATGTAAAGTCTTTGTCTTGTCTCATTTCGGACAATTTTCAACCCTATTACTTGACAGGCCACTATGTCCCGCAACTCGCAAAGCTTATTGTTCAGGCAGGATCAAAATTCAACTTAAAGGGCATCGCAGTAAGCATTTTTCATCGAAACATAATTTCCAATTTTACTTCTTCTTCGCTACCTATTAAAATCAACTGTTCTCTTCAATTTTTGGTGTCTTACAGATAGGAAACCCCCTATTAGAATTTGAAACAGATATAAACTCGAGGGGTCCATTCTATTGGTCTCACGGGATAATATCAGACGAAGCATATGAACTTTCCTCTGCAACTTGCAACATTTCACAACTCGTCAGGGAGTTGATTACCAGCCCCAACTTGTCAGTGCCATGTTGGCATGTACTTACATTAATAGCAAACGAAGCTGGACCAATTGATGGTTCTGATGTAACTGCGGACGTCTGTACAACACCTGGTGGATCACAAGAGAAAAATTTTGGGAATGAGCTGATGACACCAGGATTTCGACTTGTCCATTCTCTTCGTTCAGTCCATGAGTCCCTTACTACTCAGTCTGTAAGCTTTGCATACGTATTTTTGTGAACTGCTGGTGCAAGTCGGGTTGTTTTTCTTTTTTCTTTTGTTTTTTTTTTTAATGCCTATCCAACGGTAAATATATTATATATTGTATGTTGCTTTTCTTTATGCAGGAATCTACACAGACTGTAGATCCTTGTCTACTTTACAAAGTTTTAGACTATTTGAACAGAAAAGATGTGCAAGAAGCTCTTCATGCCCACCTTGTGGGAGTCGCCAATTGGAGTTTCTGTAGCCAGTAACAATTCTTTGCTGTTTACTTTATTTTTATATTTTTTTATCTATCGGTGCTAAGATTTAAACTTTGATTAAAACTAAGAGCTCTGCTCCTCTGTCATCGCACCACGTGGCTGATGGCTTTATTTGATTTTTCTTATCATAAATAAAAATGGCTAAAACTAAGAGTTGTCCTATTTTGTAATCTATACACATAATATCCATGACAGGGTTTTGGACTATGATCTCAAGAACGCGTTCACACCCACCATTGACATTGTGGGCTCCTTGGTCGGTTCAGGCCTCCGAGTCCTAGTGTACAGGTAAGTCTATTCATTTCTCTCAAAAAAATAAATCGCTCTTTCATTTCTTCTTTAAGCATATGGCAATTCTTATTATAAACCCGAGAAATTCTGCAGCGGAGATCAGGATTCAGTTGTACCGTTCATTGGGTCAAGGACTTTGGTAGCAAGTTTGACAAAGGAGCTGAAATTGAACATAACCGTGCCTTACAGGGCATGGCTTGAGGAAAAGCAGGTTGGCCATATCTAGACTTGCTTTTTAACTTTATTTGTGTTTGCCTTTTAAGCCGTTCAAAGTCTTCTGTTTTTCCAGGTTGGTGGATGGACAGTGGTTTATGGTGACATCTTAACATATGCCACCATTAGAGGAGGCTCTCACTCGGCACCACACTCATCGCCGGCGAGATCACTGGCTGTATTTAAGGCTTTTATAGCCGGAAAACCATTGCCTGACAGCAGCGTCTAACTCAAAGGATGGAAAAATAAAAAGTAGAGTTCTCTACCGATGATGCCAAGTGCTAACTGTTTCTTTGTGTAAGTCTGCGGTGCCATATTCTGTGGCTAGATCTGGAATAAAGAACTCGAATCACTATGCTAAAAAATTTCCCTTGCAAGCCAAATATTTCAAAAGAGTAAAAGAAGGGAGTTAATTTTTTGATAATTAGGGACTTAATAAAGATCTCCTAATTAAAAGAAGTTTCAAGTTGGTGCTTAAAAGGCTTAGCTGACAAAAATTTCCTGACATTACTGTCGAAGATTTGTATTGAGTTCTTCCCAAAAACGACAGAGGAAAATTATGGGTACGGAAAAAGATCAAAAGAAAGAAAAAAAAAAATCACTCAAAATCTTTTGTGAAAAAACACTTTTAGCGTCCAATCAATACACAATAATGGACGCGTTACTCTAACACGAGCGTGCAATTGTAAGAGCCGTATGGATGAAATCCCAAGATAGACAAGGGAAAGAGATAACAGGGAAAGTTGGGTTCCAAAGATTGTCTTTCCAGGCGGTCGTGTTTAAGTGTCAAGAAATTTAATTAAGTAGAAAATAAAATTATATTGTATATAAGAGTGCATGCAATATGTAATTTTCGGTTTAGACGCATGATACAACACCATTGGAGCCGCTCAAATGGCACCGCTTTCATCACCCGGGCGGTCACTTGCATTATTCACAGCTTTTCTAAAGGTTAAACCAGTGGCGGATGCGTAATCTGAATAAAATGATGGATATACGGAACAGAATGGTGTTTCCCTATATTTTACCCAGCGAGTATCATCTTTTCAACGATGGTGTGAATTAATAAAGAACCTTTTCATTGCGCAAAAAGAAAGAAACAACAGAAAAATAACGAACCTATGATTTCTGAAATCCTCCCCGCTTTTTTTCTTGTAGTCTAATGTTCCTAACATTCATTAACTTCGACAGCATGTTTTGGTTGTTAATAAATAATAAATGGAATGGTGTCAGTTGTTGACCAGTTGACCTATGTAAGACAAATCGTAGAGTGACGAAAACATCCCCGAAAAATAAATTTTATGCTAATTAAGCTAATTTAATTTTTTCCTCGAGAAAATTCAAATCTATTGAAAAAGAAAAAAAAAGAAACACAAAAGAAAGGACAGTCACCGACCTGTGTACCCAATCAAACAAGATCAAACCTGCCCAAAACCAAAACCAAGGACAACCATGATGTCAAGAGGTCCTTCGCTTACCCCTTTTAGGGGCTTTCACCAACGGCAATATAATTAAAGGAAATGGATGGCATTAACGAACAACGGAAAAAAGTAAACCGAAAAAATGGCAGATCAAAACTCATAAAAGAAAATGGCCAAGGAAGAATCACACGTTATGATAAAGGAAGAGGGCGTGGGGGGAATAAAAAAAATGTCTTGAAGATTGAGAAGAATAGATTAGTTCTACGATAAAGGCCCACCAACTCGGCTGGTTTAAAAAATTGTCGAGAATATGTGACCATTCAAAAATGAATACGCAGCCTAGGTTGTTAATTGATTGGTTCTGGACCTTGCGATGGGACTTAATCATTAGCTCATTACCGATCCAAGTGCCTTAACATAACGCTGTCTTCGAATAAAGCAAAAGTTGCCCCACAAGCTTCCGCGCCAATATCCTTGGCCCCAGACTGACATTGGTTGGGCGACATTGCCCGAGATTCAACGCTCATTGGCCCAACTGATGAAATTCATGGACCTTCCTGCTCCTCCCCCACGAACGAATTCAACATTCAGCATAGTTTCACTACAATTGGATCGTTCTTGGGTAATTGCTAACAACCGCAAAGAAATTTTATAGTGTAATATGAAGGAAGGAAGAAAGAAAATTACCAATGCATAACCTGAGTCGGCTGACCAACAAGAAGCTGCAAAAAGAAACACAAAAAAAGATAGAAAGAAAACAAAAAAACCCGAGATTAACCTTATGTCTCACAATAATGGATAGACATTCAAATAAATACAGCCGGGATTCTTTATGTCTGAAAAAGAAAAACTAATGAACATCAGAGACAACTTGAATAGGTCTCCATGTTTACCTGAACACTTGTCTTGGAATAAAGAAAAGAAATTGCATACTCATAAAGAAAGGAAAAGAAAGCAGGGAAGCAAAGATTGATTTTATGTCTAATATTTATTTCTCAGAATGACAGACCTTGCAGAAATACATAAAAGCATACAAACAAACTGTAAAAGCCGGTTCTGCATAGAAACCAGTCGGAGATCTGGATCTGGTTCTTGGCCCACCAGTTGGAACTAATTCCTGAGTCCAAACTCTCATGGGCCTTTCTTCATGTTTCTGACCCAAGAGAACGTAGACGTACCCTTCAAATCCATAAAATATTCTAGTTTGTTATGTTCGAAAAAGGAAAATCGAGGGAAAAGCTTAAACACTCCCAACAGAACTTTGAAAGTCTGCAAACAAAAGCACCATATTCAATGGACTAGAAATTTACCTGATGAAACATCACCATTTTTTTTTTTAAAGGGTTAGATATTGCTTTAAAAATCTTATGGTTGGTATTGTAGTTCAGTGTCTCTTGATGCCCGTGCCATAGATTGATATAACATTGCTTACAACTAGAAATCAATCAATAATTTCCTAAGTGAGCCCTACAAAAAGATTAGTAAGCCCTCATCTCAAAATAAACTGGAATGCTTGGCATCCAAAATAGACAATTATCAAAAGCACCCAGGTGTAATACCTTACAGAAACCTAAGGATCAATCTGCAATGGGAAGCAAGGTTAACAAGCTCCACATTTTGATCACTAGTAATGAGTTAGGTTCCTCTTTGAACATTCAGATTATAACGTTATTACTGAATCCAGATTGTTTATCCAAAGAGTGATAAGCACTAAAGGGTAATGTTTGGCATGAAAATAGAATATATCAACAAGAGCACTTGGATGTACCTTTTCAGAGTCTTGAAAATCAACTTACAGCAGGGAAGCAAGGTTGACAAATTCCATGCCTTCATAACTAATCATGTGTTAGTAGTTGGTATGAGCAAACCATAATGCTCAAATTATAAGATTGTTGCTGAAGCCAAAATCTGTTTGCCCAAAGTCAAGCATGTGAAGAACTTTCCAAAAGATCCTAAGTATTAAACAAAGCAACTTGTTGAAATAAAACCTGGCCAAGGGAGTTCTATCAGATAAAACTCTTCAGTTCCCAGCCAATATCTCCAATTTAAGACTCTGAGGGAAATTCTAATATTGAATTAGAAAATAATGTTCAACTTAGAGAAAATACAAAAATATACCACAGGTGTCATGTCCCTACAAAACTGTGGTCATTCAAAATGGATTCAGGATCATAATGGCTAATACCATACTGATTTCCAACAATTGGAGATCGAATTATAAGGATGCAAGTTGAGCACCTTTCCTTGGAAAACAGCAGGAGAAGCAACTCCTTTCTTTGAGTTTTCCCATGGGCATCCCAATTTCTTTTTCTTTCTTCCCATGGCAGCTGCATTGCCCTGAGAAATCAAATCAAATTATAGTCATTCTACAAGCAGAGTCAAAGTCTGCTTCCTTCTCCTGGCTCTGCTCCAAGCTACACAAATCCCTATTTCATTATTTCAAAATGCAGAGAGAGCATAGCAAGGAAGTAGCACAACAGTTGAAGAGACTAACTGCCTCCTCCTCTTGGCTTTGGTCCAAGCAACACAAACTCCTATTTAATTACTCCAAATTGCAGAGAGAGAATGGGAATGGAGTGGTTAAGCAGTTGAGAAAGCTGACTCTTATCTAAAGGAAAGTCACAGAAGGATTCGATCTGCTTCCCAGCATAGGGAAGGACTTCTCCTTTAATATATAGGGCCTTCAAATGATCACAAAAGAAGCTATCATTGATAGGCAACTAAAAAGCTTAAGCCTTGCAAACAAAAAGAGAGTTTCTTGCACTTTGTAGAGATCATTGACTATTTTCATTCCAAAAGGATTCACAGATTGCCATCAGTCTATAACTTAGTATGAGAATGATGAAGCCTGCTGGAACAAGATTTCAAATTTCCTTCATTGATTTGCTGACACATCTTTCACAATAAAATTAGTATCTTATCAATACATGCAAGCAAATTCATTCACGAGTAATCAAAAAATTACTGTAAAAAGCACAAGATACGTGGAAGAGATACTATTTGTTGTTTCGTAACTTGCAATCAGAGCATAACAATCAGGATTACTGACATGGCAGCAGCACACCCCTGCAGTAAATGATTGATAACTCAGTTCTTGGAATGTCAAAAACTTGAATCATATATCACTTTAAGCACAATATTGTGTGCTGATCATACCTATGATTCAATATCATGGAGCCTCCAAACATGTTCTAAAATAAACTAAAGCTCAGGTGAGAAGGGAATTCATTGGTGACAGGGTCCTAAAGCACTAGAGCCATATACTTCAACAAAATCATAATATGAGTAAACCAACTCATTTTGGCCATGGCATCTTTCAATTCTTCAACAGCATCGAAAGAAAACAGAAATCAATCCTTTTACAAATTCAAAGACAACGTGACATGAGAGATGGCCAAGGTTACATGGTGATGATGCAAATATGTTCAGGCTAACAATAGAATACACAGGAATAATATCAAAAATGGCTCAAGACATTTTTCCCATCCAAAATGTAAGATTAATGAACTGTATATAATATTTATGGGGGAAAAAATAACCAGCAAATTAATGTAAACTGCAAGCTCCTGAGCAGGCAGAGGAAAACAGCAGGTAATGGATGCATCAATATAGAAATGACAGAACATCTAGATTGATGATGAAAACACAAGGGCCACTTACGATTAAAGCAAAAGCATCAGAGAAACTTTGGCACTGCAATCGTACATCTTGAGCATGCAGTCAGTGCATAGCAGCTAAATGCCCAGGTCAAAAACCAAAAAGGAGAAGATGTGGAACAGTCTTCCTGACCATATGGCAAGTGGTACATAAAGGAAATGCATACAAAGAAAAAGAAAAGAAAATAAAAAGAAAAAGAAAAAGAAAACAAGAAGGCCAAAATTAACTTTATGTCTCACCATAATGGACAGACCTTCCAATCAACACAAGATTCGAATGCTTTGCATCTAGGAAGTAAGATCATCAAACATCAAAGTTAACTTGAATTAGGCCTTTATCCTTAGCTTAGAGGCCAGTGTCTCTGGAATAAAGAAAGAAAAAGGATAAGAAAACAGAAAAAGTGGCACACAAACGAACTGCATAAAAGGAAGGAAAGAAAAAAAATAAAAAAACAGAGAGAAAACATGAAAAGCCCAGATTAACCTTCGGTTTCATATAATGGACAGACCTTCAAATTCTTTCAGTCTAGAAATCAAGATCGACGAACATAAGTTAACTTAAATGGGGTCTTGATCCATAGCTAAAAGGTGGCATCTCCAGAATAAGGAAAAGAGAAGGAGAAGAAAACAGATAAGCAGAGATTATCCTTAACATCTACCAGAAGAACAGACCTTCACAAGATCAATGCAAGATTTGAGTTCTTTACATTTACAAAAGAAGAAACAATGAACTTCGAAAATAACTTAAATTAATGTTGATCTTTTACCTGAAGTTGATCTTTTACCAGCAGAGTTGAACAAAGAAGTGAGAAAAATTTTCCGGCACTGGCAGGCAGCTCAAGCAGTACGGGCAAGTGGCCATTTGGGCCCCCCCTAGGGTCTGAAGAGATGTAAAATAAGAGAAGCAGGAACGAAATTGATGAAAGTTACTGTGGAAAAGACAAAGATAAAAGAAACTAGAGCTAGAAAGAGGGAATTGCAGCTTGGTTTCCTTGAGTGTCTCGAAATTGGAATGACAACGTTTGGGGTCTTTGGGAGAGGGATTTATATTTATATAGTGTTTTTGTAAACGGGAATTGCCAACTTAATTTTGCTGCAAAGTAGCGGTTGCACTGGTAGTCCTGGTAAAGCAAATTGACCAGAATACCCTTTAATGTCTTTTCCAACAACCAAAATCCACAACAGAGAGTGAACATCCCTGAAAATGAATCATGAAGCCAGAGATCCTAGCATACTTCTTTTAAGGGGGCTTTCAAAAAACAGTAAGAAAATTAAAGGAAATGGATGGACATTAACGAAACAAGTTGACTAAAATACAACAGATACAAACTTATCTAAAAAAGATGCAAATGAAAAGAAGAATCACAATTTAATAAGGGAAGAAGGCGAGCGGGCATACCTCAGAATAATGATGAATTGTCGGAGGAAAACAGATTAGTTCTCCAATGGAGGTCCACCAACTTGGCTGGTTTGCAAAAATGTTAACAATATGTGATGTAACCATCCATACACTAGGCTCACTAACATAACGCTGTTTCTAAATCAACCAGAAAAGCTGACCTATAGGCTTCCAGGCCCATATCCATAGCCCCAGACCAATACTGGTTGAGCAACATTACCTGAGACCCAATGCTCACCTGCCCAACTGCTTCAAAGATTAACTAAAGCTGAAATCAACGCCAGCCCAGTTCATATTTTATTTTAGATCAGCATGGCAAGGGCAGCTATTCCTTGCTGACTCAACAAGCTTAATCACAAATGAATAAAGATTGTGATGGATGATTTCAGTTTATAAAATGTCAAAAGGAGTGGGGTGGATGTTGGTAATCAGACAAGTAAAAAAATATATATATATATCCACCACACAACATCTTGCATGAATACAAAGAAATGCAAAGCTCAAAAGTAATGAAATATATGAAGGATCATCAAGCAATGTCACCAGAAAATAGTTATATTGTCCTCTACTACATTAATCCAATTGCTTGCTGCCTACAAATACAGTGGCCAAGTTGTAAAAAGATTAGGAAATAAATACATTAAAATGACTACTTGCAGTGAAGTGCAGAGAGTGTGGGTGTGAGGGCAGCAATTGACTAAAAAATAGAAACACCAGCCTGCCTGTACATGTACACCCATCCACACACAGGCACACAGCTGTATAGAAAGCTGATAAGGAGGCATTGAAAGAAAGGCAATGAGGAGGTATACCAGCAGCCTGATTCAGAGTTTGGACTTCGGAAGACCTCTGGACAGCATTCCTAGGCTCCCAACATCCATAAATTTCAAATTTTCCACACAAAATCTTTAGGCTAACTTGAATATCATTTCTGTCCAGAAATTCCAAATCGATTCCTAACTCTAAGGTATACCCAGTAATTTCTTAATTCTGCTTGTACAAATTGCATGAATACCTACATGTTTGGAAGTGGAATGCCACAATCTGAGACAATCAAGCATGCACAAGTAAAAATCAACAATCATGTTTGACAAAAGTTGAGTCTTTCAACTGAACGCACAGAAAGTGAATAGTGATTCAAAATGACAGGCAACAATTGACAGCAGCCTGCTGGTGAATTATTATCGGCTAGGAAGCTTAAGCAACCGCAAACAATGAAAATCTGAGAGAGACAACTGTTTACCTCTTTCGCAGTTCTTTTATGGACAGAAATAGCATTCCCAACACAGATTTGGAGGAACTCTGAAAAGAAATGGCAACAACAAGTCCAACATAGCAAAAGGATACAGCCAAAAAAGTCTATTACTTCAGCAATCTGCCAAAAAAAGACAAGAAACCAAAAAGGTTGTATTCTAAATGCACATATTGCCTTAATAATGATAAAATGGCCAAGATACTCCCAACAGAACTCTGAAAAGTCCACAAACCAAAGAAACATATTCAATGGACTTGAAATTTACCTGATGAAACATCACTTTTTTTAAGGTAAACATCGCTTTAAAAATCTTGTGTTTGATATTGTAATTTGGTTTCTCTCTATGTCTGTACGCAGATTGGCATACCATCCCTACAATAATCAATTAATCAATAATTTCCTAAGTAAACCCTCCTAAAAGATTAGCAAGTCCCTTGGTTCAGCCCAATGCAAACGATATATCTCTTCACCCAGCTTTTCTCCCAAACTCTTTGCACATAATGCTTGTGTAACAAGTGTGATCAGAGAACAAAGCACCCATGGCTCCATATTTGCGCAAAGCACCAAACTGGAATGCTTGACATTCAAAATAGACAATCAAGAAGAGGACTCGGGTATACCTTACAGAAACCTGAAGATCAATCTGCAACGGGAAGCAAAGTTCACAAGCTCCATGCTTCGATTGCCAATCAAACATTTAGAACAGAAAAGTATGATCCCTGAAATATTAGCATTGTTGTTGAACCCAGATTGTTTACCCACAGTATGAAGAGCAGTGATATGTAATGTTTGGCATGAAAACAAACTATTAAGAACACTTGGATGTACCCTTATGGAGTCTCTTAAGAATCAATTTACACCAGGGACCCAAGTTTAACGAAATCCATGCCTTGATCACTAATCATGTGTTTGTAGCTGGTATCATTCCTTGAACATTTGGATGAGCACAATTTTCTACCTTAAATACTGCATCTGGCACAACAATGACCTGTGCCACATAAAGGTTGGTAACAAATGCTATATACCATACATTCTTTAACAGAAGAAGCTTCACGAGGAGTAAGAATGATTGCTTTAATATCTACCTTCCATTGCTCCTTGGATGACTGAATTAGCTGTACGGACAGAAGATCAACCATGCATTATCTGCTATGCAGTTAGCTGAATAATACAAAGCTCCTGGGATATTTAAGCGAGAGAGAGAGAGAGAGAGAGAGAGAGAGAGAGAGAGAGAGAGGGAGAGTGAGAGAGAGAGAAGTTTCCAACATAAGGAGTTGGAGATTTGAGAACATATTTGACAGTTATGTATCAAATTGTAAAAAGTATGGCCCACACCTTTAACTTCTTCCTCAACTTTCACAAGATTTTTAAAACCACAATTCACCTCTTTCAAGGGACTCGTGATCTCTGACCTTATGCACTTTTCTCCTATTAAAAAAAAAAAAGTAAATTTAAATGGCAACAATGTTAAACTTGATTAATTGCATTTAGTTAGAATAATAAGTCACTTGAATTGCAAGCACCCAAGTTCTTAATTCCTTACCGCATGTTTGGTGGAAATTTAATCACAAGATTTGGGTGGGAAGACAAAACAGAAAACAAGAAACCAAAAAAGAAGAAGTGAATGGAGATTATTGAGCTTAAAAGGTACCTACTATTTCATGTTTATGTTTGTCAACTACACGTGCACTTGATCTTACAGGTTTCTGTGAAACTTGAAAAACACAAGAAGAAGAAATCATTAATGCTAAGTTCTGTAAATTTTAGACAGTCTGCTTTAAATCTAATGACTTTTTTAATCTTTTCAGGGTCTTTTCAATGTCTCAGTATAGTGTCATTACAAGAACATCATTTTTTATAAGCAAGTACAATTATAAAGATGTTATACACTGTAATATGAAAGAGAGGGAAAAAGAAAAGAAATCTAAAGATAAAGATAAACTGACCAACAGAGGTCGCAAATTTATTTGTAGTGCCTTTATTCAAAAAAATATTGGACTGGCCAGAAACATTCCTGCAAAAGATGAATTAAGGAAATAGTTAGAATCATAAATTGCAATGGAATCATAACAACTGAATCATAAATCAACAAATTGCAAGTGACTAGAATAACTTGCTCACTTACAGCAATAGATTTCAGGAGAAAACATTGAATAATCATTAGGCCTCAAGGTACAATTCACCATGTTTCTGGCGGGGATCAAAGGATAAACTTTGAAGTCATAGTGAAAGTGAGGAATGATAGTGTCCAATTGATCTACCATGATATTACATGAGAAAACAAAAAGGCAAGCATATATTGGCACTCTAAAACTAACAACATTATTTGAACCTCAGTTTGCAACAGAAAGACATAGAGATTAAAAACAGATATAGATAATTATATGGATAACAGGGCAGAACTAGGAAGGCATTCAGCATTTCCCACAATAAACATGGTGCTGAAAACAGAGAAGCATAAGCAAGCAAAAAGTACCAAAAGTTAGTTCATGTTCAGCTACCAAACCACATGTTGCTGTAATAAGGAAAACTTGGAAGAAAACACAATCCTTGTCATGCATAATGGCAATTCACAGGATTACACAACAGGAGCACCATAACAAAATGCAATACACTCCAAAAAAAAAAACTGTCATGCATTAAAAATCTTAAAGGCAATCAAGCATTTTTCAGAATTTCCAAAATCAAGAAATCCATCAAAATAAATTGAAATCACTTAATAGAAACTATGGATACAGAACCTACCATCAAGCTTCAATGGTAACCCTTGCCAATTGCTATGGTAGTCTAAATGTAAAAGCATCTCACCTCTAATCATTAAATCTGTCTTCTTTCTGGATATTGCGCCATTATATCAGTTGAATCCAGATGCCATCCACGGTTTGGCAATTAGAAGGAGGATCGACTAGCTGACTCTGCATCAAAAATAAATAATGGAACATTCATATTGATGACGCAGAACACAGATACACTTGCTATAAAGAAAAAGCATCAGAAAACCTTTGGCACTGCAATAATACATGCCGAGAATGCAGGCAGTGCAGAGCTAAATGCACAGGTCTAGCACCAAAATAGTGAAGGCAGTCTTTCTGAACTGGAGAAAAAAAAAAACCATCATATGCCAAGTGGTACATAAAGGAAACGATTAAAAGAGGAAAAAAAAAAAAGAAAGAAAGAAAGAAAGAAAACAAGAAGGCAGAGATTAACTTCATGTCGCACTATCATGGACAGCCATTCACGGGATTTGCGTTAAAAAAGCAAACATCAACAGACATCAAATTTAACTTGAATTATGTCTCGGTTCTTACCTGAGAGAATAAGGAAAGAAAACAGAAAAAAAAAAAAAATGGAACATAAACGAACTGCGTAAATGGAAAAGACCAAAAAAAAAAAAAAAGCATGAAAACGAAAAACCGAGATTAACCTTTGGTCTCATATAACGGACAGACCTTCAAATCGCTGCCATCTTGGAATTTTTTCTAGAAAATACATCGAAGTTAAGTTAATTACGGTCTGGATCAGTAGCTGAAAGGTCGCCTCCCTAGAATAAAGAAAAGAAACTGAAAAAAAAAAAAAAAACAGACCTTTACAACATCAATGCAAGACTCGAGTTCTTTCCGTGTAAAAAAGCAGTAATAAAAATCGAAGGTAACTTAACTGAATTCCGATCTTTTACCTCAGCTCAATCTTTTAACTAAGTGAGGAAGATTTTCGGGTACCGGCAGGGGGCCCTAGGGCTTGCAGAGATGGAAAAGAAGAGAACATTGCCGGGCGGCAGAGAAATACAAAAGAATGCTATCTTATGCCGGGCGGCAGAGAAATACAAAAGAATGCTATCTTATGCCTGGACAGAACGAAATTGATGAGAGTTACTGTGGAAAAGAAAAACAAAGGAAAATGAAAAAGAAAACAGAGCTTACTTTAAAGAGCAAGATAATTCGAAAAATCGAGCACAGGCAAATTGGTCGAAACGAAATCGAGCGACTGAATTTTGACGCAATATAGTCGTTGCACTGGTAGTCCTCGCGGTCGCGGGAGGATAGGCGAAATTGACCAGAATACCCTCCCTCTCGAAAAAAGAAAGAAAACGGAAAGAGCGGAACATAATAAACAAACTGCATCGAAAAGAAAAGAAAAAAAAAAAAGAAAAAGCTGAGATTAACATGAACATCAAAGATTAATGCAATATTCGAGTTCTTTTCGTTTCGAAAGAAGTTATAATGAACATCAAAGATAACTTAAATGAATGTCGATCTTTTACCTGAACGGTCGCCTCTCCGCGAAATGAATCCATCGCCGGAGTCGAAAGAAGAAGCGAGCAAGATTTTCCGGCACCGGCAGGCGGATCGAGGAACGCGTCGGGAAGTGCACTGCCGCTAGGGTTTCAGAAGATGGAAAAAGAAGAGAACATTGCCGGGTGGCCAAGAAACAAAAGAGAATGTTTCAATTTCTTGTGCCTGGCAAGAACGAAAATGATGAAAGTTAGTGTTGGAAAAAGGAGCGCAAGGATGGCATCCGAAATTTCGCCGTCGAGAAGTGCCTGCAAGTGGCGTCGTTTTTGGGTTTTGCGGTTTGCAGAGACTGGAGAATCTCTTATTGGACGAGAGAGAGAATTGAGAGCTTGGCTTTCTGGAGAGGTATCGGAATCGTAACGGCAGTGTTTCGGGCTCTTTTTTGGGAGGAATTTGTATTTTATAGTGTTTTCGCTGTTTTGGAACCGGAATTGGCATAAAATTGATCTAAATATTTATAATTTTTTTATAATTAAATTTTAAATATTTTTATACTTTTTAAATTAATTTTTGAAGTCAAATTTTTATCTAATTAACATAAATTTTTTTAATAATTTTAATCATTGTTATAAAAAAATCGATTAAAATAAATTTCAAAAAAAATCTTAAATAAAAAAATATTTAAAATCTAATTATAAAAATATAAAATTATTATTATTATTTTGTATATCTCGCTTTTAAAACCGGTCTTAGTTTTGACGCAATGTAACCGTTGTGGACGGGGGAATTGACCAGAATACCCTCCCTCTTGAGCAAGCCTAGAGTCTAACGTGTTTCCGGTTTCTGGTCAAAGCTTCACTGTTATTTGCTCGCCAATCCATCAAAACATGCGTGGGCTGGGCTTGGAGTGGAATCCCCCTTTTTTCTTGATATATTTATTTTTAAAAAAGAATTGCAGGGCAATTTGGGGCACCGAAATTGTGCTATTTATTTATGAGGCATCAAAAATAGTGCTCTCTGATTGGTTGCTTTGATGCCTCTGACAAGGGAATATTAAGCTTATCGACACTTTAATATATTTAGAGGAACTCAGCCTATGATTCTAGGTAGATTGATTTTGTTTTTTTATTATTATTATTATTTTTTACAACACTAACAAATTGTATTATAATAGTGAAATTCATTAGTAGCAGCATGTGTGTCGTAGAAAAATCTTTTTTTTTTTTTGTTAATTAGAATCCGAATCCTAGATTTAAAATTAAAAATTCATGAGAATTTCTTGTGGTTGGTGGCGTAGAAAAAAAAATCATTCTCATACTTCTTGTCAATGGACTATTTGCGAGGAGGATGTGTGTAAGAGGCATTGGGTGGGTCCATGATCTAATTTCTACATAAAATCTCGAGTCGCTGTTGGGGATTTTCCGTTGGCACTACATATCCTGTGGAGGTGGGAATGCTACATCATCGTTTTAACTCAGTGGCAACTCCATAGCCAGTCTTGCATATATATTATGCGCATTGGCCTATTCCTAAGGCAGAACCTTGGAAAGATTAAATTAGATTCCGAATTTTTGAATGGCTTTTGTGGGACAGAATGCACAATCACATAAAAAAAAAAAAAAAGTGCTGGAGATGTCTTGGTGGGATATGAACGGGAGTCCAATGTCCGGTGACCCACATTAATTAGCTCCCAAAATGACTTTTGGATTGTTCAAAATGTGGGGAACGCCCATAACAGTGGGTAAGCTTGGAGTCTTCTTTTTGTTTAATCATAAAAGGTGTGCATGTGAGAGAGCCTACCAAACACGGGAAGAATTTCCAAGGAAGGGCCCCGCGACATGTTCACATTTTTTCTCTTGGGGTTCTGTCCACGGCTAGATGCTAAATGACAGAATAAATTTGTGTAGCTGGGAAATAAATTCAAAATATTTTTCGCGGAAGATCCTTTATTCTCTTTTATAAAAATTAATAGGATTACAACACTGAATAATTGAGTAAAAAGTTAATATGCGCAATTAAGGATACAAACAAAAATTTATCATTGCAGTCTCCACTGATTCTTTCACAGAGAATAAGAGTCAATCATCTGCTTAGAAAGCCACAGTTCTCTTTCCTCTCTCTCTCTCTCTCTCCTTCGCGCGCACACCAACACACAGAGTCAGAATGCTTCGGCAGTGCTGGATTATCATTGCAATACTTTGTGCAGCTTCAACTTTTTCAACAATCTTAAAAGCTGATAAAATTGTGGCTTTGCCAGGCCAGCCAAAGGTCAGTTTCCAACAATATGCAGGCTACATTACCGTTGATAAAGAGCAGCAGAGGGCTCTTTTCTACTACTTTGCTGAGGCCGAGACACAGCATGCTTCTAAGCCTCTTGTGCTTTGGTTAAATGGAGGTAAACCTTGTGCTTTGCTTTGTCCGTGGCTCTAATTGATTAAAACTAGTTAAAAAATCCTGGGTGGGTTTTGTAGGACCTGGCTGTTCATCTATTGGAGCTGGGGCTTTCTGTGAGCATGGTCCTTTCAAACCTACTAGAGGCATTTTGGTCCAAAATGATTATAGCTGGAATAAAGGTAAGCCCTTTGAAGATTATGATTTATAACCCTCACTCAAGTGAATTGTGGATTTAAGTGAACTAGATAGTCGGTAGTAGCATTCTAATTGTTGCGTGGTTCACAAAATGTCTTCTTTTTGTGTCCCTTTTTTTATTTCCTACAGAAGCAAATATGTTGTACCTGGAATCACCTGCAGGGGTTGGCTTCTCCTACTCTGCTAACAAATCTTTCTACACATCTGTGAACGACGAGAAAACAGGTCTTAGTGCATAAATATTTTCTCCATATAGTCCTGTCAACCATAAATCAACATATTGCTTATAATCTTACATTGATAATGGCTTAACTCCTCTACATGCAGCAAGAGACAATCTTGCATTTCTTGAACGCTGGTTTGAAAAATTCCCAGAACACAGAGGAAGAGATTTCTTCATCACAGGAGAGAGCTATGGAGGTGCTTCGTTTTCAATCGTACTTTGAACAATGAAGAATTTTTTTTTTTTTTTTTTTTTGTTGATTGACTGACAAAGACTCAAACTTCTTACCAGGACACTATGTTCCACAGCTTGCTCGACTTATTGTCCAATCAGGCTCGAAATTCAATCTAAAAGGAATAGCAGTAAGTAACTGAGATGTTCTTTTAAGGATGTACCTGCAGCAGCATCTGTTCCCATTAAGTAAATGACAATAGTAGCAAGCTTCCAACTTTTATGGCTGCAGATAGGGAATCCACTTCTTGACTTCAATAATGACTTCAACTCAAGGGCCGAGTACTTTTGGTCTCATGGACTAATATCAGATGAAACCTACGAAATCTCCACTGCTGTCTGCAACTACTCTCAGATAAGAAGACAGCATCAGACCGGCTCTCTTTCACCTGCTTGTGCTCGAGTAAGCAGTCAGGTCTCAAGCGAAATCAGTAGTTTCGTGGACACGTACGATGTCACTCTTGATGTTTGTTTATCGACAATTGAATCACAATCCCAAAAGTTGAATCAAATGGTAAGCAGGCTCCATTTACTTTGTTTCTCCCATTCATTAGTCTTTTGTTTCTTGCTTGGTGCTTCCAAATTTAAAATAGTAATTTGCCCAAGGCTAGTCTAATCTATAATGGGCAGGAACATGCAAGACAAATAGATGTGTGTGTGGAAGATGAAACAACGAAGTACTTGAACAGAAAAGATGTACAAGAAGCTATCCATGCCCAGCTTGTTGGGGTCAGTAAATGGACTGTCTGCAGCGAGTAATGATCTAATTGACTATATGGTCTACTGGGATTGTATAAATATAATACAATATTAACAATATTTTGGTCCTTTTTCCCTTGATGCATCTTTTTCACGATGACAGTGTCCTTGGATATGAGATGCAAGATCTAGAAATACCCGCCCTTCCCATTCTGGGAAGGCTTGTCCAATCCGGCACCCGGGTTCTCATCTATAGGTAACTTTGCACAATTCGAGTGGTTTCAGACATGTTTATCATGCAGTGGAAGTGACATTTATGCGAATTCAACAGTGGAGATCAAGATTCAGTTATTCCCTTGACTGGAACAAGGACACTAGTGAATGGGTTGGCTAAGCAGCTGGGACTTAACACCACTGCTCCATACAGAGCATGGTTCGAAGGAGAACAGGTAATGGTTGATTCTCCATCACATAGTTTTGTATGTTTTATTGTGTTTGCTAACGAAATTTAAACAATATTCCAAGTAGTAATTGACCTAAAAGTAATAAATTTACAGAACCTGATTTCATAAAAAAAAAAAAAAAGAAGGATTGAAATCTGGGGTTACTTACTGATGCCACACTCTCTCTATATATTGTTTCACAGGTTGCGGGGTGGACACAAGCTTATGGAGACACTTTAACATTTGCCACCATTAGAGGAGCATCTCATGAAGCGCCATTTACGCAGCCAGAAAGATCACTCGTATTGCTCAAGGCCTTTTTAGAAGGAAAGCTACTGCCGCAAACCCCACTGATTAGGAAGCCAATTAGTTGATAAAAGGAATGGGCTCAGTACTATTGTCAATTGTTTGCAGAGGCTGCTAATTTTCACTTCAGTGCAAAACTTGTTTATCAACTTGTCAACTCAATCATAAAAAATTAATGCACCAATATTCGAGCTAGAACTTTCAGGCTGCTACCTCGCACCATGGTAGAAGCAGTCCAAACGACTCTTCTTCTTCTTCTTCTTCTTCTTCTTCTAGTAATTAGACCGTCGGTTGATAAGAACAGTAATTTTAACAACTTAGCTGAAGAAATTGTTTAGGCCCATAATCTAGGGGGTTATTGGGTCTTTGTAGGCCTGGTTTAATCAAACTGGCCTTCGAGAATTTGTGCAGAGAAACCTACCTCCAAGACGATCCGATAACATTAAAAGGGGGGGGGGGTTCGCTTTGTATTAATGGAACGTAGAAGTTTATTTCTTCCGAGGAACATCTCAAGGGTTATTTAAACAAGAAGGAAGAGAGAGAGAGAGAGAGAGAGAAGAATCTAATAATTAAGAATTTAGACCTCTAATTTTGAATTATTGGGTTCTAACGTAAGAAAGAGATGTGTAAATTTTATAAAAATAAAAGAAAATTAATTTTATTACGTAATTTAGGTCCGATGAATTTTTTAATAAAAAAGATATTTTGATAATGGTCGAAATACCGCTCATCCTGGGCTGTTATAAAAGCCTTTAGTTCTATCTGGGCTGGGAATGATAGCCCAATTTGGGACAAAAGTTCAAGTTGAGAAACTGGTTTGGGCTTTCGGAGACAATGCATTCGAGAATTTCATTGTGTCTTCTTTTTTGCAAGGTAGATCATATTTCTCGGTTTTCAATTGGCATGGGTTATCATTACTACGTAATTATGCACATTTACATGGTCCAACTCAGAATTTAGCTCTAGTTTCAATCATACACAACAACACATAATGTAAAATGGGTAATTGAATTATAAAAGAAGAGGCGAAATGTTCCTTGATTTCATCAAAAATTGTAAATCCAACGTGTATTTGCTAGCGGAAGAAGGGAACAAAGGAAAGTGAGAACACCAAACAACTGGCTCACAGGCAGATAGGCAAGGTGGTCCATTCGCAACATGGCAAAAATCCCTCCACATGCTGTTCAAGATTCATAATTTTCAACAACAGTCGTCCATTCTCCACCATTTCACTTTCTTTCGTTTTTCAATTCTGGTTTCCTACAGATTACAGTTGGTAGCCTACAAAGTAATTTAATGTGAAAGCAGTATTGTTGCCAAAATTAACGAGTTTCCAAGATCTTTCTGCTTTTCTGATGTGATTAAAAATTGCTCTTAACATGATTATGTTTATGCACCACCAAACAGACCAAAAAGAAGGCTCCTATAAAAGTGAATTACTTTTTTTGAGACAGCTAGCTAGGCCTAATTATGGTTAAGTTGACCACCTAATTATATATAGGTAAGACGGATCCTAATATAAGATTATTATTAATAATTAACTTAGCCTAAATAGTTATTCGAATTTTAATTTAAAGGAGAGTCAGGAGTTCAACTTGTACGTCTTTATATTTTTTTACATAAATATATTTGCACTTCTGCAGTGTTTTCATACCTATTATTCTTTTTTTTTTTTGGTTAATATCTAACATGCTAACTGTTGATTTTTTTCGTGTTGAATAAAAAAATATATATATTATTAATGATTCTCATCGATGGGAAATCTGTTGCTGCTATTACCTGCCGTGACCTCACGCTGTCCTCAGCTAGGCAATTTACTTGGCGGACAATTTATTGCAAGGCAAAACGCAGCACTTGCACGCACAAATCAATTGTTTAATTAAAAGGATTGGAAGGTGTAGTCTAATCACAAGAAAGTTTTGTGCCTCGTTTTACTGAGAAATGTTGAGAGCCGTCGTAGTCTCACCGAGGGCAAAGACAAGCTAATAATGATTTTAGATCGCTGGCAACACAAGGAGGCACACAAAGCTTTCGTGTTTTAAGCAGTCTTATGAGCAGGTTTAGGCTTGCCTTAAAAACCCCAAAAAAAAAAAAAAAGAGGTGAAAAGTTTGAATAGAACTAATATTTCAAGTATTAAAAAAATGTCGTATTTAAACTAATTAATCTGCTTTGCAGGTAAGACGTTGGCAAATCCATGGACCATAGGCCTATCCCGTATGCCACTGATTTGCTCCCATGGGCAACAGACACGCACACGGCCAGAGCATGAAAGAAGAGGAATATCTCAATGACAAAAGCAAGTCATATATATGTATAGATGGGGCTCTGTAAGCATGATTAGCCATTAACAAGGATGGCAAAGTTTCTGAGCAGATAATGAGAAATCTCATGTAGCAGTACTCAATGTTCCAATAATGACTGTACCCGGACTTTGACCAAAAGGGTCTTAAAAAGCAGAGGTAGAAAGTTAAAAGCAAAATGATAAAAAGGAGAAGCGTTGCCCTAGCTAGTTGTTGCTTGCATATATGGCAATATATTCTTTGCCCTAATCATGCCGCGGATGTAATCATAACAACACTGCTCATCTATGTGGGATTTGATTTTCTTGCTTCTTGCCATGTAAAGGTGATGCCGTGCCACTCAATTATCATTTTACACCCTCTTCTCAACTTTGAGACATGGAGGAGGGTTTCCCGACAAATCTGTCAATATATACCCTTTTTCCTTGGGGGGGGGGGAGGATAGAAAAGTAAAAAATAATGGCTACATATTTAGACTTTAAAATTAAAGGTGACCTTACAATGTTGAACATACATACAATTATATTGGACCGTCACATTGTGGAGAGATGCATCTTTGTATTGGGTCCACTTTGACATCTTAATCAGTTAGTGGTTGTCATTCTTGTCAAATTATGCAGCCGTGGCATTAATTATGGTCATTGACCTTAAGGTGTATTATAGGCCAGTTTGTTTCTTACCCCTGTAATTTTGTTGCCAAGAAGTGACAATATATCCGTCTCAATCCACATTTGCGGCTGCCAAAGGAAGGTTAGAGAAAGTAGCCCACTGTAATCCGGAAGTTACCTCGGGAGAAGGAGGAGCGTTGACTTTGATAGCCTTAACAAGGCTAGGTAGCAGACTGATGGGGATGTATCTGTATCTGTACAACGTGAGTCACTTCTCGTTAGTGAGAAGCTAAAGCTGGAAAAGAGTTTTTGTTCAATTTTTAACAATGGTGCCCAAGGAACTTTGTGAAAGCTTTTCCGGGGTTCCTGCATTGCCCTCGGGGACATCTTCGGCGGAAGGGTCAGTGAGTTGGGCTAACTTCCTCTCCGTGGCATGTGGTGCTTGAACTGTACTATACACACCTCGAGGGATATTCTCAAATACCAATAGGCGTGAACTTTCTTTGGCAAAACAAGTCAAAAACCCAAGAAAGCAATTAAGCCTCACTACCCAAAGTTGGGATCTCTTTCTTTCTTTTTAGATATACAAAAAAATAAAAATAATATATATATATATATATATAATTAAAAAATTAAATTATAATTTTAAAATTTATTTTAAATTAATTTTTTGCTAAAAATAATTAAAATCGATAAAAATCATACTTGATCAAATAAAAATTATTAATCAATTAATTATTTTATATTTAAAAAATTAATTAAAAAGGAATTTTTAAAAATAAAAAATTAAATAAAAATATTAAAAAAGTAAAAATTTAAGATTAATTTTTAAAAAAATATTTTTTTGTCCTTTTAAAAAAGATAAGAGTAGGCCATTCGTGGGGGGATCTGTACCGTCCGCTGTAAAAAAACAAAATCTAGTGATCACGATAATTAATTGCACCCCTCGATTTAAATGGCATCGTACCTACAGTGTCCGTAAAACTTGTGTCTTCCAAGCAAAGCTCTGTTTTTTAAAGACCAAGAGAGTTGGGGATATCACTTTCTACTTTCAGAGCGGGAAATTTAACAACGTCACTGTCTCTCCATCTCTCTCTCTCTCTCTCTCGCTCTCTAAGCCAATGCTTTTCTTCTGAAATATGGGCTCTGAAATCAGTAACAAAAATAAATTCCCAACAACACCATCTGGAATCTGTTTCCTTTTAAAACCCAGCGGCAAATCCTATGCATTTTGACTCCCGCTACACATTGACTCTGCCTCTTCCTCAAACTCCGAGGCTTCTCAACAAACAGCCAAAAAGTTTGATATTCCAACTCCCAAAGCCAAAAGGAGAAATCCCCAGTTTCCATTGATCAAACTACAAGACCCTACCTTGCGCCTTTCTCAAAGGAGAGGGAAAAAGATAGGATCTTTCTTGAAAGCATTGCATGCCATGAACTGGGTGACAAGAAAGAACCAGATGGGTCTCAGCAGAGAGCTGGCTTGCTTATCTCTTCTCCTGTTGATAATGTCACAGTCAGAGGTTGCATGTTATGCTAGTGGGTATGGAAACTTCAACAGATTCAAAGGTGGGTCTGGTAACTCTGGCTCTGAAATGAGTCATGTTACCAAATCCAACAGTGGTGACTTCAAAGGCAATGCAGATAAAGAAGCTGATGAAATTTTCGGTGCTGCAAAGAGGAAAGTCTATACAGGACCAAATCCTCTTCACAACAGATAATTTGAACATTAGAGTTACCAAGCCTGAATTCAGTTTCTGCCATGAGTTTTTTTTTTTTCCTCTCCCCCTTTTTAACTCTGTTTTATTTGTTTCTTTTTCTTCCCCATCTTCTTTTCTCTTCTTTATTTTATTTTATTTTATTTTATTGAGCATTTTTTATGCTTGAAGCTTTTGCTGGACCCTTCACAGTGATGGTTCAGGTAATCTTACAGATGTAAATGAGAGATTAGGTTTGAGATTTTTGTGGAGGAAACGTGCATATATTTGTTGAAAGTTACAAGGAAGAAATACATAAGCATGGAATATGAATGCCATTAATGTGGTTGTTGGTGCTATCAATTTTTGTCTGCTTTAGTCTTCTCTTAACCCTTTCAAAATCGAGAAACAGTTTTGTGTCTAGGCTGGATATTATTACATATGTTTAAGGCTTTGCACGCTCGTGAGCATGTGTTTGTATATATCCACTTTTATATGTATGTACATGTGAGCCTGTATACCTCCGATTGGCTACTAGAAAAACTGCATCCCACTTCCCAGGACTAAAATTATGCACTACAATGATACAAGGATCTGCTAACTTTGCCCATCATTTGTCTAAGTTAACATTTTGCCCACGTTTTCTTCCTTTTGCTTTCGTCTTCATCCCTTTAATCCTTAATCCTCATTCAACAGAGATCTTTCTTTTTGCCCGCATAGTCTTACTCTCTTCCGGCGAGATAATAGGGAGTCCACGTTGGAGACGCGAAAACAAAAAGGCTAACATGAACTACAAAATCAAATCAATGGAATTTCTTTGATATTAAAAGAATTTTGGTTGCAACCCATGTAGGCAAAATGTGGGAGGAAACAGAAACATAAAAAGATCAATTTATAAAACCACGTAAATTGTACGAGGAAACCCGGAATGAATCAAGAGTTGGGAATACCGGAATGGTTTTGCACACCAACGATCGAGCTTGCTAGAAGAGCATTTTAATTTTAAAGTTTTGGCCGTTGTTTATTATTTTTCTTTTTCAAATCAGCGACATGCATGAAGATCTTGAATATCTAATGCTACTGAATTTCTCTATGTTTTAAGGTACGGTGGATCCAAATGGCCATCACCCAAAACATTTTCTGATATGGACAAACTGCTTGCGAACTGAAATAGATGTGCTTTTTTTTTGGAGTTTTGCCGTCTTAAGAAGGGAGAATAGTAGTCTACTAGTGTGCCATCGTCCGAGGCTTACTTGTTTGGAGCTTTTTACCAGAGAAATATTGTAATCAGAAAAGTGGGGCAATAGTGATTTGTCTACAGCCATCCTATCACCATTAATTTGTGTCTTGCATGATTACGTAGCAGGACCCACAGGACCGTAGGTTTGCTTGTGATCCTCCCAGTGCCCATTGCCTGGTGCCGGGCCCGCTGTATGGGCAAGGCAACCCCTTTTCTTGTATTTATTTGCACGTCTATTTTTCCTTTTAATTAAATATCAATGGCGAGTGTCTCAATTATCCGTCCGAGACAAAAACAAAAACAAAAAACAAAAAACAAAAAAAAAAAAAACGTAACAGTTCACGTAGTGAGAGATTAATTTCATAGATTATTCCCAGTCACTGGATGTAAATTCAATTTGGGAGCCTAGGAGTTTAGTTGTTTTTTTTTCTTTTTTGTTTTTTTTTTTGTTGTTTTTTCACTTTCGAACTATCTTTGTATGAGTGGTGAAAAAGGTAAAACTCTGCAAGGATCTAGCGAGTTCTTGTCTGCATAATACTGACGGAAGAGGAAGGGGGAGACGCCAACCAACGAAAGAGTCTGCCCGACAAGAACCGAGAACGATGAAAGCTGCTGAGGTCTGTACAGGGCATCTGCTTGAGAACTAAAGCATTTGGCCCCCATCAAATTTCAAAGGATACATGACTGATACAAGTGACATGACTGATACAAGCGAGTGCTGCTGCCTCACGAATAGGGAGACAAACTCATGCTGCACATATGTCAAGCTATCAATCCGCAGATTTTGTGGGGGACCGCTTGTGAAAGTGTTTGAAGGAGGGAGATTAGTAGTCAGGACTCTAATCTGCTGCAAATGTTCGCTCCTGCCAACGATCATCTCAATTATTGGATCGAGTGACTTTCTCTAGAATTGCTTGATCCAACAGTTAAAAGGTGGCCATTCGCATCTGCAGATGTTCGCACACAACCAATTTCATTTCTCTTTTTCTATACTAGTTACAAGGGCAAGGCACGCTAGAAAAATACATCACCCTTGTTGAAAATGACACGTTCCTACAACGTTGACTCCAAGTTTATATAGTCTCTCCAGGCACAAAGGGTTGTAAATTAGATAATAATCCTAAAATTTACCATCTATTTTTTGTCGAATAAATGTAGGATAACAAACAAATTTTGAAGAGAAAATGAAATCAAACACTCTATACCAGAGAGTAAATATCATCGATTTGTACCTCTTCTGTTTCGCATTAATTAGGCCTGAGAAGCAACCAAATAAGTTAAATGTTCACTTCAGAAGCTGTATCGAGACCACGGACAGAAAATTCAAAGGGACAAGACTGGAAAACTCATGTTCCCTACCCCGGGTCTAAGTAGACGCTCAATAAGGGACCAGTATCCTATGACAGTTTTGACGCGGACTCGGCTGCAGAATCTGCAAGCCATGACCAATTATTCGGAAAACCATTTATTTGAAAAGATGGAAGGCAAATGCAATATACATCAACGCATGTGCGTGCATTGTCACAGCATAGGCGTTAGTCCATGGTACAGCTTTAATTTCAAAATAGGTGCAACATGTCATTTTCGATGGTAATACAAAATAATGATCTTATCCATGATTTTTCAGTCTCAACGATTGGTCCAATTGAGAAGCATTTGTGCGTGCCACTTAGCAGAAAGGTAGACTTGTTATGCCATGTACAAACTGGTCCCCAGTACCACCTAATTGGGAACCTAAAAAATAATCATGATTTACCTTGCATCAAGGAATTCAAGATTTATGTGCTTCGTTCAATACTTGAACACTCAAACGAAAAGATAACCTTGTACCTACCAAGTGCTCAGTGGAGAAAGGTCATGAATCCACCAATTTGGTAAAAATTCATGGTCAGAACCCAAGAAAGTTATCAATAGATAGATATATTTTGCCTCAGACATCAAATACAAAGAGGGACTCGTGAAGAAAAGATTTTGGATCTAATATCCTACTAGTTGGCAACAAAAACGACAAAACTTTAATACCAAATTTAATTGAGGTCAACCATCTCCTATTGTTCTAAACCCTATTTAACCAAAGATTCCCCAGGTAGCTTAAATCATCATCTCCCCCTTTCCCACCATTAACCTAGATTTTTTCACCTCGCTTAATGTCCGCATCAATGCAAATTTATGGAAACATTAATATCTAGGAAGAGGGAACAGGCCGGAAAATCAATCTCCCTTAAAGTAATGAAAGGCATATTGATCGCATAATATTTAAAATTGTTGCCTATTAACTATTAATAATTTTGCAGTGTCCCATATCACATGAACTGCACGGATTCTTCTGGTTTTCCCTTTTTCTAAGGTTTCCAATAAAGGGCCAGTAGCAACAAGCTTGAAATTGAAATTATATTCTTACATACATATTGCCACATTCAAAACTACGATTCAGATCAACATTGTTTTATTTTTCTTGGTTTGTAGGATCAACATTTATTCTATCTCTTAAAAAAAGCAGTCTATCACCATAGAGCATTGCATAATGGTAGCAATGTGGCAAATTGCACATGCAAAATAAGAGAAACTATAAATCTGTAGAAGGTAAAATGGAGGAAAAATTACCTTTTATATATTAGTACTTTGAGCATGCGTCCTTAAGGCAACACTTCTAGTTGGCCCAGGCAATCAGAAAACAAGAGATACAATTGTGTTCCATGGTAAGGATCCTCCAGCTGTAGCGCCTTACAGTTTGGAGCCATGAGCAGTGATTTTGCTCAAGGCTATTGCAGTCTTTGAACCAGAATGGCGTCCCAAATGCATGCATATAAACTTACCTGCCGAAATGATTTTTTTGAGATCTACATTGGTCTTGACTCCAAGACCATTAAGCATGTAAACCACATCCTCAGTAGCAACATTCCCAGAAGCACCCTTAGCATATGGGCATCCTCCTAGACCAGAGACTGATGAATCAACTGTTTTTATCCCCATCTGCAAAAAGAAATGAACCATATAATGTTAAAAACATTTACTTAGAATGTTGTATTGAAGATGCTAAAGACTTGAAATAGTTCTCCAAAACAGAAAAGGAGAAGAATTTGATATTAGAAGGGCAACTATGCTGAGGGTTTTATCTCAACCTTCCCAAGAGTTGGTTTTGTAGTCAGTTTAGGGGCATAAAGAACTACCAATCTGACTAATTACCATTATGGCTTGTTATAAACATTAGCAATGAGAACCCACTGGCAGAGAAATGTCTTCAACAACATTAGGTCAGTGTACTGAGGGTCCAGGTAGTTGCCCTTACTAAACAGGAGGTCAGGGGTCTCAAGTCTGGCTTTCTACTCCCCAAGTAATATGGAGAGGGAGGAAACATCTGAAATATATGGAGAGAGAGAGAGAGAGAGAGAGATGAAACATATTAAACAAAGAAAAGCTGACTGCAGAAAATTAATTGACAAAGGAAGCACCTCCATGAGTAATGCCAGTATAAAAAAATACCAGGTTCATGTCTTGACTTTATTTACTTGTTTCCAAGCAAGGGAAAGACAAAAGAATTGCTTACTTGGAGTGATGCAAGAATGTTTGGAAGAGCTTGCCCATAAGTGTCATGGAAGTGTACAGCAAGCTTATTGACAGAGATAATGTCGGTAACAGCTTCAAGCATTGGAATGACAGTACCTAAGCAAAGAGAAGTCAGAAAGAAACCAAATCAAAAGCTAGCACAGAAAATTAGACAGGTTTGCCATTCTTTTTTTCCCCCTTATGATGATTACCATGGCGATTATCCTGTTTTGAGTTACAAATCTTATAATTAAAGCTTCAGGACAAATATGAGATTCCCAACTATTTCACACTTTAGATACACAACAATTGTCACAGGTAACACAGAGAAATGAAATCAGTGATCTTTAGCTATGATGAGAGGGTAGCCTCAGACATTACCAGGAGTACCAACACCAATTGTATCGCCAAG
Organism: Bruguiera gymnorhiza; assembly: GCA_020883675.1. NCBI lineage: Eukaryota > Viridiplantae > Streptophyta > Magnoliopsida > Malpighiales > Rhizophoraceae > Bruguiera > Bruguiera gymnorhiza. Next base: position 2,268,889 of record JAIRCJ010000302.1, read on the forward strand.
GCTAATCTCATAGCAGCCCATATCATAAAGTTGTCTAGCCACATGTGCAACTTTTGATGGAGATACTGTTCCTTCTACTGGACACCCCACAACACAGGATATATATCTACTAAGTGCAAAAGGCAATTATTTTGTCAAATTACCAGAGTAATCCAAACCATTTGTACATGAAACCAGAATATGTGCCTTTGGAGAGCTTGAGAAGCTTCAGAATATCATTGAATACCAGAAAATTGTCTTTAATACACTGTACATTATGTGTCTCATTTTGCTAGAACAGGAAAGATTAAAAGCAAATGTAAGAAGCATATAATGGATGGAAGCACAGAGGCATACCCACGAACAGGAATTGATAACTTGCAAGCAGCAAGGGCAACATCACGGTAACGAACAAGACTATCTTCAATGCTACAATTTATGTTTGACTTTGAAAAAGACTCTGAAGCTGAGGCAAAGACAGCCACTTCCTTGGCTCCAGCCCTAACTGCAAGTTCAAAACCCTAAAAGAATTTAAAAGAAAAAGAAAAAAAAAACAAAAGTATCAGCAACTCCCTCTCCACAAGTTAAAAGCAGTTTATGATCACATAGCTTTCTAGTTCAGAAAGCTTACTTTCAGATTAGGAGTTAATACTGGAAATTGAGTAGCTTCAACATCTTTAATTGCTTCCATTACATCCTTTGCATCTGCAAGCTTTAATCAACAAAATATCTATCAGAAGCACAATACCACATAATGTTTTGGAGGAAGTATTGCTTCAAGGAGAGTGAAAACAATATCAACCCAAAAAAGACTGTACCAAACATATATACATACATACATATATATATATAATAAAAAACACCCAAAAAGATCTCTAGAACAGAGCCAAGAGCAGGAGATGCCAAATAATATATAAGAATCCAGAACAGTTATAAATCGTTTTTATTACTATTATTATCTATAAAGAGAAAACTACAAACACAAATCTTCAGATGACAAACGAAGAATAGAATAACTTTTAAGTAAAAGTATGTAGATAAAGCACGATGGACCAATCTTCATTTTAGTGAACAAGGAAATTCATGAAAACTCCTTTTAAGCATAAACAAACAAATACAAAATACTTGCAGGTAACTTTGATTATTTCATGTTCCTAAATTATCCTCACACCTGTGGTACCCACTTTGGGGAGACAAAGCTTGTGGCTTCAACAACACGCAACCCTGAAGAAGCTAGCATTTTGATCAACTCAATCTTTACAGCAGTTGGTACAATCTCCTTCTCATTTTGCAATCCATCCCTGGGACCAACTTCCACTATTTTCACATGGTCTGGAATGTTTCTTAAAAGCTGAAGCAAGAAGAACTGCATTAGAAAACAACTGAAAATAGGCTTGTGTCAAATATATTACTTACTGAAAAAATCAAGATATATATATATGTTAACGAGGAAATCGCTCACTCTGCTAACTTGTGTCAGCAAACAAGCTGAATGCTAGACTCAGACTCAACCTCTTACGTATCATACACTTTAAGGAAGGACTTAGTCAAGGAACCAAAGATCAGATGGGATGTGAATGACAATATGGTTTCCTCCATTTCTCTTTCTATGCTGAGATTTTCACACAATAAATAAATTTAAACATGTGATTGAACATGTGCTTACATCGTTGTGTGTGTATGGGAAAGGGAGGTTGTACAAAATTTATTCACCTTATTCGGTAGTTTGTTTCTGGAATCATCGTTGCAATGTGAGCTATAATGACGACTTAACAAGATCCAAGAACCACAAACATGATGACCTTCCATATAGCTCCTGGTTAACCTTACACGTGTCTGATTCAAGAAATTGCCCCAATATACATTTCCTCTATGCCTGCTCCAAAGCACAGCCCCTTTTGTATCACTGCCAGGAAGACAGAAGAAAACTCAGGGATTATCCCACTTGAGACTAGAAAGCAATTAACAGGGTCAAAGGCAATCATTAACTAAGAACATGTACTTTCTCAAGAATTAAACAGAATTTAACAGAAAAACATTACTCATATTCTCAAGCAGCTCCAGATCTTAGAAAGATTTAGAAAGAAAGAACAATAAAATGGGAACATGATTGTTCACACATGGCAAAGGAATATAATTATTAAACAACCTAACCTGAATGACAGAGATAGAGACAAATTTATAGACTTCTAATTCCAATCACATTGAACAACTAATTTTTCTTCTTGACAGGATTTCCGCAGAGATTAGAGCTTGGATCTTTCTTTCTTTCATTCACCCTTCGCTCCTTATTTCCTTCTTTCTTCCTTCTTGCCCCGAGAACTTTGTTCCCGAGGCAAGGCAGCACCAATTACTGATTAAAATACCGTAAAATCCGCATTCTCGAATTGAAAGCCAAAACCCCAAATCATTGCGATGAACTGACAGCTTCAAAGTCACTTGTATACAACAAAGTAATAATCTTTGGACAAAAAATTTCAAAAAAAAACAATCCAAATTAAAAAAGAAAACTAAACAGGGTATCATGCAGTTGCGGAATATAATTATCAAGAATCAAAGAAAGCTGCTGCTTTATGAGAACAATAACGATAAAAGATGACGCTTTACTTGGGACCTTTGGAAGAGCTTCTTTGGGAGGAGAAGTGACGAGGAGACGCTCCCATCTCTTTTTCAGCAGCCATGGCCTCCAATTTGAGTGAAAAGACGGAGGGGCGATTGGATGGAACGAGAGCCCGGCTGAGGGATAGCTTGCGAAAAGACATCATCATCCAAAGAATGCACCGCAATTACCTTTGCCTCCGCAATTTCAAACAGACGATTCCCCCTTTTCTCATCGTTGTCTTACTATTTCTTGTTTGTATGCAGTCAAGACACTTGAGCAGAGTTAGGGTTTGAATTATTGTTTACCGCCAGGGAGAGAGAGAGAGAGAGAGAGATTGAAACCGAAGAAACGTAGAAGATACTCGCTGGAATTTAACAGTAAAATAACAACCTCGATTTTAGTTTACAGATATCCACAATTTTTTTTTTTATAATTTTTCCTGACATTTATTTAACTTAAGACCGATGATGGGCGGTGAAATTGGTTCGGACAAATCTTGTTATTGTTAAGATGATGGGCTTTCCTTTGCACGTGACATGTCCGTGTTGGGGTTGGATTGACTCTCCTTCCTTCCTCTTTACTTCATAGCGGGCTTTTCCCCGTCGGTGTTGAATTTCCTTTCGTTGAGGGCTTGATTAACTCTGAAATTTATGTAGGACGTATACTTGATATGGGCCCCTAAAAGATAGATTGAGAAAAAAAAAAAAAGATGAGAATGGTGAAAAGTTTTAAACTTTTTCTTTTCTTTTTTTTTATGAGATTATTTTTAGAGGTAATGCAGCTGTAACACATAGAGAAAGAAAGTTTAAGTCGGTTTGAGTCAGTTTGATTCGACAAGAAATCCATGGTTCTTTTGGAAACTTGATGAAAGAATCGGAACTCTTTTCTTTTTGGGTGGTGGGGGGGGGGGGTTTGGTCTCTTCCTGAAGTTTACAACGGTCACAAATGCAGCTGTCGTTGAAACGCTGGACATCCGCCCATAACAAAAACATATATCGAAAATAAGTGGATGAATTGAGACGCTGTTGTTCAAGGATATAAAAGACGAAGTCTGCCGATGAGTGAGTTGTTGGGGATGAGTCTGGAATTTAAAGTATTTGGGTGAATGGCAAACATTTTCTTATGGATGTTTACCCAATTTAATTAGGTTTTTCCGTTTTATTTTTTATTTTTTCCCCTCTTTCGGTTGAGTCTAAGTAATATGGAATGGGGTGGGAGTGGGATGAGGCTTTCATAATTGGGAGGAGGAAAGTTAAAGTATATCTTCAACATCTAAACCCCCCCCCCCAAAATAAATAAATTCCACAGAACTAATACATTCATAATATTATCATTTTCTTCACAATATTCCCTTTTTTTGGCACAAGAAAATGATAATATTATTTGACAAAAGACTCTAGTTTTCTTGTTTTTTGTGGTCCTCAAAGACTTCCAAGTTTTCAATTCGAAAGAAAATGGATATTTGCGGCCCCCCTTAATAAAGTGACCCACTTCACAAGCGGCCCAAATATAAATGGCTGTCGGCTTTAGCACTGTAATTTCAAAATATATACCCCATACCCACTTATAAGAAGACTCAAAAAAAAAAAACAGCTACGGTCATTATCAAAGCAAAGGTTGAAATACAATATACGAACACGCGGTCAAATGGAAAAGGCCCATGAAATGATGAAAGAACCTAATTCCGTTTCGACCAAACTAATCCCAAAACTATTGGTTGTTCGGCTGTGGAAAAAAGCTCGAGATTTGTTCCGCGGAAAGCCAGAATATAAGGGTTGATGTTGAAGTGGAATGTTGGATATGAGCAATGACAAGTCAATTCGATTTGATCGATCGCCAACAAAAGCCCCCCCCCCCACATCCCCTCATTTTTATTTTTTTAAAATTTTTTTTTATTTTGCCGATGATAGAGGACAGAGGGCGACAAAATGATTTAGGAATATAATGTTTGGACCACCTTGAGTTGATTTCATTGTACACACTCATGTAACATCTTCTAGGCCAGGCGGGTTTTCATTTCTGAGTGGAAAAGCATTGGGACCCCTTTGCGGGTCTGGTAGCATGTCATAAAAGTGGAAGCGAGCTTCCCGGGTGAGTTCTTTTTCTGTCAGCTCCAGTGCAATTCAATTCCAACCAAATAAACGACCTAACCATCATTCAATATATCACTAACCTGCCAACAAATGTTCTTTTCAAAGGTTGAAGGAATGGTATAAGTGAACCCCGGGGGGGGGGGGCAGTGGAAATTTGGCGCCAGTTTGAACATGTACTTGCTCGCTCTAATTCCCATATGCTGGTGGGATCCAATTAGGAGGAGGACTTCTTCTTGGCATTACTAATTAACAGAAGAGATAAATAAACCATGAACTCGTAATCTTGTTGTTACACAAAACTCGCCGTTTGCCGTTGATTTTGCATTTTTTATTTTGTGTCGATCTGTCTTACGTTAGCTTCTAGGATTGCAAGAACATAATTGGTATGGGGTGCTTCCGAAATGTCATGCGAAACAACAAAAATCCTACTATAAGTTTTGGAGACCTACGAAGAAGCGATGATTATTGATTTCCATACGAGTCGACTAAAAAGTGTCAATAATATTTGTGCATAAGACATTACTCAACAAATTCGTATTGAAAGGGCGAAAATGGTGGGTGATTGCCCATTTCAGCGCATATAGAAACCATATATAAAATGTAATACACCAAAACTGCAACGAAAAATCAAAGTAACCCACCCCCGAAAAGAAAAGAAAAAACAATAAAGAAGGAACTGGGCCACCTGTTACACATATGTAAACAATGATAACAAGTCAAGTGCTGCGCATGGAGCTGTGGCGGATTCAGATTCCTTTCTCGGATGCTGCTATCATTCCAGCATTTGTGGGCATTATGCTCCTCTCATTCCTCTTTTTTTTTTTTTTTTTAATTAATTTTTGTTTCTTGTTTCTGCTCGTGATCTTTAGGCTGTTGTAACGTAATTTTCATGTCTATTGCCCTCTCTAGATCTCCCTCTTCTTGCCACAATGTCAGAAGCCGGAAGGAATTGTCTATTGCCATTGCCCCATTCCTCCGGCCAAATGCACAAGCATTCTCCTTCATGCATGTGACGCTTTTTTTTTTGGAGGAACTTCATGCACGGGACGCTAACTATTCATAATGTGTACGTGTATATTGGAAATTGTACCAAAAACTGTTGACAAAGTAATAGAATCTTGCTGGTAATAATTTCTTTATGCATGGACGCGAAAATTCGCTAAGCAGAAACTAATAATGTTGTAATGAAGTCGCCCCATCTTCGTAATAAAAATAAATTTTGTAGAATAATCAGCTTCCGACGTACTTAAGCATGAATTCATAAGCATATTGGCCGTTGCTAGAGGCTTCAACAACTCTTGAATGGCATCAAAATTATAAAATAATACCAAAAAGGAATGGGTTCGAAAATATTATGGAATCGAAATGATTTCCGAGATAAGTTTTAACTACATTTTACAGTACACTGAAAAAAAAATAAAAAAGGGGTCCAATATTAAAACAGAAATTTCCTTCCGGAGAGGGAAAATAAGAAATATCAAATATATTTTTCATACGAAAGAAAGACGATAATAACTGGAAATGAGCAAAGTTAAAAGCAGTTAGCATGAGGCTTAAGGAACCTGAGACAGATGAGAGAGGAGAGAATCTTTTGAAGCACTCTTTTAGTTTTTGTTTTTTGGTTTTTTTTGGGTGTTCATGTAACGTGCTTCCCGTCCCTTCTTTCCCTGCTTTCCTTTTCTCTGTGATCTGCTGTTTGGTCATTTCCCTCTAATTCGCTTTCTGCATTTCTCTCTCTTATTAAGAACAAGTGAACTCCATTTTTCTCTCAGCCGGAAAGAGATTATAACAAAGCTTGTCAAAAGACTGCAACTTTTATTTCTTTGTCTGCCATTAGTAATCCCCTGCAGACAGACTGTCCTCCCACTCTCTCTCTCTCTTTCTCCCTCTCTCTCTCTGTCTGGTCTCCAACTGGCCTGATTGGATTTTCCTTTTTTTGTCAAGCTACCTTCTTTCCGTTGTTTTCTTTGTTTCCTATCTTCGAAGTTGGTATGCAATTGGGTTGATTTTTGTAGCTATTTTCTCCATTTGGCAGTCCCCTGGTTCTGTCTTGCAAATTCTTCAAAGATAACCCTTTTTTCCCGTTTCTGTGGTGGTTCTTGTAGGAGAGAAGACGAAGGACAATCTGACAGAAGCTGAGGGAAACTTGTATAACCAGCAAATTAAGACCGTCTGGGTTTTGATCATTCGGTTCCTTTTTCTCATCTGGGTTATCCTTGAAACCTACCAAAACCCCTCATTAGGCTCATCTCAGAATCCTAAGTCAGAGTAGCGAAAATGATCAGTAGCGTAGACCTCTACCATGTTCTCACAGCCGTCGTGCCACTCTACGTGGCCATGATCCTAGCTTATGGCTCAGTGAAATGGTGGAAGATATTTAGCCCCGACCAATGCTCAGGAATCAATCGATTTGTTGCTCTCTTTGCAGTGCCTTTACTTTCTTTTCACTTCATCTCCACCAACAATCCTTATGCTATGAACTACAGGTTCATTGCAGCGGACACCCTCCAAAAAGTCGTAGTCTTGGTGGTTCTAGCCATATGGTCAAGAACTAGCTCAAGAGGCTCCCTTGAATGGTCAATCACTCTCTTTTCCCTTTCTACTCTACCAAACACTCTGGTTATGGGTATCCCTTTGTTGAAGGGCATGTATGGAGAGTTCTCAGGGAGTCTTATGGTCCAAATAGTTGTCCTCCAATGCATAATATGGTATACATTGATGCTGTTTCTGTTTGAGTATAGAGGAGCGAGAATCTTGATCAGTGAACAGTTTCCCGACACTGCTGGGTCTATCATTTCCTTTAGAGTTGATTCTGATATCGTCTCTTTGGATGGCAGAGAGCCATTACAAACTGAAGCTGAACTTGGTGAAGACGGCAAGCTCCACGTTACAGTGAGGAAGTCAACTAGTTCGAGATCAGAAATCTTCTCTCGCAGATCCTATGGCCCAAATTCTGGCCTATCACTGACTCCTAGGCCATCTAATCTAAGCAATGCCGAGATATACTCTCTCCAATCTTCAAGAAACCCAACCCCGAGAGGCTCAAGCTTTAACCACACCGACCTCTACTCAATGGTGAATGGAAAGAGCGCTACCAATTTGAGTCCAAGGCAGTCAAACTTTGGAAACTTGCCATTTGACGAGGAAAATGGAGGTGTTGGTGTGTTTGGAAGCGTTCCAAGGGCAAACGGGAGTGCTTATTCTGCCCCACCAACCGCTGGCATCATTTCTCCTGGGCCCAAGAAGAAGGCAAATGGGGCTGATAACGGAAAAGATTTGCATTTGTTTGTTTGGAGTTCAAGTGCTTCACCTGTTTCCGAAGGTGGGATCCATGTATTTAGGGGAGCCGATCATGGAAATGACCTTAGTGGGGCAGCTCGCCAAAAAGGTATAACAATAACCAATCTTTTGGCATTATTGTTATCTGGGGTTTTGGGGTCTCGGTTGTTTCATGAATCATGCAAATTGTTATTGTGATTAGATTTCATTGAGCAAATGACTTTCGGAATGTTGTGTTTGTTGGGAATAACTGTATTTGTCTTGTGAAGGTGGGGTTTTTGGATTGGATGGGCCTCTTTGGCTCCTTTTCTGTTTGTTGTGTGGAGTTTGTTGGGTTTTGTTTGTTATGTCTGTTCATTTTTCTTTTGTTCACTTTATATAATTTAGCTTGCCTTCAATCTATTATGGGCTTATCCTTGATGGCTTACCAAACAGAGTCCTCCATTTGAGATTTCCTTTTTCTTCTATTTTTATTGAAAAATGTTAGTAATATTTTTTGTTATGCCCTTTTCTTGTTTATTGCTAGCGATAGTAATGTTCTCTTTTATTTAAATTTAAATCATTACCCATCCTACTATAGGATTGATCTTCCTGCTTTGCGAAACAGAGTACTCTGCTTCATTCTGTTTACATTTGCTCAATCATTGAGGTATTAACACATTCTCACGTTGATGTTTAGACTATGATGAGCATGGTCGAGATGAGTTTAGCTTCGGCAATAGATCTGCGGCAGATGGAGTCGACAGAGAGGGACCAGTCCTTTCCAAGCTTGGTTCAAGCTCCACAGCTAAGCTCCATACGAAGAATGGTGCTAATGGTGAAGCCAAGCCAACTGCCAGGCCACCTGCCAGTGTTATGACAAGACTCATTCTGATTATGGTTTGGAGAAAACTTATCAGGAATCCAAATACTTATTCCAGTCTCTTTGGCCTTACCTGGTCCCTTGTCTCATTTAAGTATGCCCAACCATAGAATCCATCCACCCTTCAGTTTACATCAATTTTTATGGTTTTTTTATTTTTTATCAACAACGCAAATTTTGAATTTTACAGATGGAACATAGTGATGCCTGCAATTATTGCTCATTCGATATCCATTCTGTCTGATGCTGGTCTTGGCATGGCTATGTTCAGTCTTGGTAGGCTTGTTATCCTAATCCATTGAAAGATATCTTTTTGTTTAGCATAATATGCTTGCTAATTGGAAATTTCTTGTGGAATTACAGGTTTGTTTATGGCTTTACAACCAAAGATAATTGCCTGTGGAAACTCAATTGCTGCGTTTTCCATGGCTGTTAGGTTCCTCACAGGTCCTGCAGTCATGGCTGCCGCTTCAATTGCAATTGGTATAAGAGGAGTTCTGTTGCGCATAGCCATAGTTCAGGTGTATAGCTGAATAAAGATTTCAATATTACCACATCACATTTTCTCATGATGAGCCATAACATTTTTCCGTTGAATTTTCAGGCAGCTCTTCCACAGGGGATTGTCCCTTTTGTCTTTGCAAAGGAATACAATGTTCATCCTGATATATTGAGCACTGGGTTTGAAATCTAAAACCCTTTTCTTAATTCCTGAAATATCTCATGCCTGTATTCTCAAATGTTGATGCATTTACAGGTCTCATCTTCATGGAATTAAGCTATAGGAAGAAACACCTTGTGGTCCTCTAAGCACGTTCTAACTTTCATGTATATATAATCATATAGATGTTTGAGCAAAAGGTGTACTGTGTGATCATAGATGTTTATGCAAAGGTGTGCTCGGTCATAGCCTATTGGCATCTATTAGCTGTAGGCTGCAGCTACCGTATATCATTAGAATACCTGCACACCTCCTGTAGGGATGTCCAACTTTCTTCTCTGCAATCATGGCTGTTTCTTTAAGGTATTTCTTATGGTAGAACGGCGAAGGGGTAAGCATGCATTATCTTTTGGCACACAGCACTGTATTTGCTCTTCTAGACAGAAGCTCGCATGCATGCATGTACTATGATATTTTTTTTCTCATTATTAACGTGAAAATGTACTCGTTTTGATTTGTTAACGTTGATTTGTTGTAGGGTCATATTTGGGATGCTAATAGCGCTTCCTATCACTCTGGTTTACTACATTCTGCTTGGACTTTGAAGACGATGAACCTGCAATGGAGCTGATGAAGAATAGTCATATTAGTAGGGGTATCTTAACCCATTTGGCATGGGATTTTTGGGTATTTCTAACCTACAAAGCATGAGTCTGGGACCAACTGACCAGCGGAGATGAAATAGAGAAATTACTAAAAGATGACCGGAGGCCTTTCGCCAGAGGAAGCTGGGGTGGTGAAAGTGGCAACAATGCGGAATTGAATAACACCGACCATTTGGGGCCTAAGAATTTTTTGTTAGTCATTTCGCCTTGAGCCTTGTGCTGCTGCTTTTGTTTCTTTTGATGGAGAAAGTGAAGATACTTTTTAGCTGGATACTGCTTGCCTTTTTTTTTTCAAAACCTTTTTGATCCCAAAAAATGAAATATACTCAGTTGGAGTCTTTATGCAAGGCCGAAGAAATCTTTTCCTCAAAACAGCATATAGCATATGGTAATCTAAACTCTCAAAAAAAGATCAACCAGCCTGTCGAATCCGATTTTGTCCATCAGGCGGCGTGCATTTTACTGTTGGGACTGGAAAAGGTGGGCAGGGCTAGCATCTATAGGCTTGGCATCCATGGTCACACTAGCCTGGCAATTTTTGTTTCACCTTTACTGATTGTTTGCACATATTCCAGTAGCTGATCTGCCTTTACAGTACAACCACAATTAATATATGTATGAATTAAAAAAATAATATTAATTGGGAATCGGAATCAAATGATGTTCCATCATCTCAAGTCCATCAAAAGCCGTACTTGCAGAGAAAGAAAGCTTAATTTTAACTTTGGAACCAACGTGGATGACCTCGAAGCCTTTCTTTTCTTCTGTTTTTAGGTTTTTTTTTTTTTTATGTCTCCCCCACCCCCTCTAAAGTAACACGCGGCCGTTCAGCTAACTTGATCTGGGCCGAACTCGGAAAAGCCCATCTATAAATGGAATAAGGGTAAGAAAGAAAGTATAAAGCTGTAGAGGATCATTCCGACTTGGGCTAGCCGAACTAATACATTCTACTCACACTAGGTGGCCCAATTGGAAAAGCCCATCTACGAAAGGATTAAAAGGGAAAAAGAAGAAAGATTCGACTGGTCCACTTAATGAGTATATACATGGAGATTCGGGGAAAGCCCGTCCAGAAAACATGGAGATTCGGGTTTTGGGAAGACCAACTCGTGGGATATAAGCGAGGTTTCCACTACAGCTTTGGATCCAGGCCGAAGTTTCTAATGTGTTGAGGCCCAACGAGTCGACCCCTCTCATTTCCATCCCAATTACAAAGAAACTCTGTAAACCAGTTCAGCTGAAGGTTTTAAGTTTAAATTTCAATAACGCCAATTAAATAAAAAAAATATATCAAAGAAAAAAGGAAATGCGAGAGAGAGAGAGAGAGAGAGAGAGAGAGAGAGAGAGAGAGAGAGAGAGAGAGAAACCCTATATAAGATAAAAAAAAAGGTAAATTTAAATGTTCGTGGTGTGAAGATTGGGATACTTTTATTGTGCGAATGTTGGAAAAGTGGCCGAGAATTGAGAGGAATTATAATGAAAGTAAATGATTGTTTCTTGATTTTTACTCCCTAGTAATGACGACGAATTTGATGTCTCCTAATTGTGAAAATTTAGATGTTTATCTTGGAATTATCAAGTTCAAATCAGAACTCAATGTTATAAGTTTAGGGGGAAAATAGAAAAAAAAAAAAAAAAAACAAAGCACAAACCTCTCTCTCTCTCTCTCTCTCTCTCTCTCTCTCTCTCTCCATTTGCCGCACACCCATTAATTGGCAATTGGAATCAAATGATGTTCGATCATTTAAATCCATCAAAAGCCGTATTTTCAGAGAAAGAAAGCTTAATTAAACTATGGAAACAAACATAAAAAATTGAATACAGCATTTAAAGAACATAAGTATATAAGGATTCGACATCGGGCAGACGAACGCACATTATTTAGAGTATGGCATTTTTTAAGAGTGAAATTACCAATTGAAAGGTAACTATTAGTTATGGTCCAGTGGTAAAGTTTAAAATTCAAGCTCTAAAACGTTACTCATAAGAAATATTTCTTCTTCAATCCAACCTGACCAAAAAAAATAAAACTAATTAAAAGGTTGCTTTATACGTGCAAGTGAACGCCAACCTCCATCAAAGCAGACAAGAACTGCTCATTCTCGTTTATTTTGTATCACAAGTGCTTCATCTTGTCCTTTTTCTAGTTCACATTACATAAATTTGAACTATGCAGAGTTCTGAAAAGGCAAGAGATAAAGCCTTAGCGAATATAATAATAAAAACAGCTTTCTGTTAAATGCTCAATTTTTATGATCTTCCACGGAAGGTCTGGCACACGGGCCCCCCAATTTATATAAGTTGCCAGTTATGCCTTTTAAGGGGTCCTAAATTAATGCATTTTATCACTTGCATTTGCACCACAACTGCTCGCATCCCTGACCAATGTTTTATATTGTTCTGCTTTCCATTATTCTGTTCACCAATTAGCAAAAGTTGAACATGTGCTCATGCTTTCTGACCATTCACTCATATAATGTGTACGCGAATGTGTAAAATGGTGTTAGTATTGCAATAAATTATGAGGGAAAGACCTTTTGGCAGTAATTTAGATGTGAAAAGCTACACATGCATGTTTTCATTTTTCAGGGTGAAGGGGAAATAAATGCTCAACTCCTTAAAATTCGTTTCTGTACAAATGGTGCTTTGGGGCATACGTCGGCTGTACTCGGAGATCATCTTAGCCATGATTGACCGGAATCAGTATCCTTTTAGGGTTATTTGTTCCAGTTTCAAATGATTTTATTTCAGTTGAGAAAATACTAACTATATATTGAAAAATATGAGTTTATTTGACAAAAAATAATATATTTTTTTGTTTATAAAGTTAGTCAAAAAATGTGAAAACCGATGTGAAAAGAGATGGATTCTACAATTATTCAAAATATATATCCAAAACTATATATATATATATGTACATTAATTTTATCAATGATATGTTAGTTTCAACTAATAGGAATAGTTTATTACAAATTTATTAGTTCGTCCGTTAAATATGTTAGTTTGAAAATATAAATAAATTAATAGTATTTTGTACCAACATTTCCTTTTACTAAACAATCATATTTCATAATATTTTTTTAAAAAAATAATATATGCCTTTCACTAAAATTAGTCAAATTTAGTATACAAATTTAGATTCAAATTGACGCTACAAGAGTTTATCACAAGTGCCTAACAAATACTTTGAGAACTAAATACAACATTAAAAGAGTATTAGCATATGAGTTTTAGATTTAGACCAATACTATATAAATTTGATTATGGACAAACTAATAAAAAAAAACTTGAAATGTTGACCAAATTAGTTATACCCTCATAATTCACAAAATAAAAGAATAATCAGTGTTATATTATACCAAAATGTGGCATACATGTTGATAATTGAAGTGACAAATAAGTTAAAATTTTATCTAAAGTGATGCATTAGCAAATTTTCCTTAAGAATAAGAAAATATAGGTAGCCAAAGGGAGGAGTTGATCAAAGGTTCTAATGAAATATCAAAATTTTTTTCAATACAGTTGCATGTACCGAAGGGGGTAAGTGAATGTTCTTAACAAAGAAAATTTTTACTATATATAATTGGTTTAACAGTAAAATTATATATATCCTTAAGTAATTTTAAAAAATATGTGAAGTTACAACCAATATTCTATACAAAATTATTGATAAAAAATATATTAGTGTGAAATTTTTGATGATTTTTTTATATTTTATAAAAAAAATAAAAATTAAGAAATAATTTCTGTAAAAATATTTGTATATTGTATGTATTAAACTGAGTGAGGCTAAATTTAAGATAAAAGTGGAAAAAAAAAAAGAGGTGATATTGTAATTGATTTTAGATCCATTGCCTACCAATAATTCGATCTCAAGTCCGTTAACTTTTGGGTCCACTTTTTTATACGTAGCCTTAAACGACGTAACAACTTCAAAATTTAAAGTTACTTGCTATTTGCTGTATTATTTAGTTTTTTAATAAGTGCAATTTTTTCATTATTTTACATCTTATAAATTTATTTTATTATTTTTATTTTAAATAAATTTATTTATCATATAAAGTGAAATTAAGAGTAAATTATAAAAAAAAATCCGAATAAAAATACCCTTTAACTTAAAAATCAAAACCCTTTTTAAACCCTCCCAAAGGCTAAAAGCACCGAAAGGCAAACATTGCTTCATCTCCACTAGTACCAGTGTAGTCCTTTTCAACCCCAACAAAGATTTTCGCTCATTTTCATTTCCTTTCCTCTCTCTCTCTCTCTCTCCCACTTTCACTTACAATAAGCCAGAAGAGCTCTAGCTAACTGGAGATGCAACCCAATAACTTGTCGGTGAACTCACAGTTGTACCGGTTCCTCGCCGAGAACGGCGTAGTCAACGTTGGGCCGTATGAGTTCCACGGAATGCAAAGCATGTGCAGTTCATCCTCGTACCAGATTTATCCACTGGAAGGGTCTGTAATTACAGATACGAGTCATATGACACCACAAGATAGGGCAATAGCTGCCTTGAAGAATCATAAGGAAGCTGAGAAGAGGCGGAGGGAGAGGATTAACTCTCATCTCGATAAGCTCAGGACCCTCCTTCCTTGCAATTCCAAGGTAATTATGTTATGTGCGCATGTGATTCATAGCACGTACACACATGTAGATAATGTTGTGCGTGTGACACAGATGACCTATATGCGTGCATGCGTTTATTCATTGCGATGTAACGCAGTTTTTCTATATGTTTATTTGGGATTGGGAAGGTATGAGTAAAGGAATTTTGCAATAAGACCTATAATATTATTCAAAGTGATCTAATTTCATGGCAGAGTCGATATATACTTTGAATTTTGTCCATTGTTTTGGTTTCTGATCTTCTGGGTCTATAAACTTAGAAAATAATTAACTGGTGGTTTTTCAGAATTTTCGCTGTATTTTTTTGGCTCCCTCACTTGGGTTTTACGTTTTGCCTTGTTTTTCGTTAGTTGATGTCAGTAACTAAGAAACTATGGGAAAAGGAAAGAAATTTGAATTACGAGTTCTTGTCTCCTGTCTACCTTTTGATCCTACCTTACTCGGGAGGTTATATGTGTATAAATTCCACACTATTCCGAAATCTTGGATCAACATAACCCTTTAATCACGCCTTTGGTCCCTCCTTAAGTGGGACATTGGAAGCCTTTGAACATTCAAACTGCAAGAAAAGGCACCATCTGCAAAAGAAAAAGCACAAAGTTCTTTCCTTTTCTGATATGTAGGGTTAGTGTGTGCTTGGGAAAGTTGCCAAGCTTTTGAGATAGTTAGGGGAGGGGTCTCTCTCTTTTTTTTTGTTTTTTTCATTCTTTTGTTTGTTTTCTAAATTTTAATTCGAAAGTCTTTTTTTATTTTTCCCCTCGTTTTCTTTCACAGACGGACAAGGCTTCCCTTCTAGCTAAGGTCGTCCAACGAGTAAGAGAACTGAAACAGCAGACATTACACATCCCCGGCCTCGACTCATTGCCATCGGAAACCGATGAAATCACTGTGCTTTCCAGCGAGTATTCCAGCGACGGTCAATTGATCTTTGAAGCGTCCTTGTGTTGCGAGGACCGATCCGACCTTTTGCCTGACCTCATCGAGACGTTGAAATCTCTCCACTTGAAGACACTAAAGGCTGAGATGGTGACTCTCGGTGGGAGAATCAGGAATGTTCTCATTGTCGCCGCTGATAGAGATCACGGCGTTGAGTCGGTCCATTTCTTGCAAAATGCACTGAAATCCATACTAGAACGTTCGAATTCCGGCGACCGATCGAAGAGAAGAAGGGTGTTAGACGGCAAGTTAATCATTCAATAAGTTCACTCGGGTATTGGGTCTTTCTTTCTTTTTTCCGAAGCTCGACTTTTTTTTTTTTTTGGCTGTTTTATGAGATTTTCTTTGTTAGTTCGCGAGCACAGAAAATGATTGAAAAAGAATGGTTTTGTGGGTACTAATTATGTGGAGTTTTTTGACTGGTCAAGGCCTCTCTAGGGTTTAGATTGTAGAATCCTCCACGTGATATGGTAAGCATAGAAGGAGATAAAGTAGGAAAACCACAGAATCTAAACTGAGGAAGATGAAGAAGAAGAAGAAGAAGAAGAAGAAGAAGAGATGTGTGTGTGTAATGATACCCCACTTCTGTAGCTAACAAAAAACAGTGAGTTTTCAAGCTGAAAATTGCAGATTTGATTGCTGAGCTTTTCTCTTTATGTATTGAGATTTCATTTTCATTGTCTTCTGAATTCTGAATGTATCTGTGGGTAGTGCTGAGATCCCTTCTGTGTATATCTGTTTTGTTGTCATCTGGGTTATAATGGAGTTCCATAATTGGGCTTTTGACTGTCATGTATTGAACTGTACGCTGACTTTGAAGAACGACAATGGAATGGCAGATTTTGAAAGTCATTCTACAGCGACTTGAATGCAGAGTTCAGACTTGATGCTCATAATATACATGGCAACGGTAGCGTGGACACAGTTACAGGGACTGAATGGCAGGGTGCCGACAAGATTTTCCTACAAGACAATTTGTTTGTGTGGTTTCTAAGTTTCTATTCCAATATAAGAGAGGACAGTTCCCAATTCGAGGAGGACATTCTCATAAAAATCAGGAGGCATCTTTGCTTGGATGTCAAGTTGTATAATCTGCAAATCTCCCCTCTCTCTCTCTCTCTCTCGTGGGTTTAGAAAAAAGAAAGTATGGTTGTAGTTGAAAATACTGCAGAAAAAAAAAAGCTTATTACGGATTGGACCCAATTAAATGTTTTTTCTGGTGCATTATTTGTTATTTATTAGATAATAAATTATATAATAAAATAATTTTTTATTTTCTTAAATTTTATATATTTTAAGGTTTTTAAATAAAAATTTAAAATTTTTCATTTTTATAGTATTCTTTAGAAACAGTTAAATTTTTTTATTAGTTAAATACGCATTGGTACTGCCTCAAAGGCTTTTAATTTAACGAATCTATTAATAAATGGATTAGAAAAAGGAGAGCTATGATACTTCCTATTGAAAACTACAAAAACCACTCAAAGATCTTTTGCATATTGGATTATTAACTGAGTTCAAATAACCATAAACATGTTTTTCATAAAGGGGCACCGCTCTTTTGCCTTTTGAGTTCTGATATGATGACTTTTTGCTCTTGTCACGGCAAAAACAGGTTCCCATATGTTCCTCTCGCTAGAATCCTCCAATAAGCATGGACCCAAGTTGGATTGGGGACAGTGCGTGAATAAAGACAGAATGTATGTCCTTATATTATGATGAGTATGAGAGGGGTCAAAGATTTGCAAATGCAATGGGAGGCCCACTACTTTAGCAAGTTCTTGCTAGCTCTCATTGGCCTCTCCTTGACCAAGACTGCATATGGTAGTGCCTTTCAATACTGTTCTGTTTAATCTTCTTCACACTTATATATAATTAATCTCTAGAAGTTCTAGTAATGACTCATTTGAGTCTGAAAGAGGGATGAACCAAAAAAAAATATTTTTATATATTTTGCTCTCTAACCAAGTGCGATGCATGCGTTGGATTCTCTTTAGAAGAAGATACGTACCGTTCTCAATATTCTAGTCATCGCGATTTTGTGTCCTGCCCCATATTGCTGACAGTAATGTGAACAGATTACACAGATTCAAATTGATATCAAAGGAAGGTATCTTATCGCTTGAAATACATGACTCAGTTTGAAAATTGATTGTTTTCAAATGATTCCGGCGAATGATAACTGGAAACAAACTTCTTCTGCATGGTTACAAAACTTGCCTACGAAAATCCTTATCAAGCATACATAGTTCAAACTTCAACGATTTTTATTCCTTTATATATCCACCGGTGACGTTTAAAAAGAAGATTGCTTTAGTTAACATGTTAAGTACTTTTTCTGCCGATGCACCTGGTGAGTTTGACTGGAGCCAATCGACAGCAAAAAAAAAAAGAAGGTAATAATGTATTGACGACGAGATTATTATTCGCTTATAGTCAACGATGTAGCATGTAAAATTCAAATTGGGCAACAGGGTTACGGTGGAAAGCTAGACTTTAAGCAGGATTAGTAAACGTTAACATAGATTATTAGAAGCGGTTTAATTAGTTATTACAGGCAATGAATCGTATAAAATGATCGCAATTTTGACAAAGGGGCTAGCTTCCTGGACATAACGACAATTTAAATATTTTATAATTTTATTATTCATGTTGTTGTACATTTTATATTATTTCTTAATAAAAATGAAAGATACGCGAGGCTTACACGTCAATCGGGACAAACGTTCGCCACATGAATTAAGTCAGGGCTCCCCGTGGACGGGTCAATCCGCCGCGTTTGGGAAGTTCAGTTTTGGGTGGTTCCTAGTCTTCGACTGAAAAGATTTCGAGGGGAGTCCGTGATGTCTTCGCGTGGCCTCGGGCTGCTCGCGCGAGCAGGGGAGAGGGAGAAGCGTGAAAAAAGTAGGCTGACAAAAAGAGCAGTGATAATCATAGGCAAAGAAAAAAAAAAAGGCATGCTGACAAAAAGGAGGTTTGAAGGCAAGCACAGATGGCCACTTTTTTTTTTTATTATTATTTTTTTAAATCCTTGTTTTTTAAGAGCAATTTTTAATTTCATTTTCACACCCCCTAAAAAAAAAAAAACAAAAAATCTTCGCTTAGCCTCGCCCCATTCCTTCAACTTTGGATATATGTTATTTTTCTTCTTCTTCTTCTTCTTTTTTAATCTCTTTTTCCTGCTCTAAACGAAAAAGGAAAGTTTAGAGCTTCTGTTTTTCTTTTATGGCATTGAGATCCATTTCTTGCGCTCTTCTTCTTGCGTGCATTTTACCCAAATAATGGAGATGTTGATATCGAGACGTGATTTTTTGTGTGACAAATGAAGAACTTAAAAATAGGACAAATGATGATGATGAACGAAGAACCAAGGCTTGAAGACGAAGAAGAGTTTAATCTTAGTGTATCCAAAGAAATTTTGTCTTGACCATCGTTCGTTATAATTTAATAATTAAAAAATTTTATTTGTATTATTTAGTCGTAACCTCAAATTTTAATTGAAATATTTAATAAAATGAAATATATATTTATTTTTACACACAATATTAAAATTAATTGATAATTTTTATTATATACCATAAAATTTACTCTTATACAAGTTCGGTTTGTCTCGTATACATCTTTATATATATATATATATATTAATATATATCAAAAAGAAGAACAATCTTTATCTCCGGCGAGCAAGGCGTTGCCGATTTCAATGGTAAACTTGTTGGACACACATGTCATTTAATTCTTGACTGTTCAAAGACGACCGACAAAACGTCCGTCCGCAGCAAGTAGCAAAGCTCAAGAGACGTCGTGTCTGGATTGAAAGAAGAGTGTGACTGTATGTGTGTGTTTTGCGCTGTGTAAACACCGTGTGAGATTGGTAACGTGTTGCATGTTATAGCTAGGTGGGCTCTTTTGATTCTTTTTTCCTTTCACCCGCTTCGAGCAGACAAGGTTACCACCCTACTGGCCAGCCTTGCCATTCTACGCTCTGTCACTGCCGCCTGGCTCTCGCTCTCTACGTGGATATTCTTGTTGGGGTTGGAACATTTGTTTGTTTTTCTTCTTCTTTTCCATTTTATTTTTCTATAAAAATTTCTCTCCAAACAATCACTGCTCTCTTGTACCCTTTTCTTGCACGGGAGGGTTTGATGCTCCTGTGCTCTCCAGCTAAACTGCATAAAGTCGCAAGGATTCGAGACTTTCGGCAGTTGGATAAAAGCCAACCCAGGCAAAGGTGGGTGAGTCCACAGTCCCTGAGTTGCCACAAAACTTGTGTCCTGCGCAGGCCCTACTCCTCTTTCTTTTGGATCACAAGGCTTGCGTTTTCCTGAATTGCTTAGCCCTTTATTGAATGTTTTCCCCACCATTAGACCCACGTTAGCCCATATTCGAGTCCCAATACAGTAATCTAAATTGTAGGGTTGAGTAGATCCAATGTAATCGGGCATATCCATAAACTTATGGACCGATGAAGAGCCGAAACCTATCTACAATATGCATTCCTTCTTTGTTCTTCTGCAAAGTCGTTACATACTTTTATTTTCCCTTTTGTTTTGTTATTCATGACTTTTGTCCAAGAAAATAAAAAAAAAAAAGGAGAAGCCTTTTTATTTTCAGAAATTTTTGGGGGAGAAGAAAGGAAGCTATGAGAAAGAGAAGCAATAATTCTTCTATTGCACTCAATTTAAAAAAAATAAATAAATCTTTTTGGAAGAATGGATAATCTTCGGTGGACGATCTATTAAAACCTAAGACAGATCTTTTAGTAAATGCAAAATAGTTTATCAAAAATTGACAATCGACTGGGGTATATGCGAAATATTTTAGAGAAAATTATTTGGGGCTTGCTGTTTTATGGTTCTTTTTTCTGCTAAAAGAAGTCCATAACCAATCCATATTTCTCACGTCCCAAAACACTGCCTCGGTTCTTGGGTTGGACTTGCTACAGTTTTTAGAAAGACACAGAATGCTTCCCAATTCCCATGATCGCACCAAAGTTTCTTGTATATTAGAAGACATGATGGAAAAAAAAAAAAAAGAAAGAATAAAGCAAAACAAGATGTTTGCATTTTTGGCTCGTTCATGCCACAGAATCTCTAATTCCTATAAAATTCCAACAAAGCGAAAAATGAAGTGATAAAAAAGCCACCACAAAGTGCCACCGCCACTATCAATCTTCAGGAGGTACAAGGGGCTCGTACTGTGACAATTCCAATGGCCCAAGTCCTAGCCAAACGGTTGTCCCTATCTCTGCTCTATTGTCTCGCTTGGTCCTCGGATTATTATTATTTCAACAAAATGAACGGGTCACCTAACAACACAATAATGAAGATAAAATGGGATTCCCAAATTGTCAATAAATCCACGTAATAATGAAGATTTCTTTGGACCAAATGACTAGAACATAGTTTCAAAGCTCTTTAATCGACTTGCAAATTGTTATGGTTTTTTTTCTTTTTTTCTTTTTTTTTTTTCACTCCGAAGGGGTTTGGTGGGTCTACCAAGGTACCACCGTACAGATAATAATAATGGGCACATCTCAAGGCGTCGCAGTGTCCAAAGAGAACTAGTTTCGACACCTTCTCATCAGACTTTGAAATGGTGGGAAGAGAGATACCATAATTATAAGGGGCTTTTTATCGCAATTTGCGCTTGCATTGCCATGGGATCCTCGTTATCTGACGCGGGTTTTAACGAAAATTTGACTAAAATGGCTTCGTCAAAGAAGTCTTTCTTGCCGTGGATTGGAAACATCTGTACTCCATGTTCTTGCATGTTCACCATGCAACTTTTTACACTCAACCAAATTCTCTCCCCCCCCCCCTATCGGTGACGCTCAAATCTTTTATTCTCTACCGTATCCTTTATCAACTTTATTCCATTTGAAAAGAAATGGTGGATGGGAGGGTATCAAGGAATAAGAATAAATCCATATATTCTCTGAGCAAAGTAATTCGACCCATAAAAAAAGAAGGCACTAACGTAGTACCCCGTTAGGTTTTTTCCTTCTCAAACGCATATATATCTAGCGATCCAAAAGGGAGCTGACCACAATATAACATGAATTCTAATCCTTTTAGAATTTCGATCGCCTTCCTTGAGACCAAAAGAAGGTTACTTTTTAATGTGTCCTGTCTTTTGACTAGCGACAATCCTTTTTCTACACCAGCATCCACTTCAGAAATCATCAGAAATCAAAGACACCAAGCAATTAATTGCCTTTACATCTCTTCACTTGAGACATGAGAAATTTGAATTATGAACTATGGATTAGGATGTTTCCCTTGACACTAAACTTATCACCTAATAATAGAACTTTATCGGATGGTCAATAAAGCGAAAAATCATGGAAATTTAGATCAACAATTCAACATATGCAGTGATCTTAAATTCCAACAGCTGGCATTTGAATATAGATCATAAAAAGAAGTGGAAACGGGGGAATAGTTGAATAGAGCTAACAGGCTGATGTGCAATAACTCAGAATCAAGAGCATGTATTGCGCACGCAAATGCACAACGAATAGCGAAAATATATGGAAAAGTCTGTGCAGATGAAGGAAAAATGTTGGCCTCATTGCCGCGCTAATATTTTTACAGTAATTTTGATTTATTTATTTTTTTTAATTCGCTCCGATGAATGTAATTTGTGTGGTGATTAGATGGTCTTGGGCATCTTCTACGTACAAGGTCGTCGTGCAGGTCATTCCATGTATCCTGCTCCGAAAATTGCTTACGCTTGAATGATTTCTGGCAGAGGCTGTAATTTTTAGATGGAAAACAAAAAACTTTGGTGGACGTGAAAGTGATTTATTTAAATAAGAATAAATAATGTTTTTATTGTATAAAAATTATTTTATATTATATTTATATTTTACATTAAGTATGAAATGTCTTATATTTAGATATCATAGGTCTCCTTCAAATTACTCTCCTATTTTAAGTGAATATATTTAAATAGAAATATAATAAATATAAATTAATTATATTTTTGTTAATAAAAATAAAAAATTGTTTTATTATAATTATTATATCTCTCAATAAATATAATTATATTGCTGCGACAGCCCGTTAGGAGATTAACGGTGCAGAGATCCTCATTAAAAATTTTAAATTATACTCATTATCGTAAGAAATCAATATTATTATTTATTATCATTATTTTTCGGGAAAAAATTAAGTATTGGAGCAATTCAGACACAATGAACAACACAAGCTCAAATGCTATCGCCTGCAAATGTCGAGTGGCTGCGGACGGACAGCCAAGCCCCGCAGCCTGGTCTCATGGTCTTAAATCTTAACGTAGATTTCGGATGGGTTCAGTAAATGGCTGTGTTCCCTCTTGCCTCTAGTTCCTTATATCCTAGCTCCTAGCTAGTCATAGACTTCTAGACATTTTTTTTTCCTTTTTGACCAAAGACTTGTAGACTTCAATTATTCATTCATGTTGCTAATTAATTATGTGGTTATGATCGTATGTGGGTGTGGCCAAATTGCTAATATAATCAAGAAAATAATGACAAAAAACATTTCTTTCTTTGTTTCTTTAATGGCGTGACATACTTTACAAACGTCAGATGATATGTACGTGGAGGTTATGCATACGCTTCATGACCTCTATTTTGAGGTCGGCCGGCCTAATTTCTATTTTCTAGGTGAAAAGAGGGTTTGGTGTAGCATTCAAATTAGAGATTATTATGATACATAAGACATAATTAACTTCAATTACGAGGGGAGGTGGATCGGAAAAAAGCCATTGAATATTATACACGTCTTTTAACTTACGCAATTAAAAATCCCAACTAAACAAGGTTCTATCTGCCATAATTAACCATCATAACAACCTTGACGGTGGCTGAAAGAAACATTGATGCTATAGTTTCCTGAATGTCAAAATCTCGGGGCTGTATGCACAACGACTAAGCCTTAATTGCAAATTGGCAATTGGCCAATTAAAATTGGAAGCCTGTCGTGGCCTTCTTTTGACATACAACAGAATACATTCGTGGCTATTATAATATTATATTAGATGTTATAATCAGTTGTTGGGTAGGGCTAATTTGGAACTTGCATTTAAGTTCTGAATTGAAAAAATTGTGGTCGTTGGGGGTTGTGAGTTATATTTACATTTATTTAACATTAATTTTCAGCAGAAACTTGGCGTTAGCAGGATAATAACCCATTAACTGCCAGGTAGCGGCCCCGACTGCCAAATTCTAATGACCCAGTTAAACGAGAAGATTCAAGGATATGCATAGACAAGGAAAGATAAGAAAATTGATCCCTAATAAGACCTAAATTTTATATTTCGTAAAAACCAAAGTAGATTGCATTTCATATTAAGAAAAATATCAAAATAAAGGGGTAAAAGTGGGGCTATTGACAAGACATCGTTTTCGTTTGTGCGTGGCTATCAGTCGAGAGCACAATTCCAAAATGCTGGAAATGCGAGAGTGAGACTGGAGATAAATCGAGGAACATAAAGGAGCAACCATTTCATTGCGAATATGCATCGTTGGCTAGCCGGAAATGCTGAAGTTGGCACTACAGACACTGCCGTCTAGCCTGCAAATTTGTGCAATCTGCAATCGGCTTAAGATTTTGAAGCCACTCTTTTCAGTTATCCTCTCAAGTTAATCTTTCATCTTGTTGCTAATTAAGTACTTGGTGTAATGAATTGATATTATATCCCCTATATTAGATAACGCATGTCTTATGTAAACCGAAGTTCAGTGCCACCCACAAAAAGATTCAAATGGAAATCAATAATAATAATAATAATAATAAGAAGAAACATTAACGTATAGTGTTGTGTTATTTTGTTAGCATAACTGCGGTAATTTGTTCTCTATATTGCATCGAAGATGAGTCAGCCGGTCCTGCAGTCATTACTAGCAGTATTCCGTTGGAAAAGACAAAACCATGGCTTCGTTGCTACTTTTATATTTGGTAAGCCTTGTTGGACCATGTGTTGAGAAATAGCCGACCTCCAAGTGACACGGCTCGTTTTTCATTTAATGACATAAAAATGATAATAGTAGACCCAACTGCTTTTGCACCCCCACCTCCCCCCCCCCCACCAAAAAACAAATCCAAAATATAATATAAAGAGTGATATTATTTTTTGCAAGAAATTTTTTTGATTGAATAATATGAAATTATTTAATAAATGGTGTGAACCAATAAAATTTTCTATTTTATCAAATACAATTTTAATGTTTATTTTTTAAAATTTATTCATATAGCATTCATTCACGTAGCATTATTATAAAGTTGACAAGAATTGTCACATTCATTCAAGAATAATATCATTATTTTAATATAAACATGTTATGTTGATGCATATGCCCTCCTCCATATATATATATATATATATAATTCATACCTTCGTAATTGTATAATTTTTTCGCCACTTTAACTAAATTTAAACCATCATATCAATTAACCGGGCCCAAACTGCGGTTCAGAAAATTGGGGCAATCTACCATAGGGATATTTTATCTAAAATTTCTGTTTGACCAAGTTTGGCTTTAGTTCCAAATATGAACAAAAAGAAACTTCGGTGAGAAATTTGGATGAAAAGCTTGAATAGGTTGTGAACCTTCAACAAGACTAAGTCGCCCGAAGACCTTTGGCCACCTGAAAATTCAACAATATTCAGCTAGGCAAGATTTGAATGTATCCTCGAAGTCAAGTCATAGATTCAAGACTAAGCAATGATGTGAAATAAACTGCCTTCTAATTTCAAACTATGATCCTTATAAATCATTACCAAATTATCATAAACAATAATAATAATAAAAAAAAGAGTTCAAGGTTTTACACTTTGTAACTTGCAACACATAATTCCCATGTCTTAAAGGTTTTAATTAATAAATATAAATGAAAATATAAAAATGACGAGCTGAAAAAAAAAGGACCAAAAAGGAGAATGTTATAATTAAAAAATATGATAAAGCAATAATAATAATAATAATAACAGAAAAAGGAAAAGGGAACCCAAAGCTTTCAAAGGCCAACAAAAGTAGGTCAAAGGCGAAAATACACACAAGACAATGGCAGTGAAGCTCAGTTTTTATCAGCTCAAACTGCCGTAGTTTCTTAGTGCACACAGCATTACTCCCATCAGCGAAGACTTGCGCAAACCGCCGCCAAAGTCAGATATAAAAAAAGAAGACAGCGCTGGGAGGATCCAAACCTCAACCCCACTTCCATTATTGTATCACGGAGAAAGACAACCAATCCGTAAGCCCCCCCCCCACGCTCCTTCCTATCAAACAAATGAATCTTTAAATACACATAAAAACAATATCTATTAATCAAGAATCCATTAATTAAACCAAATACACAAGAGAGTATAGAAAGGAGGAAGGGGAAAAAAAAAGAAACAGAGAAAGAAAAGAAAGCTTGCAAAAAGCAAGAAAAAGAAAGCCTTGTGTTATCTTTCTTTCTTTTTTTTCGGCCTTTCTCTTGCAGCATCTGCCAGGCATCTTTTCTTCACTTTTCCTGTTCTTCTGTCTCTCTCAAATTCTCCTTCTCTTTCTGTCCATTCTTGTTTTTCCGTATTGGAATCAATCTTTTTTTTTATCCTTCAGGGGTTTCCCTTGCTTTTGTTTCTCTCAATTCTCTCCTTAAATTTCACCTCCAATCTGCCTCTTCTTTATTTTCTCTTCCTTTCTCCCCAAGCATTTGTTCAAAGCCAGTTCCTTTTCTTCTCATTCCTTTGAATTACATATAAAATTTTCTACCTTTTCAAGGAATTTCGTTCTCTTGGGGATTCACAGTGCCAATCATTCCTGCGGTTCTGTTGATCAAACGGTTAAATTCACTTTTCCTTTCAGTTTATACTCAAAGACTGAGAAATCCATCCCAGTCTTGATTTTTTAGCTTAAGCATCCTATCCCAGAACTCAGATTTAACTTCTTTCTTTTTCCCTTCAAATGGTCTAGAAATCTCTATCTTTTTTCTTGGATCTCTCTTGATCATAGTCCAAGCTGTATTCTTGAGCATTCTTTCTTACAAAATGCTTGTGAAAATTTCCTCCCATGGTTCAAATCTTTGATCTTGCTCATGATTCCCTTTAAACGGTCTAAATTCCCAGGCTTCTCCAAGTTTTCTTGATCAAATTCACAAACTTTCTTGATTTACCGGCGTAGTCCTGAGTCCTGCCTTCTGGGCATTTGTTCCCATGGGACTCTGTCATGGAAAACCAATTGAAAACCAACAAAGCCATTCCGTTGAAACAGACCCGCAGGCACCAAATTCATTTACCAGTAAGTCCTCAAAACTCCCTTACTATAGTCGAAGCCCCTTGCCAAGCCTCTTCAAGAATTCACCCGCAATATCAAGTGTAAGCTCCACTCCTCTGCACATTTTCAAGAGGCCCTTTCCACCGCCTTCTCCGGCCAAGCACATTCGTGCTTTGTTGGCGCGAAGGCATGGCTCTGTTAAGCCTAACCAGGTTTCCATTCCTGAAGAAGACGAGACCGAGATTGCTTTGGACAAGAGTTTCGGGTTTTCAAAGCAGTTTTTGAGCCATTATGAAGTTGGTGAGGAAGTGGGTCGTGGCCATTTTGGGTATACTTGCTCTGGTAAAGCCAAGAAAGGGAGCTTGAAAGGCCAGGATGTGGCTGTCAAAGTCATTCCAAAGGCTAAGGTTTAATTCTCAACTTGTCCCTGCACGTGGTCTTTTCATTTCTTTTTTTGGTGGTACATACTTCATTCAACTTTTCTATTGACATTTAGGATCTATAAAGATGACATGGTTTTTGTAATTCTGATTGGTCTGCGTACTTCTTTGTAAATATTGGCAAAGAGAAAAAAAGTTAACATGAATGGCTATTACTTGTTACTCTTTGATCAATTAAGATGCTGTTAAAATTAAGGAAAATATTCTGTGTTCGTAGTTAATCGGTGACTGATGGCTATAATATGTTGATTACCGTAGTTTTTTCTTATTTTTTGGTTGTTTTTGTAAGATGATCAGAAGATATTAAAATAATGGTGTTTTGTCGTTGCCAATTTCTAAGTAGATAAGGTACTTGCAAAAGAGGCCCTCCGCGTTCATATTAATGCTGGTTTCCATTAAAAACATACTTTGCAGAAGGATCACAGTTATCTTGACTGATGATGTTCTCTGGGCCATAAACTTAAAAACCGATGAACCCTTGTTTTATTCTGAAGAAAGTGGCAATTTGCTGCAGATGACCACAACAATCGCTATAGAGGATGTGAGACGAGAGGTGAAAATATTACAGGCTCTAACTGGACATAAGAACTTAGTGCAGTTTTATGGTGCCTATGAAGATGAAGACAATATCTACATTGTCATGGAGTAAGTTTGGTTGCTTTATTTTTTGTCCTCCTTGAAGTGAATTTTGTTGTCTTATTAGTAAGTTTTAGAATATGTTATAACAAAGGATTTATATAGACTTTCTTTGTATTGTCCTCTTATTGACGATTGGATGCAAATATTTTATACGTCATAACTGTTTGTAAATGCTAATAAATGTCAAAATTAATTGGATATTACAGTTCTTACTATTCTCGTCAACATCAAGAATTATGATAGTCATCTGATTTGACATGGCTAAGTTACCTATGTAGTTGGTATGTGTTCCGTAACGCAGGGGCTTCCACTGGCTCAATGGTTGTGCTTACTGAAATGATAGGCTCTTTAGGCTTGTAATATTCTTGGGGATATATTTGGGATTTCTAGTGGCTTGTTTTTAGTGATTGATTTTATTGTTTTATCTCTTTTTCATTTTCCTTGGCAGTTGCAGTCTCCTATTGATAAGAAAATGATTCATTGGTTAGTTAAGCTTCTAAAGCTGTCAATAGCATGGATATGTAGGATACAAATTTCAATTGGTTAAGCTTCCGAGGTTTTGAGCTTACAATCCATTTGTTCTTTGGTTTAGGTTGTGCAAAGGTGGTGAACTATTGGATAGGATACTTTCAAGGTACACAATCTTAGATGCAGTTCTCTTTACTGTATAAGGTGTCATATGTTTACTTTGACATTCCAAGTGGCTGAGATCCAATTATGTCAAGCAGGGGTGGAAAGTACTCAGAAGAGGATGCAAAGACTGTTGTGGTTCAGATCCTTAGTGTGGTTGCCTACTGTCATCTCCAAGGTGTGGTTCATCGTGATCTCAAGCCAGAGGTAATTCATCCATAAACATGACTTTGTTTTACTTGTTATAGTAACTCAGAACTTAAATCCTTCAGTCTCATAATTTTATATGAAGTAAATAGATCCTCTGCATGCACATGAATGTATACAAACAAAAAAATACAGCATATTGTCTGCAGTCTTCAGTTGCAAGCAAAACAGATACAAAAGATTTTCTCCCTTTCATTTATTTATTTGTCGTGCGCTCCTTGAGTAATGAAAAATTTATGTATACAATGTTAAACTGAATATGGCTGCACTGTTGCTACTGATTAAACAAATTAACAAAGTGTATTCTATTTCAACTTAAGCGGTGAAATGTTGTATA
This sequence comes from Bruguiera gymnorhiza, assembly GCA_020883675.1. NCBI lineage: Eukaryota > Viridiplantae > Streptophyta > Magnoliopsida > Malpighiales > Rhizophoraceae > Bruguiera > Bruguiera gymnorhiza. The sequence continues at coordinate 2,298,090 of JAIRCJ010000302.1, forward strand.
TTGATGCTCTGCAATTGCAGTTGTGCAGCTTCATGATTTTCAATGTGTGAGATTGCATTTTTGTTGAAAGTTCCAAAATTATTGACAATGGAGCATGTGACTTTTGAAACAGAAAGCAATTTGGAATAACAGATGACCTGAATAAAGGTCTAGAAATCTGAAGACTGCTAGTGATGATTTAGTAGATGAACACTTTATGATAAAAATTTCAGGTAGATGAAGTGAGATGAACATTTTTGGTAATTTTTAACTTTTGGCAAGTTTGAATCCATTGTTAAATCTCATTCTACTCATGCATCACTATCCATTATTATAGTGACATGCAAGTTTATGGCCATTAAAATCTTTCCCCCTTCTTCTTCAAAGCCTTATCTGTTCATTTTTCTGTATCAATACATTGATTCTTTAATTTGTGCACAACACTACGGTTTGTATTGTCTAAGGAATGAGACAATTGAAAAGTGTCTCAGTTTACCCCTATAATCATCATGCTTATGTTCCGCTTCAGAATTTTCTTTTTACTTCCAAGGAGGAGAATTCACCATTGAAGGCCATTGATTTTGGGCTCTCTGACTATGTAAAGCCGGGTCAGAATTACTTTTTCAAGTGCCTCCTCCCTACTCAGTGTCTTCATTTTATTTTGCCGGGTTTGAAAAGGGAATTGTAGTTTTGACTATTTCAAGCTTTTGCAGATGAAAGATTGAATGACATTGTGGGAAGTGCATATTATGTTGCTCCCGAAGTTCTGCACAGATCATATGGGACTGAAGCAGATATGTGGAGTATTGGTGTGATTACTTATATTCTTCTGTGTGGCAGCCGACCTTTTTGGGCTCGGACAGAATCCGGAATCTTTCAAGCTGTCCTTAAAGCTGATCCAAGCTTTGATGAAAATCCTTGGCCATCCTTATCCATTGAAGCCAAAGACTTTGTGAAAAGAATGTTAAATAAGGACTACCGCAAGAGACTAACGGCCTCTCAAGCTCTGAGTAAGTTTCAAAGTCCCTGCAAATTAATTAAAATACCCATTGATCTTATACAACATAATTAAGGTGTATCATTTGCAATAGTGATTTCAAGTTATAAGCATAGGTGCCTGGATTCTTGTTAGGTCACCCATGGCTGGCCAATCATCGTGAGATCAAGATTCCATTGGATATGATAGTATACAAGACGGTAAATGCATATATATGTTCAACCTCTCTACGAAAATCTGCATTGGGGGTAAGTCATTTTATCCAGTGGCTGATTTTTCTATCCAGTCTTTGTGCCTTTGTCAGACTTGTTTTGGAGAACTTTATCTCTTCTTGAGTTGTCAATCGGACTTTAGGGCTGGTCTGGTTATCCTTGGGTCCCAAGTCATTAAGCTGACCTGTTTATATTGAGGTCCTGCCATCTAGTGCTTTGGTGCAAGCTTGTTGAGGACTGTTTGAAAAGGGCTTTCCAATGACTGATCAGCAATCCATACACAATTCAAATAGTTTATATCTTAGCTTAAGTGAAGGTCATTGTTAGTGAAACTGTATAACATTATCCATTTCTTTCTGGTACTTCTTCTGTAGGATAATAGTTGATAAAGTTTTGTAATTATCACAGGTTTTGGCAAAAACATTGACTGTGTCTCAGCTGACTTACCTCCGGGAACAATTCACACTTTTGGGGCCCAGCAAAAATGGTTTTGTTGCCATGCAGAACTTTAAGACTGTGAGCTTTGACTCTCACTTTCCGCTAATGTATCTATCTGTATGGGTTCCTTTGTCTTCCTTTGCATCATTCTGAGTAGCATTGCAATTAACAGGCAGCAGTAAGGAACTCTACTGATGCCATGAAGGATTCCAGGGTGCTTGACTATGCAAACATGGTAATGCATGATTTCTACAATCCTTTGGAATATATGATGAAAAGAATGATATTATGAGAGTGATGACTAATTGTCTGTGCTTGTCTACTTTAGATTAGTCATGTTCAGTATAGAAAAATGGATTTTGAAGAATTTTGCGCTGCTGCCATAAGTGTGTATCAACTGGAAGGAATGGATTCTTGGGAGCAACATGCAAGATGTGCATACGAGTTGTTTGAGGAGGATGGAAACAGACCCATAATGATAGAGGAACTTGCCTCGGTCTCTCTCTCTCTCTCTCTCTCTCACACACACACACACGCGCACACACACACACACACACACACACACACACACACACACACACACACACACGCATGTGCTCGCGCGTGAGCATACACACACATCTGCCCATAACCCCACCCACTGTTCTTTGATCTGGAATGGCTCTTCGTCAATAAAGCTGGTAGATCCTCCTCCAAGTGGATCAAAGTGCTAATTTTCATCTGTGTAATATTTTTCAGGAACTTGGACTAAGCCCGTCGGTGCCAGTTCACGTGGTTCTCCAAGACTGCATAAGACATTCAGACGGGAAGCTAAGTTTCTTAGGATTTGTTAGGCTTCTACACGGGGTTTCTTCATGCAACTTTCAAAAGGCATGAAATTGTTTCAACATACACGGACTGATTCTTTCCATTGTCCTCTCAATCTGTAACTGAAATGTTGAACGAACAAAACAGCATGCCAAATTTGACAGGGAACAAGTCTGCTCTCTCGATCACATCAACCGTGCTGGAAGTTGAAACTTTAGCCCATGGGACCTGCATCGGTGATGAAGCCATTTGTGCCCTGTATCGTGTCAAGTATCTTTTTTGGCCCTCCTTATAAATACAATGTTTTTGGTCTTCTTTTCCTACAGCTGGTGCCATTGGAATGTAGAGGATTGTACAGATGACTGTCGATGGAACGGTGTATTGAGGCTTGGAAGACAGCCTGAAGTTGGAAGTCAGTTTTGGTGGTTTTGGGTCAATCCTTCAGTGTACCCGTTGCATTAAGTTTTTTAATAAAATCTGATGACAGACATCGTCTGTTGTAGATGGCTTCTGCCGCTTCCTGCATGTGGCTATCCAATCCAAGCCGTAATTCGTATCTTTCTTTTATGGTTACTTCTTGTTTAATTCTTATTTATCAAGAAACACAGACTTAACATTTGGGCTCACTTGGATAATTTTCAGTTAGTATACCAACATATGAGAAAGAGATTGTTCACCGTTATTATTCAGAAAAAATTAGAGATAATAATTTTACTTTTATTTTCATAAAAAAAAAAAAACTATCTTTACAAACAAACACATAACACCAAACTATAATAAATTAATTTTATTTGTTACATTTTACTAATTCTCATCCTTCGAGCGTACATTTGACTCACCCATAGCTAAAAGGATAATCGGCCAGAACCCATGATCGAAATGCAATTTTCAGAATTAAAAGAAACCAACTTGTATTGTCTGTGAACCCAAAAAAAAAAAAAAAACTTGTTAATGCTTAACATTGATTAATCTAATGGAAGTGCATTGGTACACCTGATAGCAGTAATTATATATATATATATATATATATATATATATATAAAGAAGAATTTAGTTAGACAAAAAGGTTCAGGTGCAAACCATAATCTTTCAAGAAAACTTCTTTTTCTTGTTCTTTTTTTTTTTTTCTCTTACTAAGAGACAAATAAAAGAATATTTGAATTTCAAATATTACACAAACTTTATAAGAATTGCAGAGTATTCGGGCATTGAATTTGATCCTTACATTCAACTATACATTTTTATTTCCTTTATTTGTCTTCCAACCCAAATAGCGCGTTAGAGGGTCAAAGAATAACGTCACTCTCTGGGTTACAGAAAAGAAAAATTAACACACTCAGGGCTCTCCGATCTTCTTTGCTTCTGTCTCACAATCTTTATTCTCTGCTGCTTCAATCTCCAATGGCGACCATACACAAACCCATTAAGCCGAAGCCAAAACCCAGATCGGCAATCCTCACTCTCGCGATCTGCATTGCTTCCATTGCATTGCTTTGCCTTTTTTCCTCTCTAATTTCCACAAATGGGTTATCTTTCTCATACCCGAGAACCCCTATAAAGGGCTTGGCGAAAGCCGGTAGGCCGCCGCGCGCGCTCCGTGACAAGTTCTTGTATTGGGGTAGCAGGATTGATTGTCCGGGCAAGCACTGCGAGTCCTGTGAGGGATTGGGTCACCAGGAGTCCAGCCTCCGATGCGCTCTCGAAGAAGCCATGTTTTTAAATAGGTACGTGGCTTTGTGAAGCGTTTATGTGTTTTTCTCATTTCTTGGTTTCGTGGTTTTGTTTGGATGTTCTTGAGCTTAACGCTCTGTTTGGATGCTGGGAAAATTGTAAGGATTCGTGGGTATGCTGGATAGGATCTTGAGTTGTTCCAGTTTCTATTAAACTGGTTTTTAATGGAACTACTTTTGTTTGCTGTTCTTTGTTTGTGTGTTTTTCTATGTTCTGCATTTAATTAAGTGGAATTAGTAGATTTGGGATAGATGAAAGCGTAATCCCATGTCAGTTTACCTACCGGAACAAGTTTGAAAGGGGGGGAAAAAAAACTGTATTGTAGCCTACCACTTTTGGGAAATCAAATTAAAAAGAGAAAAGCAAAATTCTAATTCTTCATTCGGTTCTGGTTCAGCTTTTTGTTGGCTTCTTTTAGCGTCATATAACCTTTTTGTCTGTTGTGAGCGTAGAGCATGCCATTGATTACTGGGGTTAAGTGTTGCGGAGTTGTGTATTGGATAACTGTGCATATTTGGGACCAGAAGTTGGTATAACTTGATTGTGGTGTGCTTATTTGAGTGTTAAAATTCAACTGAATCTGTTTCCATCGGATTTCTTATGTGATTAACAAGACCAGTTTATCATGGGTTGGTATTACATTGATTGCTTACCTGAGTTATATAGGTCGATCTCTCATACTCTCCTTGAATGTTGTTGCAGGACGTTTGTGATGCCTTCAGCCATGTGTATCAATCCAATACACAATAAGAAGGGGATTCTTCGTCATTCTAATGATCCAAGTTCAGAGGGAAAGTATGTTTAAAATTCTGTTCCGTGGATTATCTTTTGGCAAAAGTGAAAGTGTTGTCTGCCCAGGTAAAGATTTTTTATTTTGTCTGATTTTTTTCTGGTAGGTGGGCAGCAAACTCTTGTGCTATGGACTCCTTGTATGATATTGACCTCATATCCGAAACTGTACCTGTAATTTTGGATGACTCAAAAGTTTGGTATCAAGTGCTATCTACAAGTATGAAATTGGGAGACAGAGGAGTCACCCACATTGAAGGAGTTAGTCGGGTTGATCTCAAAGATAATAGCCGCTACTCAAATCTGTTGCTCATAAATCGAACAGCAAGCCCTCTTTCATGGTATTCAATACTGTAGTTATGTCGTTGTTGGATGCTTCTTGCTTTTTCTTTCAAAATTAAGGATTATTAAAACTCAAGAGTGTGCATAGGCATTGCGGGAGAATCGGGGGTGGGCTGGATACCATAGGAGAAAAATTCATATGTTAAATCTGAAAGAACTTTAAGAATGAAAATCTGTTGCAATGCATCCTACAACAGTTTAGCAGATTGAGACCTATAAAACTAATATGGCCGTTGTCCTTGATAATAGTATTGGTGTGCATATTTGTGAAGTTTTTCATGGGACCTGGTGCATCTTCTAGTGATTTAGAGGCATCGTGCTATTGGGACCTTCATCAATATGTCAATATTAGCTGAATTGACTCTCTAGTTCACATGGCTTACAATGTTGCTCCATTCTAATAAGCAGCTGCTGAATTTCACCTGGCTTCTGTTTTTTTTTCCCCCTTTTTTGTGGGGTGGGGGGTGGGTGCAGCTGTGGGGACCAAGGAATTGACATTTTCTTATTACCTATTTGGCCAAAAAATCCTCTTTCCTGCAGTTTGGGCTGTAAGTTGAAACTTGTAAGTTTTGGCATAGGCACTAATCATGACAACCACTCAGGTTCATGGAATGCAAGGACCGGAACAACCACAGTGCTATCATGTTGCCATATTCGTTTCTTCCTTCAATGGCAGCAGAGAAATTAAGATACGCCGCAGACAAGGTTTGTATCATGTGATTTTGTCTAAGAATTTGTTGTACTGTTTGTCTGGATGTATCACATTTATCAAAACTTAATTAATATTAGGTTTCTCTCCACAGTTTATAATGTCAAGACATGGTACTTGAGAGGTCCAAATCTAATTTTTTAGTGTCATGGGTTTTAGCCAAGGTATGATATTTCCCTCAGCATGTGCTGGGAATCATGACACATCTTTGCCTCTATGACAGCTGGGCACATGCATGCTTTTTCAATGAATATGGTTACTGCAATTGCTTGCAGCTTGTATTATTCTGAATTAATTGGAGAATCATGTCTGTGTTGCCATTACAAAAGTTTACTCTGCCCTGGAGAGATAAACATAAACGTGGAAGCCTATTTGTTTAAGTTCTAGCATGTTTGTTGCTTACTAATGGCACCAAGCTTGCCAATCCCAAGAAACAAAGCAGTGCTTCTTGTTAAAACTGGTGGCCATATCAAAACTTTTAATGCTATCTAGCTTGTCAGGTAGAAGTGCTTGGAGAATTGTATAATGTTGTCATGGTGTGAAGTTTGTAGATGTGTGTCATTTATAGACATTGTTGAAGGGATCCTGAAGCAGGATGCAGGTGGTAGAATGGACAAAGGAGCAGTATTTCAATGAAGATATGGTTCTCGGTGTGACACAAACCTGGTCAAATATTTATAGCTCACTTTAAAATAGCTAAGGAAAGCAGGCATGTCTGATCATTTGAGCATGGATGTTGAGGGAATCCCATGCTTGTTTCAATGGGTTTGCTTCTCTTAACTAAAAAACTGTTTCAGGAGTCAATGAACTGTTTAGGGTAAAACTATATACAGTGGTCACTATCAGAAGGAAGATTTATTGTTTGGATTTGGTTTCTTCCTGTATTTGCTACTAGTTTCTGCCTTGTAGATTCATCTGTTTTACACATTTCATCTATTCCTCGATTAGTCCATAATAGATGTCTTGTCCACAGATAAAGGCACTGCTTGGTGACTATGATGCTATCCATGCTCGTCGAGGTGATAAAATAAAAACTAGGAAGGACAGGTTTGGAGTCATTCGGACCTTACATCCTCATTTGGACAGGGACACACGTCCAGAGTTTATTCTGCGCAGAATTGAAAAATGGGTCCCTGCTGGACGAATGGTCTTTATTGCTTCAAATGAGAAGACACCTGGGTTCTTTTCACCACTCTCAGTTCGGTAAACCTTCTGAACTTGAAAAAGACTCTTGTGTTGGAAGCCATAATAACGTTGAAAGAACTTTACATTGGAGAGATTTGTGAAGAAAATAATTTTTTTTAGTTTCTAGGTCTCTGTCTGGATTAATATAAAAACACTTGCCAAACAAGGCTTGAAGTAGAAGCTTACTGGGAGCTTTCGTTTGGCAGGTATACCTGCTTGGGGGGCACTAAGTGGGATAGGAATGCTCTAGATTTTGGCAGTGCAGGAGTTTGGCAGCAGAATGGGCATAATCTATGACCATTGCTCTCTCCACCAAAATGCTTAAGTACTCATGAATTTTGTCGACATGCTAATTTTTGTATGTAATCTGCAGTTGTGGATATAACGGATGTATAAAGGATTGGACTAGTTGTCAACTCCTGCGAATATCTCATCCATTTTGGGCAGTAGAAGGAAATTTCTGTTATTGATATATAGATGAAGAATAAAGGCTCCATTGTTTTCTTTTGGCTATGTTGACGCTGATTATAAACATTGGTGGCTTATATTTGCAGATACAAACTGGCATATTCGTCTAATTATAGCTCGATCCTAGACCCCTTGATTGAGAACAATTACCAATTATTCATGATCGAGAGGCTTATACTAATGGGTGCCAAGACATTCATTAAAACATTCAAGGGAGATGACAAGGATCTCAGTCTCACCGATGACCCGAAGAAGAACACCAAGAACTGGCAAAAACCTGTTTATACAATGGACGAAGGAGGAAGCTAACAATGCCTCTGTTGGGGTTCCTCACTTGTGTTCAATTTGGCTGGTTACCTATCTGATTGCGTGCTATTCTTGCATCACGATCAAATTTCCCACAAGTTTATAGGTGTACACTAGGAATTTAGATAGCAGAATTTGGTAGATTTACGAGCTTTATTGTCCTAGGTTGATGTGGGGGTTATATGAATGTTCCAATGTAATTTATGGCGTGAACCATAGAACAAAGTTGTACCAGCTAATCGAAATATAATGGGCCTTCTCGTGTCTCCAATGGGCCTCTTTCAGGCCCGCAAATCCAAGCAGGGCTTTTATTCCACGAACGTCCGGGACAGATCCAAACTCAACGCAATTTGAGTCCTATTATTATAACCCTCCGATACATCACGAGCGCCTGATGCAAACTTGTTCGGTGGGCCTCTCTTGAGTCAGCGGCCGAAAGTGTCAGGTGGACCCTACTTTTTGGATCTAAGCGGCGCCGCCACCCTCAATGCCACGTCGGACGCTAAAGCTCCGAAATGGTCGTCCCGGCTACGAATCTCGCACGTGTCAAACGGTTAATATCCGTACGTGCGAAAAGCCACCAGCACGCCGGATAACACACGATAACACACAGAAAAAGATTCGGCCGATGAAAACGCATTGCGGAGAAGTTCGGGCGGTTTAGTGAGTTCATTTCATTACTAAATTGATATCCGAATCTTAGTTCCGGTTTTAGGTTTTTGATTACTTTTGCTGTGAACAGGTAATCGAGAATTTTAGTGAATTTTCCTTTGTTTTTTTTTTTTTTTGTGTGTGTGTTGAGGCTGAGAAAGTACTTCGAGAGTGTTAATATCTACTGTTTGTTTGGCATTTGGCGTTTTATCATATTCCTTTTTGGTTGGAAGAAATTTTCTGTTATTTTCTCAGCTGCCAAACATTAAGTCAGTGATCGAATCTCTATAGGAGCATTTAAAATAAAGATCCGGCCAAGCTATGATTGTTTGTTAGTATAATGCTAAGCATATTAAAATTTGGTTTGTCGTAACGAGGTTTTGAAAAGAAGTCTAAAGCTTCTTGTTTATGAACTGGGAATAAGAATTATAGAGCCTGATAGTGTAAGGAGAAGGAGTGGAAAGATGGTCTTTGTAACTTGTAATTGCTCATTGCAGGAAAGTATAAGGAAGATTGGAGGCCGGTGGAATCAAATCTGTTTGCATTGTGATGCGGTACCTTGTTCGAGAGTCTCTATTTATCGGCAACATTGGTGCTGCAGCGGGGATCTTGCAAAATGGTAGCACGGAGATTACACATATGTTATCAGTTTTAAGCTCTGCATCAATATCCTTCTTTGCTGAATGGCGTAGTGGCCTTATAATTCCTGCAAAGGAGATTAAGAAAGTGTATGCTGGTGGATTGGAGGGTTCGGCATCAGGGGAGGGGGCCTCACATGACAATGGATCAAGAACTTGTTTGTCACCCACTAAGCTTCTTTATTCATTGGAGTATGCAGGGAAGGATTTGAAGCTGGTGAGAATGGCTGTGCCAATTAGAGACATGGAGAGTGAGGATTTGTTGGATTATTTGGATGTGTCTTTGGATTTTATTGACCAGAGTAGAAAAGAGGGATCTATTTTGGTTCATTGTTTTGCTGGTGTCTCAAGAAGGTATTGTTTGCAGTTTTTGTTGTCTTTTATTTGCCGGTGTAGTTTGAAAGTATAAGGTTGTGATGCTACATCTGTTCCAGTTGTTGTGTACCATCATTTAGGGTGATAGCTTTGCTTTTTGGCTCTTGGTTCATTCTTGGTTACAAATGTTTCTTTAAATGTTAATGTGGATCACTGCTTACCCTACTAAAACAATATTCTAGACAGCAAACAAGCTTATGGGAATCCTTATATTATATTTGATTGCACAGTGAGGCAGAGCTTTTTGTTGTTTATGTATGCTACTGATATACTTCAGAAACTGTCCAGAGCAGGCCTACTTTGTAATAGCTTTTCCAGTTTTCTGAATTGCTGAGCCCTAAGCAATCATTCCTTACTTTGCATGTGTTCATTGCAGTGCAGCAATAATAACGGCATATTTGATGAGAACAGAACAGCTATCTCTGGAAGGTGTGAACAAGTACTTTTTCTGTGTGGAGGTTTTTGAGCCTTAAAATGGGTACATGCCGGTGGTAGTCATTGTCCAGTTCAGAAAATTTGGGGGCTCTTTTATTGATGCCTATTAAAATGTCAGATGAATATTTCTTCAACTTATCATTTGACTTTTTTCCTGCACTCCCTTCTCTCTCTTCCCATCCATCTTTCCAGATGCCCTTGAATCCCTCAAGCAAAGCTGTGAGTTTGTTTGCCCCAATGATGGCTTTCTAGATCAGGTGATGCAAGGAAATGCATTAATCAACCTATGTATTTGAGTGGACTTTTCATGGTGCTTTCAAGTTATTAACATTGGAATCATTGTCACTTTTTTATTTTCCTCCCTGGTTGCAGTTGAAAATGTTTGAGGACATGGGCTTCAAGGTTGATCATGCAAGTCCTATATATAAGCGCTTTCGCCTTAAAGTATTGGGTATATTTTCTAATTATGTTTCTCTCCCTAATCTCAGGTTACTACTGTGCATTTTGGATGTCTCAATGCACACTCTCACTCTGTGTTCACATTTCACTTCAGTATTTGTTTGTTTCATTGAAAGCCATGTAATAAAGTGTAGTGCTTGTATTAGTACTGGCAAAAAAATGGAAGCATTGTGGAAATCCATATGCATCAAGAAATGTCATTTTCAAATTTGGATAATTATTTTTATGTTATAATCTAGAGCCCTTCCTAAGTTAATACATTGAATTATGCCATCTACAAGAAATTTCCAAAGCCAATGTGCAGTGAATTTGAAGATGGTAAAATTATGAAAGTTGATATTTTGGCCAATTAACTTGATTTTTTTTTTTTTCTATTTCTGAGAGGTAATTGCAGGGTACTCATTCACTCTCACTTGGCCTTAGGATATCCTGTATGACATATTTGATACCTTGCCTCCCTAATGAAAGAAGAAGATTTAATGTCTTTCAATTATGCACTCTGTGGTAAATCTTAAGCTTGAGATAACTCTTATATGCCTGTTACTTTTAGCCTCATCCTATCATCTTTCCTGTTATTAACATTAGAATGGCAAGCATCAGTCGATTCGTTGGAACAATTTTTAAGGATGCTTGGGTTCTGATGTATAAGGATTTCATGACCCATGCTTTCAGGTGATTATTACAACCGTGGAGAGAAGATAGACAGTTCTAAATTTGGGGCTGATCCTGGCATGCCCTTGGAAGTTTCCTCAAAGATAGAGGGATCTCCAGATAGAGGAAGTAAGTCTACTCCTGCATTTCGCTGCAAGAAGTGCCGAAGAGTTGTTGCATTGCAGGAGAATGTAGTGGATCACATTCCAGGAGAGGGTGAGACGTCCTTTGCATGGAACAAGTGGAAAAGTGGCAACCCCTTCAACAAATCTCATGAGTCCGAGTGCTCATCCATCTTTGTTGAGCCTCTGAGGTGGATGACAGCAGGTAGATACATATATATACACTTCTCTAAAATCCAATAGCTTGATGAAATTGGAGAACCCCATGTGATTGTTTAACTAAATTTGACATGCTCTACTAGTTTCAATAGGAACTAAAAATTTTACATCTTAATTTGGTATTGTAAATCATATGGCGTACATTCATGTGTCAAAGTTGTTACTTGGCTGTCAAATCATAATTTCTTCATCTTAATTGGCTATTACATATAGTTTATGTCTTTCTAGCTAGGTAATAATTTTAAGGTTTTAAATAACTTGCCTTAGAAATATTCTGGAAATGACATATTTATGTAGAGAACAGACAGTGAATAAATGAATTTTGCTGGATTTTGCCGGTGAGGACAATCAACTTAATTTAGGAAGCAGTTAAAGAACTAAGCCTTATGATCAAGCCATTATGGAACGTTGACTTGTAAAACTAAATGTGTGGGTTTTTTGGCAGGGGGAAATCTTGTTTTTAAGTTTGTTAACTTGTGTCTGAATCCATGCAGTTTGATGGGTGTTACACATAGTTATTAAAGGCACTAACAACAGATGCTGGTGTCCGCCCGAATTGGAGCTACAATGTGTCTCTTTCTCATAATCCTCTGCATCCCACTTAACTGTGTGGGCCTGTCTTTACTCTGTGCGTGCATTGAGCACCCCTAATGGGAGCATTTTTCTTGGTATTGCATTTGCATATTTAAGCTGATGGTAACTCTTCCTGGTCATCCAGTTGAGGAAGGTGCAATGGAGGGAAAACTGTCATGTGCCCACTGCGAAGCTCGCTTGGGTTACTTCAATTGGTCAGGTATCCAGTGCAGTTGTGGGAGCTGGATTACGCCAGCTTTTCAACTACACAAAAGCCGAGTGGACATCAGCACTATCTGATATACATTGAGGCAAACAACACAGTAGGTTTATCTCCCTACTACAAAAGTTCCCAATATCGCTAATAAAAGATACAGCAATTTTACAAAGCCTTTTTTTCTTTTCTTTTTTTCTTGGGCGAATCTGCAATTTCATAAACAGGGAGGGCTGCCCTTGAGCATTTTTATTTTCTCCTTGGTTGCGGTCTTGCACGAGGAACTCCTGGAGGGGCTCAAGCTGGAGGTTTTTCCTTGATGATGTTGTCCTGTGGTTAGGAGTTATCCTATTACTATATCAATTTGCTAGATAGTTTAAACATTATGCTGCCATGTATATTCTGCAAATATTTTGGTACAAGCTGAGACGGGTTGGCAGGTAAGGGTCTAGTCCCTTCACTTATCCAAATAACTTGACTTCATCGATTATATGGTTAATAAAAAAGACTACAATTTCCATTTCTTTTTCCGGCTCTCTTTTGGATCTCTTGCTTTAATTCTCATCCATTCTCATGTTATCAATATAGTCGATACTTCTTCCACACTTAGCGAAAAATATTGAAATCAAAATCGAGACAATTTTAACACTACTTATTTTAAAATCATTACTTTTTCCTTAAAAATTAACTTATTAAATATATAATACAAATATTTACATAACTCATTTCTTCTTTTTATTTGATGTAAAAATTATACCGTATGTAAAAATCAACTTATTATTCTAATACACATACCACATATGCATGACAACATGAGAAGAAAATAATCGTATAATTACGATATCAAAAGACAAGCAAGTGATCAAACATAGCTGGCAAAACAAATGTACAGACTCCTAACTAAGTTTTTTTTTGGATATATCAGTACACTAGTACTAATCATTTGACAACTGAATCAGGGTAACAGGGACAAAAATAGACGGGAAGGACCCTGTCGACTGGTGACGCCCGGATCAACTCGGTAAATTCCTGAAAATGTATGAACCTAACCTAGCCGTTAAATTGAGCTCCTTTTTTTGTTTTTCCCATTCTTCTTTTTGTTGGGATTGAAGTTTGAGTTCCTCTTTGATTCGCCTTGTTTCAGTATTAATGATGGGCTTCGTCCCCCCGATTCAACAGCCCAGTTCCACTTTTGTCGCGTGTACTTTTACGAATCAGTGAGACTGCGCTTCAAGGAGGATGTTCGTAGCTGTATTGATGTCGTTCCTAGCTTGAACAAGTGCCCGTCTTGCCAAGTTTCTCTCAAAGCCCATTGAAACCAACGTAGCAATGGAGCTTTCTGGTGGCTCCACGGAAGGAGGAGTAGGGTGTGTTCTCTGCAATTAATGGGAAACAAGTCAGTATTGTAAATCAAGTCAGTATTGATTCATATCAATGTCTACGGGACACAGCAATTAGTTCACATAGAGTTAGTCTTCAAGCTGGAGTGGAATAAATTAAAATAAAAGCGTCCGTTTTCAAGCTGGAGTGGAATAAATTAAATAGCATGCACAATTATTCAAAAGAAAGAATTCTCGTCCTTGAAATGGGGACTTGGGCCTCCCAAACGATTCCAGAGAACAACCATTTGGAACCAAGTCTCAATTCCTCATCCATGTGGAATGGTGCCCAGCTTGCATTTGAAGCAGCGGGGAAGATTTCTGTGGTGCAAGGGTTTACAGAAGAAAACAAAGATGATGATGATGATGATGATGATGATGATGATGATGGAAGACAAGAAAAAGAGATTTATCAGACTTGAGATATGCAATGAAATCTCACAGCTTTACCGTTAACATGTTGCTGCTCAGAATCTTGCTCAAAGGAAACCTTGAACAATCAATGATTGATCATTAGCAAGAATTTATGCAAATGATGCAGGTCAATGAAACAGCCACTCCAGATTAAACTATGCACAAATAGGAGAACCGAAATAGCAGAAACCTTTGGTAAAGATACTTGCCTCCATATGACCAACCCTGGACATTGGTGCTCTATCTACAACGTTTCTGGTTGTTGCTCCATGTGGACTCCTAGAAGGTGGCCGAGAAAGCCGCGAGAGGAAAGAAATGACAAACTGCGGGAGCTGTAGTACAAGATATAACAGTTATTTGTTACCTTAGTAAATTTCCCCTAAACAACAACTTGGACAGTGAGACCAAGAAAAAGTTAGGGAAGGACACCATGCAATAATGATGATCATAATAATAAAAAATGGATTCAGCTCCATGTCTTAGTTGAACTGCTATCCTTTTTTTGGTACATTGAAATATAGTTGAACTCTTATCCTTCACAAAGACACTCATAAGAGACACTTCAGCATGAGAAAATATTTTCAAAGCGTAGTAAACATTGTAATTTGGATGGCATTGAAAGCAGCAGCCTAAGCCAAATGGTCCAAATGCAATCCTGCATAGGCACAGCATGCCTGAGCACCCCCAACCCCTCTCTCTCTCTCCCTAAAATACAAACGTGAATCAAAATGTCAGGAAGGTCACAATAGTCTGCAGATGTGGTATTCTTACACATTCCAGATCACAAATAAAATAAAAGGCATGTAGAAATGTGCAAAACAACAAAAACATTGGGTGGCAAGCACCCGAACTAAAGAAACACACTTCTTAGCCCCATTGATGAATTTTCTCTGCTGTGTCTTCACATGTATAGGAAGAAGCTTCATTTGATTTGGCTATATAATCAGACTTGATATACATCCCTCAAAGGAAATTCATTGTAAAAAGCTTGCTTGATGAAAGCATTTACAAACTATCAACAGAATCCCATCAGCTTCAGTTGCTAAACCATAATTGGCAGAAGAAAATTGCAAAATCAAAATCATTGACCAGATATTGCAGAAAAATATGAATGTGTAACCTTTGCCTTTCGGATACCAAACAGATTAAGGCGATATAAGGAACCAGCAAGGATGCCACATATCCCTGGCAAGATAGATCTTTTCCAGGATGATAAAAAGAGCTGTAAAAATGAATCTCATATTAAGTGTTTTGGCAGCAAAAATAAGGTAAAGCAGCTAATATAGTAAATGTAAATGCAGAAAAGTATGAGCCACACACAAAAGAATGGAAGGGCACACTTTCCACCTGAAGACCAGCTAGATATATGAAAGTCTTATCAGAGAAGTGTGCACTATAGACACGAAGCCTCGTTGATACTGGAATGTCGAAATAAAAGGGTACAAATGAAGCAAATATAAGACCATAAGGTCCAGATGCAAGGTTCGCCGTAGGATCTGCAAAAGGACAATACATGTGGGCATCCCCACAATTATCATTGATGCAGAAAAGAAAACTACGACAAAAATCACACATGAGAGGCACAAAGATAAAATACTAAATTCTTTGCAAATCCTTATGAGAAGAAAAGGCTAGTGGATTAAATTAAAAAAAGAAAGGAAGCATATTTAATGAGCATACATGAAGATATTTTTAAGTGCAATGTATATATAGGTCAGTTTTCCACAAGTAAAATATAAGTGCGTGCTACACAGCTGTGTGACATAAAAACTGTACATTATCATCCCACTAAATCCAGGAGAAGAAGGACAAAGCAGTGACCATGTCAACTCACCAATGAAAACCACAAAATCCAATTCGCACACACTCATAAAGCCTTACCTAGTCCGAAATTGTTCCCCACTACTGCAGAATAAGATTTACACTTTTTTTTTTTTTTTCAGTTTATACTATTCTAACACAGTCAATTTAAATGGTCAATAACAGTGAGGAAACTGATATATATGGAACATACAGAAGAAAATACTAAGAGGCATAATTAAAGAAAAAGGAGAATTATATAAAAGCATATTAAGAGCAAATACCTCTAAGGACTGCTAGTGTAAAGACCTCAAAAAGCAATGAGATAATTACAGAGAACAAGATAAACACCTGCACAATTGGGGAAGGAGTCCAAATTTAAATAAATAAAGAGGATACACAATAAAGAAACAAAGTTACTTTTTCCCTCATTTTGTCATCTTTGAAAGGAAGGGAATAGATAAAATAAAAACCAAATTACATGCTTGTATGCAAAACAAAGACTAAGAATTTAAAAGTAAAAGAAGGGCTAATTGACATAACTTCAAATACGATGACCTCCTATGATGAACGGCATCGAAGAGAGTAAATGAATTAATGACACAAAATTATGAAGACAAGCAAGATATCTAACGACAGAAAACAATACAGTCATCCCAATAATTCAGAGTATGGTCGATCATGAGTGATATGGGCTTGAAAATAACTCACTGAATACTTATTGGAGCCTATTTGTCTCTCAAAGACCCTGAAGTAGTACAGAAGGTATAGCCCAAACATCAGCTCTGGTGTAGATGAAAAAGTAAAAACTGATGCCATTAATTTCCACATATGTGGCCCCCTGAATATATCCTGAAAAGGAAAAGATCAGATCTAGAAAGACATGCTTGTCTAAGATTGAGATTTTTCAATGGTATTTACCCCAACACAAGAGAAAAGAAACTCAAAGCATGATAAAAGTTCACGCACATTGAACTGTATTTGAATTCAACATTGTCAGCACAAAACAAGTTGGCAGGCATTTTCAACAACCTCTACCCCACCAAACAAGAATTACAATTAGTTACCATAACGTATTTTCATAAACTACAGGACTAAAATTACCATACAATTATATATTTGCAGCAAAATCTTTGGTCAAGATTCATTTGTCGTTAGAGAAGATTGTGTTATATTCATCTGAACTTTTACCCCATGCACACATGAGAAAAGGGTTATCAAACTGATGCTTCCATAAAACCTTTTTCCTCTCTTTAGCCTCATAAAACTACACCAACACTGTCAAACAGCAGTTGCACCAATCCCGAATTAACAGCAGTCAAAAGATAAGCCTGAGATTGTCATTGCCCAAGCATAATCCAAGGTATACCTCTTTTACTAACATATAGTACATACAAGTCCTATGAGATTCTCACAAATAGATGCTTAGCTGAATTGAAAATTCAGTCATATGGCAACTTTACATTATTCATGCCAAGAGGCAATGAGTTCTATGACTTTTGAAATCTTATTAGTTCATATATCTTACTAAGGTTTCTTCTTGCTTCAAAGATTGGAAAGATGAAGAATTAAATCATTAACTAGAGCAACACTCCAATTCCCCAACACCCTCCAGCAATTTCCACAAGCTGAAATAAATGAAATCCCCCACACAACAATTTCTACAGGTATTTTATTCTGAATTCTTAGTTCAGCTCTCAACCAGTATCTAATGTTTATAGGAGTTTAGACAACGGTTTCTAAGGAATCATTTTGCTCAAAGCTGTCCAATAAAGCCACCTCACCTATTGAGCTCTACCAGATAACCAGCAGACCATATTACCAGTTTTAGTATGCGGCATTCCCTTGAGGGTGCTAGCGCATCAAGTTTAAAGCCATAATAGACGGGCAATAAAAGTTTCAACTGCAGTTCAAGTTTATGAAAGGACTGTAGCGATATAAAATAAAAGACCCACGTTTCAGATCGCATCCAAAACAAGTCCAGAAATGCCCATCCGAGAAAATAACAAAATTTTACTAAATTAACCACAGAATCTCAAGAAAACAACAAACTTCTAATACGGGTTCGAGCAATTCCAGTCAAAACCCGCCTGTAATCGGGTCCTTCAAAACCAAATTAAGCGAAAAACGAGCAAGAAAAAATGCTTCAACTACGAAAGAAAATAAAAAACAAGAAGAAAGAAGGGAAGAAAGAATCAGAATCAAATAAGGAGTAGCACCTGATATGATAATCCAAGGTTTGTAGACATGCCTCTGATCCCAAAGAAAAGGGTCAAGACCGCAGAAGCCATAACGAATACTTTTGTGACAGGCGCATTGTCTGCACCCCACACAAATTTCAAGAACCCATATGTGTAAATGGATGCGTATTCAAATTCAAGTGAGCAATTCTTGAACTTAATTTAAATTCGTGCGTGCGTGCGTGCGTGTGAGTGTGTGCATTAATCGAAGAGGAGAAAAGGAAAGAAAAGAAGATGGGATAGGGTTTATGCGGGTGGGGGTAACTCACTGAAACCGGAGGGGCCGCCGTTCATCTTTTCTTGATCTCTTTGCGCCGGTTCTTTCTTGGAGGTGGGAATCTGAACGCCCGCCCTCTACTTATAAACAATTGAATTCCTTCCTCCCCAGTGATTTTCCAGCGAATTAGCTCTTTCTTCTTATTTTCTGCGATTCTTCCTCCTCCTCCTCTCTCTCTCTTTTTATTATTATTATTATTTTTTTGTATTTTTTGTTTTTAGACTTTTATTTTCAAGTCAAGTTTTTTCTTTTTCAAAAAATAAAAGTCAAGTCTGCCTTTCACCAAAAAGGCTCTCTCCGTCTTTTTCTTTTTCTTTTTCTTTTTCTTTTTTTTTTTTGTTGTTTTGTTTTAATAGAATGACCAGAAAAACTCTCAAATGCCAAATGGTTGTCTTCACAAGATGGTCCGTTCTAGGACTCGTTAGTCTCGCATATAATTTCTTTAGTCCCTTTCATTTATGAAATTTTTAAACTTAGTCAATTCAATATATATATATATATTGGTTAAAAACCATAAATATGATATTAATTATAGTAATTACAAATTAATATCAAAATTATTTGTTATTATCTTATAAATTTATGTCTCTTATAATCAATATAGTCTTCTGTTCTTAAAGTAAACATAATTTACTTAACATAACATAAATTCTAGGGTATTATTTTTAATGCATATAAAAAAATTCATCAATTAAGTGTTATTGAATTCTTTTATATCAAAATAAATAAGTTGCAATATAAGACTTGTATTTTAATTAATATAAATATAAATATATTAAATGATTATTTTAAATAATAATTTACCAAAAATTTTAATTAAAATGAAAGTGACATTATAGTAGAAAAAAAATTTGTTTACCAACCACTTTTTGCAGTATTAGTTAATAGTGATCACATGGGGTATACTAAATAAGTAGTTATTTTTTTTACAAATATATATATTTATATATGTTTAAATCAAAAGTAATGGGTACCTAATCTAAAGTATAAATTAAGTAGGACTTAGAAAGAATTGCATTTTCAATCCTTGAATTACAGAAATCATGTAGAAGGACTGATGGAGTTCGTTGAAATTCTTTTTTTTTTTTTGTTTTTTTTTCATTGCGAACCGAAAAGTCTTCCTTTCTTTCTTTTCGCTTTGAAATTCTTCGAGAATTCAGCATTTGTTATGGGCCCAACAAAATCTTGGATATGGGCCTTTTGAATTGTTGAATTTCAGGGCTCACATATGTCAGTGGGCCCTTATACCTACGTAGCAAAAATATAACAGACGAGTCCAAGCCCAATGACGCCGCTGGGCTCCGGTTGGGGACAGGTACAAATGTGCCCGAATATCCATCGATTCAAGGATGGAACCGCCGGAGGAAAAGAAAGAAACAAAGCGATTACAGTATATACATATATGATATAACAATTAAGGGTAGGACTCAACATTTTGACTCATTCTGTGTGATGAAAGCTTTATTCTTTATCTAAAGAATGAATGAATTGAATGTAGAAATAAATTTTGTCAAAAAAAAAAAAAAAAACAAAAGAGAGAGGCATTGCTTGCTCGCTGGCCCACCTTTGGCAAGTCACCAAATCCCCATCAAGGGTTTGCAACATTTTGAGAACTGCCTCCTGATTTACAACAAAACTACCAACATTGTGCATTTAGCGTTTTAGGTCCATAACTATTCGAGGTTCAAATTGCAAATTGTTTGTTTTTCTACAAGATCATTATTATTTCTGCTTCAGAATATGCTTCTTTTATCTGGGGTCCAGTCAGAGACAGTAGCAATCACTGGGAAAAGAATCTAAAGCACCTGCATCTGCTCAAACTTGTAAATCAAGTTAAAGACAGAAAATTTAGTACATGTGCTTTGACTACATGGGGCAAAAATTCCGCGATGCTTCTTACACATTGCGTTGCAGAAGCTGAATCGAAACCTATTGTTGATCTATCCCAAATTAACCCCTACGCCATAATTCAAAGTGAGGCCTATTTACGAGAGGAGTCATGAGTGATTGCGTGATCATACTACTCCAACCTCCAAGACTTGGGTTGGCCAGTGCTGTTTCCAAATAGAGACCTCTTCCTCTTTGTAAAGTTTTCTAATTCCCCCATAGAAACCATATGCTTCATTTCCTACTTCTCGGTGGTCCTTTCTGCTAACTGTCGTTCGTCTCCACTGAGAGTTGTGTTTGTATTGCTTGAACTCCACCAGCAGCTGGTCTGTCAGCACAGCAGTACTTTTATGTTAGAAACTTAGCAATCATTTCAGTACAATATGATATAAGGTAAGGAAAGAGCCTTTTCATCCAATTACTAAGCCTTTTCATCCAATTACTACCTAGACTACTTGCTAGGAGCAACAAGACATTAGAGGTTACATGAAATGAGTAAGAGATTAACTTTATCGGACACGATACATGCGCGTGAGGCACAAATGGATTATCTGCATCCGCAGACATTCCAAATTCAACACTCTCTGGTGCTCTACATAGAATGTGAGATTCTTCGATCCAAGGTTAATCGCTCCTGAAAACAATCATATGCAAAAGCTCTGGCCAATTTCCTATGTATCTAACAAATCCATCCTATAACTATAAACTAGATAAAAGATCCTCACACTGAAGAATTGTTAAGTCCTCAACTGAAGAGGCTATATTGCTCGATCTTTTATTCACTTTTGAAGAAAAAGTGAACCTGATGGAAGTGCAATGGACGGCACTTGTTCAGCTGCTCATGTTGAAATGTCGGACATTTAATGAAAGGGACGAATTCCCTAGAATAAAGGAGATGTTGACGTGGGCATTTGCTGGTTCTCTCTGTATCTCCTACTTCTATCTTGGTGGCCAGAGAAGAATGGATAAAGAGAAAACAAAGAGAATAAAGTACACAACATCAAATGATTCTCTCACCACTGTATTGACAGCAGCAGCGATTCGCATTCCCATCGCAGGATTCCAGATGACCAATTACCGCATACCACCACCCTATAAATTTTGGGCGAGGATGTTACTATGTTTATCCATAATAAGTGCACTACTTCATGATCAACTTGGCATTATTTTGTCATTTCACAGCAAAATGAAACTAAACTGTCCAAACCCAGATGCAAAAAATTTTGTAGGACAATCCAAAACTTTAGGAAGGGAGAGATAGCCACGAATTTAACAGACTTCCAGAGGCAAGCAAAATTTGTTTTTGAGCAAGGAGTGTACCATAAGGGAATTGCTTGCTTCTTCTCCACTGGATCTCAATATGATCGCCAGGTCTCAAGTCATTTAAGCAATCTGACACGTGAAGAACATGCGAAGGGTTATCAACTGGTGGTACTCTTAGCCTATCCCAATCTACGTTTTCTTCTATTGCCCCAGAATACCTGCAATCCAAATAGGAATGCCGCTTTGCAAATGAGCTTATCAAGCACGGATCCGATTTTAGCACCAGTTACTTCCCTCCAGAGGAATAAAATAGACCCTTTTGGATTGGATGGAGGGAGGAGAGCTAGTACATGGTTTTCTTTAGAGCATCAAATACTTGAACAAGAAATTCAAGGTTCAATAGAAGAACGAATAGAAAGTTTACTAATCTGCATATTCACATACCCAGATATGAACATAACAAGCTTAATCGAAGAAAGTTCGGGTCTTTTCCCATACCTGGCTCGAAAGGTGTTCCTCTCAGAATTGTAACTGAGTTGTGCATCATAACATGACAACATAAACCCAACATGTCCATTCTGCCTCCAAACATGAACAAAATTTCATTGAGTCGTTCAATAACAGAAATAACTATAAACTGCCATAAACACGTCAAAACAGAGTACTTCCATGAGAACAAGAAGAAAAAAAAAAAAATGCGAAGTTATGAACAAGAGCAGTGTTTTAGTGGCTAACTACCTCACGATTGTAGACCTGAGCTGGGAACCAGAATTTGCCACTCTCAAGAGACAGAAACAAAGCCATCATTGAATCAGTGGGCAATGAAGTTCTTGGCTTGCATCTTCCAAACTTGGGTTTAATCCAAGAAAAAGGCCACACACTACTAAAAGATCCTAAATCACCCTTTTGATTTCTTTGATCCAAGGGGTTTAACGGCATATTTCTTGAAGCCAAACGGCATTGCCACTCCCTGCAAGCAGCAGCACCGATCAGTCCGCCCCATTTCTTCTTCAGGTGTCTCTGCCACAGATGATTGCTTGTACACATCTCCCTCAAGCTGCTACACACTCCAGCCATATTACACAATTCTGCCGGCAAAAGCCTCTCAAGAATGCATTCCAGGGCCAAGTCAGGCAAATCCAGCAGAGAAATCTCCCTTTCTCTCTCATCTTCTTGCTCTTTTGAACCAAGTTTACAACTGTTATTTGGCTCTTTGATGGAAACTTTAAAGAAACCAATAGCAAGCACAACTTTATGAAACAAGGACACAAGAAAACTCAACAAGGCTTGCCAAAACCATGACGACTTCAACAACATCAATCTCCATCCACCCTTGATTGGCTTGAAAGAAAATGACTTGAAGAAGAATACAAACGAAGAACAAAAGATCAAAAGGAAAAGCATTGTTTGAGAGCTATGAGAAAGTTGGTTCAAAACAAAGTGCAAATGTCAAGAAAAGCGAGAGCCAATAGCTGCTAAATCATTCGAAAACCCATCTACAGAGGAGCCTATATAAGCAAAGAGAGTGAGGCTTGCCAGTTTGTTAAGAAACACACCTGTTGAATTTTATAGAAGGAAAACAAGTTGAGTGTCACAACAAGTTTAGCCTTTGAAAGTTTCTACGAAAGGAAGTTAAAAAAAAAAAAACTCATAAAGATGAGCAAGAGCAATCGAGCAAGAAGTTGAAGTGGGTCCTTTTCTTCTGGGCGGTGTTTAATGCTATAATGGCAGTGGAAGGTATAAAATTTCTGTGGGGGGCGTCACTGTGCTCTGTGACCTAGCCATAAAAGCACAGCTGAAATTTGAACCAACTCCTACCAAACTCTCAACAGCCACCACAAAATCCACGCAAACCATGTAAATTGCAATGACAATTCATGAAATCATGGTCTACATTTAATTGAAAAAAAAAACTAAATCAGAAATCTTTAGATGGCCAAACCACTTTTTTTTGGGGGGGGGTACAATAGAGACTCAGAGAACCAATATTTACAAAATAAAACTATCGAACCATCTGGACATAGAATTTGAAACTAAGAGATTGCTAATGGAGTGTTCAATATTCATGACATGGAAAAGATTATATTAGGGTCCCGTCTTCGCCCTGTTCATTTGTTCCACATGGTGAGATACCTTCAATGCATTTCACATCCTGCCTTCCCTCGTACATTACTGAACATTTAGCTCAAAGGACTTTAGGAGTTTGTAGACCTTGTTAGTAGCAATGCATGCCAAAGGTAGAGAACATTGTCTTGATATATCAAACCGTTACTGAATTGGTCGGCCAGTTTCTCCGATATACACACTGTTTCACAATGCTCATTGAATGTCTCGAACCGTCTAGCCTTACGCAACTTTTCGTGGATAAAATAGTTTGCAGCGTTACTCGGGCGAGTGGGATTACCCCACAAATCCGAGCGGCAGACGCTATTATCTAATCCAAGGTACGGCAGGCGTCGGTCGATGGAATTGTTAGATCCCACCTTTCTGCAGTTCAATCATTTCTTTGTTTTTTTTTTTAATTGATAGGTTTGAATCCAATTAGTTTTGCTCTACATAATTCAATTCCTTGTGCGTTTGGTAAGTGACACGTAACACAGTATATAATAAATTAGTCTAATCTTATTATATACCTACGATTATACTAATTTATCTTATACTATTATATCTAGTCTTTCGTGCCAACAATATGCTAAATAAACAAAGAGGTGGGAGGTAATTAGGGGTGACCATTGCTCGAGACTTTATGACAGTTTGGTAGCCTGCACTGGGTTGTTGTTCAGCTAATAACTATCTTGGATGCGTGGTCATTTCAATAAATAGTAAGAGTATGTTGTCACTGATCACCAGATTGTCATCTGACAAACAGAATCAGGGGATGCCAGTCACATGTAAATTCTTAATTCAAGTAGCATGAATTTCTTTTATTTCCATATTTCAAGTTTTAGAGTTATTAGTGAGGTCTGTCGTTGACTCATCTAGATTTTTTTTACTAAAGCATAATTAATCAGCAAAGTCTTAAGGTTGTTGTCATCTGTATTGTAAACATTTCTTTTTTTTTTCTCCCGTGGGATGTGATATTATGCATATGGAAACTATTGTAAATGCGTTTGTTATCCTGTCCCCCACGATATATTTGTTTTAAATAAAGGGGAATGCCAAAAAGAGAGGATGGCTTTATGCTAGAAGATGGTGAGGTAGGCAAACTAACAAGCCAGTTTTCCTAACGCGAGATGAATGAAATATACATAGAAAAGTTCCTTCTGCATATCTAAGGCATTTCGTGTTGACATATATATATATATATATATATATATATGCAAGATTGACAATTCTTTATTAAACAACACAATCTCCTTATCTCCCACGTTAAACTATTGGACCCATATTAAAGTAGGAGACAGACCCGGGTTATAATGCCCATTAATGTCCCCATTAAGAAATAAGAAGTGAAAAAAAAAAAAAAGTCACAGATAAAGGCGCAGATCATTTAGGATTTGTTGGACAACACAAAGTGCTTCGAATTCCCAATTCGCAATCTTCTTTTTAGGATTCTTTTCATTGTTGGCTAATGTGACGCAGCCCCCCAATGTATGGAATCATTTCATAGGCGGGAAAGTGAATGGCATTTATCTAAAGCCCTAATGTATGGAATCATTATATAATCGACAAAGTGAATGATATTATCCTTCAAATCTTCGATGCTCTAATTAGAATAATGCTTTCAAATATCGACAACGACCTCAAATCAACTCTCACGGTAAAAAACTTGATCCAAGAGAATTGCAAAAATAATTTCTAAAACTGCATTTGGGACCTACCCAAAAGAGGAAAATGAGAGAGAGAGAGAGAGAGCCAAGAAAAACAAATGGTCCACAGTAATTGAGTGGGGGCCTCTATCTTTTGCTGCCGGTAAGGTGGGGGGCTAGAAGAGCACAATTCCAGACAGGTTTTAGAGATCACTGTCAGGATTTCACCATGAGAGAAAGAATAAAAAAAAGGAGCTGGAAACGTGTGTGTGGCTCAACCTGCCTTAACGGATGGAAATGGGGTGCGCTTTGTAAATGCCAATTCCATACAATCCTTTCTTTATGCCACCTTGAGCAGGTGTTCTTTGGTTATGGACCAAAATGACTGGTGGCACTGATTAATTCCAAGTAAGTGATGTGAGAACTATGGGATACAGAATGACAATTTCTCTTGTGAAGTTACATACATTAAATCTGCCTTCTCTTTTCACCTGATGTTTTTTTCAGTGTAATAGATCCTGTGAGTTATAAAATATAACACTAATTTTTTTTGTTTCCGTAAATCTCATTTAACATTTAAATTTTGAACTTAAAATCTTCGACATGCATAGTTAAGACTCTTAATCACTGGCCCTGGGTCCTGACCTTTTCACGTTCGCGTCCTCGTCACGCGGTTTATTTCTTACAAGTGAAGGATTAGAAGATGGGCTTTTCCTATTGGGCCTATCGCGAATAAAGTGTCTTAGCTCAGCCCAGGCCCACTGGATGAGTGAGAATTGTCTGAAAAAAAACAAAAGAAGAATTATTAAAGGAAAAAGTATTGGGTCTGTCAGACAACCGGACGACCATCCCCAGCCTAACAGGCGTCGGCGGGAACGATCCTCTACAGCCTTTTTAGATGGTCCATCGGGACCCTCCGGCCGTTATTCACGCTTTGATCGTTCGGTTATGATTCATCCACCAGACTTGGATTCCTGTCTCCTTTGTGCTAAAGGATACAGAGGTACGAGCCTATAGAACAGATCCTGTTCAAGTAAGGTCGTGACGCGTCGTATTTTTCCTCTTCTTATAAACTGTTAGTTTCCTAGGTTCCTTTTCCGATGTGGGATACGTTTCTAAACTCCACTTCCCGCGTATTGCATTAGGCCTGAAACTTGTCTCTTGATTGGCAATTGACGAGAATAAGTGGACGGGATCTGTTCAGAGACTCAAAATCTCAGTCTAAGTTTTGAATAGGGCATTCGTAGTGATACGAAGATAAATATCCTCATCCTCTGGCAACATCTTCATTGATTATAAGCAGCCGTCAATAACTGGAACAGTAGGTATGTCCTGTATATTTCAAAATTTTTGAGAGACTTGTGGCTTTTCTTGTCTCGAAATACACAGAGGGCTACTGTTTTATTCTTCGTACCTATTTCTGCATGTTTCAGCATGTTTTGTTTGATGACAGTGCAGTTATCTGTGGCTTCGATGTGATTTGTCTCTGGAAAAGTGTACTAACAACACACCAGGAGGCAACCAGTTGGGAGTCACCGTCACATATTGACACAACTGCCCACGGGCTTTTGGATGATAATACAGCATAACCTTTCTGCCACAACATATCAAGTGTAGACAGCATGCAAAGTCCGGCCACTTCAGGCTCAGAAGAAAATGATCTTCGAAGTGAAATCCACTCGACAGCACGTCACATGGGCGAAGCATTTCTTCATCAACCCAAGAGTTGTCACAATATCACGAGTAGTACCCATAACAGGAGGGCAGAACAAAAAATGTCATAAAAGGCCTAATCCAACAGTGCGGCCATCTGGTCGTCGAAGTCCAGCAGTGTCACACATCCCAATTGCCCTTCACACCCTACAATTGGCCATAGAGTAACCATATATATCTGTTTGTCTGCATTTCGCATATGTTCTTTTGCCCTACCATACTCAATATCTTCTCTTGAGTGACCAGAGTGCCTGACACCCCTCGACTCCCCCGACCTGAGTGATAAGGCGGCTGATAACGTCTCCTTTCATCGTTGCAAAGCTTCTCGGTTCTCGGTCAGCCTCCTTCCTTCTCTGTCGATGTTCAAGGACTCTTGCAGGATCAACCTTGGAAGTGATTGGACTAGAGCTATGTTCCCGCTTGGTACCGTCTGAAAACAGCAAAATATAGTTGGGAAGTCCTGAACAAAGAATCCTACGATGAAAGGAGGGGAATAGAGAATTTTGTAAATCTTTGTAAAGCCTCCAACATGACACATCCTACTTTCAATGCCAAGGTTCCATGTAAAGCAATTTACGGCCTGATCGGTACTCTATTGCTAAAAACAAAATTTGACAAAACCGCCATACGTCCTTCCACAGCAACCAGATTAGACGACAAGCACATCATAAGCAACCGGCACCTGTCCAGGGGTAAAACGGGTCCACAATTAAGCTTCGGAAACCTTAAAAAGAAAAATTAAAATAAAAAAATAAAAATTTGCCCTCGTACCCCTGAGAATTTTGAGATTTTTTTTGTCTCCCTTTCATAATTTTTTTTAAAAAAAAATTTATGATATTTACTCGTCTTTTTATAAATACAATTTATTTATTATTTTATATTATATAAACTTTTTTTATTTAATATTCAAATAAACTACGTATACTAAAAAAAAAAATCTCTATATTTAATTTTAAATGCAATGATAATAATGTGGAAATTATCAGAAACGTTCGAGTATACGTGGTGCCGCATTGGTTGGTGCACCGGTAATAATCATTGCAAGTATTAACATTTATATATATTTATTTAATGTTGGGAGGAGAAGAGTTTCAGATCGAAAATAAAACCTATGCAAATAGTTGTGGGGAGAGAGAATCCAACCGCGAAATTAGTAGAAATTGAGGAACAACCAAAAAAATAATAATAATAATAACAGAGAGAATTCACAGAGGTAGGGGGGAACTATGGACGGTTTTGGGCCAGTTCGGGCTTAAATTTCGAGTCCAGAAAATTGGGCCACACATGGATTTGAAGACTTATTAACATTTAAAGCTGGGCCCGGATTTCAGTATATTGGGTCCGGCCCATGACCCATGTGTACTTGTATCGATGACAGTTTCCACATATCAAACGTAAGAAGTCCTCCAATTACGTTCTACCATCCAAGTTACTCCCAATAGGACGGCAGTCGATCATGCTCTCTCTCTCTCTGCACATATGCCATTTTAACGTACACAGCAAGCTTTTAATATGCCAAGCTCGTGTCATTATCCCGCCTATCAAGGACAACTTTAACGTACTCTTCCAAATTCATCACATTGACTGAACCTCTATCTTTGACAGCCACTAGCACGACCGTAGCAATTCCAGCAACAATACCTGCAGCAATGTTGAAGCAAAATTTTTGAGAGGGAAAAAAATAAAAAAGAATGAAAAGAGTAAGAACGGAGGCCACTCCAAAGTGTTGGTCCCTGCAACCAGACAACTTAAGTCCAATGTCATTTCATAATTGTTGTCGACCCTGGTAGATTGGCTCCTAAGATGGTGTTTGAATTGAAGTTTACAGGATGAGTCGATGCAAGTTCTTTCTTACCATTTTCAACCACACCAGGTATCATTTTAATGTTCTTCTCAAGCTCAGCTGGATTCTGTATCCCATTTGGAAAGCTGGCAAATGAGACAAGAAAGTAATTGCATTATTTGAAGTCTACACTTCATATAGCTCTTTTTTTTTTTTTTTTTGGACACCATGGGCATGGGAATTGACTAATAAAAAGGAAAGGGAGAAGGGTAACAAATACCTCACATCAACAACCATATTCCCGAGTTCTGTGAATAGTGGACCATCCTCAGTTGAGGTGGATCGAGTTTCAGGAGCTGAGACAACCACACGATAACAGAGGCATGTTAACAACGAAAAGTTGCATAGAGATTGCTGATTTTAGCAGTAAAACATTCACAAGTATGACTTGGATGCCATGGTCCTGAGGATTATTTTGCGAGTTTGTCTAACTCGCAGGCACAAGTTCAATACTCATACGGGACAAATGCCAAAAAAATTTGTACTTATCGGTGTAATGACATTGCTCCATCAAAACTAACCTCCTCCAAGAGCAGCAAGTTGCTTCAGTACAGGTGATAAGGCAGGAGGCAGAACTTCAACCTAAATCAAATCTTGTTGGCACATAAGGATAAATCACATGCAGAAAAACTTAGAAAGAAAGAAGGGACATCTTAGTAACCGTAACACTGTCTGTTCGTTACCTATGATTAGTATGAAAAAACCTCAAAATAAGCACTTCTGATGGACAAAGGAATTGTTAACAAAATTTTCTTGATTTCAGGCATGGACTCTGGAATAGTCAACAGAAAGGAAATCCCATCTGGGGCAAATTAAGACCAATTTTCTTTGACAGAAAAAGGTTAGAGCCACTTCAGACTAAAATATCCTGCACAAAGAGGCTAAATATCTAATTCATTATTATTGGACCATCCTTCATTAAAATGTAAGATGGAAAGGTTGAAGAATTAAGGATACTGAAAATGCAAGCCATGGTCATAAGAAACAAGGTTCTTGAAGCCTTAACAGAAAGGCAGGCTTAGCATTTCAAACTTTAGTGCACAATGAGATGCTCGTCTTTTGGTAATATAGTAATATGAGAATTCCTTGATAAAGGCAGTAAAAACAAGCAGTTAAAACAGTCAATAACCAGAAGCCATATATACTGACAGGAACAGGGAACTTGCTTCCAAGCCGATGAACGACCTTCGTGCAATCAGCCAATATGATGCATTTATTTGCCACAGAATTAACCACCTGATTGAAATACAAAATTGTCACAGTTACAGTGCACTAAGATATATATTTGGCCACTCCATATTTGGCTTTTCTAGTGTACCATGATACGTTGATTTTCAAATTCAACACAGTTGCACATATATAATATAATTATCACCAGGATGCTTCAGAGTTGCTTGAAATCGTGTAAGCTTTGCAGCTTACCAATCTAACTTAATTTTGATAAGCTTTAATCAGGAAAGGATTATTAGGATTTCCCGCAGATTGCCAATTCTCTAACAAAACAATGAAAATGGCAAGGAAATATTTCACTAATGCAGAAATCAGTCACAGAATTCTACGCACCTTTTGCATGGTTTGAGCAGGTCCCCCACCCTGGCAAGTAAAGATACCATAATAAGCACCATAACTTCACTATAGTCTTATACAGTTCTCAGAAGAGAATCACAGGCAAAACACATTTTCCAACCTTTAGTAAGTTCTTGTTAAAGTCGACTTCATTAACTCCATCAAATGCAATGTCAATATTATTAACACCATTCGTATCCGTCTTTGAATCAATTGCAAGAGGCAAAGCAGGGAAAATAAACAAATTAGAGATCAGCATTAGCTTGAGAACTTCTTTAAAAAAAGTGCATGCAACAAACATGTAAAATCTCTGAGCATCAACTTACAATTGCCACGCCAAACTGTTTGGCTAAAACTTGCGACTGATAGTTCATTGTAACTGCAATAATATCTTTCAACTGCCAAAAAAAGACCAAAGCAAAAATTCATAGATCATATGAATCCAACAGATGATAATATAATATTAACTTCAAAATAATGCATGAGGCTTTTGGACTAGTGCCTAAGCAGCATCAGACTCATCCTGGAACCATATCCTAGGCTGAAAATATAAGTGGGAATTGGTAGGCAAATGGTTAAATCATTTGGAAACATCCTCTCTGCCTAATAGTTTTATGATTTACAACTTCAATTATGAAGATCTGTTTAAGTAACTAATTAGATAATGGTTTGCACATGTATCTGTTCTCAGCAATGTTATACCTTCAAAAGCTGAAAGAAAATGTAAGTAAAGATAAAGTGGGTCCCAAGCATGCGAAGAAGGAAAAGCACTAGAACTTTTAGGGTCTGTTTTGGAGTATTATTTTAAGCTGGACTTCACAGTAGCAGGTAGTGTGCCATCTAGACCAGAAACTAAGCTTGTCAAATTTAAGTCTCATTCAGTTATCTTTACAAGAGAAAAGGCTTCAAGACCTGCCCTTGAAATTTTGTTACAAAGAAATTCTCAAATAAGTCTGAAAAACTCTTATCCGCAGCACTTCCATTTCCAGCTATTTTGCACAAAAAAAGGAAAAAGAATATGCTGAGATTCTGGACACACCTTTCCTTCTTTGATTAGTCTGCCAAGTTCCTCAATAATAAAAGATATGGTGCTTCCTGAGCCAACTCCAATTACCATTCCAGACTTCACAAGCTCAACAGCACTCTTTGCAAGGGCGCGCTCTAATGCATCCTGACCTTCATGACTCAACTAATGTAAGTACTTCACCAATAAAGTATGACCGATCACATTATTATTGAGAGTGACACCGTTAATGCAACTATGCTAAAAGAACAAAAAAGAGATAAATAGCAGGAACTGGAACTCTAATCTTACAAAATTGAGAGTTTGAAGGAACTGAGCTTATAATAGTGGAACCATTCAACGAATATCCATCCAAAGAATGAGTAGTTTTAGGGGACGATGGATGACTGCTTCCAGATGTTATTTGATTTGAATCAATGACTCTTTGCATTGCGGAATCTGCTCAAGGGATAGAAGTAGATGTGAAATATTTTTGCATTCATTCAATGTAATTCAAGTCATCATCAATCTCAAAGAAAGCTCAATTCAGATTCATTATGTGAAAGACAGAAGAGGGAGCGTCAATGCTCACCGGATGTTAAGTTCTCAGAACCCCTGGCTCCAAGAACAACTGAATGTGAATCTTGGTGTAAGTTCGTTCTCATCTTATCCTTTCCTTCATGTCTGTTCATGGCTCGATGGCCCATTTGTTTTCTCAGTCTAAAACCACGTAGCATTCCTGGAACTAATTCATGATTATGCTCAAGAACAGCTCGACACACATGCACACATCCATCAGGGCCTACTGTAATATTAATCCTGGCTTTGCAGTTTGTTTTAGGAGGCAGCCTCTTCCGGAAAAGAAAACTGTTATTGTTTGCAGGGCTCCTCTCCCGTCCAGTTCTTGCACAGGCAAGTGTAAAGTATTTTATATTCCCATCATCTCCAGATTTTGTGCTTCTTTTTATTGTAGTAAAGCCTAGTTGCTGAGCATACTTATCATAATAGTTGCGGACCTCTTCTTGCGAACCGAAAACCATGCCTTCTTTAGGAATATCCAAATCCTCATCCTTACCAAGCATTCCATCTTTGACTTCATCTTTGGAAACTACTATATCTATCTTTGGTGTTGCATCCATTATTGCATCATCAATCATTCTCTGTTGAATGGGCTCAAAAAAGAATCGAGTGACAATCTTGAACTTGTCAATCTTTCTTGCAAATCTAATTCCAATGAAATTCAAAGATCCACAAGTGCCAGAATGTTGATGATAAGCCAAGATGCCATTGCTTGGTGTGATACTAAAAATCTTTGTGCTTTGCAAAAAGAGTGAAAATTTGCAACTCAAAAGCAGTCACCTTAGTGCAAATGGCGGAATGCTTTTACGCCAGCATTTCAATATAAGGTATTTCAAAAAATTTAACCAAAAAAAAAAAAAAAATCTAACCATTGACATTGAAATTCCACCATAATGACAATAGCACCTTACAACTGGGTTTAGGGTTTAGTGTCAATCCTAAAGATAACCCAAATTCATTTCTTTAAAAATGCTTCCACTGACACTGATGAGTTTTCAAGAATGCTTTTTTCCCTAACCCCAGTTTAGATTAGTTAAAAAAAAAAAAAAACCAAACCCATTATTTTCAATTACAATTCCAGACTCTGATCTCTAGCCGAATTTTGGTCACTGAAAAAACGAAGATCGTAATAATACTGGCCAAAAGAAAATGAAATCAAAAAATACATCCAACAATTAAATTGGAAGGCATCGGACATTAATCTTTATATATATATATATATAGACATATTGGGTTGGGGGGCAGAAAGAACTGACCGTTGCTGCAGAAAACCGACACACTAAAGCGACTACTCAAGAGGCAACTGAAATTGCGGGGAAGTCTTCCGACGCCGACATTTTGTTCCGACTGCCTCCTTTTTGACGGTTTTACTTTCATCTTATCTTGTTGGTGGAATTTCCAAAACGACGTCAGAATCCGTCGTTTAGACAATTATCTTTTTCACTTTTTTGACCTTTTAAATAGCCTTTTAAGCTACACTAGCAAAACGACTTCAGTAAGCTCGTAAACGACGGAGAAGAAAATATCTGTTTATTTATTTATTTATGTGAGCTACGACAAGCAAAAAACAGTGAAATTCCGAAAAATCCCAAAAGGGGGGTTTTTAGGGTTTAAGAGGGATGTTACTGCGATAGCGAGCAGCTTCATCACTCTCACACACACGCGCACACACTCCCCTGCTTCCTCTCATTTCGCTTTGTTGAGCTTCTGATTTCGCATTTCTGTATCCGCCATGTGGGCTCTTCGTCGTGCTTCCATTTCCCCCAAGTCTCTCTCTCTCTCTGTCTCTCTCTTTCCTCTCTACATCCATGTGTATATGTATATGTATATGCATGTTTAGGGAAAAGTTGGGTTCTTTGGGCTATTGGGCTTTGTCTGGTGATGCTTTGTAGGTTTGGTTTCTGAGGAAGCGAAAGAAAACTAATTAACAATGAGGGGAAGATCGAGAGGCGGAAAGAGATTTCCATCTTTTGATCATCGGGGTTTTACTGTTTGATATTTTCTTGTGATTTCTTATGGGTAGAAAGAAAACGAGTAAGCAATTGCAGTTTTGTTTTTTAGGAATTCATTTGTGAGATATAAAGCAATGAGCTACATAACCAAGGGCTCAACTGAAACGAATAACTGCACTGGCAAAGAGCTGATCCATGTTTCTCTTTTATCTCTCTGTGTTATAATTTTTTATTTTTCTTTATGAGATTAAAAGTTTGTTTATTAACAT
Organism: Bruguiera gymnorhiza; assembly: GCA_020883675.1. NCBI lineage: Eukaryota > Viridiplantae > Streptophyta > Magnoliopsida > Malpighiales > Rhizophoraceae > Bruguiera > Bruguiera gymnorhiza. The sequence continues at coordinate 2,332,324 of JAIRCJ010000302.1, forward strand.
CTTTTCTGCAAAAGACAAACAAATATTCATTGTAAAGAATCTTTCTTTAGGCTAGTTCCATATAAATTTATGCGTTCTTTCCTTTTTGCCTCAATCAGCATAAAGTGATGGTTTGTATTTTGTTTTTTTTTTTTCTTTTTTTTATAGGTTCCGAGGATTGTGCGTTAAGACTTCGCGTGCCTGTTGTGCTGAATCAGAGGTACCATCTAGTTATTTAGAAGGCAAGGTGGTGACAACTGTGTCTGCTGAACGTGTGTCTGAAAGATGCATATTTTACAGCACCACAAAGGTTTTTTCGGAGTTCTGTATAGAAAGGCGCAGTCTCTCTTCACAAGCTGGTGCTAAAAACAGTGAATCGGAAGATGACGTGGAAAATGGATTTTCTGGACTTGAAACACCAGAAAGCACCAGTAGCATTGAAGAGATCAATACAATGGCTGGAAACGAAGATGAGTTAGTTTCTGAGCCTGAACTTTTGGGTGACGATCATGAGGATGAAGAAGAGGATGTTGAAGAATCTTCTCAAATATCAGATACTGAAACAGATCCAAATGAGAAAAAGGCACGGGGAAGAAAGAATACCTCAGATGTTTTCAAGGCTATTGTTTCTTCTCCAAATTCTGTACATAGTGTTCTTGATAAATGGGCAGAAGGAAAAGAGTTGAGCCGAGCAGAGATCTCACTGGCAACATCCAATCTTCGGAAGCGTCGAATGTATGGTAGGGCCCTGCAGGTAATCGGGCTTGACTCTATGTTTTTGTGGAGTTTTTTTATTTTTTTTTTATTAGTTGGTATTTCCATAAGGGCAAACTCAGTGCAATGGTAGGGTTATTTCATTGTGACCTAGAGATGACAGGTTCAAGTTGCAGAAACAACTTTTTTGTAATAACAAGGGTACATCTGACTTTTTCTCAGATGCCACCATGTGAAAGATTTGTGCACTGAGATTTCCCATCTTTTTTTTTTTCTAGTTGGTATTGCCAGTGTGCAGGCTTATTTAGTTTGTTAACCTCTCAGTTTAATTTTCATTGTAATCTGCAGCTGAATTGGTGTGATGGTTGTGCCTTGGTGTATTTTTTTTGGTGTATTTGTTTTGGTGGGGGGAGGGAGGAGGGGCGACATTGAAATTTACAGCAGTAGGATGGTATGACAAAAAATATGGCATGCTTGCAGTTATCACAGCCTGGTTCTAACCCTTCCTGCATCTTACTTGCTTTTGCAGCTCTCAGAGTGGTTGGAGGCAAAGAAGCACCTTGACTTTGTTGAAAGAGATTATGCATCTCGCCTTGACTTGATTGCCAAGATACGAGGCCTTCCGAAAGCAGAGTATTATGTTGAGAAGAAGATTCCAGAATCATTTAGGGGGGAAATAATTTACCGTACTTTGTTGGCCAATTGTGTGTCAGCTAACAATGTAAAGAAAGCAGAGGAAGTTTTCAACAAAATGAGGGACCTGGAATTCCCTATCACATTATTTGTTTGCAACCAGCTGCTTCTCCTATACAAGAGGCTTGACAAGAAGAAGATAGCTGATGTGTTGTTATTAATGGAAAAAGAAAACATCAAGCCCTCTCTCTTTACTTACAAGCTATTAATAGATACCAAAGGTCAATCAAATGACATGACAGGGATGGATCAAATCGTTGAAACAATGAAGGCGGAAGGCATTCAACCTGACACCATTACTCAAGCTATTTTGGCAAAGCACTACGTATCAGGTGGCCTGATAGGAAAGGCCGAGGCTATTTTGAAGGAGATGGAAGGAGGCGACCTAAAAGGGCACCGTTGGGCTTGTCGGCTTTTGCTGCCTCTTTATGCTTCTCTTGGAAAGGCTGATGATGTAAGGAGAGTGTGGAAGGTCTGTGAGTCCAGTCCCCGGCTTGAAGAGTGCATGGCCGCCATTGAAGCCTGGGGAAAGCTGAACAAAATTGATGAAGCTGAGGCAGTTTTTAATTTGATGACCAAGTGGAAGAAACTCTCCTCGAAACATTATTCCGCACTCTTGAAGGTATATGCAAGTCACAAGAAGCTGGCCAAGGGGAAAGATTTGGTTAAGCAAATGGCAGATAGTGGATGCCGGATTGGACCATTGACTTGGGATGCCCTTGTTAAGCTTTACGTAGAAGCAGGGGAGGTGGAAAAAGCTGACTCTATGTTGCAGAAAGCAACTGAGCAGAGCCAGATTAGGCCAATGTTTCGTTCTTTTATGACTATCATGGAGCAGTATGAAAAGAGGGGTGATATACATAATTCGGAAAAAATGTTTCACAGAATGAGACAAGCTGGTTATGTGGCTCGACATAGGCAGTTCCAGTCTCTAGTTCAGAGCTATATAAATGCCAAGGCTCCAGCCTATGGAATTAGGGAGAGAATGAAAGCAGATAACATTTTTCCAAACAAGTCTATGGCTGCCCAATTGGCTCAGGTCGACGCATTCAGGAAGACAGCTGTGACGGACTTGCTTGACTGAAGACTTTGAATTTTTTTTTCTTGTTTTTAAAATTTTTGCCCATGATGGTAAGATGCTTCAATGCCAACTTCCTTTATCTATGCACGAAACGTCAGTTATTGGTAGCTGAAGCGTATTTTTTTCTAGTTTATGCGCACCTCCTGTTATAGTTATGTATTGACATTTTGGTTATTTTGATATCAATAGGAGTACTTTCAAGTCATCATGCTGCCCACTTGTACAACTGTATTGATCTTCTCCCAAAACCCAAATAGTCAGCGAAAAAATTTGTGCAAATAATGTGACCAATACTAGGAGGTTGAGATGAAAAGTACTCTGGCACTATTATTTGGTGATGTGAAAGTTGGTCTAATGTTGAGATAGCTTCTGTGTCCGCCTTTTCCTATCTCATTCCCAAGAACTTGTTGCTTGCATGCATGGCGGGGAGGGCTTGTGGGCTTGAGGTCAATTTTTGGGCCTAATCCATAGGGCTCAAAAGATCGACTAGTTCTATAATTTGCTCGGTACGTCTCCTTCAGAGGAGATTCAAGGGGTGCAAATACTCGTCTGCCTTGATTAGTAGGCGAAACTGCCAAGAGCCTGGAACTTGTTTGCAAATCGATAAATGGTAAACATTGAACGTGAAAACCTTTTATGTTGGTTACTTCCTTAATGCGTTGATGGCCATAAAAGTGGGGGGCAAACGATATTTGAACCGGTTATCTAATTGGCCTGCCGCGGTTGGCTGCTGCTGAGCCCAGATTCAAGCCTACACAATTTGACAAAGTTACCTGTATTAGTCATTATTAAGACTGAAAGTCTCGTCCATTAACCCAAAAGAGAAAAAACAGAATCTCCCACAGAATCTGAAGTAAAAGAAGCTGAAGCCGAGTAGAGTTAGACCTGCGGATAGCTTGAGGAAACGCCTATCCCTATTCCCTTCTCCAATGGTCTCCTTTTGTTGAGATCATAAACGACGAAAAGCCTGTTGTCCACTTTCAAATGGGTTTTCGGAACGGCGTTTAAAATTCACCATTAGAATGCGAGAAAAAGTTACACATTAATACAAGGAAAGTGGGCAGATTTGCGTTGTTAAATTTTAATTAACAAGTTTTTTAATAAATAACAAATCAATTGTAACTTTAAACGAGCACCTTTGGCATTGACAGGCGATCATGTAGACGAAGGATGCCCATTGTCAAGTCCAGGTTCAATCAGGGGAAGGTTCAATGTTTGGCATGCGCGTGCTTTTAAACGAAAGAATTGAACTGTATTCATCTAATAATCCGACTGAACTGAAGCATGTCAAAAGCACAGCCTTTCACTTCCGATGCCATCTCAATGCTCATACTCGGGTTTTTTCGGGAAACTAAAGGAGACAAGGAATCTTAACTGCGTGGACCGAAGTTGCTTCTTTACGCGGGACAGATCCATATGACATGGTAATAATATCTTCATAATGAGGGTTTTTTTTTTTTTAATTTTTTTTTGGGGTGAATCCAAAACCTCCTTACGTCATTTTGCCAGTGTACTTGGAACCTTACTTAGATTATTATAATTATTATTGGAAGAGTGCCGTCAACATCTTACAGAACGTGAATGATACGGGGAATTGCGTCCACATGCTGCAAGTAACAACCCATAAAAGCTGTCCAATTTTTATTTCGTAGGATCCAAGATGTAGCTTCATATCCACTCTTTTGTCTTTCGTGATCCGTGGTCTGTCGCCGCCATAGACACGCTACATCAATGCCATCCCCCCACTTACTAAAGTTGAGAAAAGGGCTTCTGCATATTTAGCGACTACCAAAGAAAATTTTGCAAATGTTTGGTTTTTCTAAACAAAACGAGCAATCTCAAAACTGTACCGATTCTTTTGCACTGAACGTGAATATACAAATTCTAATTTTTTTACGCCTGGAGGTTCAAAAAAGCCGGCTAGTTGGTACCAAACCCGGGTTCTGATCAAAAGGTCAAACCCACCACCAAGTCGCAGTCAGTCATCGTTGCACGCTGCTTATTTATTTTCCCTAGGACGCCTTCTCTTTGACCCCGTTGTCACACGCTATAATTAAACCGCTCTCTCTCATAATTTTCCAAAAAATGTGAATGAATTTTTTGAAATTTAGGAGGAGAAAAAAAAAACAATAAAGAAATAAGCGTGCTTGAGTGGTAGCATTGAAGAGGCATAATGAGACCAGCAACCGTCCTTCTTTGTCATCGAAATGCCTTATTTCTGGCACCATGGCAAACACAATTTTCACATACAGCAACCTTGATTCCCTACAGGAGTCCTCTAAAAGGCAACCAAATAATAAAATATTGCAAAGTTTCCATAGATGTGTGTAAATGGATTGCTATTCACAAGACAAAACTCTGAATGTGACATAATAACTGCAAATGGGATTTTCCTAATTGTAATATCACACCAAAAAAGTAATGAGAATAAAAATTACACAAACAAATTTGGCTCACAAGCACAAGGGTTATTTTGAGGTTTATAAAAGGGGTCAAGTCCATGAATTTTAGTTTTAAAAATCAGCATGACAACCCTCAAAGTTACCAAAAGGCACCACAAACACCTAAACAATCCCCTCCCTTCAACACCAAAATCTCTACCTTTCGTTCAAGGAAGTCTCTATGCCAATTCCCAGAGAATCCCATCACACCAGGTCTTCCCCATTGGCAAAGATTTCCAGCTTCTCTGGAGCTCTAAAGATGGAGGGTATCTCTCCATATCTCATCAATCCCAACCCACAAGGGTCTTGTGGTCAACCATCCCTGGACATGCTTTCGTCTCTGCAGCATTGGCCGAGACAGAGGTGGAAGAAAGCAGGGGGTCTTTTGTCATAAGTGATAAAGATGTCCATTTGGTTTGTGATCACCAAACTGTTGAAGACATAAGAGTGATCAATCAAAATCAATGTCATTGTCATGATTCTTTACCTGGAATATTGTGTGTTGACCAGAAAGATGATTTGGAAGATACCCAGTGTCCTGTTTTGTTAGTAACAGGTTGGTTATCCAGTAAGAGAAAGAAGAATAAGAGACTTCAAGAATCTGGCATTTATAAAGATGAAGACTTTGACACGAAAGGACCTTCAACTTCTGCAAGGTACTGGATTTTGTTTGATCAGAAAACCAGAAATCAAGTTGGCTTTCATGTTGGAGTTGGAGAACCAAACTTTGAATTCCAACCAAAAGCTTTGCCAACTCGTTTGGGAAGACACTGGCGCTTGAGGCAAAAGCAAGGAAAGAATCGAAAACCGATGCTTGGATGGCAGTGGTTCTTCAGAAGGTCAAGTAGATATGTTGCACATTCCTCAGTTGAGGAAGAAATGGCATTGAAGGTCTCAGAGTTAAGAGAATTCAACAGAATCTGTATCACCTATTCAAGCGATTGTAATGAGAGGTTTTATGGTTTTGGGGAGCAGTTTTCTCATATGGACTTCAAAGGCAAAAGGGTGCCCATTTTCGTGCAAGAACAAGGAATTGGAAGAGGAGACCAACCTATTACGTTCGCAGCTAACTTGGTCAGCTACAGGTCGTTCAGCAATTAGGTTTTGAAGCATTAAATAATTTAATTCCAATCACGCATCCACAGACTAAAGATAATCTGAAACTCTTTTTGCAGGGCTGGGGGTGATTGGAATACAACTTATGCTCCTTCACCGTTCTACATGACATCCAACATGAAGTCTCTTTACCTTGAAGGATATGACTATTCAGTGTTTGACCTGACAAGACATGATAGCGTGCAGATACAGGTATTCTCCAAACACTGCTGCATCTTGACCGAACAATGATGACAAAATCAGATTTTGGAAACATTTTAGAGGAGATGAAATTCAGATCTCAAGTTTAACAAAATCTAAGAACTAGAAAAGATTTCTGGCACGAGACATATAAGGGGCTCATTCAGAGTTTAAACTTGCAGTTTCCAATTTTCTCTATACTGGAGTTTGCAGATACACAGTAATTTAGTTCAAGGAAGAATACTCTGTGGCAACTCACCTCCAGAGATTATTGAACACTTTACAGAAACAATAGGGAGGCCTCCCAAGCTTCCTAAGTGGATTTTATCTGGGGCTGTTGTAGGAATGCAAGGGGGCACAGCAGTTGTACGCCGAACTTGGGACGATCTGGAGGCTTATAAGGTTCCTATTTCTGCATTTTGGTTGCAGGTATTCACTTTGCATGCTTGATATTCTGTTGATCAATTAGCATTTTTAAATACTTCCATCATCCATTTGGCCAAACTGGCTTTGACTTAAAGCTGCTAATAGTATAGGAGAAATTACAAAAGATGTTAACTGGTCTAATTACCAACCAAATTCAAAACAGGTTCATTATAGCTATACCTATACTCTGATCTCCATCCCTCTACAAGCAGACATATCTTTATGAATGGTTGTCACTCTTGTCAAATTCTTGTGCAGGATTGGGTAGGGCAAAGGGAGACAGTGATTGGGTCACAATTGTGGTGGAATTGGGAAGTTGATGCAGCAAGGTATAAGGGATGGCAGCAACTAATTCAAGATCTTCATTCTCGGCACATCAAAGTGATGACATATTGCAATCCTTGTCTAGCTCCAGTAAATCCTCTTTCTAAGTTATTTATCACACTAATATTATTGAGCAGTGATTCAACATCACTTGTTGGGATGGTATTGCCATTGTCAACACTAATACATCAACAAACAAAACAAATATTTGTTGCATGCTGTGTTACTGCACTAAGGATGCCATCACCTGTTGTAGAAGGAAAAAGGTGCCTTTCTGTGAAGGCATTTCTTTTCAACAATGCAGAAATGGAATAGACCCATCTATCTAAACATGATATGATAAAACTGACAATAGGTAGTTTGAATTGTTACTCTGAAGCTCTAATTTGACTTGGCAGACTGATGACAAGCCAAACAGAAGGAAAAACCTTTTTGAGGAGGCGAAAAAGTTGGGCATCTTAGTGAAAGACAAAAATGGAGAACCTTACATGGTTCCAAACACAGCTTTTGATGTAGGGATGTTGGATTTAACGCACCCAGATACAGCAAGTTGGTTCAAGCAGGTTTTAAAGGAAATGGTTGATGATGGAGTCAGAGGTTGGATGGCTGATTTTGGTGAAGGTCTCCCGGTAGATGCCACCCTTTATTCAGGTATAAAACAGTAAGTCTGTTTCCTGATAGAATTTAACTAGGTCAAATGATCCCCCAAGTTTTACATCGCTTGAGTAGATCTGTGACAAACTCTCTTCATTCACCACTATAACATAGCAAAGTAAGCTCTGAAGAGATGAAAATAGATATCCTCAGAGTATGCTGATAGATCAGCAATAAGCAGCAACTTTCATTGCTAGCTCTTCCTTCTGTGTGGGCACACAAGCAAACATTCACAATGTTGGACTGTCTATTTCAGGTGAAGATCCTATCTCTGCCCACAACAGATATCCTGAGCTATGGGCTCAGATAAACAGAGAATTTGTGGAAGAATGGAAACTAAACTGTGTGGGTAAGGAGAGAGAAGACCTTGAAGAGGATTTGGTCTTCTTCATGAGAGCTGGCTTCAGAGACAGTCCCAAGTGGGGAATGTTATTTTGGGAAGGGGACCAAATGGTGAGTTGGCAGGCTAATGATGGAATAAAGAGTGCTGTTGTTGGGCTACTGAGCAGTGGACTCTCTGGATATGCTTTCAACCACAGTGATATTGGAGGCTATTGTGCAGTAAATCTACCTATTATTAAATATAACAGAAGTGAAGAATTACTCATGCGATGGATGGAGCTAAATGCTTTCACTGTTGTTTTCCGGACCCATGAAGTAAGTCAAAACACCAGACACCTGAAATTCAATTGCATGCATTATAGATTTAAATTATGTAAATGAATGCGATTCTCCAACCATCCAACTACAATGATCACAAAAATACGTCACTTTGTTTTTTGCTCTTTCTATCTAAATATTGATATTAAACACGTTTCATCAAATCTAAATGAAAAAAGTAATCTTTTGTGGACTGGTTCTTTAGCAAAAGATGTCAGCCTGTATGATCCCATAAAACTTACTAATTTTACCATCTTTTGCATTCAGGGAAACAAGCCTTCCTGCAACAGTCAATTCTATTCAAATGACAAAACATTTTCACATTTTGCTCGCTGCGCTAAGCTATACAAAGCTTGGTATTTCTATAGAATCCAACTAGTGAAGGTAAACCTAGCATTCATGAACATGAGTTCTACTTTAAATTAGTTACCTTATGCAAAGGATCTTACAATTTTTCTTCCCCTGTTTTGCACACAGGAAGCATCTCAGAAAGGTCTACCCATTTGCCGCCACCTTTTTCTCCACTATCCAAATGATAAGCATGTCCACAGCTTGAGCTACCAGCAGTTCTTAATCGGCACCGAGATCCTAGTGGTGCCAGTGCTTGACAAGGGTCAGAAAAATGTGAAAGCCTATTTTCCAAAGGGCGAAACATGCCCTTGGCAACATATCTGGACGGGAAATTTATTCACTAAACATGGGTCCAAAGGCTGTGTGGAAGCTCCAATTGGCTATCCTGCAGTATTCATTAAGGCTGGCTCCACTGTGGGAGAAACATTTATTAAGAATCTCAGAAAATTTGGCATTCTTTAAGAAAGAAGTCCTCAGTTTGAGTGCCCAACCTACTGTGAATGAATTGTAACTAGTTACTCACTATGCATTCTTTATTCCAATGACTCTCATTGATTCACGTGAAATGTAACATTTTAGCATCCATCTCTTTTATGCCCCCCAACACCATGTCCCACAGGACCTCAGGTTTTCGCTTAACACCATCTTGGGCTGGGGAGAGCAGGAACCATCGATTGCTTATACTAGAGTCAACACAACTCTTTAACTCTTAAACATCTAAGCATGAACTTCGTTTGAAAGATTGAAAAAATGAAGAGTCCATTTGCCAGGTTATGCAACTACAGCTACAAGACTAGTAATGTAAGTGTTAAGCGGTAGAATATTCAAATAAAATTGTCGAGGCTCAAGAGTATATATTTACACAATGACTGAGAAATATGACAAGTTACGTGACCATGCAATCTCCAGAAATTAGAAATCTGAATCCATATCGAATATCAACGTCATAAGCAAACAATAGCAAGCCACAATTGCCATCCTTTTCGGTTTCTATAGAAACTTGCAGTTCCCAATTCAAACAATAGGTGGTTTGCACCAATGGAGGAACTGAAGCCTGCTTAGTGTTATCCATAGCTAACTCAACAAAAACACACTTTCTTTAAGGATGCCACAGATTTTTCGGTTGTTTTGTAGGCAAGGAGGCAAGGAAACTAGAGCTGAGGAGATGAAGATAACTATAATGATGACAATATTGGGAGAGAGTCAGAGAGAGATATAGAGAGCAATTTCATTGGCATGCATTTAGAGAATTTAACACACTAAGACTTCAGATGCTCGCAAACAAGATGAAAATTCAGGGACAAAAAAAAAAAAAATAAAGATGGCAGACCTTGTTTTCAATGCATGGTTGAGATGGGTTCTGCTTCATGACGTTGTAAGAGAAATGATCAGATTCTTGTAAAGAAGATCAGCTTTGGGTGTTCTGTCTTTGGACATCTTCTTTTTTTTTTGTCTTTTTTTGTTGGTGCTTGTAGCTGATTTCAGCTATCCAATCTCAAAGCGTATACCTGAATTTTTCTGTTGATGAATTCGGATACCAGAGTGGGATATTCCTGCCCATGTCAGCAACCGTACTTCTTTCTTTCCAATCACATATCATTTTATATCTACCCGGAAAAGAGAAAGCTCAATCTATTTTTTTATTTATTTATTTTTTCAGTAATTTGAACATGTTGGGTATACCCAACCAATGCTGCAAGCCAAGCCCACCGACTGTAAATTGGGTTTTATCCGAATTTGACAAAAATAAATATTTGTTAAATTTCATTATGTAAATTCTTTCATAGTACCATGATATTACATTTGATAGCCGAAATACTCAGATCTTAATGGCTTGATTATTACAATCATACTCGTACGAGATTCGAGATACCTGGATAAATGAACATTCCGTATTTGTTTCCTTAAGCCTGTTCACAGAAGTAATGATAAATTTGAGATGGTAATTTTCCAGGGGATGTCTTAAACTTATCAGTGCCATATAGTCATATTCTACCAGAATTTCTTTATATAAAATCATTTTGGGACTCATTTTGACAGATATTTAGTTATAAAGTTTTTTTTTTTAAATTAAAAAACTTAGTAGACTGTATACCATACAACAGACATTTTTTACTTTTTTTCTAATGTTAAACTTTACTTTCTCCTACAAGAAGTAAATTTTGCATAGGTATGTTTTGACCAAAAGGAAAGACAGTGAGAAGGGAAGAGGGAGAAGAAGAGAGAGCGACCCCAAAACAAAAGGAAAAACACTGACGAAAGAGCATTGCATATCCTAAACCTTGAAAAATGTCCATGACAAACAATTACTGCTGTAGAAAGTGCCAAGAGATGTTTGAAGAAACTCAACAGGGATATCCACATTAAAAATTCCTTTGAAGGTGGGCCGAAAAATTGATAACTACAGGCTAATAGTCTGTACACAACTCAACTTTAAATACCATGACCTACCAACTTCCCCCCCCCCCCGGACTAAAACCAAAAGCAACGCCAGGAATAGTAAAAAGATTAGAGAAATGTCTGCCTCTGTACATGGCATCCACTGCAGTGAATCACCATATGCACCAAACAAAATGCCTCCACCTAAGGCCGTCCATACAATGATTTATCTGCAACAACTCTCCCCTGAACGCTTGGCAGGCTGGCAGTGCTATCAAATGTCCAGTTGTTCAATGTTCATCACGCTCGCAGAATTCTGGATAAGCTCCTTGCGAGCATCAACCTGGAACCACAAAGTACACGATGAAATCACAGACAAATGTCTCAAAGAGTATGGATTTCAAAAATGCCAGAACAACACGTTGCCTTTTGGCTAGGGTAGGCATGAAATAATGTTAGCAAACAGTAGCTTAGGCTTAAAATTCGAAAATCCTTTAAATGGCTTAAGAATAAATTCAGAAGTTATGCCGACTAATCTACATACCCGAGCCCCCATAAGGGAGGAAAAGACAACATTAGCCTCTGCTGCATCCTCAACTACTAATTGCCTGAGCAGCCTCCGCTCTGGATCTAATGTTGTTTCCCACAGCTGCAAAGGCATCATTTCTCCTAAGCCTGAGTTTTGTGCAACACAGAAAAAGAAACCAAATCGCGCTTCAGATACAGATGTACATGAATTTGTGTTCAAAATACCAATGGAAGCCTCAAGAAATCTTCTCTGCTAGGTAGTTTATGTAGCATTGTTTCCAAAGAAAGTTAATTCAATAGCGCACATATTTATATGCACACAAATATCTATGCACATATGTTGCTCCAGCTAAATGGAAATCATTCTCTGCAAGTATCCGAATATAGAAATTACTGCCAAATCAGAACACATAATTGAATTTGATGTTGTTGATCAATAAGAAAATACTGTTACCAAATGAGATAATATTATTTTCCCATATCACAAAACAGATTATTGGTCCGTCACAAAAGAAATGAAACTGAATGTGGTGACACAAAAAGACACAGAATATAAAGCATATAGGCATATTTGTTTAAATCAATGCCTAAAAGTGTAGCTATGAAGATGTCACAAGCAAAACTAAATTCAAACTAAAAAAAATAAAAAATTAGTTGGACTGAAAACATAAATTGCATGATGATTATCACAGAAAAGCACGTATATGTGCCACCATTGAGACATTCAGTTTCACAATAAAACACACAGGAACCACAAAATTGTAAACCATGTCTTACCTTTAAACCTCTGAATGTTGTACGACGCATTTTGAGGAAATGTACTTCGAAGCTTTTTTAGTTCTGTCTCATCATAACAATAGTATACTTGTCTTCCCCTCTCAACCTGGACAGCAGGAGGAGAGAATGAAGAGGGGAGAAAAATAAATAAAGGGAGGGGGAAAGAGAGAGAGAGGAGAAAAGAACTTAACATTATTTTTCCCCTCTTTTTTTTCAAAAAAGCTCCCTAAATCTGTCAAATTGCTAAAGCTAACCTTGTAAAGAGGTGGAACACCAACATAAATGCACCCTTGATCAAATAAAGCTCTCTGCAAGCACAAGCAATCTCATTATTGTTCTTGCTCAAATATTTTCTTGCATTCGGAACTTGCTTCCTCCATTTTTCTTTTCCTTTTTCAATAACAATGTTTACCTGATATCTAAAGAAGAAAGTCAACAAAAGAGTTCGGATGTGAGCACCATCCACATCAGCATCTGTTAAAATTATAATTTTGTGATACCGCAAAGCCTCCTTTCTGAAATCCTCTCCCTGTAGCAAAGAAAGATTCAAGGCATGAATAAGACAGGAAATTGTACTTCATAGCTAAAAATAACAGGAAACACAAAAAGGATTGGGGAAAAAAAAGCTTATACCTTTACTCCAAGACCAAGGGCCAGAATAAGATTTTGAATCTCTTCATTCTTGTACATTGCTGCCTCATCTTTTCTTTCTACATTCAAGATTTTACCCCTCAGAGGGAGAATAGCCTGCACCAAGAAGTTTCAGTGGTCCACATTGTACAGGCATTCATTTAACTGTACAGCTCAGGTAACACATTTCAAATCGAGAAGATGAGATTGCTATTCCAGACAGAAACAACCTAATTGAAACAAGTATCACAATATTCTCAAAAGTCCAAGATTCAAATGTCATACATAGGGTAGAGACACTAATTTGTTTGGCAAGCAACGAGTTCAAGGGCCAAAAATGTATATGAGGTCTATGACAATGTCGTGGTATGAAGCATTAATCTAACTAAACTTTGTGGGTTTATAGGATAGAAATTCCAAATCACAACAAAATAGACTGACATGAAGCTCACACAACAAAAAGTGTACCAGCATTTTCAAACAAGGCATAACAAGGAAGAGTAGTTCGTTCCTGGAAAACAAACTGAACTGTCCAATTCGTTGTTTAAGGCCTAAATGCCTTGGTAATTGTTTGCAGACAAAGTGATACCAATTCTAACCCATTACCTGAAAGCGCCTATCACGGCCTTGTTTGGCACTTCCACCAGCTGAGTCCCCTTCAACTATGAAAATCTCTGCAAGCATCAAAACACACAGTGATGGTGAAAAGTGGTCATAGGACTAAAAAACAGTCGAACAAGAAAAAAATTTATCACAAGACTTAACCAATTACACAAAAAATTAAATGCATTATAGTGCAAGATGTCACAAATCTTCCTCATATTGTAATTGTAAAATCCAATTGCAAGCTCTCAACTCATTTTGGCACCCCCTTGCAATGGTCATTGCCTGAATTTCATGCTATTTGTTTCACTAGCACTTTAGCTTGACCAAATTACTAGAAAATGCATGTCCACATGACTAATGTACAAAAGAATGCAAATTTCTGGTATGATCACCAGGAGTATGTTTGAAGTACTGGATACCATGATTAGAACTAAACTCCATTGAAAAACCACTGGAATTGAAGTTCAAAAGAGAGAAGGAAAAAAGATTGACTACCAGATTCTTCAGGATTAGCCGATGAGCAATCAGCCAGTTTTCCTGGAAGAGAAGATGATCTCAACACACTTTTTTGTCTCACCAGTTCCCTTGCCTTCTTTGCAGCCAGGGCTGCCTGAGTAGGGGACAGATAATGTTAGCATAATAGAAACCCACAGGCTGCCAACAAGAATTCTCGTGCAGATGAACTTAAGGAAGGAAAACTGAAGAGTTCTATGAGAAGGATACCTTGAGAGCATTCAGAGATTTTGAAAGGATTGAATCAAGGACATCTGGATGCAACTCTAAATATTCAGTTAGATACTCTTGAACACATTGATCTACCACTTTTCGCACCTCTGGATTTCCTAACCTTGTCTTCCCAATGATCAAAAAAACAAAGCAGTGCATAGCATTAGCAACTAAAGGAGGAGTCAACAGAAGACCATTGTAAATAGAAGTACCTTTGTTTGTCCTTCAAATTCTGGACTCGGAACTTTGACAGATACAATGCATGTCAGTCCCTCCCTTACATGCTCTCCACTTAAACTAATATCCTTATCCTGGAAGGCAACACAAGAAGCTTTAAGACAGTGATTATTCTGGCCACTTTAATATCCATTATATAAATGTTTATCTTCATTAAATTAGTGCTTGCAGGAGGTTAACCAAATCTTCACAGAAACTAGCTGATGGCCTGGTATTCTCATGGCATCTCTCCTCATTTTCAACAAGGAGACCTTAGGATGAATCCAATGTCAAATTGCCAGACTTGCTGGATAAGGGATTCTTCTAATGAGCAAGGAATAGAAAAATAGAAGACAACAAGGTATAAAAACTTAGTGGAGAATTTATCCAGTTGCTTTTTATCAAACTAGTATTTAAGTTCTCCATCCAAGTATGCGAATAGCAACCTGAATTGCCTGAACCTAGAACAGGCCAATGCTTGATTCTGTTCTGGCAGGTATCTACCACATTCAATTCCACAAGACCACAGCAATAAAAAATATGCGCACAAACATGAAGACACATACATCAAATGTATTTCCAAAACAGATATGAAAAACAGCATAACTTTTGGTCAAGATATCAGATGAACTTTACGGATAAAAAAGATTTTGATGACAAAAACAATGTAACCCCAAGCTTTTGTCCAAAGATGAAGAAGAAACAAATCAGACACAATATAATTGCTAGGAATAAATAGAAGCATTGCTAGAAGTAAATAGGGCCACCAAATGATATTCCAGAATTGATGCAACCTTGATGATCTTTGACTTCTTCCCAAGGATGTTGATAGTTCTAGTTAAAGAAATCTTAAAGCCATCTATATGTGTGCCACCATCAATAGTACGTATGCTGTTAGTGTATCCCAGTATTGTATCTGAGTATGCATCAGAACACCTAAAGAACAAATAAGAAAATTCTAATAACAATGTCTGTTTAAAGAATGGCAGTCAACAATAACCAAACAAAATCTCATATCTATGTCTGCACATGTTCAATTAAAAGCCCTAACAAAAACAGAAATCCAATAGAAAAAAGAGATTAAGAAGAGGTACTTGAACCAGTACATAGTGGTTTACCATTGGAGAGCCATGTCAATGGTGATCCCATCAACTTCTCTGCTAAAACCCACAACGTCATGAAGTGGTTGCTGGATCAAACAAAAGTCAGCTCACCATTATCGCTAAGAATGAAATAAAGATACCAATGCAGAGATAGATGTGACAGTTGCAAGTATACATGTCCAGTTACTTGTACTATTCTTTGGGAAGGCAATGGTTATAATTTTCCTCATAACAAACCTTCACTAAAAGTAGAAGAGATGGAAATTATTACAAGCTTTGGTGCCATCTGGCAATCATTCTCCATCAAACTATGCATATCAACTAGGCTTTCACTACCACATTTTATTTAAGAAAAGTCACAAATTATAAATCACAAAAAAAGGCACACAAGAACACTCAAGATAAACATCCATGAAGAAGTAAACCATAAAAAATAACACAAAAAAATTCAACTTGAAGTAGAACATGTGCAAACCACAGTAGCAAAGGAAGAACCTCAATCGGACATTAGCAAAATTGGAAACATCTAAAGACACATAATACACATAAGCAAAGAAAATTTTATAAATATGTAAGCACATGCATTATTTTTAAAAACTGAATCCCATCAACAATTGACTTCGGCTCACCATGGATGAATAAAACCATAAATAACTCATAAGCAAATATGTCAAATGGCCAAAATTGAAAATAGGAAAAGGAAAAAAATAAAAGTAGCAGGCACTACAACTAGCAAACGGAATCCATCAGAGAATACTAGTACCTTGTCATTGTTTAACCAATTCACATATTCAACCAGCCCCCCTGCATAATAATATTCATCATACTGGCCCTTTCCAGGATCATCAGCCTCCTTTCTCAGAGTAATGGTAAGCTGCAACAGAGGATCTAGATGAGAGAGTAAGCATAGGAAACATTTAGCATTATAATTTCCAAGCAGGATTAACAAAGAAAATAATTAGCTATAGAAAACTCCCAAGTCAATATTCACCTCAGGTTGGAAGCAGTGAATAGATCACATCCAGACAAACAAAAACAATGTCTTTTACCTTTGGGTTTAAAAAAGCAAGTTCCCTAACTCGTCCACCTATGACATTATAGTCAAATTGAATTTCTGTAGTGAAGACTGCAAAAACAAACCTAGAGTCAACAAAGCATGCAACTTGCAGTAAATTATGCATAAATTGAAGGTCACATATACATGGAGCTTGAAATATTAAGGAAACCTTCTTTGTCAGGCCAAAATCTGATGCATGTCCCTTGACGATCCTTTGATTCCTCTGGAAGTGCATAACATGTTAAAGCTGTCACAGGATTTCCACGGGAATATTTTTGCTGGAACTCCCTCCCATCGCGCCAAACAGCAACTTCTAATCCCTGTCAACCAAGACATAAGCAACTTAAAATTATACGGTTCTTGATAGATGCAGCCATTATAGACAAACAATAAAATGAGACAACTTGAAAGAAAACTAAAAAGACTCTTTCATAAGTCTCCAGTACCAAGTTAAAAGATATAATTTTTTGAGAATAAAGATCGATCTTTGACCAAGTATCTAGCTCAAAAAAGAAATTGAAACATTTAAAGAACATGAACACAGTAAAAGCTGAGTTCATCAGGAGTTTTATACTATGACAGTAACATTGTAGCATTTCCGCTTCTCTATATACAATCTTTAAAGGATGCCAGGTCATTCAATGCATATTAGCAGTCAAGTAATGATAAATAGGTAGAACCATTTGACGGCAACAGAATTAAACTATCAGCTGGAGATCCATATACAGATTATAAGGAAAAAAATATTTCACTATCAACTCAAAAAAATGACATTACAGATACCTCAGACAATGCATTAACAACAGATAAACCCACACCATGTAGTCCACCAGAGACACTATAACCACTATTAGAACCACCAAATTTTCCACCAGCATGTAAGACCTAAACAATGTGAAAACAGAGAGATTAGGTTAGCATCAATAATCTGATAGGAGAGAAAACAAATAAGTTACAGAGTAACACCCTGCAATGAATAAAGACATCTAAATATCAATTGCATAAGAAAGCATCAACAAGAAGATATCACATCAACATGATAAAGTTTTTAGACTTTTGTTGCTAAATCACATATGTTCAATCATCTTAGATGGCCAGTCACCCATATATGTTTCTCATTTAGAAGCTGAAGTTGGATTTGGAACATGTGTTTGCTACAAGGTCCCTAAATGTAAAGCAATACCAATGAATCAGTATTAAACTACATGTCATAAATGATGTGCTAATTGACAAAAGGGTTATTTCAATAATTTCCAAAAGTTAAAGGTTATTTTGTAGTAAGGATGTTCAAGCACATTTCAAATTCTCATGGCTTCAGAACATGTAACAATAAATTCCAAGAGTACACTCTCCCCAACATAAGATAAAAAAAGTTGCTGTTTCCAAAAATCTTACCAATTCAAGGAGCTTTCAAGAGTTATGTATGTTGCTACATGTTTGTTCAAATGTTCAGGACCTCTAAGCTAGGTGTTCATACAATTTGAAAAATTACATCCAATGACCAAGAGAATTGAATGCCACATGGCAGATCCCATGCTAACCTCAACAATAACAACTAAAATCCAAATGTTCAGTGTGCAACACTACCGTTAGTACAGTCTCCAAGGCAGACTTCTGTGTCACTGGATGCAAGTCAGTAGGGATCTGCAATGCAAGTGAAACAGAGAACGTGTAAAACATAGGAGTAAGACACAACAATTTATTAGCTGAAATTGATTAGATGTACTTTGCGAACAGGAAAGGGCAAGAATCTTGCCACGCAATCACCATATCATTTAGATCCATGTAGTATGAAAAAACATCAAGATTGCAATATCACTTAGCATTAAGTACAACGTACATCAAAATTTCGACAAATGCAAGAAAACATGAAACATACATGTCAAATAGACTCCATTTTGCAATTGCACAAAAAAACATAGACTCCATCTTGCAATTGCATATAAAAGCAAAGGATAAAAATACACCTAAAACTGACAAGCTTCTCATAACCATTTCCACCTATTACCAAAGCCCTAAGTTATGCATCGCAGCATAAGAAACAAGAGAATGTAGATGGCATGTATTCATGAGACATTGCCAACCTAATAGTGTACAGAGTTCTACGCTTGAGACAATGTAATGAGACAAATACTAGATTAATAGTTGCATCCTCCTTTCAAAATATGTTAATTGAAGAAATAAGTTAACAAGAAACAATATTTAATGGTTTCCATTAATATAAGATGGCACATACCCCACGTCCATCATCAGTTATACTAACTGAATCATCAGAATGCAGAACAATTTCTACCCTTGAAGCATATCCTGCTTGAGCCTCATCTACTGCATTATCCAAAATTTCGTAAACCTAGCCAAAACAAACAAAATCAATTGACTGGAAAACATTTATTTATCAAGCAAGTAAAATAACATGTCATCTGCTTAAAAGTATCAAAAAAGTTACCAAATGGTGCAAACCACGAGGTCCAGTACTTCCAATATACATCCCTGGCCTTTTTCTGACTGGTTCTAGCCCCTTCAGCACCTACATACCAGGAAATTAATCAAGGAAGTAAATAAGGACAAGAAAAGAAAAAAAAGGCCAGCAAAAGTGGAAATAACCCAATATTCTCCCATGCTGCCCCTCCCCCAAACAAGAAAACAGAAAAACCAAAAGAAAACCAATCTGCTTTAAATCCAATGCCAAGGTACCATTCTGAATAACCATAAGGCATGAGCATTTCAATTGAGCATGACACAACCATTCCACTGAAGAGTAACGCCAATTATGGAAAACATCTTATTTATTAGTAATGTCAACATGATAATGTAGAATATAAAACTGAGGTGAAGTATGGGCGAACCTATAAATAATATCTCATATAAAACATCAATACGTTCAGTTATAACCTGAATTTGGTCAGACCCATAAGCCTTGGAGCTCCTGCTTTCCTGAACTGACTCAGTAGCGGTGCTAGAGGACATGAAAGCTCGAGGTGAAACTGCATTTTGGACTAGAAACAGACTTGGAAACCTTCTCAATGGAAAAATCACTCTGAAATAAATAGCCCAAAAATCAAGACAATAATCTGAGAAAGCCCAATTAAGTCCATATATGAGCGATCGAAACTCTAATTTGCTACAAAGAAAAGCAGAAAATAAACACAATAATAAAGAAAGGAATATCATAAATTGATATTTCCATTCTCAGGGTGCAAGAGAAACCAGAAAAACCCAAGCAAGAGAGGAAAAAGAAAAAGGAAAGAAAAGAATATGCAATTCAATATTGTAGCAACATATCATAACTTTATATTTCAATCCATGGAATCCAATAAAAAAATTGGCCTCTGCCAACACAGAAAGAATCAAGGTAAAAAAGAATGAAAGAAAGAAACTAACATTTCAGGTTGGACATAACACCCAGAAAGAGAGAAAATGTTATATCTCGACATAAACCATAAAAAAAGATTCTTTCTTTCTCTTGTTTTCTCAGTTCCCCCCAACAAGTTGAACATAACACCCAGAAAGAAAGAAATCCTTTTTCCGTTCTTTTCCCATCGTTTTCTCGGGACCCAATAACAAGAAAAGAAAAGGAAACACGCTTTCAGAGACACAATTAAGTAAAAAATAGAGCAAAGAATGCACATTTCAACCTTGTATCTCCACATAAATAATTGAAAATACTGTTTCCCCAGTTTCCCATTAACCAAACGGAAAATAAAATCCGGAAAGAAATCCATTTTTGCTTTCTTCCCATCTTCTTTTCTCGCCCAAAAAACCAGAAAAACAAAAAACACACAGAAAACCAGAAAAATCGTTTCTTTCCTTTAAAAGAAAGAAAGAAAGCCAAGAAAGAGACAGAAGGTTTAGAGACAAAAAAAATAATAATAATAATGACCTGGGTTTAAAGGGAAGCGAAGAGCGGCTGGAGATAGAGGAAAGAGAAGAGAAAGAATGAAAAGAAGAAGAAGAAGAAGAACAAGAACAAGAAAGACTACGGGAGGCCATGATTTTGCGAAGAAGAAGAAGGAGAGGGAGATAACGAGGGGGCTTTTGAACAAGCAACCCCATATCCTTCTATTTCTATTTCCTCCTCTTTTTTCTACTATGTTGTCTCTGTCTCCGCTCTTCCTTTTTCTGTCTTCTATATGTATATATTGAAAAATAGGGAAAAGACAAAAAAAAAAAAAAAAATATATATATATATATATATATATATATATATAAGGGCTGTCGGTTTTCTTGGATGATCGGACCTCTGGGCCCAATCAATGGAAGCGCGACGCGGCCCGCTTAATTAAAACGGGCTGTGAATTCCCCGCTATCGCTAAGTACTTTTTCCTTATATTTTCTATTTGGAAAAAATTATCATTTAAGCTGATAAAAACAAAAAGTATCATTTAATTATTGTAAAATTTTAAATTTTTATTTTTATTGATATTAAAAAATATTTCTTTATAGAATTATAGGGTAATGCATATTATAACAAATAATAATAAATAATTATAATTTTTTTAAGGAGTATTTTATAAATATTTCCATCATTAAATAAAATTGGCGGAAATGCACCAACGGCAACTTTTCAAAAGCTAGGGCAAATTTGCAATTATTCAATATTTACGGGGGTGGGCAGTCTCAACCTCGGGAAGATTACTCCACCGCCTAGCTCTCTCTCTCTCTCTCTCTCTATATATATATTTACACACACACACACATGGTATTTCGGGAAAAATAAATCGAATTCTACCTTCTTTGGTAATTTTCATAGCCTTTGACTTTTCCTACCGGTGTTTGAAACAAAAGTTACGTTAAAATTTTAATTTCGAATATTTTTTATTTGATTTTATTTTCTTTAACCTGTTTTAGCCATCTGGGTCGCTGGAAATTTTAGTGGAAAGTTC
The DNA here is from genome assembly GCA_020883675.1 of Bruguiera gymnorhiza. NCBI lineage: Eukaryota > Viridiplantae > Streptophyta > Magnoliopsida > Malpighiales > Rhizophoraceae > Bruguiera > Bruguiera gymnorhiza. Next base: position 2,353,848 of record JAIRCJ010000302.1, read on the forward strand.
TTGTTTGACGTTTCCCAAAATTCCGATTTTATTTTGGTTTTCTGAATTAATGACAATTATCGTGGCTACCGTGGGGAAGTCTTACTTTTGGAGTTTTTCAAGTTCTTTGATTGCCAGTTAGTTCGTTTTGGGCAATTCTTAGTGGTGGTTTTTGTGGATTTTTTTTTTTTGTTTTTTTGGTGATTTCCCATGTTTAGTGTCAGTTGAATTTGAAAAAGAGCACAACTTTGTAACCAACAAACTTAAAAAGATCCATTCTTTGTATGGTTTTTGTTGATGGGTGGGGTGGATTTTGTTCTGGTGTTGCTCTTAAGCGTGTGTTAATGATGTTCTATCTGAACAATCCTGGTTGTGTTATGCCAATGTTAGCTATTTGGTAACTTCGACTAGGCTTGTTCTGAGTTGCTGTCTGGCTTTTCTTCTTCCCTTTTTTTTTTTCTAACCCAAGTGCTGTTGAGAATGCCTTTAGCTTGACGAGTTTGTTCTACCGCATATCATATTTCTTATGTTATTATTGCCACTTTGATGGCGGGCCACAGGTTAAAAATGCCAAAGTTGAGGACAAATCGCGTCAAATACCCAGAGGGCTGGTAATTGATGGAGCCTACTGTTCGTGAGCAAACAAGCTAAGATGAGAGAAGGCCTGTCTCCGTAACATTTAGAACATACAATAAGTGGACTTGTCTTGAGTTATTTTATTGGATAAGCTTTTCAAAACTAATAATGATCCACAGGATGGCAAGAGAAAATGCGAGTTTCTGTGGCCTATTTTCAAGATAGCACATGAGAAGAGCCGCTACATTTTTTATGTTTACCACTGGAGAAAGGAAATAGCTGAGGAATTGTAAGGAATTGTACGAATTTTGTTTGGAACAGGGCTATGCCGACCAAAATCACATCACTAAGTGGAGGAAGGTTGATTTTCTCAACTCTTTTTCTGATTTTCATTCCTTTCATTTGTGCTTTTGGTTTTCTACTGTATGTGAAGAACTCCTGAATAGAAAATATCATCTGCTAGAGTAAATGGGCAATAAACACAACAAAGACTTCTGGGGTCAACGAAAATTCATGGCTGAATGGGTCCTTTTATTCAAAATTACATATTCTTCCCAACTAAGAAGTCACCTGGAACCATACATTAGTAGACATGAAAATTTGTGAATTATACCCTCCCGTCAAGTGTCCCTTTCCGCAGAAAACAACAATGTCCGTCTCCGCCAAAAACCAAAAGGTTCAAAGATCTTTCTCTCTTCATGTAGATCTGTCAGTCAAAGCAGCTTCACGTTCCTGGCGGCGCCTTTCCCTCTGAGACAAATTGACGTACAATAAACAGGAAGATTTGCGTTAATAACCAAACATCCAGATCAATGGGTCAACAAAATATGTTCGTCAGTTGTTCCTTCGATTTATCAAGACCTCGTCAGGTTATGCAAAAGCAACACTGGATCAATCACAGTTGTTTGGCTACATTTTCCCAGCAATGATGATTTTGGTTAGTGAAGAGGAATAATAATCAAGTTCCTTGCACAATGCATGGGTGAACCAATGATATGCTTGCTGGGGAGTCGGTAGCAAGTGAATGCAAAAGAATCAAAACCCATATAATACTTTGATGGGAACATCTGACTAGAAAAGAAAACGTGCCAATAAACAGGCATATCAAGCTATTATTGCCAGTCAACCAAGAAACTAGAATCTTGCTTATGAACAACAGGCAACCATTTATCGATTTCATTGATGTGCTCAAAGCAATTAACCATTCCACAAGTGTCCATTCATTCTGCCGACAACTGCAAATCAACCAGGCAAGGTTACAAAAGTATTATGTCCCAAAAATTTCACAGAAATTCCCCCCCTCCCAAAGTATGAAGTCCAAGTTTGAACCTATCCCACATGGGTAAAAAGAACGCCACTCGCCCCAGTAGCCAAAACTAGATAATTTGAAGAAGAAGAATAAAGAAATGGGGTGTTTTTTTTTTTTCAAAAAACAATTAAAAAAATTACCCTTCTTTCCCAGTAAGGAAGGAAGCAGACAAATTCATAGACGGGAGTAATGGTCTGCACCAAAACCACGTTGACGCCAGTTAACAGCAAAAGTGCAGTCATAGGCCACACCTTATGCGGCTGCATCCCTTCCTTCCTCAAGATTCCTTAATCTGCGAAAAATGGGTTGCCCGAAAAACGTTCAATTGAATCTCCAAAATCATTAAAGTTGAGAACTTTCTCATCAAATATGAACATATGATTAATACGGCGGACAACCCAAAAAATAAAAGCAACAGCCCAGCAATAATGACAACAGAAGAAAAGGTTACGCCCAAACAGGATGGAAACAGACCAGGAAAAATATCCACCAGCTGCTACAGAGAGCGAGAGAAGTAACAATTGAGACCGCTTGAGACGAGACGGGAGGAGAGGCTGAGGTCGCGAAAAGATTGTTTCTTTAGGGTAGTTGTGTCGAACGATACCTCTGGGGTCGTGGGCGGTCGTGGGCGGCTATTTTGTGTCCACCGTGAGTCTGCAGCAGAGACCATGCAGCCGAAGACTGAAGAGTCTAGAAGTTCGTCGAGGCCCAATCTTTTGTGTCTTCTGTTTCTTTTGTTAAATCGTTGGGCTTTGCAAAGAACATACAGCCGAAGACTGAAGAGTGTAGAGATTCATCGAGGCCCAATCTTTTCCGTCTTCTGTTTCTTTTGTTGATCGTCGGGCTTTGCAAGAAAGCCAGACTGAAAGCAATGTGTCTAATTATCGACTTTACCCACAGAATTTAATGATGAAAATTTAGTAGTTATTTCAAATCTAATATACTTATAAGTTTTATGTCTTTTAACTTTATTTTATTATTATTTCTTTTGTTTATATATTAACTAAATTTCACGTAAATTCTTTGTTTTCTCCAACATTTGACGTTGAATTAAGTTTGAATCGCCTAAAATTTCTAGTATGCAGTCTTGGTTGTCGAAAACAAATATGCACAGGCAAAAGCTAAATTAAATCAGAGAGCTTTTGATTGTAAACTGCCTTTCTTCTTCTTTTTTTTTTTTTTTAAATAATTAATAGAGTTTCCTGGTATACAAATTGAAAGCTGCAATCTATGTCACATATAACAATCCTATCTTCCTTTTAGCAGTTCTACCAAGCATCCATCATGATCAAATCAGGTGGCACTAAACTGTTCTACAACAAATAAATAAGCAATGCATCTAGGTGAACAAGCCTAATGTTACAACATCATACGGAAACCTATAATTACACAAACTATGACCTCACTGCTCGCGCACTTTGAAGAGACATGCGGCGGCATTTCGCCCAATCTTAGGACATAACAGCATGCCAGAAGATCTTTAAAGCCAGTCGTCTGCTCTTCATTCCCGTGGTCGGGCCAACCAAAGAGAACTGAGAGCTCGAAGCCTGGAGAAATAGTCGTGTATTGCTAGAAGTGCACGAGCTGATTGCCGGGTGGTCAATATACGGTGCATTTGTTCTAGCGTTTGCTGCCTCAGATTGTCGGCCTAACAACGTACAGCAAAACACAAAGGATTAATGATAAGCAATTTAAGCTCACTTGCGCTGTAGAACACAATAAAGCAAATGAGAATATACATCAACAATGATGATCACAAAATTAGATTGGCACTGAAGTGCAGAATAAAGACAACATTGCGGCAACAAACTAACAAATGGATTTGCCCTTTTCATGAGATTGTAATCACTTCATAAGTTTTCTAATGATGGATTACAAGAAGAACAAAAGAATGAAAAAGGCACTATTTCATATCAACATACACAAAAGCTGAAAATCAATGCATTCTCCTCTTCAACAATTATTGACAGGATATGAGAGAGAGAGAGAGAGAGGGGGAGGGAGAGAACGACTTGGGGATTATGTGGAAACTTCTGCTCCACATTCCACGTCTAAGTGGGTGCCTGCATGTGATTTCAGTAGAGGATTCATATGACAGAAACTTTCCAAGCAGTTTAGGCATCTAGCACTACTGGCTAGCCAACAGAGATGAACAAACGATAAATCTTGGCAAGAAACCCAAGCTCTGAAAATCATTCTTCTCCTTATTCACTAAATCAAAAGCCTACATGGGTTCAAAAGGAAAACCAATAGTCCATTGTTCTGCTCTTGCTAATTACCTGGCGAAGGAACCCCTCCAGAGTTCCCAGCTTTCCCATAGCCATGGCCATTTGACCCATATAGTTTGCCACATTCCCAGATGAGCCTGCTGCTCCAGGAGTGCTGTTGGCCAAGGTCTCAGCCAGAGATTGCTGCAATGCTTCCATCCCTTGAGAAAGAGCATCTTCAGCTTGTTGGGATGACTGCTGCAGGTTGTAGATGGCCATCAACTGTTGCTCAGTAAGAGGCTCCAATTGATTCGCAAGAAGCTGCAGCATTTTTGCAATTTCATCTTAGCTCACATAACTGAAACATCATGGCTTGTTATTGCATACAAATCAAAGTAGCACACATGTAAGGGATTGCTGAATCAGTAAGTTGTTAGTCTTTCGAGATGAGGTCAACTACATATCCCTTTGAAAACAATCAACGATTCCCTTTCTGTTGGCATAGATCCCCCGGCATATAAAACAATCAACAGAACCAAGCACGTAGAATGGACAAAATTGAAGCAAAATGAGAATGAAAAAACATATTGAAAAAACTAAGATACAAACTTGCCTTCAGGAGCTCAGACGAGCGAAAGCCACCAATCCACATGAAACAACGTTCTGCAGGTGTCTTCCACATTCCTGACAAGATGTGGAAAACATCAGCTTTTGCAGCCACACCCTTCAGCCTGAAAATGTCATTGAATTGAGCAGTGAAATTATCAACAATGGTGCGAAGTTGAATGTCTCCAGCATGTGAGTTAACTGCAGCCCTCAGCTCATTTATCTGCCTGTTGTGTTCTTCCAGCCATCGTGCATATTCTACATTGAATGCCAAGGCACCTGTGGAATATAGAAAACAACACAATAGTCCTACCATTTAGATATGCATAAAGGAACTTGTCATCACACACACACACACACACACACACACACACACGAACATTGAACAGCAAGCAATCCACACCCCTCTCCCCCAAAAACCCAAAAAACACACACAAAACTCAAATGTAATGTCCAGGAACCAAAGCCATCCCTGCCCTGAAAATTGATCTAAATTCAACCAGAGCAGCAATTCTACAACCAGATTCATGTCTGGGGGAAAAGAGCCAACAAATTGAGAAAACATAACTAGATACCATTTCCACTCATTGAATGAGATTGATCCCCTGAACTGGATACAAAAACACCCTGCAGCAAGAAAGTCAACAGATGAATCATAACATAACTCTTTGTTCAAGCTGAAAACAGCAACTAGTAATAAATAAGCAATACTGGCTTAGGATGGAAACAATTGCAAACCTGTTGGCGGGCTCTCTGAAGCTCTTGCTCGAGATGGGTCAGCTTCAGCCGGCTACTTTCCAATTGTTGTACATATGCCTTTAAAAAAGGAAAGAAAGAAAAGAAGTCAAATAAACAACCCAAGCCAAATAAACCATATTAACAAACATGAACCTATCCTCTACACTCATAGCTTGTCCAGTATTGCAATTTAAAGCAGTTAAAAAGAAACTCTCATTATCCCATCACACACGCACCTTTTTCCTCAACCGGCTTTTCCTGGCCGCTTCACGATTTTGAGCAAGCCTACGCAATGTCTGGAAAAAGTTGGAGAAGTAAAAGAAAAACAAGTGAATCACTACCATCTTAAGGAGTGATTATATTCAAATTGTTGACAGGCTTATACAATGTGACCTTCTGATCCATTGTTTTTTCCTTTGATTTGTCACTGGAATCAGACACTATAGCTAACGATGATTGCCCTCTTTCAAACTGCATTTGAGAAATCACAAACTATTATAATCTGTAAGCTGCAACTATCAACAAAATTCTGTCTACAAGGAAGGAAAGTCTACACGTGACAAAACCCCAAACAAAGGATGAGAGAGAAAGCAGAATCAAGAACGCATATATTAATAAAGTATCACCACCTTTTGATTTTTATCATCCGTGTCATCTGTTGATCCATCAGTTCCACTACCATCTGCCACATTAGTCTCTCCCCAGTTCTCGCGCTGGCCACCAGGCATGGAAACTGGATTTGATTGTTGCTCTTGCTGTAGGGATGATGTGTGGGACCCCACAGCAGCAGAAGGTGTATTCATATCAGAGGAAGTAAGTGACTGAACTCAAAAGAGAGCATTGGAATTAGAGGACAGAGAGAATGAAGTTTCGAGGTGACATTCGATTCACCAACATTTAAAGCACAAAATCATGGACAGAGAACAAAGCTTCACCTTATTTAAAATGCCAAATTGGACATCAGCACCAAATGCTTGGCTGCTTGATTTTAGTTGATTAAAAATAGGATCTAAAAGACAATAAACATCAAACAGAAAGGAAATGCTAATAAGCTGCTCATTTTATTAACATGGGATCTAAAGACTATAAACATCATACAGAAAAGAAATGTTAACATAACTGCCTACAAAAAGATGATCTGACAATCAGACCACAAAAGAGGACAGTATGTGTGTGTAAGTGTGTGTGTGTGTACATCTATATATCTATGTATGTGTATGTATGTATATATATATATATTGGTCACATTGCAATCTATGCAATAAACACTCAAGTAGTAAGTGAAAACACTGCAATTAGGAATCATATGTTGTACAATAACTGGCTGCAACCTCATGCAATGGTTGAAGGACAAGCCTTGGTGTAACAGAAAGAATACTCCATTTTGACCTAGTGGTCAAGGGTTCGAGTCTTGGAAACAGCTTCTCTCTGAAAAACAAAGGAATGCTGCGTACCTCTGATCTTTTCCTAGACCCCACTGGGATGTCCTTTTTAAACTGATGCAATGGTTGCTAATAGGCAAGTCCCCAACAAGGTATAAAAAACAAAGAACTCCAGCAAAATTGACAGATATTAATAGTCACATTTTGATCACTTTCAAAGACTTGAATTGTCAACAGGGCCATCCAGGCTGTAGCAAACTCCAAGCAACTGACGGACTGCAACTGAAAGACCCACAAACGCTAAGAAAATACAGAATGCCAGTTGGGTAAAATTGGGATTGAATAACAGGTTTGGCACCCCAAACCAAAAATTGAGGAAAACGGGATGGAAAAACACTAGCATGCCCCAAGCAATTTCAGAAGATAGAGATTGCATACACCCAATCAGATTAGCTTCCAGATAATTGAAAGATGCAAAAGAGATTGCAGGAAACCAGACAGGAGAAAATTCTATTTCAGACAAAAAAAAAAAGACTGGGAAACATACTTCTGCCAAGATCAACAGCCTCTATGTGAAATCCAAGAGACTGTTCAAAAGCCCCAAAGTCAGAAATTCGAGAAGAACGAATTGCATTTGCTTCTGCCCCACTGAAAAAACCCATCAGAAGAGTTATAAGTACCATGACTGACATAATAACTGCAGCATTACTTTGCCTACTCTGTCCTCCTAGTTGCTGACACAACTTCATGATGTAAATTGTTTTTCTATGAAATAATTTTGCATGATCATCAATACACCCTTGCTCTTTTCACTCCATTTTGATTTATCTCTTGCTGTCTTCCAAAATCCACGAGAAGTTTCCAACAGAAGGATTACTAGACTCACTGGAATAGTTTTGATATCAGGTCCCATGCCATAATGAACGAATGCACATATAGTATTAAGGTGAATGTCTGAGGAAATCCATTGTTCACAACAAGAAACAACTAAAAATGCAAATATATATATATATATATATAGATAAGAATTATAGAGATTAAACCACTATTTAGCCTGACAATCACACACTGAAGATCAGTAAACTTTAAACTAAGGCAAATTCAACAACTGAAACAACTTATAGAAGAAAACTTATACATGGAATTAGAGGTAGAAGCTGAAGGAATGAAGCTCGGCATTTCGGCCACGGCTTTATTGTTGTTTTGTGCACCAACACTCATACTACCCATGAATTATCATCATCATCATCAACAACAACAAGACAACCATCGCCGCAGCCGCAACCGGGGCTACCAACCTTTGTTAAAGCGAACAGACCTTTCTCAAAAGTAATCCGGCCAACTTCCCAAACTCCTACTTCACAAAACTTAACCAAAATGATCAACCTTCTCACCTCCAATCCCTTGCACCTGCAGAGAAAGTACTAAACCTTAAATAAAACACACCCAATAAATCAAAAACAAACCCCACGAACAGCAATACAAGCAAAAAAAAGAAAAAGTCAAAACAGCATAATAAAGACTGAATCACAAAAGATGTAAAAGGGGAAACTTTAAAACTCAGTTATTTTGCAGCACCGAAACCACTCAACAACAAGTGAAGCTATAACCACAACCAACTTCAAGAAGGCCCCTAATTTTTAACTAAAAGAAAAACCAACCCAGAAAAACAAATGAAGAAATTTTACTTGAAACACTGAACTGAGCAATACCCAGAAGAGCACGGAGAAAACCCTAATCGGGGGCCTCTGTTTTAAGATTAAAAAGACTGAATCTTTTTCACTTTTGTGGTGGTATATACTGATACCATACCAAAATAGAAAGATATGAGTTGTTAATCGTTCAACAAAATCATTACTTTCTGACTTCTGCAAGTATTTTGAACAGAGCCAACCATGAACTTAGAGCACTTGATTTGCTTTTTCTTGCTAAACGTTACTAATACATCGCGTATTGTTTTGGGATTCTTTCTGTCTTTCTTTCTTTTACCAAAGGGAGAGAGACAGAAGCGTAGCGTTTAGATCGTTCCAAGCCGCCCTTGCGTCCTTCTCTGCCGATAATTATTTCTGTTTTTACACTTTTGTTCCCTTTTTTAAAATTTTCAATGCTTTTTTTTTTCTCTTTTTTTACTTCTCTGTGTCTGTCAGTTCACTTCTCATAGAATTATCTTTTCAAGTAAAAATGTCAATCGGGGACTAAATCGTTAACATAACATACATTTTCCATATATGCCAGGCCAATGAGATCCCCGAGAAATTGATTACTACTGCACATGTGGGCGTCATCCAAACGAACAATTTTTTTTTTTTTTGTTCAAGAAAAAGCAAATGAATATATATTTTTTTTAATCTTTCAAAAAAGACCAAGGCAGTCAAGTCAAATCTACAGGGTTATGCACGGACTTAATAACTGTCATTGTACAATAATATGTTCCAAGCCAAGAACGCCCCAGCGCGAGCAGAGAAGGGCTGCCCTTGTTTTTCTTTTAAGATTTAAGAAACAACACAGGAAATTTCACATATTAATATATATATATATATATAAGAAATGTCGAAGCCAAGCTGACCTAAAAGAACACTAGTGCATAATAAAGGGCTTGAAATTTATACACTGCAGCCACTGAAGAATTCAAAGTGGGCAATTTTGTGATGGTGGCCTGGTTTGAAGGGTCTATTTCAATATTGAAAGATTTGAGTGAAAAGGTTGAAAAAAAAAAAAAGAAAGAAAATGCGGTTGCTGAAATGATTGCAATCCCCCAGCACTAAGCCATCCCTTTTTCTCCCCACTCCCTCCGCCGCCGGCTTAGACGGGAGCCTTTCACGTGCAAAGGGCCCCTCTTTACTTTATGTCCTTTTCCTACCGAAAGTCAAAGTTAGTTTCTTAAATTCATAACATATGATGTTGTCGAAAAAACAAAAAAGAAATACATTAATATTTTACTTCAGGTCCTATCTGTGCTCTAAAATCCCACCTTGTCCCCTCTTTCCTCTTTTTGCGTTTGTTTAACGGATACGGTAAAAATCTAGGAAGTCCCCGATCCAATAGAGCCATTGCAATTCGCAAGTGGGTCAATAATTGACCCTTTAAAATGTTATTGCAAATCACAAGTGGTACCGGTACAAATCATAATTTGGGTGTTATTTTAATTCTCAAGGGGAAGCCATTGGAGTCCAGTCCAACTTCCATGGTTAATTGTTTCCTATTAGTACAACTTTGATGGTTTCTCATTTGCGAAAAGTTCGTTTTTTCCTCAACTGATATTGGTCTGTTGTAACTCGAAAGAGCGGCCCCAGGAAGCATCTATTTCTCTCACTCTCGACGCATTTTATGCTCCCCAAGCTTGTGTTCGGAGGTTAATTACTAATATTGCTCTAGTTTGTGTATCACTGAAATAAAAGGACTTCATTCCATGAACTCTTGAGTAACTCCATCTGCTCAACCCCATGAACGAAAGGCCCCATAAGCTATAATCCTAGTTAAATTTGTGGAGAAAACATGCCCCATCAATGCTGCTGTGGCTTTAATAAATGAAGGCATTGTATGGTTGCTAATCATTTATATCAAAAATTAAAGGCCCATTAGTTGGCCCAGAGAAAGGCTTGGTGATCGATCTCTGAGATGACGAAGCCTCCCCTCTTATCTTTCTTCAGAAAGCCCAACCAATCTCCATATTACATCTCATCCAAACGGAGCCCAGTGGCCCATCAAAAGATGGAAGCAGAAAATTAAGAATATGTTTACATTAGCTCGTTGGGTTGTGAATTGGGGAGGTAACCCAATGATGGCAAGCCCTTCCAGGTTTTGTTGGCAATTATTAAGGGCATGCTCAAGTTTAGGTTCGTTGATTAAACATTAAATTCGCATAACTGAGAAAAAAATTTAAAAAAAAAAGGGAAAACTTAGGTGAATTCAAAAGCTGTGAATTCAAATGATACAATTAATTTTTATATTATATATTTATTAATTTATATTACATTGATATTTTATACATAATATATAATATTTTATTTTATATGTAGTGTAAAAATTAATTGTATCTATTAGAATTTATTATTTTTGAGTTATATATGGCAAAGCTAACTATTTGATGAAACTAAGGTTGGTGAATTTTTGGGCAGAACTTTAGGAATTCCAAAAGTTTCTCATAAAGATTCAAAGAACTTCTTTTTCCAGCAGGGGGACCAGGACCCAAGTGAGGAGGGAAAAAGGACTGGTTGCCTTGCAAGAAGGGGGAAACTGTTTTGGCTTCTCATTGCAACAATTTGACAAGGACTTTGGAAGTGCGCAATCATCCTTTCTTTTTTTTTTTTTTTGGGTCTTCCCTCGTATTATAAACGCATAATTAGGGGAGGATGAGTGGATTTTAAATTTAAGGTTTATATAATGCATAAAATTCTAAATCACACACCCCTTAACTTCCTCGTACGGAAAACCAATTGGGGTTTCTCTGTTTTAAAGCAAAGTTCTTGAAATGAGTTGCACGTTGAAATCCTTTCTTAAAATTTTCACAAAATATAAACTTTAATTACGAAATACAACAGGTGTCCATGTATTTTGAAGCCATGTATGAGAATCTTAACCAAGTGAGAAAGGCTCCTCCCCAATAATTTCGAGAATTGCACATGTCGGCAATCTCGTGTGGCGTGGTCCATAAAAGCAAGGACCACAACCCTTTTACGTGATTGCAGATTGCCTTAGAAACATTTTACAATTATGCTACCACCAATTATTGGTTCATTAACAAGCCTCGACGTGCATTTGCAGTGTTTGCCGGGCTCACCTCCAAAGGGAGCGATGTCCAAAAATGAATGGAGAGCATACGCACCATCAGTTATTGCTAGCAATAAGGCTCTCTCCACTAACCTTCGTTTCGGCCTCTGTGTTTCTCAACCCCCATTCGTACGTATTAAATGCTCATATAAAAGACAGATGAGATCTTTCCAGTGCATTAACACTCACTAGGCTAGCTTCCTTCTGCTTCCATGTTGATCCGCTCTCTTCTTAAGAATATTTTAGCATGTGTCATCTACAACTTTCTTTTTTTCTTTTTTTCTTTTTTCTTTTTTTTTCTGTTCTGTGGATAAGGCGAGCATGAGTTTTATAGAACTATTTAATCCGTTCGGGAAACCTTAAATTCCAAAATTTTCAGCAGTAACTGGGGTTTTCCTTAGGCGCTCGGATCTGAACTTCACGAATGGCAATTAATGAAGTTTGATATCATAAAAGTTCCGAATTCAAAAAACCCTTCATTTTCTAGCCTATGGCCAGGTGGCCACCAAGCTCACCACATCTCCGCTCTCCAAATTTCCACTACAATTGAGACACGTAGGAGGTTGTGACTTCAAATGGTTGTCACAACCAACCACTTGTTGTTTCCTCTACGTAAATCTCGCATGCATTTAGGGTAAGACCGGAAAAGAGTATATATATTCTCAACGCATCCATCGAAGACACATGGATGGCCTCAACCTTGTTTTCCGACGCATATCATGACACCATCGTTCCTTTTTTTCATCACCTCGTCATACACTTCGTTGCGTAAAGTTCTCAACTCACTCGCGAAGGTCAAAACACGTGCCAAAAATACTAGGCAACTCGATCAGTTTCTGTGACACGTTCGATGCCGAAACAATAATTTTTCGATCATCATACGGAAACTTTGAAATTGGTGCTCGTCTAGATGTGACGAGTCGTATTTCGTTGCATTATTTGAAACTCCGATTCGAATTACGTCTTGAGAGAGAAAAAAAAAACAAACAAAGAAAGAAAAGCTAGCTAGCTACAGCTTTCTGTCACTTTTTATTTATTTATTTATTTTTAGTTTTAAGTCTTAATTGGAGTGCAATCAAGGGTTGTCGAGCCCATGGAAATTTTTTTGCCGTGGAAATGTTGAGAGTCACATCCAGAATGTCACCTCAACGGGATGCAAAAGAAGACAGTTTGCGAAAAGGACAATTGAGAGAGCTAGGTATTCGAACAGAACTCGACATCTTCTCGATAAATTATCTCATTCCAGTGTGGCCTACAGGAATGGTCTTTCTACAAACTAAACAAGTCATTCAGGCTACTCTCTCTGTCTTTTTTTTTTTTTCTCGTACAGTTCCTATTTTCTCTTTACCACCCACAATTTGGAAGACAAGAGTTCATGGGTATATCCAAATTTTGTGATTTATTTCGAGCATATTCATACTAACATTCGATATTTTTCTTGTTCATGGTTTTATGAAAACCATGTTAAATTACACGATTTGTAAGCTATGTGCTTGTTTATATTTCTAAAAAAGAAAAAAAGGGTTATGCACTTGATTATAAGTTCTATCGAGTTTGTGCTATAAATAGACGTAGTAGACCTTGACACCCATTTCTCTTACGCAGGTTCCGGGTAGGACCTCCTATCAGTGCGGATCGTGGAAGAAAAACAACCATTGGTTTGTTTTTGTTTTTGTTTTTGAATCAAACCCACCGTTTATCAAGTTAATCTGTGGGGTCCAAAGAGATTTTCTTTCCATATTAAATGAAAATCTAAGATACTTTACTCTTTACACCTGTTATTGAAAGGAAAGCAGTATAATGGAGTTCATCGTGGTTACTATATCACCAATGAAAAAGTGTCTCTAAAATTAAAAATATTAAATTTTCTAATAAAATAGCTAAAATTATTAAAAATTATATATTAATTAAATAAAAATTAATTATTTTTAATCTTAAAAATATTTAAATAAATTTTAAAAATTATAATATAAAAATAAAAATAAATTAAAAATTTAATTATGAAAATTTATGATTTATGACCAATCGTTTACCTATCGCCCGGTGCCTAACCGGACCATTATTCAAGCCGAGCCGGGAGAAGCCAACTCAGCCAGAATTTGGAACTTTCGGAGTATGACGTAAGCATCTGACGAAGTGATGACAATCATTCTCTCTCCAAATCCACATGGTATAATTATTGGTACCCTGATGGCTCCGCCACTCCCCTAACTTTTGGCTCTCCAACGCGCCTTCCTTGCGCGTGTACAGCACTCGTTGCAACCTAGACCACTTCTTTTTTGCCCTTTTCATCGACATGAGCCGCTTTTTTTTTTTTTTTTTTCCCACCGTGACCCTCGCATACTTTTCATTTGCATTTCAGTATGTTTTGCTTGAAAAATATTTTACCAAATGATGATTTTTTTTATACTTCTTAGTTTTTTATAGCATCAATAAATTCATCCATCCATAATGAAACGTTAATTTTTCACATACATTCTTTTATTAATTGGGATGAAACACAGAATGATTTTTGTATGTTGTCTCTTTTTCTTCTTCTTCTTCTTCTTCTTCTTTTTTTTTTTTTTTTGGTTTTTGAGTAAATCTTTTTATATTCTATTTAGATTTTAATCATTGGTTAAAAAAAGATCAGCCTTTTGGAATTTTAGAATCATGGGGCTTTTTTAATGGGAACCTTGAGGCTTTAAAAATACAAAATTCATTTTTTGTTTATGAATAATGATCTTTAATTTTAAAAAACATATTCTCAATATTTAAATAAATTAATTATTGTACAGAAAAGGTCAAATAAATTAGTGCATTATTCTTCAACATGTGTTTACCAACCTGGATTGATAATATAAATGTTAGTACTCTAATCTAATTTTTACTGATTGCTTCTGGTGCTATAGAGAATCAAATTGATCATAGACAATATTTAAACTATTTATCCACTAGCAACTAAGGGAACATTAAATACTTCAAATATCTGTCCTTGTTTGGGATAATACGACACGCGCTTTTAGTGCGATTGGGGCCGGTCTCTCTATCTCTCTCTCTTTCTCCATCTTAATTTCCGGTTGGTTTCATTGTGCGCCATCTAAACGTCCACTTTTTTCAGCTTCTACATTGTCTCTCCATTATCTTTCTCTTCTCTCTATTTGTTCACTTTCCCAGAAACCTCCTTTGGTAGCCCGAAATTCTTTTCTCTTAATTTTCCCACATAAAGCTTTCGTCTCTACGCAAGTACAACAGTTCCCTTATTGCAAGGCTCAAAGCTTTCTTGTTCGGTCTCTTACACATGGATGTGGGTAATCTAGTCCCAGAAAGGAAAGCTCACAAAAAGGCCAAAATCAAGAAAAAGCCTATGAAAGTAGTGTACATATCCAACCCCATGAAGTTCCAGGCCAGCGCCTCTCAATTTAGGGCCTTGGTGCAAGAACTCACCGGCCAAGATGCTGAATTGCCCGACCCCACTAGGATTGTGGACACCCATGATGGTGTCGGTGGCCATCTGACTGTCCCGGATGCATTAAAGGCTGCTGCTGATAATGATCATGCGCTAGAAGTCCCTACAGTTGAGCCTAGTGGGGAGCAGCAGCCTGGAGGACTAGATGTAGGTGGTCCGCTGGAGCTTTTTGGTGAGGATGATGTGTTCGCGCCACCGATGTTCGAGAATTTCTCAGGGCTAATGCCTTCAAATCTGTTCTTTGAAACTACTACTCATGTGGATGTGCTTGGAAGCATTTGATGCAATATGAATTGAATTACTCAGTGTCAGTAAGCTCTCTCTTTTGCTCCAGGGATTTGGCTGCCTTATATGTATGGTATATACTGATGCGTTTTAACTTGTTTTCTTCTGCAATTAATAGCTTTGTCATGCGTTTCTTAATCGGCCTGAAACCTTTGGTGTCCACTAAAGTGATTTGTTGTACTTGGAGATACATGGTATTTGAAATATAATTAAATTGCTTTAAAAGTTTTTGTTTCTGCTAATATCTGGCTAATTAAGAGGAAAAATCTTGCATGGGTGCCCGATCAATTGAAGGCTTGAACTTGAAGCAAAAGGTGCAAGGATAAACTGCAAATAATCTGTGTCTGAAAAGATTCAAATGTTCAAAGCAAGGATGTTCATGTCTGAGAGGAAAATTTTTGACTAAACCAGCTACCTAGGAAAAGAACCCTTAATTTGCCTTGAAAATCGAAATATTAAAGATTGCTTATGCTCATATGTTGGAGGAAGGTAAACTGATAAGAAAGCAAGCCTGCAGATTGGAAACTACAGCTAATTTAGTGAATCAATTTAATCTTCTAGAATGGTCCCAACAAACAAAAAAAGGAAGATGCAGTTGCATATATGTGAACATATTCCCATACATGGGTATGGGATAGAATGAACTGGGCTTAGATAATAGAAAATGTGCAAAGATATGTTTCTTGTTTTTGTTGTATAGCTTCCCAACTTGCAATGAAGGACAAAAAGATAGAGCTTTTGGACTTTATTATTCCTTTCGTCTTTTTCTTGCATAGTTCCGTTAGGGTTCTATTGCACAGGCTCTTTTCTTTGCCTTTGCCCGATTATAATTAAGCTTTGGATATTATTTCTTGAAAGACAGATGTTTGAGGGCAAGTGCAAGTCTTTCACACCCTTCGATGTCCCCTGAAAAGTATAGGGAGGAAAAAGAACATACACAGCCTCTCTGTATAATATAGCTGCTGCCTAATTGGGCATCTCTCTCTCGATTCATCTGCATGCATGCATCTGAAATAAACAATCTTGTATGCATATAGTACCTTGGTCAACTATCTACCATTTCAGGTCAGGACGCTAATGGGTTCCTGAATCTGCGCTCTTGGTTAGGCCCAACATTAAGTTCTATCGCCATACTGTTCCTTTAAAGTGATATATTGGTCTGCAAGGTCTTTCTAGCTGTGAAAAATTATAAATTTCATGAAAACAGTTAAATTTAAGATCAAAAAGCACAAAGTATTATATAATAAAAATAATTTTGTTTATTTTTATAAATTTTTTGCATTCTTACTCATGATTAGAACCTGATTTGTCCATATGCTTATAGGTATATGCATCTTTAACACTACCCACAGTGCATCAATGTTTATTCCCGGTACATCGGGACAAAATACCACGATCAATGTTCAACGTTGATAAAAATTAGTTATTTTTCGATACATAGATTAAGAAGGCGCTGAAAAAATTAGTTCACTAGTTAATCAAATAGTGCATCTAAAATGTCTTTTAAATAGCTGATGAGTGATATATGCATAGGACCAACCATTAATTAGAAATGCTGAAATACGAATAATTTGACATATTTGTTTATGTTTCCTTTCTTTTCGGTTTCTTCCTTTCTCTCATCTTTATTGCCCTCTTCTCCTGTTAGAACGGAAAATCGTCGCGCAATATTACTGCTTATTAAGCGTACACCATGAAGGTTTTCATGATTTTGATAATAAATTTAGACCATTATTTACCTGCTCGTGAGTACGTGCAGGTGGGTACAAGATGGAAATACTCGATCTGTGCTCTTGTAAAACCAATGTCGTTATCTGCACAAAATAAAAAGAAAACCAATGTTATTAGCAAAAGTTATGTAACATTAGTAGTAAATATAATTCTTGTTCGGGCCGCAATATTAAGGATGCCCAATGAGTTATTTTAGCAAGTCAATTAATATTCGATATATTAGTTTTGAGCTTACATGTTTGTCTATATTGCTTCGGCATTCACATCAAATAACGTTCTTTAGCTAGTTTAGTTTGGCTGTAATTTATGAATTCATTTTATTTAATAAAATTTCTCTGAGTTTTTGCTATTTGGAAGTGCTGAATTCTAATCCTTTTTAAGTAGACCGCAGAAAAATCTGAAACTTGGGACATTGATTTGAAATTTAACATAAATGTGGATAATGATGGTTAGACGTGAAAAAAAAAAAAAAAGGCTGGTTATTAAATTCTGAGCCAGAAATTATTAATTCCCCGTGAAAAGGGCATGTGAAAGGCTAGTCTGAGGCCCTAAAAACACTAGCTTTGGACCCCACACACAGCCCCCCTCCCGGGGGGGCCCCCCAGTTACAAGTCATTGTTTCCAGCTGCAATGAACAAAAGTTGCTTTAAAAAATGGTTGTATTGCGGCTAGCGACAGGTGAACTCAACCCGGTACAGCTTTCGGGTGCTGACATTCATTGTTATTTTGGTGTCAAGCGTATACAAATTGTACCCTCGTCGGCAAGCAACGACAAATCTATCCATCCGAGGGAATCAGGGACTAAGCATTTGGTTTCTGTGAACTAATCGGTCAATTGAACTTGCAAAATGCAAACAGGATAAGCTCACCGATGATTTATTACCTTTCAATTAAGTATGAATTGCTAGTTTCGGTCTACCGTTAAGGATGTCACCTGCCATGTAGTATTTAAATCCATCTGTTATGTTTAGCTTAATTATTTTTTGGTATATAATGTAAGATAGCATCGGGTCTATCCAAAAACTTTATAAGTCCAGTGAGATGCATGAGTTTATGAGGACTTGCTAGGCCTTTCTTTAATATTCGGCAGTGTGTATCAACCGGTGATTTCTGAGTGCTGAAATAATACAGCCTGGAAGTGGAAAGATGCTTGATTAGCAAATCAGTGGGGCACTGCAATGCATTCTTGTGTGACTGAGACTTGTCAATCTCTGACAAAGATAGCGGATCAACTAGAAGTATACTAGCTCTTTCAATTCCTCAATGAATTAAAACAAAATTTTAGCCATCAGCCACATAAGCCGGCACAAAGTGAACATACGAACGGCCAAGAAGAAGGGAAAAGAAAACCTGGCGACTTTCTGGGAAAAATGGAAGAAAAAATGAAATAAAATTGTCGGTTTCCTTTGTTGCCTATACCTAATCCTGAAAGAAGAAAAAGATGAAAAAGGGAAATCAACGAAGCGGGCGAGGGCATCAAAGTCAGCTTCAGACGGGTGTGCCCGCTCCCACGAGTGTGCCAGCTAATCAATGCTTCTCTGAGGATTTACATGGTTCTCTTCCTTTCGATGTACTTATCTTCTGACTGGCATGCCATTTTATGAAACCTTCCTCAAGGGCATCTTTCATCCATTTGTGCCGGCAGCGTTCTTTAGCCTCAGGAATGGTTAGCCAACTTCTCTGGCGCAAACTCTGCTCTGGCCAACAGTGGAGCTCCTCCTTTACAAGCAGAGCAAACATGGCAGCTTTACATAAGCCTTCTCGACTAAACTCGTCTTGGAGGCTTTTACTTTTGAATTCGTAGTGCCCCAGAAATTGCTGGAATAGACAACGGCATAGATGTCAACAAAATGGAAATTTGTCTTCTAAAGTCAATGAAAATTCATTGTGTAAACGGACACAGTGGAGAAGTAAGCCGCATGAACAAAAAGAGCTGAACATTTGATCATTCCCTGAGAGCATGCACATGCACACACAAATTTGAAATGGTTTTTAAATATAAAGTGCCTTCTACCATACACGGCTTTGACCACTTGAACCTACTTCTTGCTCATACGACCATTGGAAGATTTATGCTTTAAACTTGATCTATTTTCTTCTAATGCTAAATGTCAGTGGACCAACAATGCCTTTCAGCAAAGAATTCGAGGATGAGACACCAAGAGAGAGAAAGGCAATGGGATGGTTATGACCATAATACAGTGACTATCTGTGCACAAATCAGGAGAACAAGAACAAGTTTTTCTTACCACTAAATCGCCTCGAACGCCAGCTTCTTCTAGAGCTTCACGTGCTGCTGCCTCCTGGACAGTTTCATCATCTTCCCAACCTCCCTACAATTACAAAATGATCGTAGAAGTATGACCACGGTTCGACAGACGAGGGAACCTTTACAGGAAAACAATATAAATTGGCTACAGAATTCAATCAAATTCATCTATCTGGAAGAGAAAATATTTGTTGTTTGGGAAATAGGTTCAAGGTTTCCACGAGGAGAGAGTGCTCTCTAGGGAAGTGTATAGAGTGACATCCGGAAGACAGACAACAAATGAGAGTGCAGAGTGTCATAAGAAGTTATCTGGGGCCTGCAATTGAGATATAACAGGGATGCGACCTTACATGATGGGTGATACAAGCAACCATAACATGTGCCAAATCAAACATTGAACTCTTAGGCATACTAATGTATCAGGACAAAAGTTCACAAAGATGCAGATGTTCCAAGAAAATTACGAAGGAAATCCAAGGAACATCCTTGGGATCAATATCTCCGGACCTAGTGCAACGGTAAAGATTTGGAATGTAGTTTATGCACACACCACACACCGTCCTATTTGCAATTGAATCGGGGTAAAAAAAAACAAAAAAAAAAAAAAAAACAACACAGTGTGTGAGAGCATTCCGAAGTTGCTGCCAACAGTAATTTCCCCTCTGGGTGTTACAACTCGTTAGAGCCAGGGTGTTGTGGAGTAAGACATTTAGCTTGGGTGGGACGGACTTTCCTGCCTAACAACACAAGGGTCGCACTCTCTTTTCGTCAAATGCAACTGCTGTGCCGTGAAGTTACCAAATGAGCAACAAAGTTACGCGCATGCACGGTAGAAGAATCACAACTTCTGTCTCTGACCACCGTGTTTCTCAATAGTTGTGCACCCAAACGCTTGTAAAATAGACTAAATTAGCTGTCCCAAAGGTCTGACCCCAACGATTTGAACAAAGGCCTTGGGCATTGAGAAAACAATCTGTACCTTTGGAAAGAGAAGACCAGGCCCACTGCTTGAGTTAATCATGAGTACCTCGACAACCTTCTCATCCTTCTTACCAACATCATTTCTGTACTTAAAGGGAATGCACCTGTCGACAACAACAGAAAACAACTACTGTGCTCTGTCAGAATTCAGATATGATCCAAAACACACCTTTTGTGCTAAATTAAAATGGAATTTATAAATCTTTTTTCTTTTTTTATTATTATTATTTATATATAACGACAACAACAACAACGAACAACGAACAACACAGCCAACTCTTAATACAACAATGTTTTTGATAATAAGACTCCAAGCCATTTTCGTAAAACACAAAAGCCATTGCTCAGAGAGAGAGAGAGAGAGAGAGAGAGAGAGTACCCGGCGACGAGACGGCAACCAGCTTCATAGCGCTGCTGCTGGCGGCCGGTACGGGCAACCAATTCCGACATTTCCGATTCTTTCCCTTCTCTTTTGCTTGGATTGTTATCAAATTACGTCAAACACCAATCGCCATCGTTCTTTATTCGGCTCTCTTACAAATCCTACGAACAAACTAAGAAAAAAAAAAAACAAAGAAGGAAAAAAATAATGAAATCCAAACTATTTTTAACGAAAAAAAAAAAAGGGGGAGAAAAAATCCAAACGAGAAACCGTAGTCAGGAAGTTTCAGGTTCCAGTTTTTTTTTTTTTTTTTTTCTGCTGAACTGTTTTTTAACGGTTGCGATTTGGCTTCCGTCAGCATTTACCTGCCACGCAACAACCGTCAATCGTCACGCAGAAGGCCGGGCTCTGTCGTTCCCCAAATGTAACAGATTCCTTCCTCAAAACGTCGTCGCTTTCTTTTTCTTTTTTTTTTTTCCAATTGATTTCAATGCATGGAGAGAAAGCGATGGAGAGAGAGAAAGAGGCGACGAACCAAAACGGCAGAGGACTACCTAGAAAGTGGTGGGGCTTTGTCGCGCGGAAAGCGTCTTAGGAGAGACAAGCCTCGCGTGTAACAATATAATTTTATTTTAGGAATAAATCATGCCCTAAAATTAATATGTGTCTCAAATTTATACTAGATTTGAGTCTGTATATAATACCCATTTTAGACATTTAATTAAAAATATTTTAGGTTAATTTTTTTGTTAATTTAAATTTGACAAATAATTAGTTAAATTAAATTAATTTTAAGAAAAATTTTTAAATAGTAAAAAAGAATTTTTTTTTCCTTTTAAGAAAAAAAGAAATAAATGTTAGAGTAATTATAAACTTGAGAGTTTTTTTTGCCTCTCTAAGAAAAAATAAGAAAATTTAAGAGATTTTTTCCTATTTTAACAATTTTTCCTTTCTCCTTTTAATTAATTATTTTTGTTCATTTTAAAGAAACTTAAGAGTTGTTTTTTTTATTGCCTTTCTAGGAAAATAATAAGTGGATTAAGTTTTTTTTTCTCTTTTTAGCACTTCTTTTCCTTTCTCCTTTAATTAATTATTTTTTTATTTTAAAGAAACTTAAGATTTGTTTTTTTGCCTCTCTAAGAAAAAATAAGTGAATTTAATTTTTTTCTTTTTTAGCAATTTTTTTCTTTTTTTAAAATAAAGAATTTGAAAGTAAATTTTTTTAATTTTATAATTATATATATTTTATTATAATTAAATTTATATTAATTAATTTATGTAATATTATTTTAATTGTAATCATATTTTTTTAATTATAATATATTATAATATTTTTAATTTATAAGGTTTCGAGAAATGGTAGCATAAATAATACGAAAGTCAAGTCCAGGGCATCTCTGCTGATAAGCTTGTACAACTGGGCTGTTGCACCCCAAAACGACATTTACTGACTGATAAACATGGACAAACAAATAAAGCTTCAATGTTCAAGAGGTTCAATTCTTCGCTACGAAAAGCCAATGGCACATAAAGTTTATGAGCGATGCAAATGATGGAACCATTTTTTGGTGTTTCAGTATTGGTTTGCCAGTCTCCACAATGAAGAGTATGTTCCAATGACCGCGCAAATGATGCCGAATACCACGATTGCAGTGCTCAAAGCAACCTGGAAAACAGAAAAATGGGGATGCACCAAGGAAGATGCATAAGAGGTCAAATTGTCAACCAAAACAGCAGTGAGCCCAATATCAGGAGAAGGAACAAGAACATTGAAATGTTCAACAATAATGGCATGTTGGTTTTGTTTGGATGAATTGCTGTTTTGTATCTTACTCTTCCTAGGAATCAATCATGGAGGAGTAAAATCATCGAAGTTCAAAGCTCTGGTCATAGATTCACAGCAGCATGACGGCATAGTTATCTGCCGGATCATGCATGAAGCAGGATTCTGATGGTTTGAAGTATGGTCCTTTGGCTAGGGATCAGCATCAATGATCTCTAACGGTCCCTTTAATGACCTACAATATATATAACTGCTAAAACAGTTTTCATGCTTCAGTTTATTAAACCATCTATTAGTTCCTTTTAGATACATGAGAACACATCATTCTTTCATTCTTTCGAGCAAACAACCAAAGACAAGACATTATTTATGCATAACTATGGTTCCGCATCACCTGTAATAACATTTTGTTGTCCAGGAAACAGCCTAGTTTTAATCTCCGGCAAGATATCTAAACTTGAAATTTAAGGCCACTTCTGTGTCAGAGTTTGATTTCTGATGACAGAATGTAATATCGAGGTGGCCTTGAGTATACTCAGCTCAGAATCAGATTCTAGCTCAGGATTTGTTCCAAAGTCCGTTTTATTGAAAAAGAGTAACCTGAAGGGTGGAGACTAACTAAAATTATGTAAATCACGTTAAAGTCTCATTACCTGAGTCCTTGTGGCTTTCTTCCCTGCAATTCTTAGAAAGCATAAAGATGGCATTATTACTGCCTGAATGAAGGCAAAAGATAGATCGTAAGTAAGCATAACAGTTACAAAAGAAGAATGTCAGGAACAACGTCAAAGGAAAGGATGCCAAGTTGTATTCCGGAAAATAATTCAAATGGTCACACATATGAAAAATTGTTAGCTTCAGGCAGCATATAAGAGCATGACTCTAAGATCTAAGTGTTCTACACTCTTGAATACTCACCAAAGGATGCATTGTTGAACTTTTTTTTTTTTTCCTGAGTAGTTTAACTAAACTATCATTCAGTACTTATGTGCAACATTGTGCTTGGAAGTTTGTGCTTACCACAAGCAAACAGAGAACCGAACCCATCAGTGACATCAGGATATCTGCAACCAAAACGTGCAATGATGTCTCAGTTTACTGCATTTTGAAAACCTAGATTCTAAAACATTCTCATCTACAAGGAGGTGTTCCACATTTTCCTTTATTTAAAGGTTGTCATCTACTTGAGTTATGTTAGCAAGAGCGAGTAAACACAGAAATCTAACCAAATGGACAAACAAAGCAGCTTTATTTGCACAACTGGTTAAGCCAGGAATAATCCCTTCACAATCCAACATGATCTGACTTGAGTTTTAAATTAATTCCAAAACTGGCCTTTGTCAATCGTACAGTTCCCACCATCAGTTGAACGGTAAATATCCTACAACTGCATATTTTCTCTGTGTGTAAGCATGTATTGGAATGTATAAAATAGCAGTCAACTGGATGAACTCAACAGTGATGATCACATGTTTGTACCAAGAAAGCATAGAATTATACGAGCTTCAATCATCTCATCATGAAAATAAGGGTAAGATAGCATACATATAATCTTTCTGTAGACTCTATAATATGAAAATCTTGTGCAGTAAGACACTTTTTTTTATTAAAGTTTCCAATCAGTGTATTTATTCCCTCTTATCTTATCTTATGTTAGATCTGTCACTTTCTCATTTAAGTGCTACCGATTCTAAAGTTAACTTCATCGAATTAATTTAGCAGCTACAAGTATCAAAGGCAAACGATATTTTCTTTAATGTTGAATGCCACCTTTATTGAACAGACTGCAAGAAGCAATTTCTTTGATGTCCAAAGATTAAGAATTACATCATTTAGTAACATTTCATTTTTCCAGGAATGTGAGTTGAAACTAATGAGTAAAAAAATTAGTAAGCTAGATTTCAATGCTTACCGAAAAAGGGAATAAGAAAAGCAGCACAAACAGAAGACATGACAAGCGCTGCTCTTAGAAGAAAAAAACGCAATACACCATTCGAAAATTGAACTGGCAACAGCTCCTCTATACCCCTGGCCAATGGATTTAGCAACAGAGCATATTTGTTCATTGTTAAGGGATTACAAAGAAGGATTGAGCCAAGAAATTAAACAAAAAGAGCACGACTCGACAAAGAGGTTAGGAAGGTGTCCCTCATATTGTTATCTAATATTTTATCATTTTCTCCTAACTGAAGCTAATACTCAGAAATCAAAATTAAGTTTAATCTGACTCATATGAGAAGCGAAATTCCATTTTTTGACTGAACAATTTAGTTACCAAAAGGATATTTGGTGAGTGGGTTGGCAACCTGCAGAATGACAATAAACGAAGGGTTAGAAACCATTTAAAGGTTGGAACTGGATGGTTGTCACACAGAGACACTATCAGAAAAATCCCACCACCAACGGGGGAGTCAATCAATCACTCTTACTGTTGTCCACAATGCAAGTTTTGAGGCGAAGGAATTCCGCGGCATGTTCAAGGTTATCTGAGACAACGTAGCTTCACCGAACATGAGAAAACCCAAGACTGCAACCCCACCATAAAACACGAGGCACAAGAGGAAGCTGGAAATAACAAGAAAGATATAAGCAGTCAGAGAAGCAACAGAATTCATGCATTGTAGCCATACAAAGTGTTGTACCATATTATTGCTGCCTTGGTAAAATTCCTTTTATCAGCCATTGACTGATAAATGTTTGGAAAAACAGAGTGCCCAGAATAACAGAACCCATCCACACCAATCACAAACGGAATGTTACTCCATTTCACCATTGGGGCAGTTTGGTGGAACCCAATTCCACCTGCTGTACCGAGAAAACCTAAACAAAGAATAACCATAATAGTTGCTAAAACTCCGCCAGCTGCAACACAAGATAGAGATGGAAAATCAGATGACATAATATCAGGAGCACATTTTTCAATGTTTCACTGCAAAGGAAGCAGTTGACGCAAAAACTCAGGAGCACCTGAGAAGTATGAGATCACGCGGAAATCCCTCAACATCACAGTTGGCAGAACAATAAGAGCAGTAACAATTCCAAACAAGTGCTTGGAGTCAAGATGCAAGCCACCCAAGTCCAAAGACGTCCCAGGAAATAAACGGGTAAGATTATCTCCTTCCAAATTGATGAATTCCACACAATAGGACTGCACAAACGTGAAAAAAATCTGAATAACCCACTTGACAATTAATAGCATACAAAGAGGTTTGAAATTTTTGTTCCACTTACATATAATTCTGTATACAAGATGATCTGCAACAAAGGTCAATAATATGACACCATCAGAAAACAGACAACCAGAAATCCAGCGGAGGAATAAAGATAGATTATTTCACACTTTCTTCATTTCAATGATAATTGCTTTTATTGGCCAGATGTCACGGGCTCATTACCTTCTCCCCAAAAGGCAGCCTGTTGGGATGTGCAGTACCCATGTTTATATGACCCAGATCCCCTCTTCCTATCCGATGTGGGATGTGGGAGTTGGGTTGTACCTAACCCATTCCTGCCCGGACATAACCCGTCCGTGACACAGAGCAATAAATAAAGAATCCATCGTGGATGGAGATGCACAATGAATGATATGTAAAAATGAAGCCATCAAATAGAAATTTAACTAATTACAGCACATTAGGCAACGCAATATGCATTGATGAGAATGCTCTAATCTCTCAACCACCAGAGCAACCGTTTCTTTTGTACACAAACTGGGAAGATATGCACTATAATTCACGGCAAACTCACAGATATTGCAAGACGTCCATATTTCCCAAAGGCAGCTTCCCCTATATCTGGATAGCTCATGATGCCTTCTTTGCTCTCAAAGCAGTGTTTCATGAGGGTAGCCGTGTAACAACACACAAACGCAAAAACAACCAGTACTACTAAGCTTGCCCATCCTCCTTGTTTTACAGTATAAGGAGTCGAAAGAAGCCCAACTCCAACCATCACATTAAATGCTGTTCAGACCAATGCCACATAAATCAATTAACAGAAAGATGTGGAGAAAAATGAGAGGCAGATAGCATACATCACGCCAGTAACCAAGAATTATTGAAAATATGACCTCTCATGTTCTTATCCCCTCTTCTCTGGGAAAACAGAAATTGAAAGAACCTTTTGCAATAGGCACAAAACTTTCTAATTTCCAGAGTGTAAACGAGAGAAAGAGCGACACAAAGATATCAGAAGAAAAACATTGCTTACAATTGAAGACAGTCTGAGTGAAGCTACATCCATGGGCAATGGGCAGCTCTCCTGTAAGAAACGAGCCTTTCGAAAATGACGAGAGTGCGGACGAGATCCTATCCGAGTCTTCCTTCGAATAATGTCTTTCAAAATCAGAGAGTAAAGGAGTCTTTCCATCCAGGTCTATGTTTTCTTTGCTTGGAATACGCCCAAGATACCCGAAATATGGTGATGCTGATATTGTGTAAGAATCAGTTGTTTCTCTGCCAAAAAGAAGCGAAAGAACAGGGTGAAGCAATGAGTATGAAGAATATTGTAGGAAGAAAACTCAATACAATGAATGTACTCCAATCAAATTCTTAAACTGGAGCAAAATGAAAAGTCCATAAGTTCAAAACGAGAGTATCTGCTACATCAGTCAATAGGTTGCCACCTGCTTCTGAATGAAGTTTCATGACAAGTGGCTTGCCCCAAAACAGTCTCAACGATATTTACATGCTAACTACTTGGGCTGCCAGTAGAGTCAGGAGAGAGTGTATCGCTACATCGAACACAATGGCAATGGCCTGTGTTGGCAGCAAAACTTGACACAAGGGTGGCCATGGCCAATCATACAATTTCGCCAACCCTGTTTATCACCAGGCCAGAATAGGACTTGTAATAGTTTAGACTTTTTTTCACATGTCACAATCTTACTTTGAGTTCCACATAGGGACCACTGCAAAGGCACTACGGGGAGCTTCAAAGCAATCACACACAAATGGAAATCAAAGTATATGTCCCCATGGACAAAGAGAAAATGGGAAAGAAAAAGCTACAGATTTTCACTAGAATAAGAACTTGATACACATCAAATGAAGCAAACATAATCATAGAACAAGTTCGGGCTCTCCACTGATAAAACAATTGAGACACGGAATAAGACAGCAAAACAGAATATTGAATGGTTCCCTCTTCTTTTCTTGAGAATTCTGCGAAACTAAGGAATGTCGTTACCACCACCAATACTGATTTCTAGACATTTACGTTGGTTCCTAAGGTAACAAGGAGAGGGGTGAATTGAGTTTAAATGATATTAGTCACTCAATCTATGGTCAATTCCAACTGCAGAGATATATCAATATAAGTACTAATGAAATGTAAGGCAAACAAAATAAACAATAGAGACATATAATTTAAATAAATTAACATTAATTATAAAAAATTATCAAAATATAGACAAATAATATATATAACTCCATCCCAATAATTTCAGCAATTTTCTGTCTCTTCTTTGGACACTTGCTATTTCTTGTACAAGAATAAATCAAGAAACATATGCTATCATTAAACCCTTAAATATAATGCCCAGATTATTATCAAGATTAATATCATTAAACCTTTTTTTCTTGTTAAAAAAAAAGATTAATATCGAGATTGTTTCTTTCATCAAGATTATTACCTGTAACTCTGGGGCCATTGCTGAGAAGAGAAAGTCCCAAACTCTCCCTCACCATTCTCAACCTTTCCTTCTTCTCCATCACTGTCACCGCTGCTGCTGCCGCTACTCTCAATCTTGTCCACTTCAATGTCCTCTTCACCACCACCATCATCCAAGAAAAACTCAGATGATGCGTCGCTACCCTCACCTTTCTCTGCCATAAAAGAAGACCAAGAATCCCAAGAAGCTAAGACTAAACCCCCAAGAAAGTAAATATCCAAACTGTACAATGGCCTATTGTTGTCTCCGTGAATTGCCTCCCAAGACTGTACTCTGGTTGTTTTCTTGAAAAAAAAAAAAAAGAAAGAAAGAAAGAAATCAAGATTGTTGTCTCCTGTCCTCCCTCTCGTCCATTGGTTTCCTTCTTGTATGCTGAGTGATTAATATATATATATATATATACACACACATACCTATATATATACGGCTCGTAAGGAAAATGGGTGGCTAAGAATGGAACTCCAGGTCAGGCTAGCCCAAACTAATGACTTCCAAGGAAAGAAAGACCAGACGACAAAATTTTCTCTACATATCATTAATATTATAATAATTTAAAATATTGGGATTATTCTTAAATTATTATGATATTATTTATAGTAATATTTATAGAATCGAAATATGATGAATATTTGTTAAATTCTAAAAGAATATATGCATGAATTTTTATATCTAAGACCATGAATAAATATTTTGTATATCGAGAATTTTGAAAACAGGACAATTATATCGATACCCTATAGAATACGGCAAAGCATAACCACTGCCTTGGTGGTGATCACATATCCGTAATTCGATCCTTAACCACAGTTTCGGGTTCCAAATTTAGAAAAATCACGTTTGCCGTGCCTGATAAATATTATCTCCCACATATACATATATCATCATCGCGAAATATGTGACATGCATTATACACATAGCATGTGGGTGTCTGTGCAATCTCAATTATATATATTATCAGCCATGTACTATCCGACTTGTCTTTGGACGTATCATCATCATGGCCGCTGCCCTTGTTGGCTAACGTGGCCATGATCTATATATGCATGGGGTCGTGCATCACGATTTTAAGTTGTCTGAACAAAAACTGCCATGGAAGAAGCTGAGCTCGTCAAGGTTACGTGTTCGTCGTCTAGGCAAATCAAATTTGCCGAAAGAGTCATCTAATTTCATTTGGTTTCTTCTTCGAACCCCCTTTTTCTTACATTACAACACATGAACATGACACTAAATTATTTATCATGCTGTAATGATTTTCAATATCATGCTATATATATATTGTTCCTTTGTACCGAGAGGTCCGAGACTAGTTCATCTAGCATGCAAACAATTGATGTTTAAAAAATATATATAAATGCATACTATTTCGTTGAGATTGCATAATTACAAGTCTCGTGAACATGACACGTATATTTGCCTGTAAGACTGATTAATAGGAACATAAAGACGACAGTAAAATACAATGGTTATGCTTTAATTGTAATTGATACGGTTAAAATATATATAGGTCCTAATACTGAATATAATAATATAAATTCAGTCGTAATTAATAGAATAAAAATGTATTTTTAATTATATTAATTAATAATTATTTGACTTATAATTATAAAAAAAATTATATTATTGATTAAATTTGCTAATTTATCAAGATAAGTTGTTATATCTTGCTTACACTCAAGTCAATAATTATTTCTTTAATTATTATTTAAAAAAATAAATATTTAATATTTATTTATAATCACTTGTGACAAGTATAATTTCAACGAACCCATCATCCACGTGTAGTGGAATCTCTTTAAATTTGTTCCTTCACAAACAACTAAAAAAGGGCAACGCAAAACGATGCTGATCATGTCGATAATACTAATATTAAAGGAAACTACAGGTGTAATAAATAGTTGTGATAATATAAGTTTATTGGGTCTGTGCCACGTCACACGAGCATCTATCAGAAAGCGACATAAACCTCTGCCGCCGCTACTAAAATTAAAAGGAGAAGAGGCTTTTGTTGAATAACATGATAACGTGTGGAATAATATTGTTTAATATTATTTAAATAATAGAGTTAAAATACATAATATATATGTACTTATGGATATTTTATCAAAAACTGTGAAATTTAGTAAATATAAAAAAAAATATGCAACTATTAAATATAAAATGCATCTATGTCCAAAAAAAAAAGAAAAAAAGTGCATCTATCAAATTATATTTTACTTGCATTAATAATTTGCCAGTTTGTGCGTCAACAGAACAGAAAAAACAGGGAGAGAAAACATAAAACAGAAGAAGAACAAAAAGGGGTCCTGGTTTCCTGAAAAAGCATGTGCAAAGGCGGTGATGATATGTACGTATTATATGGGAATGGATGAAATTAAATACAAGGATAGTCAAAGAATTGCAAACACCTTTGTGGTTATGATGCTATTGCCAATCAAGGAGGAGAAAGGCAGATGCGGCATATGAATACTTGTTTCTTAGGGAAAACTTATCATGATCTAAAGTAGTCGATCTACAATATTATATGAAGCATTACTTTTTTTTAAAAAAAAAAAAAAAATCCAATTAACAAGGGACAATGCAAAATAAGCGTGCAGTTTTAATTGTTTATCACATTTGACAATTTAATTTTGATTTTGTTATACGAGACATCATCGGTTCTCAATTTTTCCGTTCGACTGGCGAGCCCTGTCCAGTTCTTACATATTATTCTTGACTTAAGGGCACATAAGCAAAAGCTTCTTTGTGGGTGTGCCTACCAGGAAAGAAATCAATAATACCCTGCCCACGCTGCAAGTCTAGTTGTCCTGCGGGTCAAGTAAATCATATAAACCTCATATTAATCTTCTAACCAGCAACCCAATGTGCCCACATTGTCGTTGATTAGTTTTCTAAGGTGAAGAGAAATGGGTCAATCTTTAAAGAGATTAGTTCCAGGTACGTCCTCTTTCTCAATCTTAGTCATTATGCCAAATTTTTGTCAAATAATTGCATAAAAATTTGGAATAACATGGCATTGATGAACAAAAAATGAACTTCAGGAAGCGATCAAAGCAAAGAAATTGAGATTGGTTCAACTATAGCAGAATGCTACGACGAGTACTTTGCAGGCAAGACAAAGGGGTGGAACATAACAAATTTCCATCGAGCAATTTGCCTAACTGTCGAGTATGTATCTATCTTGTCCTTCCAATTCGTTGTAATTAATGTGCTGAAAAAAAAAAAATGATGCTTGTTGGCTATGTGGGTTATATTAACAGAAAAATTAACAAGAAGCTTAATAGTACTCAAATCCGCATACCAGATGTAGCGACGCTCCAGCAAGTATACAAGGTAAGCAAAATTTTCATATTTCTTTGGTATGACTTCAGTAAATCGTAGCAATGTGGTTGCCATCGTAGTTGCAATTGACTGCAATCATCGACGCTGCTATCGGCAGAAACATGTTGAAGGTAAAGGACAACGATTGAAAGAGGAAGATTTTCAAAAGATCCTGCAAGAACTGATGATGGACATAAGACTTACGGGCTTCGGATCAAAAGACACAATCCTATATGTCTTTGGAATTCCTGCTGCTGCATCGCTCGTCAAGCAACGACTTCCACTCCAAGCCATTCCCAATGATTTATTTATCCCTGGCGTCACCTCTGCCACTGTCTTTCTCCTATCAAAGCTTCACAAGATTTAAAATACTATGGCTCTCTGCAGCTTTTTAATAATCTTCATCAGTTCAATTGTATACATCTAATTAACTTGGTTTTTTATTTTTCAATTTCATCTGTGTCTGAATTGAACCTTGATGGAAGCTGGTTGTGTGCCTTTAACATATACATTGGATTCATTCCTTTGATGCAAAATTTATAGGGTACATGCAGATCTGATATTCTTGAAAGTTTAATATGTACCGAGTCATAATTCCCCTAAAATTTCCGGACAAGTGAACAATTGTACAATGTCAGGTAACCTATGACCTTCTATTTGACTGTTTTTGATGTGAAGACTTGTGGTTCAACGAGTTTGGACAAAAATATTGAGCAAAGGCCAACTCAATTCGAAGCCCGATTATGTAAGAAAACTCCTAGAATAGTAATAAAGCCCACTGATTGCTCCTGTCCCTCCAATTGTCACGGTCTCTAGAGGTTGTAGGAGAGGAACAAGTCTCTATCTTTTCTGGATCACAAAGGGAGAGATTATTATGCTCCCCCAGATCTGAAGATTTGCATGATTTTAAAATGGAACACACACACACACACACACACACGCACACGCACACACACACACACACACCAAGAGGAGGATTAAAGTAGATTGAAACAAATCAAAATTCATTATCATGCATTGACTTGAAATTGGTCAATCGGCATGCGAGGTCAAAATTAAACGAAAAATATTGTAATGCTTGAGTTAAATAAAATTTTTGAAAGAAAAATAATAAAAAAAAGGGTCAAAGATCTTACTCAAACACGAACGTTTGTTCAGGTTCCGGAAGAAAAAGGCACTCTTTGGTTCAATCGCTCTTTTCGCTCTCATACGATAGAAACTAAACAGAAAAGAGCAGAAAGAAACAGAACAACAGAGATAAGGACTACAGTTTAAGATTCAATTCCTTTGATCATTACATGCAACCTCAGAATTTCAAAAAACACCAATTTCAACACATTTCAATCTCTATATTTTCATCTGGGATCTTAATGATTTCTCTCAAGAAGTCACCATTCAAACCCTAATCCACAAGTCCTAATGTAGAATGTTAACGTGAGAAAGAAGGCACTGAAAATGAGCAAAGAAAGTGGGGTTGTAAGGGCATGGGAAGCCACAATCCGGAAGACTCAGGCCGCCAGGAAACGGGCCAACAGCATCTTTGGTACAGTCTCCGTCTTGCATGCCGACGATGATAACTACGAGGAGACAGATGATGGTGAAGCCAGCTCTTCGGGGCCTTACGAAGCAGAGAAAATATTGCCAAATGGGGACTACTATATCGGGCATTGGTACGACAATTTCCCTCATGGACAAGGCAAGTATTTATGGACCGACGGCTGCATGTATGTTGGAGAATGGTATAGGGGGAAAACGAATGGGAAAGGAAGGTTTAGTTGGCCCTGTGGTGCTACCTATGAAGGGCAATTCAAGAGTGGATACATGGACGGCCCTGGTACTTATACAGGGACTAATGGCAATACGTATAGAGGACGTTGGATTATGAATTTGAAACATGGTCATGGGGTCAAGAAATTTTCTAATGGAGATTGGTACGATGGAGAATGGCGCCGTGGATTGCAAGAAGGATATGGGAGATATCAATGGAAGAATGGTAACCAGTATGTTGGTGAATGGAGGAATGGCATCATTTCAGGTAAAGGGTCATTTTTGTGGAGCAATGGGAGCAGGTATGATGGTTATTGGGAGGATGGTGTGCCTAAAGGGAATGGGACATTGAAGTGGCTTGATGGGAGTTTCTACGTGGGGAATTGGAGTAAAGATCCTAGTGAACAAAATGGGAGTTATTATCCTTCAGGATCCACACCGGAAGGGAATCTTGAATGGAATCCCCAAGAGGTGTATAAGCTTTTATCTGAGTGCCAGACTTGTCCTGTGGAGAAGATCTCTATCCTGCCATCACAGAAGAGGCTTGCAATTTGGAATTCGTCCAAGGATGGTTGCGACAAGCCTAGGAGGACCTCTATGGATGGAAGGGTGAGCGTTGGAATAGAAAGGCCGTTTGACAGGATGAATATGTGTGATGGAGGAGATGGTGCTGTTGAGCCTACGATTAATGCAATGGAAGCTGATTTTTTGGGATTACATGTTCCAAAGGTGATTCCAATGAAAGTGCCTTTAGTTTTCAAGAGACAAGGAGAAACAATATGTAAAGGGCACAAGAATTATGAGCTCATGCTCAATCTTCAGCTGGGAATCAGGTATCAGTCCTGTTGCTCTAGGCCTTTTGTCTTGCCGTTCCGCTTGCTTGGATCGAGTTTATTTTTAATTAGGCCAATGTCAGGAAAGTTTGTATTTAGTAAGTGCTGTAATCTTCCACAGGATGCTTTTATCTCCTGGAGTTCGAACAGAATTTTTCAAGAAGTTCCTGTTTTCTCTCCAATGCAGTAATAAGCAGTAATATTTTCTAGTGGGCATCTGCACCAACGTCCATTTGAAATGCTTAAACCCTTTTGTCTTCCCTTTCATGAAGGCCTCAAGAAAATGTGCACTAATGATTTCGATCCTAAAACAAAGACTTTTTGGAATTCTATCCACGCGTGGCAATTTCAACCAGATAGTTAAAGAAGGAAAGTTTTGTCAATTTCATAGTTTGCATAGCCTGTTCAGCCAATCCTTTTGGCTTCCAAATGCATATGGACCAAAAAAAAAAAAGACACAGTTTAGCTTTGTAATGTCCACTGCAACAAATATAGTTGTCTTTGTTGATGCACAAATAGCACTTTGTCATTTGCAATCTTACGTCCTAAAGCATAACATTTAACTTGGTGACAAGGAGTTCATTTGATTCATTATTGTGTTAGTTTTACATGAGAAAGAATCCATTTTCATACATTGATGGATGGAAATTCTTTATACATTGGATAATTGTTGTCGTTTTGTTGCTCATAATTTATTGGTCCATTGAGTGATTGAACAGGCATGCTGTTGGCAGACCTGCACCAGCTGCATCACTTGACTTGAAGGCTTCTGCTTTTGACCCCAAAGAGAAAGTATGGACAAAATTTCCTCCAGAAGGAAGCAAGCATACGCCACCCCATCAGTCCTGTGAATTTAAGTGGAAGGACTACTGCCCATTGGTTTTCAGGTTGTAACCTGCATATGTATGGCTGTTGCTTGCGTGTTCTGTTCTGTCATTAATGGCCTATATTTGAAAATAACTGTCCAAAGTTTGCAACTTATATTCACGACAAATTATTGCTTGGAATGGTGCGTGAATTGCAATATGATGGCACCAAGAAGCTGTCTAATGAAGACAATTGCACTAGAACAATGCTGCCCAAAACTGAATGTACAGCTAAATCACTCAAGAACTCGAAAATATTAATTTTATTGAACACTTATATTTTTTTGGGAATTCCAACCTTTTCCTTAAATGTACTCAAATTTAGGTGAGACCTGATTATTTGAAGTCGGCGATGTACAAATTTTTAGCTCATAAACTTGAGCAGCCTAGGAGTCATTCAGAAGTTTCTATTGTTCCTGACGGTGTGGTCTGTAGGAGTCTAAGGAAGTTGTTCAAGGTGGATCCAGCTGATTACATGATCTCCATCTGTGGAAATGATGCGCTTCGGGAATTGTCCTCTCCTGGAAAAAGTGGAAGCTTTTTTTACTTAACAAATGACGATCGATACATGATAAAGACAATGAAGAAAGCAGAAGTAAAAGTGAGTTCTTTGTCATTGCTGGTGTGGTCACATGGTTGAACAGTCAACGTTGGTTATGAGCTATCATGGTCCTACTACATTGTGCTTTATGGAACAGGTGCTTCTGAGGATGCTCGCCGCCTATTACAACCATGTTAGAGCCTTTGAGAATACCCTAGTCATCAAGTATTTTGGTCTGCACTGTGTGAAGTTAACTGGGCCTATCCAGAAGAAGGTACAAAAGTTGCTAGTATATGCATATGTGAAGATTGTCACTAGCCAAACCTCGTTGATGTCAAAATACATAATGCAGTTTGATGATCCAGGTACGCTTTATCATCATGGGCAATCTCTTCTGCTCCGAATACATCATCCATAGACGCTTTGATTTGAAAGGATCTTCCCTTGGCCGCACAACGGATAAGCCTGAGTCAGAGATTAATGCAACCACAATACTAAAAGACCTTGATTTGAACTTCCTTTTTAGACTGCAGAAGGCATGGTTTCAAGAGTTCTGCAGGTGAAAATGACAGTTCCTCTTCGTTATTCTTAGGCGCCCTTTTTACAACAGAAATGCTCCAACTTCACGTTTAAATTATAAAAAATCGCGAGTATTTTTGACTTGCATTTTATTTTCCTTCACCAATCTTGTCTAATGCGTGCAATTGTTTCGACAGGCAAGTAGATAGAGACTGTGAGTTTCTTGAGCAGGAGAGAATAATGGACTACAGTCTTTTGGTTGGCCTTCATTTTAGAGATGTATCACCAAATGGGGATCTAATTCCCTCCAGTTGGTCTCCTCATGGTTAATATTCATCCTCATGTTTAATTTTCTGTAACAGGCTCATAAAATGTTTCAAAAATGTGATTACGTTTTCTCCCTGCAGACGAGAGTGGAGACGCTGGAGCTCCCCGCTTGTCCAGAGCAGACATGGACCAACTTCTTCTGGATCCCGCCAGGTAAAAAGTCTCAACATAGTGTTTCACTTTTGCTTCTGAAAGCTCTAATTCAAAGTAGAGAAATTTGTCTAACATTTGACGGTAATTGCAAACTGAGCAATGCAGGTGGGGTAGTATTAGACTAGGTATAAACATGCCTGGACGCGTGGAAAGAACTGTGAGGAGAAGTGATTGTGAATTCCAGCTTGTAGGAGAACCAACAGGAGAGTCTTATGATGTTGTAATGTTCTTTGGCATCATTGACATACTTCAAGACTATGACATTAGCAAGAAGCTGGAACATGCTTATAAGTCCATCCAGTATGACCCAACATCAATATCTGCTGTCGATCCTAAGCAGTACTCGAGGCGTTTCCGCGACTTCATCTTCAAAATCTTTGTGGAAGATACATGAATGTTAAGAATGAACCACACGAAAACTCCTCGCATACCCAAAAAGTGGCATGCTCCCAGCCAACACATTCCTGGAGCAGCATCAGTATTAGGTCAAATATTGCCACCAAAGTAGAATTCAAAGTTATGCATATTTGATTCTCCTACCCTCAAATTCTTCTCTGTGCTTTCATTGTAATTGTTATAGAGATATAGATATCACGAAGTATAGCAACTGCAGCAACGAAAAGCTGTACAAATACAATGCAGCTCTCTGCCTGTACCATCGTTCATTCTGTTCCCTAGTCAATTCTTTCCTCTCCAAAGACACAGAGGTGTTTCCCTAAAAATTTCAGTACTCGTTTGACTTGAATCATTTATGAGCAAACGAAATTAATTTGCATCTCTCTCCCTCTCTCTCTCTTTTTTTTTCTGACTAAATATCAGATTAAAAATTTTCTGTTATTTATTATTAGGAAGGTCTTCTTTTTATAAATATATTTTTTATTAAAAAAAGTGAATTTTAAAATAAAAAAATACTTTTTTATTTTCATAAATTATATACTCATTTTTTAAAATTAAAACTCAATACTTTAATTGTAAAAAATTAAAATTTTGATTATTATATTGACTTCTGAATGATAACTATTTTTATTATTATTAAAAAAATAAAAGTAAGATTACATGAGATGAAAATGAAAATTGAAGGTTTTTTTTCTTTTTTGGTTTTTCTTTCTTTCTTTTTATTTTAATAATTGATGAAGTACTGCTAAACAAGAAAGCATCATGCTGGATGAACTGGTCACTGTGTAATTTGTAAAAAGGTTTAACAGATACAATAATGTGTTTAAAGGTAGAATCATATCGGCATATCATAGATGTTGGAAGAGTTGTTTTTTTTAATTTTATTTTCTTTTTGAACCAGAAATTTTAAGAGAGTTATACAAGGGATTTGAAAGCATATGCATTTTATTTTAGCAAACCATATGATATCGAATAATTAATTTGCAAGCATTCTCCACACACACCCCCCCACAAAAAAAAAAAAAAAAAAACTTGGGGCCTTTGGGGTTGGTGTAACAGGCGATGGGCCCACGGAAAAAGATTCGCAAAAGTGACCGGTGGGCCCAAAAGCAACGAAGGTGTGGAGAATGAAAATTGGGCCCACGAGATGAAGCAGTGCCACACGAAGTTCTTTTTTTTTTTTTATCTTTCTTTTTTCACTATTGAATACTTTAATTTCGGGTCAACGTAGTATGGCACGTTTCCGGGAATACTGTTTCGGCACTCTAGGGGTCAATGGAAAGCTTTTGCACGATCAAACTCGTACTAAACTATCTGTCCAAATTTGCTAAAAACAAACAAAAAAAAACAAAGTCGAATTATTTACGTAAAATTTTATTTATCAAAAAATTAAGATAAAAAAATAAATAATTCGACATCAAGTCAATGAAAAAAAAAAGTATTAAATTATCGGTCAGATTATTATATCAAATGATAAAAAAAATTAAATAAAATAGTCCAAATTTAATGTTTTTGATCCAAAAAGAGTATCTATCCCACACGGTGTGTTTTACTCTAGTCTTCATGAAAGGAAGGAATGTCATAAATGGCCTTTATTTTTGTACTTCTAAATACGAGTCTGCAATGGGTAATCTGGAAACAGGAAAAGAAAAAGAAAAAAGAAAAAAGGCAATGAATTGAAAATTTCAGTATGAAATTTAAATAGTTCTTGTTGGATATCACGTAAAAATTTCATGAAAGAAACGGTGATTAAATTAAACTTATAAAACTTAAAAGGGGTAATTTGAAGTTCAAAGATAAGACAAAATAATTGACAAAAAAAAAAAAAAATCACAAAGGGATCGGAATGCCAATGCCGGCAATTGATTAATCAGACTCCAACGTTTACGCATTTAATTTTGATTTTTCAGTTAATTTAGAGCAAGTGGGATTGATAGAAATTTGAATATAATTACTTCATACACGTCGGCAGTGACGCGAATTTCAAATTTTCTGTGTTTGGGCGCAGGTTTAAACGGTACGATGGGACACGTGCGATAGGGAATCTATGTATGTCGGGAATCACACGGGAATCCGGAGGAAATTCCGGTACATCGCGTGTATATCGTCGTATGACGGTGCATCAAATGATCGGAACATTCGACAAAGGCATCGGATGGCCCGCAAAGAGCCACGACTACATGTGAGAATTAAACAGGAATAGCATGATTCACTTTTTTAATCCCAAACTGTGGGATTGTCAACGCATTAGGCGAAGGATAGCATTATTCGTTATGGGGGCGACGCACTGAATCCTAGCGATATCATAAATAAATCGGAGTTAAATAAACCTCACCAGAAGACGGAAGAAAGTAAAAAAGAAAAAAAAAAAAAAAGAGGAAGAGGGAAAGGCGGCTGGTGGAAAGCGAGAGAGCGAGAGAGAAGGAGAAGAAGAAGACAAGCCAGAGAAGAGGCGGGTGGTTCAGGCCCTTCCTTCTCTTTATCCCGAAAGACCCCTCTCCTCTCCACACGATCGCTCGCTTCCTCTCTCTCTCTATCTCTCTTTCTCTTTCTCATTCAATTCTCTGTATCCAAACGCACGCACGCACTCTCTCTCTCTCTCTCTCTCTCTCTCTCTGTGTTTGGCAGTCGTCATGGCGCTGCAATCGTCGGTTACTTCCATTCCGCACCTTTTCTTCTCCGCCGCCGCTCCTACTGCCGCAAACTCCAGTGGTCTCTTTCTCGTTGATTTCGTCGGTCTTTATTGTAAACCCAAGAAAACCAGGAGGCGAATCGGAGTTTCTTCTTCTAGTTCTTGGAATTTGACTCGTTATGCGAACAAGAAGTCCTGGTCGCCTCGAGCGAATCTAGGCGGTACCACCACCACTACTACTACGACTAGTGCGGGTCTTGAGCGTGTGGAAGAAAACGACGGCGTTTTGTTTGACCGTCAAGATCCTCAGCTGGCTGCTCTGAGACCGAAGGTATATCAATATCGAGTTTCTTGGAATCTTGAACTCCCCCCTTCCCCCCCACCTCTACCTTTTTTTGATTAATTTACGTGCTTGGATTTATTGGCTAAAGAACCCCTGTTCTTTTGTTCTTTCCACTTCTTGAGAACTTTCAGAACCGAAAAGTTTCGCGGAAATGGATAAAGCCAAACACGGAATCATTTGGTTGGTCTTGTGGTGTACACAAGGATTTTTTTTGCCCTTTTTCCGCTTTGGTTTTGAGATTGATTAGGGCAAAGGCTGTTTGCTACAACAGTTTGGAAATACTCTGGTCTTCTTAACATTTGTTGTCTTTCTTGGTTTGGTTTAAGTGCGAAATATCGTTGGAGAATGCTAACCAAAATGTAGCTCAGGAATTAAAATCCAGAATTCGTGCTTTTGTCTTATTCCTCCTCAAATATTTTAAAGAAGTGCTTAACCGAGAATTACTCCTTTTGTTTTTCTTTTTTTCTTTCTTTCTTTCTTTCTTTCACTGTTGAAGTATATTTATAGGTATATGAAGGGTTTTAGGTAGTATCAAACTTCAAAAAGGATTCATATGCTCAATATGTGATTCGTTTGTATGATAATTACTTGGAAACAAGTGGTAACAGGTAGTAATCTTGATTGGCATTATTCGTTTTCATATTTGGAATAGGTTGTGTCCCTGCTTGGCTGACTGTAATTCATCAGGTGATATTCACAATTTCTAAGTGTCTCCAGTAATCTTTAGTTTACCATGGCATCAGTAAGGAGTTTGTTGTCTATTTTTTGGATTTCCAGGGAATTCTATTCTTCTTTTTTCTCTTTTTTTTTTCTTGTTATTCTTCTTCTTTTTGTTTTAGTAGTACACTTCATTATTGGTATGGCAAGAAATGCATGTTGCATGGAACATAACTTTGTGTTGAATTTGTGATGGTATATGAATCTATTTGTGATGGTATATGAATCTAGAAATATGCAAACATCATCCATAGGTACTTTCTATGACTTTGTTTGGTTTTCTGTTAATATTCTCTCTCTCTCTCTCTCTCTCTCTCTCTCTCTCCCTCTCTCTTCAAATAGGTTGATTTTGATTTTTGCTTCATTTCATCTCACACCAAAATTAGTTCATAATAAAACAAAATGACAAAAAAAGATTCATGTAGCTATCTGCAATTAAATTTAGTATTGAGACTTTGTTTTTGGTTTTGCAATTGTGAAATGAAGCTTTCCTTCTGGCTTTTATTCTAGTTAATTTTGTGCTCTTGCAGCCTGCAAGCTTGGATGATATTATATCAGAAAGAGGAGCTTGTGGCGTTGGATTTATTACGAATCTAGAAAATAAAGCATCCCATGAGATTGTTAAGGATGCCCTTACAGCCCTTGGCTGCATGGAACATCGTGGGGGTTGTGGGGCAGATAGTATCTCTGGTGATGGATCTGGGCTGATGACTTCAATTCCATGGGACCTATTTAACAATTGGGCTGACAAGCAAGGGATTGCTTTGTTTGATAAATTACATACTGGTGTTGGGATGGTTTTTCTCCCCAAAGATGAAAATCAATTGGAGGAAGCCAAACAAGGTGATTGTGTGGAGAGAATTGAGTTCATTAACGAGCAAACATATCTCTCATTTTTTTCCTTAATTTTATATGGGATGTGTATCTTAGCTAAGTAGTGCATGCTGTGATTTTTTTTCCCTTTGTGTGTGTGCAAAATTTCTTTTGATACCACTAAAATCACTCGCTTATGTGATGTGGTGGCTGCTTAAATTGATTAACCTTACAATCTACAAGCCACTATATCATGTGACTGTAAATGTCTTGAGCAATTAAGCATTGTGTAGCATTGTATTTAACTAAAGCATTAGTTAGCATTTTCCAATCAAGGTCATTATGTAAATGCAACTTAATATCTGTTCTTCTGTTTATGCATTAAATTCCTTGGTGGTTTTGGAGTCCAGTGTGTGTTCCTCGACCATGTCTTCATATGTTTGATTGTTAATTCTTATTGCTTTGTAGTCATTGCAAATGTGTTTAAACAAGAGGGCCTTGAGGTGCTAGGGTGGAGGCCTGTTCCTGTAGATGTATCTGTAGTTGGTTATTATGCAAAAGAAGCGTTGCCAAACATACAACAGGTATTTGTCAGAGTTGTTAAAGAGGAGAACGTTGATGACATTGAACGAGAACTTTACATCTGCCGAAAGCTGATTGAAAGAGCGGCAAGCTCAGAGCTTTGGGGAAACGATCTTTACTTCTGTTCTTTTTCCAATCAAACAATTGTTTACAAGGGAATGCTGCGTTCTGAAGCTCTTGGTTTGTTTTACTCTGACCTTCAGAATGAACTATACAAATCACCTTTTGCCATTTATCATCGGAGGTATAGCACAAATACCAGTCCTAGATGGCCCCTTGCCCAACCAATGCGGTTTCTTGGTCATAATGGAGAGATCAATACCATACAGGTGGAGTTCTTTATAGTACCAATCTGTGTTTTCATATTTGATTCACAATTAATTAATTTTACTGGAAAATTCGTATACAGGGAAACTTGAACTGGATGCAATCCCGAGAAACATCATTGAAATCTCCTGTTTGGCATGGTCGTGAAAACGAAATTCGTCCTTATGGTAACTCAAAGGCATCAGACTCAGCAAATCTTGATAGCACAGCAGAAGTATGAGTCATCACCTTCTATAGTTAATAAACTTCATGTTCTTCTCTGTCTTTGTTTTGTAAGTTTTGTCCAGTTTTCTGTGCACTTTTCATGGTATATAGTTGGCTCCAACTTGTTTGCTGCTTCATGTGCATTCTAACCATACAATTTTATTTGGCTGAGTATG
The DNA here is from genome assembly GCA_020883675.1 of Bruguiera gymnorhiza. Lineage (NCBI taxonomy): Eukaryota > Viridiplantae > Streptophyta > Magnoliopsida > Malpighiales > Rhizophoraceae > Bruguiera > Bruguiera gymnorhiza. The sequence goes on from JAIRCJ010000302.1 coordinate 2,396,479, forward strand.
AAGGCGATATATTTTCAAGAATATAAAACCATGAAGAAGGTAGCATACCCATCAAAGTTGAGCAGACCTATTTAGAGATGTATCCACAATACTTACTCTCTCTCTTTTTTTTTAAAGAAGAAATTCTTGCTAAGTTTATGTTGAAAATATGGTAAATAAAATAAGTGTATGAAATGATACTTGAGCATTTCATTTTTGCACTAAAATATGCATGTAGATCCAATCACTAGGATTGTTAAATGGTAACGTACCTGCAGTGGTGTGCAAGCCACAACTAAGGAGAAAGATTGTTTGCTATAGCCCTACTTTAGTATAATAGGCTTGGTAAGCATTAGATATATTCTTTTGCTGCTGTCAAATGTCTCTTCATAAGTTTGACATGTTTCTGTTCTTTGTTCTTTTTAGTTGTTAATCAGAAGTGGGCGAACTCCTGAGGAGGCTTTAATGATTCTTGTGCCAGAGGCATATAAGAATCACCCAACATTGACAATAAAATATCCTGAGGTACATCTTGTGGCAACTTAATTCCAAGGGGCATCTGTGGATATTCTTTTTTTTGGAGGGGGGGTTCTGCTTCAATGATGTTTCAGAAGCTTCTTCTTTTTTTTTTAAATATGTTAAGCCATCATTTTCTCCTGCAGTTTGTTAAATTGAACAATTTTTGTGAATGCTTATCCAACTAAATCTTTGCTGGCCACCTTCATCCATGTTTTGCTGGTTCTTATCTTCTGTTTGTTTTTGGTTTTGACTTGAATAACTACCACTCTTTGTATTTTGAGTTCTCTCAGTACTTGGTAAACTTGTGGGGTCTTAGCACATTACCTCCTTGTAATTTGTTATAGTTACATGTTGGCAATACTCAATCAGCTCTCTCTTTAGGTTGTTGATTTTTATGACTATTACAAGGGTCAGATGGAAGCTTGGGATGGGCCTGCTTTACTCTTGTTCAGGTAACTTTTGAAGGGCCTATTTTTAATATCTCAGAGGGCCAATAGTTGATATAGAAGTGGTTTCCATATTTTAAGTTATGTTGTCACATCAAATTTAACATCCATATATGTATTGCATACTGCCAGATATGTATGCAAGAGGAGACTTGTGTAAAGTGCATGGGTGCACTCATAGATGTGTATGCATATTGATTTTTATATGCGTAATGGTTAGAATATCAATCCTTTTTAAACAGATTGATATTCATGTTCTCTGCCAGTTTTCTTCTTTTTAATAAGCTGACATATCCCAAATGGCACAGTGATGGAAAAACTGTTGGGGCGTGTCTTGATCGTAATGGACTTCGTCCTGCCAGGTATTGGAGGACTGCAGACAATTTTGTCTATGTTGCGTCTGAGGTGAGGCATCTGTCATGACCGATAATTACCTTTTGATTCACTAATTTAGAAGGGAACTAGAGTTTGGCACACAAGTTTCCTTTTTTGGTTTTCTGTAGTTTTTTTAAATTGCATCTTAAACCGTATTAGTGCTTTTTTTTTATAACCAATTTTGTTGTCAAGGCACCTAATTTTTTATTTGTCATTTGTATGTAATGGCATGAAAGAAGGTTGTTTTGATTCTTGGTTTTGGATTGATTGGGGTTATCAAAGCCTAAGAAATTATGGGCCTTTTCTTAACATTTTGTTTTATTTTTACTTAGATAAGCGCAGATGAACTTTTTTACTTTTATTATTTGCTATCATAGTTTGTTTAATTTGTTGACTAATGGCGGTATCATCTTACTTAGCACATTAATCTTATCTATTATTGTTCAGGTTGGTGTTCTGCCTATGGATGAATCAAAAGTAGTGATGAAGGGCCGCCTAGGTCCAGGAATGATGATAGCTGTGGATTTGCCCAGTGGTCAGGTTTGTGCAGCATTTAATTTTGGTTGTACTCACTAGTTATGCTAGGTAATTGCACTGTTAATTGCAGCATTTTATTTTGATATTTCTTTTAGTTAGTTTCCAAATAAAAATCTTTTTTCCCCTGCATGAAGTCGCTATCAATGTTTAAGATTAGGATAATTTCAGCATTTGTTTTACATCTTGAGTATTCTGATTTGTAGGTTTATGAGAATACTGAAGTTAAAAAGAGAGTTGCTTTATCAAATCCATTTGGAAAATGGGTTAGTGAAAACTTGCAATCTTTGAAGCCTGTAAACTTCTATACAGCAACAGTTTTTGACAATGAAGCTATTTTAAGACGCCAACAGTAAGTGCATCATTTTCCTTTATTGTTTTGAGACATATCAGCATAATAATTGTTGTGTTAACAATCTTAATCAGCATGAACATTTTTTATACTCTATTGGGAACAGAGCATTTGGCTACTCCAGTGAGGATGTACAAATGGTTATTGAGACCATGGCTGCGCAAGGAAAGGAGCCTACATTTTGCATGGGAGATGACATTCCATTGGCAATATTGTCTCAAAAGCCACATATGCTTTATGATTATTTCAAGCAAAGATTTGCACAGGTTTGTTAGGAAATAGGAATTTGTGTTTCCAATCACCAATAAAGTTTAAATTGATTGTGTTTCATCATTTTGCCGATAGCCTTACCTCAGGATAACTTTAGCTAAAAGTTAGCTAATCCACCATGGACTTTTTAAGTTGTTTGTTGCTTAACCATGGTGTTAACTGTGTTTGACTTCAACTTTAATATTAAACTTTGTGTTCCTTGGACTAATGCCATTTGTTTGTCATTGGTTGTTCATTTCATACCTCTAGGTACCTTTTCATTGAGTAGTAGGCAACATTCTGTTGTTTGATATTCACAAAGGTAGTAGAATGTGAGAATATGTGTATCCAACACTGGTTGAAAATATTGACCATTTAATTTCTGAAGGAACAACAGGAGGGGAGGGTCGTGTATTGGAATGAGAGCAATCTGAGTTGCTAGTTTTAAATGTGATCTGCATTTATTACTTGCTAATAGTTAGTTTTCCAACTTGAAGTCTTCTTCATCAGTCTTGATTCCCATTCTTTTTCTTGCATTTTCTTTTGGTCGTGTATTGGAATGAGAGCAATCTGAGTTGCTAGTTTTAAATGTGATCTGCATTTATTACTTGCTAATAGTTAGTTTTCCAACTTGAAGTCTTCTTCATCAGTCTTGATTCCCATTCTTTTTCTTGCATTTTCTTTTGGCATTGCCAAAATGACTTGCTTATCAAAGCATTTCTAACTTCTGCTTGTGCAAATGAGTTTGTGATATTATGAGTTGATGTGGAGAAGCATGATCCTCAAAAATAGGAAAACCATATTGATAAAGGAGCAGGTAAATACATTCTTCATCGGTAGCCCTTAGTGTTTCCTGAACTTTCCACCTTTTGTTGCTCTTCCTTTTCTGACTTTCCTACCACTGGGGTCTTAAGCTGAGGTGTTTCTTTTGCATATATCCTTTGTATAGAGGTTTGTGTGTCTTCTCTATTCATGTAATTTTATAATATCTCAATGAACCCTTAAGAGAAATAAGGATTGATATTCATGTCATGCTGTAGATTGTGTGAATTGATTGGGAATATTTGGCAGGCCCAAAATTCTATAAACTCCTTTGGATCCATTGTCCTAATGCAAATAGATGAACAAGCGCTTTCCTTGTGCTTTTTTGGAAGCTTGCTCGCGTATTATTAATATATCACTGCATACATGCAGGTTACAAATCCAGCCATTGACCCTCTTAGAGAAGGATTAGTTATGTCTCTTGAGGTCAGTATTGGGAAGCGAGGTAACATATTGGAAGTTGGACCTGATAATGCATCCCAGGTGTTTTATCATTATCCTTTCTCCTCATAGTTAGTTAAGTGACTTTTTCAATGCTTCCGTCACTGAATTCCATGTTATGATTTTCGTAGTGGGCTTTTTATTGCTTTGGACCAGGTTATCTTGTCCAGTCCTGTACTGAACGAAGGCGAGCTTGAGTCATTGCTGAAGGATTCACACCTAAAGCCTCAAATTTTACCCACATTTTTTGATATACGTAAAGGGGTAGAGGGTTCTTTGGAGAAAATGCTAATTAAACTTTGTGAAGCTGCCGATGAAGCAGTTCAAAATGGTTCTCAACTGCTTGTTCTCTCTGACCGGGCTGAAGAGCTGGTACACCCTTATGTTTCTGTCCTCTATCTATGCCAGTAGGAAATTGAAACAACTAATACTTTTTGGAGGTCAAATATCAACTATATTTACAGGTGCAAGAACTTATGTTTGGTATAATAATATTGTTGTCTAAGTCCCTTGTTTTCTTGTCCTACAATTATGTGTTATGCACTATCCTGTTGCATTTTCTTTCAGTTTTATGTCTCATTGTTTACTGTTTTCTCATTGCTGCTTACACATTGCAGAATATAGGAAACACTGCTAATAGTTTACTTTCTACTTGAAAATTTTCTGCATGCTTGAAAACAAATTCTCTGGATGCATGTGTATATGCATGCAAGTGACTGCTGGTGCACCATTTTGGTGATGAGTTCACATGCATGGCTATGCTTGCAAACATCATGCACATCATTTTATTTTTTGGAGTGGCGGGGTGCACAGGATCTGTTGGTTACCATGGTGCACGGACCTATGATTGTGCACTCATGAATGCATCTAGATTGGTTGCTGAACATGTGATCTCACTCATGCACGCACCTCAATCACCTTTTAGCTGGAGCATGGAAATTTGAGTGCTATATTGCTTAAATAGAAAGGCATATAATTGGAAGACCTCTCCTCTCTCTCTCTCTCTCTCTCTCTCTCTCACACACACACACACACACACACACACACACACACATACACACACAGAGCTTCCAAATTTATGTCACAGCTGAATGAAGGCATCTCTCTCTCCCCGTCCATTTTTAGTAATTTGAGTGATGTTTGATGGTGAGCTGATTTATGCCACCTATTAGTTTACTTTATGAGAACAATGATCCACACAGCCTAACATAACTAATTTGGGATTAAAGCTTTGGAGCTGAGATGAATTCAGTTCTTTTTGATCATGTCCTACTCTGCAACAAAATCTCCTGAAACAATGATTAACCATTGTTCTAAATGATAACTGATTTATGCTCTCTCAGGAGGCCACTAGGCCTGCACTTCCAATTCTGCTTGCCGTTGGTGCTGTTCATCAGCATCTCATTCAGAATGGCTTGCGAATGTCAACTTCCATTATAGTGGACACTGCTCAATGCTTCAGCACTCATCAGTTTGCCTGTCTGATTGGATATGGTGCAAGGTTCTGTTTCTTTCTTCATGCAAAATTCTTAAAAAATTGCTTTTGCTCTACTTTGTTTTGATATTTTTTATGCTAAGCAGTAGATAAAACTGTCATTTTTCTATACCATAATGTCTTAGGTTAACTTCTCTCAAAGTTTTTCCTGAAGGTTTTGTACATTTTGGGGTTACATTATCTGTGAACATTTTTGCGTAACATTAGATATTGGCTGTCAGCAAAACTTGTATTGTGAAAGGGTGTCACATTAATGTTTAGTGGACAGTGTTGTAAGGCAACATTGCCTGGTTACAATTGCTATCTTACTTGTCTTTAGCTTTTTGATTCCCAATACGGATAACATTGATACCTGCAATAATTTTTACAGTGCTGTATGTCCATACTTGGCATTGGAAACATGCCGGCAGTGGCGTCTAAGTAATAAGACGGTGAATCTGATGAGGAATGGCAAGATGCCTACAGTAACAATTGAACAGGCTCAAAAGAACTTTTGCAAGGTCAGTGCATCGATGGAACAATCAATTTTACATATGATTATGTCAGTAAGATGTGGTTTCTAGTTTGTTTATGAAGGAGCTTGGATATTACGGGAACTACACAGCTTCTGCAATGTTATCTAGCTCCGGAGTTTGAAGTTTGATGCTAATGCGCTAGTGTATTTCTTTACTTGACCCTATTCAGGCAGTTAAATCTGGTCTGCTCAAAATTCTTTCCAAGATGGGCATCTCATTGCTTTCAAGGTACAAATTTAAGAATTCAATATCCAAATTATTTGCTCGTGCTTTCTTGTGCTTACCTAGGGCTATACCTAATGAAGTTGGTTGTTCAATTTTCTGAAAACTGACTAGTCTATTTTTCTGTCTTAAGTTATTGTGGTGCACAGATATTTGAGATTTACGGATTAGGAAGTGATGTTGTTGATCTAGCATTTTGTGGGAGCATATCATATATTGGTGGACTAACTTTGGATGAGGTATTGAACACAATAAATATGGAGCTTTTTATTTTCCAAATTTAAGGATATGAAAAGTTTCTTGAATCAAATCTAGTTCATTGAAGATAATATCTGGGATACACTCTTAATTCTCTTTCTTCTTTGTTATTCCCTGATTAAAATGTGATTGTGACTGATATATCCTAGCAACTTATGCTTTAGAGTTCACTACCTGCATTATCTCCGAATTGATGTACAGGTGCATGAACACAATGTTGGTTGGTGAAAATTGTTTGAAGTAGTGCAACTACATAGGGCAATGAAAATGTTGTGTGATAGGAATATATTGGTATATCACAGTCTTTAATAAAAATTTGGCAGCATGAAATCTGTCATTCTTGATCTTGGCTTGCTTTGTAATTGACTGGGGTAAACTTCTCTCCCCTTCAACCTCTCTGTAACTTTAGCTTTGATTTCACATTGCTTAATGAGTTTCTCTCCATTTGTATTTATTTGTTATACTCTTTTCACATGTCTACTTTCTTGCAGTTGGCTAGGGAGACTTTGTCTTTCTGGGTGAAGGCTTTCTCTGAGGATACAGCCAAAAGACTGGAAAATTTTGGATTTATACAATTCAGACCTGGAGGTACACCTGTCCTTTTAACTTTTTTCCATTATGAGGCCCACTAGGTTTTGAACCATGCAAGCAGGATGCTTGGTGAACAGGCTTTACATCTTGGATGCTTGCACAAATTAGCTACTCTTATTTTTTTCTAAAAAAAAAATTGTATCAACTATTGTTGCAATAAATGAAAGTGGCCATAAACTTGATTTGTATAAAGACTTGACGTTTCATAAAATGCTGGAATGGTAGCACTAAAATTTCATCTATCAAAATTATTATGATTCTGTATGGGATAAGCAGCATGAAGAATCGAAGGCAGTTTTCTTTAACCTGTAAAACTGTTTTAGCATCCCAGTGTTAGTGTGCCAAGATTCTTCAATTGGCATGCTGCTCAGCCTCAAGACGTTCCAAATCCCTGATGGATTCTGTAATTCTGTGACAGGGGAGTATCATGGAAACAACCCAGAGATGTCAAAATTGCTCCATAAAGCTGTTCGCCAAAAGAGTGAGAGTGCATTTTCAGTCTATCAGCAGCATTTGGCAAACCGTCCTGTTAATGTGAGTGAAGGAGTCAGTTGTCTTCCATTCTAGTATATTCAAGGTATCAATTCTTTCCTCATAATTTAGCATCTGAATTATTTTAATTAGCATCTTTTAGCATTGCAATTGCAGGTTCTTCGTGATCTTGTGGAGTTCAAAAGTGATCGTGCTCCAATACCCGTGGGGAGGGTTGAACCTTCTTCATCAATTGTTGAACGGTTTTGCACTGGTGGGATGTCACTTGGAGCTATTTCAAGAGAAACTCATGAAGCAATTGCTATTGCTATGAATAGATTAGGTGGAAAATCTAATTCAGGAGAAGGTGGTGAGGTATTTTGTTTGCCTTCTACGTGTTTTGAATTCTCAAGTATCTTCTAATTGAGATATATTATGTTTGTTGATTTCTTTTGTTGCATTGCCCTGTTGGGAGATCCTGATACTTGGCATTGTTGCTATCCAGGATCCAATTCGTTGGCGCCCACTTACAGATGTTGTGGATGGTTACTCTCCTACACTGCCACATCTCAAAGGGCTTCAAAATGGTGACACCGCTACAAGTGCTATCAAGCAGGTCATGACAATTGAATTGTTCTTTTGATGAATTTACAACTTTGTCTGCAAGACTTGAGAAATTGATATGTTAGCTAGATGGAACTGTGTGGTTAAAATATCTGTGATTTTTCTTATAGCTAAGTAGCTTGGGTTCTTTGGACTAGTTTTCTTTAGCAATGAACTTTGCACTTATTTTCAAAAAAAATTTCAACTGGTTAGCATGGTTTTATAGTTTTATTGAAATGGTTGTGGCTTCTTTAGGTTGCTTCAGGACGTTTTGGTGTAACTCCAACATTCTTGGTAAATGCTGATCAGTTGGAAATCAAAATTGCTCAAGGTGCAAAGCCTGGTGAAGGTGGGCAATTACCTGGGAAGAAAGTTAGTGCATATATTGCGAGGCTGAGAAATTCTAAACCTGGGGTTCCACTTATATCTCCACCCCCGCACCATGACATTTATTCCATTGAAGATCTTGCCCAACTGATCTTTGACCTTCATCAGGTGATCTTTGATCCACCATTAATTTGCTTGTTTTGTAGGAAAAAAAGAAAAAAATGATCTTAAGAAACTTCAAAATCTGCTGAATAAATAGGTCAACCCTAAGGCCAAGGTGTCTGTAAAGCTCGTGGCAGAAGCTGGTATTGGCACTGTTGCATCAGGGGTTGCAAAGGGAAATGCCGACATTATACAGATTTCAGGGCACGATGGTGGAACAGGAGCCAGCCCAGTAAGTTCCATCAAGCATGCTGGTGGTCCTTGGGAACTTGGACTTACAGAAACTCATCAGGTAATTATATTTCTCATGCCAAAAAAATGTTTCTCCTTGAGAATAACTGTATCATTTTCAAAATCTTTTGATTGTCAACAATCTGTTACAGACTCTCATTGAAAATGGACTCAGAGAAAGGGTGATTATTAGAGTTGATGGTGGCTTCAAAAGTGGAGTTGATGTCATAATGGCTGCAGCAATGGGTGCTGATGAGTACGGATTTGGTTCTGTTGCCATGATAGCTACTGGATGTGTTATGGCTCGCATTTGCCATACAAATAATTGTCCTGTTGGTGTTGCTAGTCAGGTATTAATGGAAACTCGTGCAGTTTGGCATTGGATATTTATTTGCTTTTTGTTATTGATTCTTTTGTTATGGATTCCCTTAGAGAGAAGAACTACGTGCCCGGTTTCCTGGTGTGCCTGGTGATCTTGTCAATTTCTTCTTTTATGTTGCCGAGGAGGTATGACACTACCTTTTCTTTTAGTATTGTGGCATTCTGTTTCTAAAAACTTATCAATGCCTCTTCTGCTGTCTAGGTGAGAGGCATGCTGGCACAGTTGGGTTACGAGAAGTTAGATGATGTTATTGGACGAACAGATTTACTAAGGCCACGAGATATTTCGCTAGTGAAAACTCAGCATCTTGATCTTGGTTATATTCTCTCAGTGCGTATTCTAGCACTAGCTGTTCTTCCCACATGTGGCCTATTTTTCTTCCATTTATGACATGTTGATTCTTTTGGCAGAATGTTGGGATGCCCAAATGGAGCAGTACTCAAATCAGGAATCAAGATGTTCATACTAATGGTCTCATTTTGGATGATGTCTTACTTGCAGATACTGAGGTAACTAATGTCTGATTTTTCATGGTTACTAGTTTAGAGACTGAATATATTATTTCTTGTTGACAATGATTCTGCTTCAAGGAATATCTGCATGCTAATTAACCTTCTTGGATAATATTGAGCCTTTGATATGTGTATTTCACATGTAGTGATATCTCGTGAAAGGTGAGCTTTAGAGAAGACCTTTGATCCATTTGTTTTTTCCTTTTGGCTACAAGAAAACACTTCCTATCCCTCAATTATTACATGAGCTGTGCCTTGCAGCAACTATTCATTTGTACCGGGCATTTATCTTTTATTTTCATTTAAAACCTAGTTTTTCACTTTATTGCAGCAAAAATGAACCAGGTTATAATTTTGAATGGTAAGGTCATAATCTGCTACTGAAATTTAAAAATGATAATCTCAGAATGGGAACCTTGTTAGCAATGGCAAACAAGAAGTTAGCATGATTTTTTTGGGTTTGTCTCTGCTTTGCTATACATTGGCTGCATTTCTTATAGATATCTGTCTAATCTTTTCAGATTTTAGATGCAATTGATAATGAAAAGATTGTTCATAAAACTGTAAAGATATACAATGTGGACCGTGCTGTTTGTGGGCGTATAGCGGGTGTGGTGGCTAAGAAATATGGTGACACTGGTTTTGCTGGGCAGCTGAACATAACGTAAGTTGTGGCTTCCTGATGGAAATTATTTTATAAGGAAGATCCCCACCACATACTTGTTGAAAATGGCTTTTCAATTTGAGCAGGTTTACTGGGAGTGCAGGGCAGTCATTTGCATGCTTTTTGACTCCTGGAATGAACATTCGACTGGTGGGAGAGGCTAATGATTATGTGGGAAAGGTAGGTTAATAATCCTTAACATTAGGCACTGTTTAACAAGATCAAAGTTGGTTCTGTCAAAGCCAAAGCCTTATAATTTCTTTGATTTAACTTGTTTGCAAGTTGTTTCCACAGCAGAATGGTACTTTGTTTCAGAGCTCTTTTCTTTTTTCTTTGTCAGTTTTTAGTTACATGATATACAAACATAAAAAAAAATTAGTTGTATTTTATATCAAATTGTTCAAAGATTTGCTGCTTTTGTCTTCTAAGTTTAACAAAAATGCTTTAAGGGTATTGCGGGAGGAGAGTTGGTTGTAACTCCTGTGGAGAACACTGGATTTTGCCCAGAGGATGCAACTATAGTTGGAAATACTTGCTTATACGGCGCAACTGGTGGCCAAGTATTTGTCAGAGGGAAAGCTGGGGAGCGCTTTGCGGTTAGAAATTCACTTGCTGAAGCTGTAGTTGAAGGCACTGGAGACCATTGTTGTGAGTACATGACGGGTGGTTGTGTGGTCGTACTGGGAAAGTGAGTAATGATTCTCTAACTTGCCTGCCCATGGTCAAGCAAAATGAATGGAATGGTTAGAATTTTGAACCTTTCTTTTGTGTCTGTATTGGACAGAGTGGGTAGAAATGTAGCTGCTGGGATGACTGGAGGTTTGGCATACATTCTTGACGAGGATAATACTCTCTTGCCCAAGGTCTGTGCTGATCTTCTTTCAATTGTTCATAGCATTTCTGAGTACCAGGTGTCAGTTTTGCTATACTACTTTGCGCCGAATATGAATTTTTCCACATACCACTATTTATTCACGGGTTCTTCTGTGCTTGTGGGATCATGTGTTGTGTGCCAGTGTGCAGAGATGGTCTTTAAGTTAGACTAATATCTCATGTGACTCTAAACAGGTAAATAAAGAAATTGTTAAGGTTCAAAGAGTGACTGCTTCTGTTGGCCAGATGCAACTGCGGAGCCTAATTGAAGTCCACGTTGTAAGTTCTCTAAATTAAACTGCGTTCATATGATGTATTTGGAAGAAAAATGTATGGCACTTAATAGCAACCTGTCATCATTCTGACTTGCTTGCCTCAATGAAAAGTTCCCATGAAAGTGCGGTTGTGTCTTCGTTAAACTATTAATGGTCTCAAAGTAATCACAATAATATATCAACTTCTCTGGTTATGGGCTATACGATTTGCATTTTTCATTGGCTATCGTGTAATTTGAAATACATTTCTGGTGAAGGAAAAAACGGGGAGCAGCAAAGGTGCTGCTATTCTGAAGGAGTGGGAGACATATCTACCGCTCTTTTGGCAGTTGGTCCCGCCTAGTGAAGAAGACACTCCTGAGGCTTGTGCAGATTATCAGGTGACCCCTGCTGGACAAGTGACGTTACAATCTGCATAGAAGAATAACAAATGCAGTGCACCTACTGTTGAGGACGGCCATAAGCCTAAAGTTGCTGGCGCAGACTGTACAGGTCAAATTTAAGAAGAGATGTTCGGGGAATTCTCCACTCATTTGGGGGGGGGGGAATGAGGTTGCATTTCCTATCCCGGTTGAGGAAGAGGTCTCTTTGTTTGCCTGGGAGATTATCGTCCCCAGGAGTTCGAAAGACCCAGATTCATCCAGCCAGAAGCATTCAGCGTCCCCGGTGCTACAGAATTTATACAGTTTTTGCTTTGAGGCAACAAAAATGTAAATTCAATAGATTCCTCGTTGCAGTCGATGATACCCTTCTGTTTTCTTCACCAACGTCAATAGTTTCGTGTTTTGGTAATAATAGCCTTTCACATTTCTGGTTATTGGCTCTGTTCCTGTCTTATAGAACTCGTACCTATTGTCTCGTCACATTTATAGCTATGCAATTTTTAAGAAGGGTTTTGGGTGGAAGACTCCTTCCCGCACCACCCGATCAATTGCGATCATAGTTACTTCAGTTTTCCTGTAATTCCGTCATTAGCCTCGGACAGAATTAAACCTCCATTCCTCACAGGTCAAATGATCAAAAGCTCGGAAACCAATCCACCAAACGAAAATAGTCTAAATAATTTTTAGTCTTAAATTTTTATAACTAAATTATTAATTTTATTGTATTTTTGTTTAAATTTTATAATTTTTGAAATAATTTTAAATTTACTTGTTTTAATCCAAAAATGATTTATTAACAATTTCCTTTGACCTATCTCATTTAATTATAAAATTTAAATAAAAATATTTAAAAATTAATAATTTAATTATAAAAATTTAAAGGTAATTTTTTTTACCTAATCTCATTGCAAGTTGGACCACTTGATAGGCCACGGTGTTCGACAACTGGATCGAATTCGGACATGTACCTATCGACTTGGTAGAAAATATTCAATCAATGATAGAGGGGATTTCCAAGTTGATCTATGTAAGTCAAAAAAAAAATAAAAGTATAATTCAAATTAAAATAAAAAATAATTAAATAAATTTATATAATATGAAATTATAAATTTGTAAATAAGATTAATGGTTGAATATGCCGAATTGCTTGGTCCCTAGTCAAGAGCTTGTCATCTCAAGATCTATTTTTGATAAAAAAAAATAAAAAATATAAAAAAAGCATAATTCTTAAACTTAGTCCAAGCATTGACCCAACAATTATCAAAATTAATAGAATATTTTTGGCACAAAAATTTAAAATAAAAATTTAAATTGCAAAACCGGATCACTAGGTCGAATGATTCAACCTCCAGACCGATTGAGTCAGTTTGAATAGTTAAATGGAAAAAAAAAAAAAAAAGTCTTTTACTTTTCGTGTTTTGGGCAGTGATGGTGATTTCTTTCTTCCCTTATGCAGGAAAACCACATTTTCCACCAAACCTATTTAAAACAACTCAGGAAGTTAATCCAGATACAGTGTATCTAACAAATAAACATGAACCCAAAATCAATTCATTGCAACTCAGCACAATGACCAAACCAGCCTGCTCCTCCTTTGTCTTATATGTTTGGTTATCCTCTTAGGGAAACAGCAACCAATTGCCACGTGTCTCCATGCATGCCGAGCTCATCTCTCTCAAGTAAAAGCCAGAAAGAAGAAACCAGACATTAGCTTCTTTCTCTATCGCCATGCGTGCGATGTGGTGCTTCCTCGTATTCTTCGTTCTTCCCCTCCTCCTTCCTTGCTCTCTGACTGCAATTTCTATATACTAATGGTTCTTCCGTCCCTCTCCCCTCAATTTTCGTCATTATACATGCCAAAAGACAGCAATACACCTTCACCAAGAATTCTAATTCACTATGCTACAAGTCTAGACTTCAAAGCCATATTTCCATTTTCTTTTTTAATAAAAAAGAAACATTTGTTTTGCATATACAATCATTTCATCTGAATTCAACAGTAAAGATCAATCTTGTAATTACTAAAACGAGAAAGAAAATAAATTGATTTGTCAAGTGGCATTCATTATGTTTTTTCTCTTTGTTTTTTTTTTCAGAGAATTCTTTGGTTCATGGCGTCACATATATACTTTCAAAAAAAAAAAAAACCTTTTAAACCAGTTAGTCGAATATTATTTATTTGTAGTGGTTAGCGCTCGGAGACTGAAATGCCAATTGGATACTCTTTGAAACGAATGTGTGTTTTAAACAAGGTGGATTTGCTTACTTGGCAAGATCTTGTAGCAGTTGAAAGCAAGAGCATTGTTCTTCGTTCGTACACTTTGAAAGAAAACGAGGACAAATAAGATACTTGGAACAATAAAAAAGAAAAGAAAATAAAAAGATCCTTCTTCCTTGTAAAGAAAAGTCCTCTTGTTTTTTTTTTTCCTTGAAAATCTCTCTTTCTATATTTCTTGATGTACAATTATACACAATTCATTTCAAAACAAGATGGGAACAAGCCAGGAATTTTCTCCCATCAAATCAGCTTTCCTCCTCGCTAAGTCAAACATGCAGAAAAAAAAAAAGAAAGAAAAAGAAAAGCATTGAGCTCTTCCGTTTACATCAAGTTTCTACACATTCAACAAATGGGGGTCGTGGGGTCAGGTACATTTCTTGAAACTGGGGATAGTGCCAGGACAACGAGAAGAGACATGATTAAAACCGGCAAGAAAAGAAGCGCCGCGGGCGGCGGTGGCAATGGAGGCAAGAGTGGCGGCAAAACGACAACGATGGCAGCCAGAATAAGCAGTAACGAAATGGATTTCAAACCAAAGAAAAAGTACATGTGAGTAGATTTTCAGTGATATCGAGATCCTAATATTATAAGCACCCACACCATCGAATGCTAATGCAAATAAGAAGAAAGAGACTCCACTGCGTGTGTGCGTGTTCCGTCGCTGTTATGTAGGGGGATTGGAAATGATGAAAGATGTTTTTGAGGTTCTTGTGAGTATTTATGCAACGACGGAGGCTTAGGTGAAATAGCAACCTAGACGCTCCAGTCGCCGTGTCTTGTTTTGGTCAAACAACAACGTGGCAAATGAGTTCCACTTTTTACTGTTTTGAAATTTAAATTTTGCTCGTGTATTGAAATTTAGTGAAAAGTAAAAAAGTGAAACAATTGATCTTCAACCCGTGTTGTCAATAGCGGAGATGGTGAGCTAGATTGACCAATTTTACAAAATTGGGCAACAATAATCATAAAATCCTTGTGAAAGCAAGCATTTGGGGGCGCATTAAACACGTTTATTAGACCTTCGGCCGTAGCCATTGCTCATAAACTGTCACATGCATGTTACCAGCAGGGTGCTTCAATTTTCGCCTGCTTAATTGATGATGTTGTATTAACCATGGGCTCATTTAAACCATGCTGGCTAGGAATGATCTTTGATGTCTTTCAAGGGCAGGCCCCCCTCTGGCCAATGTTCAACTTCCATGCGTCAAAAAGAGGAAATAAATTGGAAAAGGACTGTGCACCCTTACGCAGTGCAGTGCATCCGCATTGGTGCAATTAATTTTCCTAACAAGCTATTGTTATGGCTAACCAGCAGGAATTCAATGTCCCAGCCGCCATTTCTTCGACGAGCATTTAAAGTTCGGACCCCAAAAATTCGCTCCAGTTCTTTAAAATTTTTAGGGTGAACAAACACTTTACGGCAATAAGGCTCAGGTATTTTTATTTTTATTTTTAGCCGTAAACTCTATATTTAAATGTTAATTGTAATTCGCATCTGCCATCGATTCTTATGGTTGTTCCAGTTTTGATCGTGTTCTTTCTTGTTTTCTCGGCTTGTTCTATCGTCGTCACAAGGGCTTGGCATGCATTCATGCACTGACATCCCCGGCAGCCTCTTCTTTTTTCCCGGACTTGACCGACTCTCTACCGTATTATTGGTCAGAAGCTTCAGGGGTTTGTCCATGCATCAACTCAATATTACAAGATTGCAGCAGGGCTAAATTGATGTTGTTGTTGTTGTTGATGATGATGTTGGTTGTCAATTCCAATTTATTTATTCATTTAATTGTTTTTTTGGATTCATTTGTTGCGATTGAAACTTAAACTTGAAATTTTTAACTTTTAAAGACAATTCCAATATCGGTGAAATATACCTCCTCGTTGGTCTAATTTATTTCTTTTTTTAAAAAAATGTAAAATACTCAAAAATGCCGTTCAGGCATTGGATCCAAGTGTCCAACAACTGCGAAAAGCGCAGACACGGGCTTATGCTTATTAGTGACATTTGGGCCGAGTTTACCCTTCCTCTCTCTCTCTCTCTCTCTCTCTCTCTCTCTCGCACGGGCCTTCCCCGTCGGAAACTGAAACTGATTGTTTGGGCCTATTCGATAAAGTCATTTTTAAGCCTCTTTCATTTGTTGGTGGGCCAAGTTTGGCGATTTCGTCAACTTCTGTACATTGTAAATTGGTATACGCATTTTGGAAAGCTGATGTTTTGTTGGTTCCGAGGGAGGACGCTCCTTTTGGACAGTTGACGTGCTAAATAAATACCAAAATATGCGATAATATAAGGTTTAGTGACTAGAGAAAATGATTTAAAAAGATAGTTAAAATGAATTAACACGTAGGTTTTATAGAATAAAAAATTATATATTTTTTAATAAAAAATTTAAATTCTTTTATGAATTATTTTTTAATAAATAAAACTCGCATATTAATTTATCTTTGACTTTCTTTTAATCCTTTTTTTTTTTTTTTACAAAATTGCGCTTTTTTCAAATTTTAGAAAATTATGAAAGTACTGCACCCTTTTATTTGATTGGGAAAACGCACGTAAAAAAACAAAGAAAAAGGGAACCCCACTCCCAAGTGGGATGGAAGATATCCCAATGGTCCTTTTTACGCGGGTGCATTGAATGTTGCAAATGTGTTCTTTAAGACATCCTGCCCCATTTGATAAAATAAATAAGGATCATCGATTCTTTCTTCTTTCTTTTAAAAAAAAAAAAAACTAAGGGGCTAATATATATTTAAACTAAAAAGGAAAATTTCTCGCTTAAATGAACTGATTAAGGAGAAAAATGGCAAACAAGTAAGGGTGACTTGTTTATTATTATCTTAGTTTACTCCAACAGTTGTTTTTTGTATGTTCATTTATACATATTTTTTTCAATATTATCTGGCCGCATGATCCAAATTAGAAAAACAAAAACAAAAAACCCTACTTCATAGACTTGTCTAAAAAGAACAATCGAAAAAGAAAAAAGAAAAAGAAAAAAACGAAAAACAGAGAGAAAAAGTATGATGATATATGCGGGACAAGCATGCTCCTGCGAAACCAGATTTTTAAACATTTGACCTTGTTCTTACTAGGATTTTAAATTGATGTGGTCCTTCGGCAGCAATGGCCTTCGATTGTGCAGAAAGTTTACAACGTCGCAATCACCAAAATCTGCACCGTGTGATTGCATCGTCACCACAAAACCCCAATTCAACGTGGTTTTAACAGTAATGCTACAGGGAAAAGAATTAATATTATAATATTAATTATGGGAAAAATAATTATGTGTTGACTTTGTCATTTGACAAAATAAATTGCTTTACCTTTTGTAGCCATTGAATTGCTTTGTATTTATTTGTTTTTTTTATATAAAAAATTAAAAATTAAAAAAAAAGTTCTACATCATTAGCTTGCTATCTTATCCAAACATTTATAAATGAAGAAATAAAGTTTCTTTTGTCAAAAAGCAAAAGCCACCCAATACTAAATGTTTTTAAATTTGGGAAACAACAAAAAGACAAAGGAGGAAACTCTCGAGGACCGCCATATGTACAGAACGGCTGTGACAAAGACGTACATATGGCACTCCAATGGTCTCAGTCGTCTCTGTCCATATTAAATTAATATATGCAAGTGGGTTTGCAAGGGGAGGGGGGGTACATGCACCTTCTTCCAAGTCTTTTCACCGGTGGTTTCGCTGCAATTCCGCAGGCTACATTGATGGTTTCGTAGGTTTTCCAATTCCTTACCCTTCAATTTTCTTTGTGCCGTAATGGACTGAAAATGACAAAACACGCTACTAGGTCATGCACTTTTTTCGTTCGACTGCATGCCCAAATGTCAGCTAGGCCAGCTATTTATTGTCTTCTATATAAAAGCTATTCGAAAATATAAATTCTTGGCTATTTAAATGAAAAGACAAGACAGTACTCTACAATTTTGGTCAAAAAAAAAAAAAAAAACGTTAAATGTGCACTATAAAATAGATTAAGTTACGAGGGGCAAATCTTAAAATCGGTAGAGTTATCCATCACACCGAAAGCGTAAGTTTAATTTTATCAAATATTTTAATAATAAATTGACTTGCCTTTTGGTTTGTTTATGGGGTTTTAGTCTTTCGGGTTGTGCATTGGGAAACTTTTTCAATGCACAAGCTCTTGAAAACAGAGCGTCTAGAAAGATTAATTTTCTAAAAAGAAAACTCAGATTCATGAAACAGACAATTGACGACCGAGCTCATATATTATTTCCTTTCTCACGTGACATTTTAAAGTTGATTTTAAAATATTTAATTAAAAAATTCAGAATATTTACTTTCACATTAAACATAATTAACACTAGAGAGTAGATACGAGGAAAAATGATTTATTTAGCATATATGCCATTTAATTTGGATATTAAAACTTTGTTATTTTTACTGTTATTAATGTGCACTGTGTGAGCATTTGCAACAAAATGCGAGTCCTCGCAGTAGTTAATGGTACTTTATGCTTTTCTTTCCGTACCTGAACAATTTGGTTTTTCCATTCAATGTATAGATTGATGTCGAATTGTTAACTATCAAGTAGTTTGGAAGTGGGGGATGCCATCTTTATCTGTTTGTCTAAGATTCAATGCATCCTCTTTGTTTCTCTAGCATCTATATCACATACAAAAAAAAAAAACCCCACAACTTGATTGTTAAAATTAATATTCTATAATCCCAAGTCGAAAACTGTCTAGTTGGCTGATTTCATTAATTAGATTATTTTTTTGACGTACCCTTTTTTTTTTTTTTTGTCTCACCAAGCAGCACACCAGGCTTTAAAAAGAAGATACACACGAGAGATCGTCTTATTCTATGCTTTACTTGAATATCACTAACAAAAGAAAAGGGAGTGATATTGGATTGATTGTAATTGTAGTCCAAGTTTGTACGTTGTAGGGAATGGGTGACATGGAAGTTGGTTGAAATAATTGCTACAAATATTTAGCATATACAAAATTTAATGATAAAATTACTCAAATTTTTTAATTTGAGATATAAAATTTAAATTTTAGTTCCTAGAACAAAAAAATTAACTGTGACCAATGCAGTCATGACAACTAATGTTAGGCAATATTGTGGTCATAATGATTATTTAGAGCACAGAATGATAGACATTGAAAACCTCTCTTGTTTTGTGACTGGCTAATTGTACTTATGATTCAAAATGGCTTGTCAACTAGTAATTTTTTGTGGACTCCCTTAACATCTCTCTCCTCAGTTAAAAAAAATAAAAAAAACATTATTTATTGGAAGAAAGTAGAGTCGAAAAGAAAGAGGGTATTATTGATTAACCTATAATTAACCTTCTAATTACTCGGGACGATCGCAAAAAGTCTAGCTAGAAGCATCATCATTATGCCAATTATCATCAGCACGTAAAAAATTCAACTCAATGAGTGTCCAAACTAAAACCCTAAGAAGTCAGAGAGAGAGAGAGAGAGAGAGAGAGGGAGGGAGAGAGAGAGAGAGGATCATCCATATCTGTATTCCAACATCAGATAATTCCCCTTTTAAAACTAATATTGCGTGTGACGAGTTGAATATAAAGGTAAACTAGAGTATATTTTTTCTTACAAAAAAAGTTAAATAGACATACTTAAAATAAAAATAAAATAAGTATTTTAATACTCTTTTATAATTACCTTTCGGCTTGAAATATATATATATATATATATATAACTATGGAGTGCAGCTCTTTTCTGGGATTCGTCTCCTTTACAGTAGTACTGGTAGCACGGCTCGAGAACGGAACTTGTGTCGGGATTTTCTTGTTTTATTATATACGGATTGAAAAAAGAGGCCCGATATTACCCAAATAAAAAAAAAAAAAAGGGGGCGCAACTGCAGCGCCGACAACAATCATAGCAGACCACCTGCAATTCGGTCGTTGCCTCGACAAACGGCTGCGATACAGCCAGCCTGCCCCAAGGCATATGTCTACTTCACGCATTCATCAAGAGCAAACGCTAATCAGCTTACGATGATCATATACATACATAGACATGAAGAGTTTAATAAGAGATTTTACTTCAGGAAGAAATTAATTACAATGGCTCTTTGACACTCACCCGCACAGACGCAGGGAGAAAAGGGCAGTACCATCAGAGGCCTCTATCACATCCTTTTTTTTTTTTTTTTCCTTTTTCGTTTCAATCACACTGCACAAGGACAGTAGCAAAATCAGGCACTTGCGGTGGAGTTAAGGCTAAAAAAATGAGAAGGGTCATGATCATGACTGGTATCAAGAGAAGAGCAGACGGCGGCGGCGGCAATGGTGGCAAAACCACTGGGAGTACAAGAAGAAACACAGCCAACACAAGCAAAACCATGATGCTATAGTACCTTACCATTAAACTTGCTTGCAGTTGCTCTACTTCCAAAAGGCTTCTCTTTTTCCGGCGGCCGCGGCGATCAGGATCACTCCTGTTCATGGGCCTCCATTGTTTTGACTCTAGCATTTAGCTGTGGTCCGAGGAGATCAGAGAGGACTTAATTGCTCAATAGTCTATTGTGATCAAGGCCAAAAACAAAGAGAGGATTGCATTTGCATAGATATGAAAAGTTAAGAGGAGAGGAGTCGAGAGAAGTCTATTCATTTACATGATATGAACAGAATAATAACTTGGACCCCATTAATATATACGGCCGCCCTAGGGCAAACAAGTTTATTTATATTTTAGGTCTTCATCTAGATTTTTTTTAAATTTTTATTTTTATGTAACACCAAAAAGGTGTATTATAAATGAGTCACAGGAATTATACGTGTAAATTGATGTGAGGTTATTTTTTCGTTTTTTTCGCATTCAATCGTAATATTCACGAGTTTAATGGACTGAGGTTGGGGAGTTGTTTTTTCATCTCTTCTATATATTAGATTGTAATCTTAATTAATTTACAATTTTATCGTAGATATTATAATTTTTTTATTTAAATAAAAAATTTTAAATTAATATAAAAATAAAATATATCAAATTATTATTTTACATATTTTTTATCTAGATTTTTTTAATATATTATTCACATTGACATATTCAAAATTTTAGAACAGTATTGTCAAAATCACGATGGAGTGAAGCATTAATTTATCTCTGGTGACAATGAATGGAGACGCAAGGCGACGTTATCGATCCAGTCGGCCGCGGGTCACTTTCAGACCCTGTGCAGAGATGGCTATGTACAGGTGTCATTGTCTGGATACAACTGGCCTTCTCCTGTAGTTACTTTGATTACAAATGGATAATTAACTTCTTCCTCCTTTTCCCAGAAGTACAATCATGTCATAGTACGTCTCAACAGCCTACAGAATCCACTTCACTTACAGAGTCCGGACCTTTTCTTTCTTTTTTTTATTAATTATCGTCTTTCTCGCAAATTATCTGAACTGTAATCACGGTAACTGTAATTCGTCAGAATAATAAGGTTTCTGCAATTAAATCCTTCTTGTTAGTTTCCTTGTTGACTTCAGGTAGATTAAAATAGCAGAAAAAAAAAACAAATTAATTACTTTCTGCCTCGTGAACTGTCAATTAATTTTGTGTGTGTATAATTTTTGAGTGTTAGGATTAAAATACTGATTATTCAGAATAAGAGTCCTAAGTGTTCTATTATTAAAGCATGCGAGTGGGGAACAATCGATTGCATTTTTCTTCTTTTAATAATTGGAGTT
The DNA here is from genome assembly GCA_020883675.1 of Bruguiera gymnorhiza. Classification (NCBI taxonomy): domain Eukaryota; kingdom Viridiplantae; phylum Streptophyta; class Magnoliopsida; order Malpighiales; family Rhizophoraceae; genus Bruguiera; species Bruguiera gymnorhiza. The sequence continues at coordinate 2,418,133 of JAIRCJ010000302.1, forward strand.
CTTCTTGTTTTTTTTCGGAAGAAGCTATTCCAACCTTTTCTTCTCCGTAGCTACCACTATAGCCATAAAAGTAAGAGAATTTTCTTTTCTAGCCAAATTGCCCAAAGTGGGAGCGATGCATGTACGGATTTGCACCAAGATCCCTATTTTAAAAAAATATATAATTTAAAGCGACTAACATTCGAATTTTAAATTTAAAATTAAGAATTTAAATAATTTAATCATTAAATTTCATGATTAACCTTCAAAATATTTGAATTTGATTTGATTAAAAGGCAATTAAAGGGCCCAACGGCCGAATGCAAGAACTTACTGAGAGGGTTTTGCCGTAAAGGCCCAATGACTAAATAGGAAAACTTGCTGAGATGGGTGCATCCAGTTTTCTTAATCATCCGGCGAATCCCAGCGGGCACCCTGGTGCTGCTCCCCCAGCCCGTCGATTAGAATTCATTCAACGTACAATTAAATTTTTGTTAAAATACTCGATAAAATTAAATTTATATTTAATTTTTATAATTATAAAAATAATTAATAATTTTTATTAAGATTATAAAATTTGTTTTTATGTGAATTCAATAAAATGACTCAGTTTACTGTAAAATACGATCAACGCAAATTTCCTTGACAGATATCTAAGGTGTCACCCTACTCACCTATTTTTAGTGATCAACAAAAAAAAAAAAAAATCGTCAACTTATTTATTTATTTTTTTGGTCCTAATTTGTCAACTTACTATATTGGAAGAGAAAAACAGGTTACACTACTGGCGACTTTGGGCCCTGTGGGTCTTTGCTTGCTAGCCCACTGGATATTAAGATAGCTCATATACAATACAACTTTCAATTGAGTAACATTACTATTACAAACAATACGAATGCATTTTTCATTGATCGCGATGTGTAATTTTAAATGTACTCATAAGACTTATACCAAATTTCATTGCTTTCACAAATAATATTTTTTTTAAATTTATATTTAAATATATCATTTTCTTAATTATGTCTTTTGCCTCCCAATTATGGATAATTAAAGATTGCAAATTGCTACAAAAGTTAATTATTGCTGCCGGGACATTCATGTACCTTAGTGGGGGGGGTGTTGAGTGTTCCTCTCCCGTGGTTTTGAAAAGCGGTTTTGGGTACCAAGGAATCGGATGCTCCAGAATAAATCGTGAGGACATCGAGGAGAGAAAAATACCTTTGGCTGTCATTCATGTATGTCTCGTCAAATCCAACATTCCAAGACGTTTGATTTTAAAGCTGCCTTCTATGTGATGTGATGAATAATAATAATATTATTATTATTAATCCTATTTCATTAGGTCGACATGTCCATGATGAAACGTGCCCTCCCTCTCTTCTGCTTTATTAGGACTGCCAGATTCTGATTTTTTGTTTTTATAAATTTTCACAAGAAAAGGCTCACTTACTGATAGCAATATGCTAGTAACGTTCGATCGACATGAATACCAATTAATACATGGCTTCTCATTTGTCTTGATCTTTTGCAATTTGATTGCTATTATAGATAATTAAAAATATGCTTTACCTATACATGGCAAGAGATTATATTTTTTCTTTTTCCGCTTCTGAAGTAAACTAATGCGATTGTAAACACAGATTAATGAGCGCACCCTTAATCTGCACCTGCCCCATTTAGCTCATAAAAATCAGCATATCCAAGTTAATTAAGTAGTCTATATGCATTTCATTACACCTTCAGTCGGATGAAATCAGGCAGGAGAAGCAGTGATTAATGATTAGGCAAAATACTACGTTGAGTTTTTCTTCTCAGTTTTTCTATTATTATTATTATTGTTGTTGTTGTTTATGAGAATAAATGCAACTTCCTTTACTTGTTTTTTTTTTTTCAAAAACAAAAAAAAAAAAAAAGAGGAAAGCGACGTGACTTGGTTATGATTGTCAATGGTGAGCCAAGTAGATGTCATTGATCTCATCTCTTTGTTCAAGATTCAATGCATTCCTACTCTCTCTTTTATTTCAACTTGAAACTCTGTAAACGAACCTTGCCATGCACTAGTTTCTGCATTTATAGGATTTAAATTAAAAATCTTGTGATGTCTTGTCTAAAATAGCCATTAAATTCACCCGTGTTTTCCTTCTTTGTTGACTACTAATCAGCGTTAATTAGCCTGTCCAAATGAATTGGCATGCTGCCGTATACTTGGAAAATACTTGCTCTTCGATATCTTCGTGGAACCAATGTAACTATATAGACAAAATTCTTTGAGTCAACAGCTAGGAAATAGACAGATGGATAGCAGGGCATATACCGAAAAATCAAACCAGATCTGACGTACATGGGTTACTTTACTCTTTGAGTCCGTATGCAGCCATAGGATGCTATAATCATGAGTTGGTTTGAAAGCCGCATATGCAGAGCCTTGAAGGAGTAGGGACCTGGGGGCCAATGTTGCTCGATGAGAGTGGAGAAGCTAGAGGATCTATGTTATGTTAAAGTGCCATGGCAATGGAGTTGCAACTCGATTTTCAATCATTATTTCGTTACAAAGGAAATAAGATCCGTTTTGTATCTATGGGAGGCACAATTTAAACGGAGGGCATTCTTTCTATCCATCAATCACCACTCACCGAATGTGCAAACATCGACATAATATGATAATCTATTCCGTTCCACATCCATAACAACAACAATAAAAAATGTGTTATCTTAAATTCAATAGAATTTATTATATGTATTTTTTCTCTATTACTTTATTTTGCTATAAATTAGATGTGACGTAAAATTGAATTGCTCGAAATCTTTCTCAATCGCCGTCTAATTTGGCGGAAAGACCCCATACCTGACAATCGGCCGAATTCCATTTTTGGCCTCAGCACAGAAAGGTTTCACTATTGGATACAGATTGCAGAGCCAACCCTGATTACGCCGCTGAAATTGGCCGGGGTTTCGTTTCGTTTCCACCTGCAAAATCGATTGTACCCGAAGGAAGGGAAGAAAAAGACAAGAATTGTTGTTCAATTGCTACTACCGGCAAAGACGTCAACCACCGGTTGCCGGTTATAATAGAGTTGACTAAGGGCCAACATAAAACAAAAAACAGTAAAAGCAACCGCTCTCTAGCTTTCCGCTCCAGCATTCTTCTTCCGCGTAAAACAAAACGATGTCGTCTAGCGTATGGTTCTGTTCCTGCTTGAAAAAATAATAATAATAAAAAAGTTGCTCCCCACTCAAAGATTAGAACCCAGTGAAAATCTCGAATAATTAGTCTCCCCAAGTACAAATTTCCCCCAAATTTCAGAGCTATAATTTTTGATCATTTTCCTCGAAATTATGAGAAAGTGGTGGTGTTATTTTTTGGCAAGTTGGAAAAGTTAGGTTTTTATCTCCGGCACCATCAAATTCAATGGTGATGAAGTGCTTAATATTGACGGCTTGCGCATAACATCAACATTCACCAACCGATGCACTTGCACGCAAAAGAAGGCCAAGCATTTTGTCTAGTTATTGTAAGAGTAAGGTTTTGAAAGCGAATATATTAAGTTGAGTGGATCAAGCCTTACACACCCACTCCTTGATTTTTCAGAACTATGTCGAGGTCGAGGTGCTAAGCTTTTCCTAAAGATACAAACTTTGTTTTCTTACATTATTGATGGTGTAAACATATGTGGGCCGGTTGTGACTTGTCCTAACTAATCTTTGTCGTCTCAACTTTGACACACTAGATCTCCACATCCACGACACAGTACTTCCCACTTTAAAATATCAGCCCGGTGTTCATAATTCGAAAAAAGAAAAAAAATGGGTTTTATGTATGTAATCATGTTGACAGAGCGTCCATCCTCGGAAACTCTATTATCGAGGGAAATAGTCTCAAATTCAAGTGCCTAACATGCCCTTGCGGAGATTATGAGTATGTAGAAAAAGTTTTGAACGCATAGGAAATAGAGCAGATATGCTTTATCGCCATGGAAGGATTGAAATTGGGAGGTGTAATAAAAAAATATAAGAGACTACGGCCTCCTACCCCACAAAAACCTAGGTGTATTTGTGTTGGTCAAACCCAATCCGAGCCAAAAGTAATAGTGAATCTGGCCTAGATACTGATAATTAATGACAAGGCAAACTTGACTGTGACATGTTTCCACAGAATGCAATGTACCTCAGCCCGTCTCTCTCCGTCACCTCGATATAGTAATATATTCTCTTTCAATGCAAAGCGTTTCTGCCCCTTGCGCACTAAATAATCAATGGGAATCTATATATATATATATATATATATATATATCTTTATTTATATCTTTCCCTTTCTTCCAATAAAATTGGCCGCCTTAAAAAGAAATAGAGAAATGGAGGCAGGGCCGGCTGTTTAAAAAAAATTAAAAATTTTAGTTAATCGAAATTATCGAATTGAGCTTAATTAGAATTTGTGTTAAATGAACTTTACATTATAATTAATTAATTAAAACGGTGAATATAAATTAACTTTTTTTTAGTTTAAAGTCAAAATTTTAAACCTAAAATTAAAAATTGAGGTAATTTTATTATTAGATCTTATGATTGATAATATGTATAAATTAACTTTTTAGATTTAGTCAAAATTTTTTGTTTTTAAAAATTTATTTTCGGTTTAGTCTAATGGTGCAGTTGGGTTTGAGGATCCAACTATTCTGTCAACGCGTGTACATGCTCCGTTAGATAAGAGGACCTTGAGGGTTTTATTGTACCGTCATCATCTGATACGATAATTAGTATAAATCTAAAATGATTATACTTTGTATGTTTGTCAACCCACGAGAAATTATTGGATGGAATTACGTTTACTGTCTTATATAATGAATTTAATCCATCGAAGTATGTCACGGCATGTATAATTGATTGATTGTTGATGAATGTACCAAATGTGGTAGTGTGGCTCAACCTTTCTGAACATAAAATAATCCTATCTGTTATGTGTTTTAAAACAATCTTTAAGCCTAAATTAAATATTTCAGATTCTTTTTACCCCAATAGTTGGAAAATTAACTTTTTCCGTAATGGGGATTATGTATGGGACGGTGACATGTTTCCAATTATTACAAATAGATGACCAGACGACTGGCCGAGCCCTAAGACCCGCTGTAACTCCTCGGCCTGTGTCATTACGCGCCGCCGGCGTCGCTTCCAGTGTCCTCGACGCCACCACTTTCCCATTCAAGCAAAGTCATCGCCGATGAAGTGATGCCCATCGTCGTTCTCGGCCCAAGTATCTCTTCTTCGTGATGAAGCAGCTGGAACCTCACTGGAGCGCTGCAGCTTGCAGCAATGGCGGGTGTCGGCAAAGACGGCATAAAGATGAGTTGTTAAGTGACACTATTGCCCTTGCTCATTTTGAATGACTTGTGTATTATCGAAAATATTTTATGTACTTTCCTTTAAAAAAAAAAAGTACTGGTTTAATTACGTGACTGAAGTTTCGTGAACTTTTTTGTATGTAAGAAATAAAATTTGTTAATGTTACCGAAATAAGAGTCAAATTAAGACTTAAGAGATTGAATTTTCGTAATACTTTAATAATTTTTTAATATTAACGATATTATATTTATGCATCTACAAAAAATTATGAATTTACATTACTAACAAGTTACACCACATCAAGAATATTTTAAAAAACATTAAGCATTTGCACAATTTCTTTATTTATTTATTTTTGGTACGGGCTTGACTCTGTAATTCAATAGCAGTCTTTGCGTTTCCACGTCTGCTGCGACGATATGAAGAGCGGCAAGGCGTCGCCGTGAGAAGGTGTACGACCGTAAGGACAGGAAAGAACAGAAGGAGAATGCTACGACGTACGATCCAATGCTTCTTTGTAACAAGCAAGAAAGTAAACCATGTCTCATCTGACACTGCTGATTGAGAAAGAGATGCTTCCTGCATGCTCCTTTCTGTTGATGGCTTGGCATGTCATGACGAAGTGCATGTGCATGTGCATGCTGATGTTTTTTTTTTTCTCGTTTTTCTTTCTTGGAGCAGTTTCTAGTGGTGTAGAACCAATTTCCAAGTAGCATCCACATGATGCGCATTCTGACCCGTTACCTAGAATTTGTGTGAAAATTCGACTTTCGAATTTTGTTCTACTATAATTTTCCATCACTCTACATGCTTTCCAAGGATCAAAAAGTGAAAATTTCTTAGTCAAGTTAAAACTAATTATGATGTGAACTTCTTTGAGAGCTAGAGGAAAATAATAAATGGACAATATGAAAGCAAAATATAAATATAATCTAAAATTTCCGAGATTTTGGCTACATTACATTGGATTCTGTTATTTATTATGGCCTACAACCTAAACCGCTTATTAATAAAATTGTCTTCCGCGTTTCTCTCAAAGAAAAGTTCTCGTGCTCTAGCATTTCCTTGATGGGTTAGTGTCATTATCCTAGTTATATCTTGCATATTATTACAAGGATCACGTATGCTTTTGAAGTGGTCATGAAGAGGACAAACAATTCTACTAAACACAAGTTCGCCAAAGCCACTTCAATTATATCATTCAAAAAGATGGTCCCTCACAAATCCTGCAAAACCGTAGGAATATAGCATTGAATTGAGGTGAAACTTTTCAAGTAGCGTCGGCCTCTCAAAAAAAAAAAAAAAAAAAAAACAAAACAAAAGAAAAAGAAAAAGAAAAGGGAAAAAAACAAAGAAAGAAAGGAAGGGAAAGCGTGGAACCTTCAATTACCATTGCCCTTCTTTCAAAAGTCCTGTTTCCTTTTTCTTTTCACCTTATCCTTCTAAATTTTAATCATTAATTAACTTCGTACTATATTAAGGATTCATGCCAAGTTAGTTTGGTCCACTTAAAGTAGCATAACCTTCAATAAAACCCCTAATCTCAATAAATCCGTGCAAGTTCAAAGAAATAATATATATATATATATATATATATATATGATTGTAGTGATCAAAGATTAAATTTTAAACTTAAAAATAAAGAATTAACATGATTTTATTTTTAAATTTTATAATTAATGACAATAAATAATGAATTAAAAATATATAAATAAAATAAAATATTAATTGATGTGTAGAGTGTGAACATACATAATAAATGTAAAATAAATTGTAAAAATTTCAAAATTTTATACCCAATTCACAATTTTTTTTTTTGTTGAAAAGGTTGACATAATTGAATTTTATGAAGCCATGATGGGTGATCAATACCAGAGGGAATCATTATAGCAACTTAATTTTAAATTTTGTTTTAAAGTTTAAACACACTAATATAGATTTTTTTTTTTTGTGCAAATATCAAAATCAGTATAGCTTTACACGGAACATATACAGTTCCAAGCGTGTTTGATTGTATTCCATCTTTTTTATATCTGTCATGTATTTCAAAATTTCTTTCATTCCTGGCTTAGCTTTAACATTTTTCTTTGTAATTAGAGATAGTACGAGGTAGATGGTGCAAGGTAGGTGTCTTTTCCCTCGAGCTATTTCTTCCAAATTCAATGCATCTTTTGCTCTCTTCTTCCTCTTTTGCCTTTTGACTACGAATATGGCGGCAATTTGTCAAGCCAATTTGTCCTAATAAAATGCACGATCAAGACAACATCATCAACGACGACCGCAACAACACTAATAATATATAATATTTTAATAATATTATAATAATATAATCTAATAATAACAACGACAATTATTTTTTTTGCTGTGATCATATCCACTCCTGTTAGGGTGCCGTTTGTATACTTTTGCAAGTGTACTCTTCTATGTTTTTAATAAAAGTGTTCACTGATTCATAAAAGAAAAACAACAACAACAATAATAAAATTTTAACTCCAAAATAAATTTTTTCTAATAATTTTAAAATTTTGAAAAGTGTAGTTATTATAAATCTTTTTTAACCAAAAATTTTCTAATCAACTTGAGTTATTTCTCTCTCTCTCTCCCTCCCCCTTCTCACAAACTAACTAAATTTGATCTCTCCTCTTAATTAGAACATTTTTAGTTCTTCTAAAATATTTGACGGACTCTATCATATGATCTTTTGTAGGACACACTTATTTTCTCTACGCTTTAATATTCGTCAGCTTTATTTTCGTAGGGTAGTTGACTAGTTGTCTTTCCCATTAACTTTTCAATCTGGAATAATTAATTAGTAATAGTATTAAATCGCATTTTCCCCCAATTTTTCTTTTGGATGTGAGCACGACCCATAAAATTTATTGAAATGTTTCCAGCCAACCTTACGTTTGTTCAACTACCTTTGAATTTTCAAAATTGAGACAAATTGGCCCAATCTATGGTGGGAGCGAGAAAGTAGTGAAATGTACCCAACCTGTCAAAGGTCCAATTTTACAATATTTGCATTATTTTTGCAGAGAGTAAATGTACCCGGGAGCCAGGGTCTTGTCATTACGTAAAATGCCAGGGCCTGCAGTTATGGTACACAACTACAGATGGAGTTGCTGCCAAGAAAAGGGAGCTTGGTGAACAGGGAATGGCCTGCACCCGTCAGATTGTTTGAAACTTTGAAGTAAGGGAAGCATTTTGCAAGTCTGTGAACTTGTTGCTGCGAAACTATCAGATGGCTTCACTACTTTGCCTGACGGATGACAACTTACAAACTCCTCAATAGCGATGACACCATGCACATTTATGATATTGTCCTCATTCCAGCCCGACCCAGGTGCCCAGATTCGCCACGGAAATATCGGCAACTTGAGGATATTTAATTAAAAGAATTTTATTTATCTTTTCTGTTTAGTTTTGCTATACAATGCAATTGATAAAAGAAAAGGGCAAAACGCATCTCACACTCCATAAATAAGGTGCTTATGATACCATGCACAAATTGACCACCGTCCTCTTTCTCGTGATCATGAGTCATGACCTTCTTCATTGAATTTTCTTTTAATCGGAATACTAGTTTTGAAAGAAATAAAGGAAGAGCAAGTCAAAAGGGATAGAATTGTTTCTAGGTTCTTTCGAATGATTTATTGAGAGACAACCCGTTCGTAAAATGAGCGTTATGTAAACACAAATACTAAAATGAATTTATGACACCAGAGCGACGCTAGGTGGTAGATGAATTACTGAATTCTTAATCTTAGAGACTCAAAATTTGACAGGGACGAGTTGCCGAGTTAAGAAAACAAAATGAAAACCAGAGGGAGAGAGAAAATTAAAATTTTTTTAAAAAATTAAAAATTAAAAAAAGACATCGAGTTGAAAGTAAATGCAACTTAATTGAAATTTTCTTATTATCATAGGTAACAAAATTGAGAAAACTCTCACATGTTCTGGTCTTCTCTGAGAAATCGATCCGAGGGAAAAAAAAAGAAAAAAAAAATACAAGAATTATGAAGTTTTCATACTTACATGAATCTCCCTCTGGATCAATTTCAGCTTTTCTATTTCTCCTTTACAGAGAAATGGAGACTTATATACAGCATGACTTGCGGACCAGCTCCATTGATTAATCTCCCTTTCTTTACATTGATTACCGGCATGCTTCCGGCTCCATACATTTTTTTATTCCATCAAACAGCAGCAATATTGGGCTGCCGGTTAGACGGCGAGAAAGCCAAGAAAACAAGGAGGGTCATGATGAAAACAGGAACAAATAGAAACAAGAAAGGCGGTGGCGACAACGGCGGCAAGACCGGCGGTAGCACCAGCAGCGACAACGTCAAAAGAACCATGATCATGATGGCTTTAGCACTAAATAAACTCAACATGCATCCAGCTTTTACATTCACAAGGCTGTATCGTACGTGTAGACAACCACCCCAGTGAGCCTGATCATGACAAAGCTATTGCCGGAATCTTGAAGCATTTCATGGAGGTCAAGTTAGGTGGGGGTTTATTGGTTTCGAGTACTGGGGGTGGTAGTTTATTGGAAAGGTGGAGGAGAAAGCATTTGAAAGATTCTTAATTATGACTTGAGGAATGGGCCTCGACGTTATATGTCTTCATTCATGTAATCTCAAACTCATACGCTTTAGAATATTGACTAGTGGTGAATAGAAATAATCCTGACTGACCCATTCTGGAGACATTATTTTAAATTTTCTTTGTACGTTAATTAATTGTTTCGATCAAGATGCAATTAATAATATAATTTTTCTTTTTATCAAATTTGAACCATAAAAAGTAGACATGGTAAATCATCACTTTTGTATTGGTCAAAGATTTTTATTTGACATATCGATTAAATATTTCTTAAAGAAAGAATTTATACAGTGTCTTTTACATTTAAGTATGATATGAAATATAAATTGTACATGTATTAATTCATTTTTTTCAATAAAAAACAGGGTTAATGCATATGCCGAGAAGTTGGAATCGGGGCCAGGTGTGTGAAAACAAGAGGGACACCCCTAAATTCCCACTTCAAGTGGCAATATATGTTGTAATGTAATGTGGACCATGAGTTTTAAGACATTAAATCTGACATTAGACTCCAGGTACAGCTAGCTTACTTTAGACCCTGCTTTGTCCTTGTGAATGACCAATCACGTTAGCTAATTAGTTTATCCATTATTTTTAACAGAGTCATATCCGTGTTTGTTTTTATTTTCTCATATGAGGCAGGAGGACAAGCAACTTGACGTGATCCATCGGCAGTGAGTTACCTTTACTCGTTGATGATATGGTCAGCGCTGTATCATACATGATTGACTCGAAAACCCCCAAAAAAAAAAAAAAAAAAAGAACAATTAAGTTTCAAGTCGGTTTATATCTTCTGCTGCTAAAAATATATTCGAGTCCCTAAACTAAATTAAATTTGTTACTTTGACCCTCTACTGTAAAATATTTAGTTTAGTCCCTAAACTAAATTAAACTAACTCCGTGACATTATGTTCTCTATAATATCGCGGCAATCGAATTCAATTTGAGTCACAATTCGTTATGTAGGATAAATTGAAAGATTGATAATATTCAATTTCATATCTGAGAATAAAAATTACTATATATATGCTTACACAATCAACTTATATGTAACCATATTTTAAGTGGCATTCACAAAAGATAACAGCCAATCACTTCAAAATAATCACGATATAATACTTTCTAAATATTAAAGCATGAACGTAACACTTCTAACCTCTAATTGACAGCTAATTGGATTCAAATTAACCATAATGTTTGAAGTAAATATCCTGAATTGAATATTTTTCACGTGTAAGAATCAAAATGAATCATTTTGTTAATTTTAGTGGCTTAAATTATATTTTCTCCATATCTTCTCCCTTAATTCTTCACAAAAATAGATGCTAACCGCTTATTTGGAGGAAAAAAAAGAAAGAAAGAAAGAAAGAAAAAACGAAAAATCCTTCTCATCAATTCTTATAATAAACGCCTAAAATTGATGCGACATATTCCCATTCATATTACCGAGGGCATTAATTTACACGTTTGGAATTCCTATGGCCGGACGAGGCAGAGAACCTATTTTTCTAGCATTTCCCAGCTATAGAATTAGAAACGGGAACTGCAATTTATGGACGTGAAAGAAGGCATTGTTCCCCTTATCTTCCTAAAAGTGCGTGACACGTTTTCTAAGTTGCACAACTCAATGATTTTATTAATGGGCTTTAGCGAATCTTCTAACTGATCACACGACTTAGTCAATATTTTTGTCTTGACATTTCTCTCAAGAATAACCTTTTAAGTGTTTTAAGCAATTCAAGTTACGTGTTTGAATCTAAATTTCGCGAACTAATTGCAAACTCTGGTGAAAACAGCAGCAACCACCAAGGTAGCTACCTTATTTACCATTATTTTTCATTGCGTGGAACTGTGTAATCTCCTTTTTACACCCTGTGATTTTCACTTCACTTTTGCTCACTTGAATTTCAATGACAAAAGGGGTAGTTCTTGGTCCATTTGGGTGAGGTCTCATTTTCCTTGCACGATCCGTGACGTATCGAGCATTGCAGATTTTTCAGCATTCGTGCTGCCTAACTTAGTACAAAAAAAAAAAAAAAAAAAGAGTGGAGGAGAGGAGAGATTGGACATCAATTCATCCTACTCATTTCTTCAAAATTAATTATTATATGCAAAATAATATATTAATTATAGTTAATAAATATAATAAATTTGTATATCTCCATTTCTTATATTTCGTAATAAAACTCTTTAGAACAATAATTACGGTACAAATAAGATTAACGTTGTCGCTTGGTGATCCACAAATGTGAACAAGATAATCAAATTCCAGTATAGCATGCATGCATTATTCATTGCTTCAATTCATCAAAGAAAATGTTCACCGCCTCACCACCGAAAAGCCATAAACCACTGCCAGCTCAAATAAAAATCTTGGGTGGAACAAAGCTAACCCCAAACTCAAATCAATTAAAATTTGTCATTTGATTCAGATTCATGCATGGAACCTGTTTACCAAGTCAGCATGGCTTTTCATAAATAGATGCATTGCTGTTTTTTCATTAGATTACAGCCACACGAAGGATCAAGTCGACCGGGTCTTTTCCACTTGTAGCCTCAAATAAGAAAGTGACAATGATTACACGATATGAATTTGTGGCTTGGAGGGGGCGACCCAACATGTATAAGGACATTGCCATCTTTTGTGACAGTGATAATAAAGGTGGCCTGCTGGCAGCATGCATTTCTTACCGAGAAGTGATTTATGGAAGTCCCTCAAAGGACAAAAGAAAATTGATTTATGCAAAATGGGTCTTTTGTGGGCCTACGGGATTGTCTGAATTGAGAAACAACTCCTATGTTTATCTGCCAACCGAGAATTGAGGAAAACAAAATAAAAAAATAAAAAAGAAAAGAATAAAAACCGGAAGAGTGAAGTTTGATTTCCGTTTTTAAATTAATCCAAGTAGGGCCTCAAAATCCTAGTAACACAACGATATTAATCAATTTCAACAATATTACATATAAATATAAATATAAATAAAGTATTATGCTCTCTCTCGTATCAAAGAATTAAGTATTCGAGTCCCACGATCTTATCCATCCACCGCTATTCTAATCCGAGCATGTCTAATCAAATCCATGGGATTGTCTGGCCCTTTTACGTGTAAAGAGAGGGGCAAACCCAATTAACTAAAGCCCATCGAGGGGATGGAAAAAAAAAAAACAAAACACAGAGAACACTTGAAATTGGTCTCGACTTTGATGAGTGCGCAATTGCAGCTTTGGACCCGCGATGACAAGAAAGAGATATGACCGGTTTCCGTAAGATGCAAGGCGCACCAACCCCCCATGTTTCCTCTCTCTCTCTCTCTCTCTCTCCCTCCCGTGCCTGTGTCTCCCCGACACTTCCATAATTCCATTCCCCAACAAGACTGGGAATTTAAATTTCACGACCGACAAGTCCTTCAATCCCATCCTTTTGGATCCCAACAAATCTGAAGCCCATTACCTTTTGGTCTGGTCAAAGACCAATAAAATTTATGGATAGCCACTCGTTATAGTTGTAAGAAAATTTTTAATTTAATTGATCTAAAACTGAATTAAGTTAAATTTATTAATATATTCTTTAAAATGAGAATTTAAGTAAAAATTAATTAATATAAATATAAATATATATAATTTAAAATTTAAAATAAAATGTGAATTCAAATATTAAACTTTATTTCTATTCCTCTCTTTAATTTAATTAAACAAATGATAAAAAAGAGGGTCAAGTATTTTCAATTTTTTTTTTTTAAAGATGTAATGCTCTACCCATTCTTGTATGCAACTCTCATAATTAGCATTTTGTGGACCACAACTGAGAAGGAAAACGATTAACGCCATAACCAATTCAAGGTAGAATCATCGCTTGTGTTTAGCAACATAATCCGTAAAGCATAACAGACCCACAAAAACAAGAAAAACAAAAGACGATCCAGCCACCTCTAGTCAATTAAAGGCAACAAAGAAGCAGTCTGCTTTGTGTGTATTGGCCTTCGACGAAAGGACGAGTTGATCTAGAAATGCATTCATCCACGGTCGAATTCCACGAATTTGGCTCTCGTTCTTTTTCCCTGTTGCATATCTTCTGCTGCTTTGCACTTATAACGATTATACCATCTCAACGACGGACTAAACATTTCAAGATTTTTATAGGTTGGTAAGCTGGGTTCAATAGAACAAGAAAAGAGGAACGAAGAAAGTAAGAAATTTTCTTGATGTTTGAAACCCAATAAAAAAGAAAATCAAATTTGAACAATTGAGCCAGTTCGTCAGCAGTTGTTTATTGTTATTTCTTTGCTTCTCTCTTGAATAAGTTGAATAGAAAAATAGAATTCACGATTGTCCTAGGAAAGGAGAATTGGTCAAATGTACTGTATGATAACATCTCTGGTCCGGTCAACGTGGTCTGTCGGCCCTGTAAGAACGGTGGATGTATGGGAATAGTATGGGTCTAATCCATTAGAAGGGCACAGATTTGAAACGATGGTGTTGGCCATGAATGTTTTAGTTATTGATTAATTGGTTTTGATAGGATCTCAAATTTGAAGTTTTCAATCTTAAAAATAATTTCCAGTTATAACTCATTGTTAATGTTTTAAAATATTTTTGTTTATTTTTTAGGAGCTATTGAGATTTGGAGTTTTTTAATTTTGAAAAAGAATAAAAAATTTATAAAAATAAAAGAATTATCTTATTATATAATTTATAATTTAAATAAACATTTTAATTAAAAAATCTCCTACGATTCTCAGTACAAAAAATAGTCGTGCAATGCTTAAAAAAGGTGATATAATATTAAAAAATAATAATATTTGTCCTAATTGGATATTATGACTAAATTATATATATATTATTTTATTTTATTTTCAGTTTATGTGAATAAATTTTATTTGATAAAATAAAAATATCAAAAGATAAGTTTTTTTTGTTTAACTATACTTTCAACATAGTGTATTCTTACAACTTTCGGTTAGAAACGAAGAAAAAAGGAATAATGTTGCCCAATATTGAAAACCAAGTCAAAAAGAATAGCATTGCCCAATATTGAAACGTTCCATGTGAGTCTTGGTCTTCTTTAAGGTAACTCGTAGGGATTGTGTTTCAAATACAGAGTGCACGAGAGCCTTGTTCTTGAACAATGCTCCAGACACCATTGACCGTAAATTACAGATCTTTGTGATGCCACAGACCTCCCTGGGTTCATATTATCAACATCACAACATGGCCTCTCAGGAGAAATCCAATTAGCCATTGAAGTTCCCAACAAAAACAGCACCAAAAAGCAATACAGGAAGTCCCTCTTGTAGATCTGTGTACTAGATAAATACCTAAAGATTACACATGAAGCATAAATGCCTTGCCTTACAACTTGGAAACAAAATTTTAAGCGACAAATTAAGGAAAACAAATGTGGGTTATGTTTATATGGCTAGGATCTGAGAGAAGAAGCCACTCCATGCCTAGACACGAAAGGGGGCTACATCAGGCACCTTGGAAAGAGAAAAGGCCAAGAAAACAAGAGAGCTCATTATCAACACAGGAAGAAAGAGAAGCAGAAGCGGCGGAGGCGGCAGGGGCGGCAACACAGGTGGCATCACCAAAAGGAACGTGGTAATTAGAGCCATAACCATGAGACATATCAACCTAAAACGCCTGAACATGAAACTTGCTGCCACAGCAAATGGTCATCTCTCTCCACCATCGACAACTTTGGTCTCCTCTGGCTGTTTGCAACTTTCGCAATAGAAGACGCACTTATATATACAATACGCGAAAGGGGATCGGTCAATTCTATTTTGCACGCAAATGTTGATGAATTGGAAGAAAGAATTGATGGACTTGCAGCGGGAATGTTTCGGGACATGGTTTTTGGTGTATCATGATGTCCCACTAGGATTTCCCTATTGAACCAACTATACTCATACGTGATACATGCTTTAATTCGCTTACATAAACAATCTAATAATACTCTGAGGATTAATTTGAGTTAACGATTCTTGTTCAACTCTTTGCTCTGGTATTTACTTCGACACGTGACGCAACGGGATCGTCTGAGTAGATTTACAGATAACTAAACTCCAACAAGAACAAAGGTTAAGTACCCTAATCAAAAAATAAATTCCGAAAAAAGAAATAATTGTACCAAGACCTACTTTAATTTGAAAGTGGACGCTTTAATGACAGGTAAAGATTATGAGAGGCAAGGAGGAATTCTCATACCATGTTACCCACTAAACCCCCCCCCCAAAAAAACAGGTATTTTGAATTTTGGCGAATCCAAATTGCTATCTTTTTCTTCTTTTTTTCCAACTTCCTTTTGACATTATAGTTACCGCACTTTCAAGAGCTTCAACAGCAAAAGTTCTTGATCCTGGCCCATTAAAAAGAGAATGTCCTTTTCAAGGAAATTGTCACGTGCACATAAAACAATTCAGAACTTTGTTCACGTTCATGCATGCTGGTCACAATCATTTCTTTGGCTACGTCATTATTTGGAAAGGGCCTTACAAACTAATCCAGTACCCACTTAGAAAAATCACATGATCACGACCCAAAATGCAGAATTCAGAATTTCTAATCCTCGCCAACTTGGTAGGATGTACCTGCACCACTCTAAGTACTCAAAGTAATCTATGCGGCTAATCGTCACTGTAGATTAGAACAAGACCCGAGATATTAGTTTGATAGAGCGGATCGAAGATAGTTTTCCCTGAGATTTATTAAAACTATTGTGCCGTGTCTCTGTGTCTCTAATCTCTATAACAACACACGAGGACATTTAATAATTTGGAAAGACTCGGGGAACGGGCTCCTTAGATGGAGCAGCCGCATCCCCCTGATCTTATTGAAAAAAGGTGGCTCACTTCATTTCAGCCCCCTTACAATGAGGCGAATGTAGCTCTCCCCCGTCTGGGAGCCCGTCCCCCTAATCAAACCCTTAATAGTTTCGAGGCGCTCGTTTGACCCACATAGTCACAGAATTCAGCTTTGTCCCTTGACATTTTTATGCACCAATGCAAAGCATTTCTCTTTCTCCCCCTAAATTAAATTAGGACCTTGGGATATAATATGAGGATGTATTGGGCGGTTCGAGGAATTAATTGAACGAGGATGACTTTTGGACTCTCATATGCCGCCAATTCGTTTCCAGTCACAATTCGATTAGGAAAAAATGGAATGCTAACTGACCTATCTTTTGCTGATTTAAGTAGTCATTTAGACATATTTGCTTTGGCTGATTTCCACTGGGTTACCATAAATTCTGTAATATGTGTGGGTTGGTAGTTGATCCATGTTTTTTTTCTAACCCATTTCCACCCATCCAACAATACGTATATTCTTCTTCTAATCATTATTCTTTTTCCAACTAGCAAAAGCTACCATTTGCTAACACGCAACGAAGACATACATGCACCTAGTAGTGCGACGGCACCGACATTAAACTCTATTTCTCACACGTTTAAATTTAATAAGAAAGGGGACGGTTAAAAAAACAACAACACGAAAGGTTGAAAATGATATTGCTGAAAGCTACCAAAATCAACATAGATAAATAAACGAATCACCTATTCATGCCCCAAGTAATCAAAGTGCGAGAGAATCAACGTAGCTGACGCGGCGTATGTGAAAGATTGCGGGAAGGGCCAGTTGTCGCCTTAGGCGGTGCGTTATGATTGGGAGATTTCAAACTGCATTGATGGGTAATTCTTGACGCGAGAGCACAACCTAGTCATATGGTAGATGCTAAGGTGTCAAGTTTTTCAGGTTGGGTGTCATAGATAGTAATGGGTCGGTGTCCTTGTCTGTCTGATTTTAGTACAGGCAAAAATTCAACAAAATGCAAGATGTATGAATTATATTTCCTGATGGATTCTTCCCTTTAGCATGAATCTGAATTGTAGCCAGACTGGATCCTTTGGAGCAATTTGTCGTGATTTGGTTGATAAAATTGTCCTTTGATACGTGTAGTCCCCCCCAACTTCCTTTCCTCAAAAGTCAGTGCTGGAGTTCGAGGATAGCAACAATTTCTCCAGCGTCTCTGGTATTACTCACAAGTCTATACAAAAACAACCAACTCTTATTTGTACCTCTAATTTAATAACATCTCCAAGAAGAGATCTGTTTTCCCGTCATGAAGGCCTATCAATTTCAGAACCTATGGAGAGCTGCTTTGAATCTTGAATTTGATATGCAAGCATGGCTTCGTCGTGTCACTGAAAAGAATCATCCTAAAGTTTTGCTAAACCCATTGGTTTAAAAAAAAAAAAGGAATGTGCGTCCACTATGTTGAGGTTGGACACAGACCAAGCTACGAAAGATAAAAGGGAAATTAAGTGATGGTCCTCCATCACGCTTACCATCAAAGTCAAGTATTCCAATGCATACGCATGCCATATGCTGCAATAGTTTTCCTTGTTCTCTCCGTGGTCTACAACAATCAAGCACCATACCCTACCTCATCTACAATCGACCTGGTAGTGTTTTCCTTGCCTGTTACTTAAGCACGCACACACACACAAAGAATATTTCATGAAGTTGTTCGAAGGGCGTGTAGCCTTCCCCTCCTCCTCTAACTAAACAGAAGAAAAGAAAAAAAATAAGTGATTTTCTGGTTAACGAAAAAAAGTGAAACATATATTTCATTTGAGTTGTTCATATATGTGTAGGCATTAACATAGCCTCGCCTTTTTTTTTTTTTTTTCTTTTCGGTCTCTGAAGTTTCCAGTGGTGCTCCCATTTCGCGGCTCAATTGCAGTTTGCTGCTGTGATACATCCTTCTCTCCAAAGTTTGAAAAGCTGTTAAGACAGTAGGAACTCAAATTGGTGGAGCTGGTGTGATTTTTTCGCTCTCATTTCTGTTGTATTTTGTGTTTGAATGGTTTAATTTGTAGTTGAAAAGTAACTCTTTTGTAATGCTTTGATTAATCATATATTAGTTCAATATTTAATTTCAATTTCAATTTTAAATTGTAAAAATTATCAATATAACAGCTAGTTATTTTGAACTTTGTATTTTTGAGATCTTCAATCATAAAGAAGATACAGATCAATGAAAGGCTTTCAAGCCATTTTATCCCAAGTTTACCCATATCTCTTCTCAGTTGTTCCATTCTGCATTGCCTCATCTTGTTTTGTCCTACTGCCAACACAAACCAGAACTAGGAACCAAAACCAGAAACTGAGTTTTCTGGACAGAAACCATCAGTCTCATTTATTGTTACATAGACCCTACTGTTGCTTTTGATGCAATGTACAAAGGAACTACTTAGTGCCTAATTTACATTGGATGTAACATCGCGCAACTTCGACGTGGAAAAAGCCAAAAATATGAGAAAGCTCATGATCAACACAGGAACAAAGAGAAGCAGTAATGGCGGCGGTGGCAATGGCGGCAAAACGACCGGCAGCAACAAAAGAGAAGCTGCTGATACAAGCATCACCATGATTGATATGAACCTAAAGCAACTGGACATCAAACTCAAGACCAGCCGGCTATCATCTATTGCGCCATGGATTGAACTTATCAAGCATATTCTTACAGGAAATTGGAACGTTGGGGGGGGGGGAGGGAGGGTTTGCAGAAGAATGGCTATAAATAGAGAGAAATTGAGATTGAGATGGAAAATGAAGGGAATTGAAAGAGACCATTTGGGGCAAGGAGATGAAGAAGGTTATTGGGACCGCTGGTCACATGGTAGTTACTACTTAGCATCATTCATCTCCCCATTGCTTCACATCGTGTCCTCTTCCAACTACCGACCTATCAAAGGGTTAATGATTCAAGCCCCTAGTATGTCATTATTTTCCTCGGTTTTATAACTATTATATTAATTTATTTGTTTGTTATCACAAATATTATCATATTTAGTTTGGGTTTCCTTGAGACACTTCATCTTAGTTTCTGTGATCCTCAATATTGAATAAAACAGGACAGGATAAACTGGTGCCCAATATTGAGCAATTTTTAATCGTCCAAGAGCCTCCTTTTCCTTTGTCTCTTTCGATTTGCGTCTGTTACAGGGATGAAAATACCACAAAATCCATATCTCTTTATTTGAACTAGGAGTTGGAATTGCATCAAAAGGAGGGAATATGCTTGCCAACTTCGTAAGCAATTTAATTGTAGCTGTTCATTGGGAATGCATAATAATTCAATGAAGGTGAGGCCATTGTCAACTTCGTGCCAGTTCCATTAAATATCAACGAATTAGTCGTCAAGTGGAAAGTCACTTTCCTAGTGTTGCTGGTGGAATTTCAATGGATTAAGGTTGGTGGCTTCACAAGGCTGAACCTGAACATAGATACATCCTCTTGCCAGGCATTCAAATTGAGGGTAAGTCCTTACAGCGATTGATTGGAATTTCTTTCTTTCCTTTTTTCTTTTTTTTTGCAAACTTTTGGCCCAAAAGAAAAAGCTTTATTGCCACGTATCATTTTGTTGATTATAAATCTAATCATTTGCTGGCCCCCAGCCCTCTCTACAAGGAGGAAAAACCATTACATTATACGTACCCTGCTGGTTTAAAGAGCATCTACGAAGATCCAAGTGTTTTGAGCGTGGGGATTACTAAGGGTTACAAGCTTTCTATATATATATATATATATATATATAGAGTATAATATGACGGGTATATTAAAGTAATAAATAGATTTTTAAATATAATTTAATTTTTATATTAGATAAATTTTTTTAATTATATATATATAAATATTACACATTTTGTTATATTATCTTAAAAAAAAAAAAAAGTAATAATCCCTCCGAATAGACTTATCATTGGCATCGCTTTTCTGGATCTAACTAGATTTCCTCCAAAGCAATCTTACGCTCTTTCTTTGGCCAATTCAATCATAAATTGTTACTTAGATCGGACCGTCTAAGTGTATCAGATAAAATTAACTTTTCCAGGAAAATATGCGTGGTCTTCAATCTTCTAAGTGTATCAGATAAAATTAACTTTTCCAGGAAAATATGCGTGGTCTTCAATCTTCATTGACTACGGGGAGAAGACATTGTCCACATACATGTAAGTTTCGCCGAAAGCAAACTGGAAATTGAGTGGGGTGGGGGGGAAAGGCATCCGCTAGCTAGAACAATGGGTGCAAAATGAATGCGTGCAACGCATCTCTCATACAGTCTCAGTACTTAAATCGCCACATTTTGTGGCTTTACACCGCTCTTCAAATTCGCACGCGAAGAAGATATGGACTCGCGTCTGTGGTCCTCCTTCGAACCGACAATCCAATCTTTAATAATTGTACGTCGTGACGTGATTCTCAAGAGCCACCAACGTTACACCTACGAGTTAGCCCCCTTTTTGTTTTTTTTTTTTTTATTTTTCTTTTTTCTGGTTGAATTTGATGGCCTCAACGCCTAAATGCAGACCTTTTTCTGCTTTACTGTCAATTTCATCTCTCCTTTGCAGAGGTAAATTATTAAAAAGGAGGCAATCGTTAGTCCAAGAAGCGTTGACGAAGTATGTACCATCCAACGATCAAAAAATTAAATGTTGACCAAATACGAAGACTTTCGACCACATAAAATAAAAATAAAAATAAAAAAAATTACTCTATTTCGAATTTTTAAAATTATATTTATTTTATTTTTTATTAAATTTATTAATTAAATATAATTTATATATAATACTTTTTATTAAATATAACTAATTGATAATTATTTATATATTATATCGTAGATGTATTTTTTTAATTATTGTGTCATTAAATTTATTAGTATGATATAAATTTTAATTTTTTATAATAATAATAATAATAATAATAAGATTTTTTAAAATATTAAAAAAATTATAATATTAAAAAAATTTAATTTTGCAATTTTAAAAAAATTAACATTTATTCTATATTAGCAAATTTAATGACATTATGAATAGCTGTCAAATAATTATATTTAATAAAAAAATATTAAATATGAACTGAATTTATTGAGTAGATTTAAAAAATATAAAAAAGATATACTTACAAAAACTCCCTAATAAGTGAAATTATTATTATTATTTTGTTTGCCTAAAATAAACTCAGTATAACACGGATACGTGGTACTGTATTTTCAAGTAGTCTAATAACGTTGAACTTTTCTGTTACACATTCCTGACGCTGAAGGCTCGGGATACAGGAGAATATTAAGCCCATTTATACCAAAAAATGAAAAAATCCTAAAATTGGTCAATATTAGCCCATTTAACAGTAAAAGACTACTAAAATTGGGCCTATGGCAATGCTTTCTTCTGGGTCCACACTAGCATTTCCTTAATCAAACGCAGAGGAGGGAAGCCCCGAGAAGATTATTTACTTCGGAGGTTCGGCCGCCGGCCCGCCGTGAACGTAAAGGAGCAACGTAGTATAATTCCGGTGCGTTCGGGGTCTTACGTTCTCTGTGTAGGCCCTTCTTATGTATGGCTGGCATGTCATCAGCCCATTTAAAATAAGTATGCAGAAGCCTACTTTGGGCTCATTCCGATGGATTCTTTTCAGGCGGTAAGTTGGCAGGCATGTTACTAAGCTTTGCTAATCACAAGACCCACTGCTGAAGGACCAGACGAGCCGTAGAATCACACTGCAGAGAGATAATTACCAATTTTGTTTTTTTCTTGCTCAAAATTGTTTATTGGGTATAAACTTGGTACATTTTAGGAGATGTTGTAGAGAGCACCCCAATTTCGGATTGTTTTAAACAAATTCTTGAATTGACACAACAACAAATATAACACTTAATCAATACACTAATGCCCAAAGATGTGCTATTATATATATATATATATATATATATATAATCAATGCACTATCATCTGAACTAGTGATGCAAAAAACAATAGTTGGAACGTATCAGGCATCGAAGTTTCGGTTAATACATTAATGCCTCCCGTTTCTCATATATGGATACAAGCCTCTCGCTCAAGGCCTTACAGTCTACTCCATAAATTCCTTCTTCCACCTGCAGGATCCCACAAAAAAAAAACAAAAGTGAATCCTGGGTCGAGGAAATAACATGAGAAAAAGAAATTAAATGGGGCACCTGAAAATGCAGATTGTGGAAGACCCTGCCATCAAAGGACTCAAAGGAGGATGAATTGACTATAGAAAGACCATCTGCTTCCAAACTGATGAAGATTTCTGACAACAATGGACTCGTACGTGACTTTGAACTGGAAACTTGAATAGCAAGTTCTCTATCGTTAACCCGATGGACTGATACTGCTGTTACACAACCATGCTCGGTCCATTTGTTTCGATTTTGTTCTTTTATTTGATCATCTTGCTTGGATATCTTTGTTAAAACCTCCTCTTTCTTCTGAATCAGCGTCTCTACTTGCTGCTGTAGTTCTGGTATGTACTTGAGCACGCGTGAAACTGTAGCTGGTATGCTCAGCGTTTTCTGTGATAACCTCATAATAATTACAGCATTGCAGAGTGACTAAAATGTATAATATTTGACTGAGATCTGAGGTTAGAATTTAAAACTTTCTGTATAATTAGTTGCCTCTTCTTAATCCAATTAGACCCTAAAAACAAAAAAAAAAAAAGTTGGTGAAATTGAATAGTGGTATATAAAATAACTAAATTGTGGATAGAGGATAGATTTATTGAATAAATTGCTACTTTTATATTTGTACTCCGAAATTAATGTCTTTTTTTTTTTTGCAGAAATTTGAGAGGGCAAGAGTTTAAATAATGTCGCTCGGAGAGTTTCGCTCCTTCAACAAGGTCAAACCAGATTGTTCTTGAATTTCACAAGTAAACCAAATTATATAAAAATGAGTTGAGTTGAAAATCCTGGCCAAGGGGAGAGAGAGAGAGAGAGAGAGAGGGAGAGGAGGTACCATTTGATCAGCCCCCGGAAGTAGAGAACGGAGGGAAGAGTACAAACTGTTGATCTTCTTGCGGCGATCACGTTCATTAGCATTGTGATGGAGCTTCTTGACCATGTCGTGGTCACAACTATTGTCAGTGAAAGAAGTGGAGCGATCGAAGTTGAGCCCTTCTGGCTGAGATGTTGGAGGGAAGTGAGGGAATGATTCCGTAGTTCCAATTCCCATGGAGGCGTAGTTCTGGTCATGGCTAATGGGTTCCTCCAGGGGCCATCCACAAGATGAAAACATAGGAGAAGATAAATGGAAACCTTTGATGTTTCAGTTTTTGCTAAGCAAGTGAAGTGATCGCAAGTTGTATATATAAATCCCACCCCACATCCCCTTCGTCATTCATTCAATTTAATATATATCTGAACATTTTTCTGTTAACCTGACAACAAACGCATTGTCCTTTTATCTTGTTTTTTGTTTGTTTATTAAGAAAGCCTGTAGACTACATAATTAGAGACTACATAATTAGAAGGAGCGGGAAGAGAACAAGTGTAATAAAAGGAGCGTGTGCAGTGCATGGCATGCACACGCGCTGAGCCGGTTGCCTTTGGAAGGCACGTGCTTAGTGGAAATGGCTGGCACCTGCACGTGGATGAGCAGCCATGTCACGTGCTTCACACGATTCGTTGTCATTCCCCACCCCCAAGATTTCCCAAGTTGGTCAACCGAATTATTGTATTACAACATTCTTTTGGATGTTTTTGTACAAATGTTGGTTCAACTCGTGGCCAATTAGCATGTAGTCAACCGGAATAATCAAGTTCTTGACCCCCAAAAAACAAAAAAGAAAAAAAAAAAAAGAGGGGGAGGGGAAATAATCAGGCCTTTGGATCCTAACATCTCCGTTACACTATATACCAGCAAAGCTATTGTCTACACATCTGAAATTGTGTCAACTTCCTGCTGCCATCCATCATCCATGGAAGCTCAAATTCCATCCATTCTAGTCAAACAGAACCATGACAAATCCTAGAGTATCACGATTAACCCAGATTTCAATGGCTGCATTATTTTCTTTACCTTTTTTTTTTTTAATTTTTTTCATTGCGAAGGATTCAATTACGCACAGGAAAGGAAGAAAATAATGCACGAGAGTAGCCCAATTATCGTGTGTGGAATTTTCTCTGTCTTGAAGAAAAGCAGAAAACCCACAATACACCATCCCCAAGAAGTAGTAATAGGTCCATCTAGTGTTCTTCCGGGCCAATTTGCCATGACCATGGGAACTTAACTAAAAAGGTCCTTTCTTCTGGGTGGGAGCTGTGTTCTTCCCAAGAACAGTCAAAGACAAGGACTTTGATGCGCAAACAGGGCTCAGTGATGAAGATAAAAAGGCAGAAGACACTGCACATTTTCATATGCGGCAAAATTTCAGCCATGTCTTGCAGATTTCTATTACTGTTTCTGCTCGCAGAGCTAGCAGCCTGTGATCACAATCAAGAATTCATATTTCCCAGGCAATTGAAACTCGATGGTGTATCCAAGATCGATCAAAATGGTGTTGTAACGTCGGTCGATGCCGCCACCACCACCACCACCAGTAGACAGCATGAAGGTCAAGTTTTCTACTCCCTACCCTCTGAATTCAAAAATTCTTCAGGCACCACAAGCTTCTACTTCTCCGCCACCTGTTTTCTCCTTAAATTTCGTATTCCCAGTAACACGCAGAGATGGAATTTCCTTCATCATCTCTTCCACAAAGCCACTCCCTGAAGACACAATTGATCCTGTGCTGGAATATCCATCCACCAGCATCTTTTCCATTGGACTTTGGCACCAAGATGAAACTTAGTCATGACTACATTACATAGATACAAATGATGCCCACTTGGAGACCAAAATCAATGAAGCAACTTTGGTCAAATACTCTACTTTGGGTTATTTCAAGGAGATGGACGGAGAATTGCAGAAACTAGTCCTCACAAATGAAGAACCAATGCAAGTGTGGGTTGAATATGATGGCAGAGTGAAGCAGCTAAACGTAACATTGTCTCCGTTAAGTGTTGCAAAGCCAAGTCGTCCTCTGCAGTCCATGACACAGGATCTGAAGCCGCTGTTGTCCAGGGACATGTTCTTTGGCATATCCACTTACAATCAACCTCAAGTAAGTCCAAACAATCAGTACATCTTCGCGCGGAGCTTCAAGGTCGATGGTCAGGCACAAGAGTTTGACCGTTCACAGCTAGCAAAGTTTAGTCCCAACGAGAGAGGCTTCCTCCGTATCAAAGACCGGAAAGTCATTAAACTCAAACCTGTATGCTCTTGTCCTGGAAATTTGTCAGCATTCTCTTCAAATCCAACTGTGCAGCGCACAAAACGGAGAGCAAGTCGTACAAGATTAAGGTACAGAGTATGGGCAGCATAAGAAAGAAATGACGGAAAAGATACATAATTAACCGGGGGGGGGCGCCGCGGAGAAGAATGCGACTTCCAAGTTACAATAATGAAGAGTTACGGCATAAGTTCTTATCCATATTGATTTTACAGATAAACATTAATCAGCCTTATAGGTCAACTGCGAAGAGTGCAACAAAGTGTTCAAAGTATGGCAAGGTTGTTCTCATAAAAAATCTATTTCAAGCCAGCCAGATACCTTCGCACTGCCTTCCATAAAACTACGTACGGGAGAAAATAATTTAACCATTTCCTTAACGTGAAAGTAGACTTCGGTCGCAGTCTAGCGTACAACACTTCTCTCTAGGAGAGCGTCCCTCGAAAAGAATAAGATAAGAAGACTGACATACAAAACAAGGACCATATGCCAAGAAGATAACAATCAATGACGTATGGAATAGAAGGTAAAAGCTAGACCATGGGGGCTCTACGTTCTTTTGAATATTATGATTTTGATTGTGGATGATGCAGCCAGGTAAACAGATGTTAAATGTTAACACACGGAGTTGCTAGATCAAGCACCAGTAAGCAGCGATGGCTATGTATAGGGAAAATCACTTGCACTCAAAGGCAAGACATGTTCACCGTCTGCCTCTTCTGCCCTTCCCACGATTCCCCCTTCCATGACCTCTAAACCCTGATGTACTTGACTTCAGCCGTAATGACTGGACTCCCCTCCTCTTTTCACGCCGCACATCTTTGTCATCTTCATCTTCCTGGTATTTGGCTGAGCTTTTAGTAACAAATGAAATCTCCCGTGATCCTCCTGGCCCAAATTTTACATTATTGGGGAGACCTGAAGCGTTCCGGTCATCTCCAAGAGCTGTGACTCTTTCTCCCATAGGAAGGGAGTCCCCCTCTGCAAGTGATACATTGTTCCAGAATGCCTCTGCATGCCTCTCATCCTTGACTTCATATAATCTGGAATATTTAGTGATTTAGGTCATTTGAACAGGATGTAACCAATCATCAAGATAATAAGAGTCTCCCTGTAACTAATTCCCAAGAACCAGCCAAAGCAAACCACGCAACCCAGCCCCCAAAAACCGCAAAAGAAGAGGATTAGGAAAAAGAAAGAAAAGCTGCGCATAGGCGGCTGTTGACTTGGGACGGACTGCCATAAAACAATGTTGAAACTTAAGAAGGGAACTAGTGCAGCCATAGCTGCAGCATAAACCCACACAACAAAGGCACAAATAACTCACTTTGGAACTTGGGATTTCCTTTTCTTATTTTTAGTATTGCCAGGCTCATCTTCTGATGACTGCAATACTGCCGAAGCATCAGAATCACTCATATCCTGATCTTCATCTTCCATCACGGGATCAAAATGCTCCTCCACCAAAGAGGGTCGTTTTTCAGGAGCCATAGGATGCAAAGCTTTATACTCTTGTGACAGCTCATCAATTTCATAGTTCTAGACCAAAGAAACAAAAGGGAGAGGAGAACAATCCATGTGTAAGTAAACATCTGAAGAAAAATTCCAACAAGAAACACGTGACAACTAACCATATACTATTTATCATCTAAAGAACAATGTTCCCAAAACAAACAAGTGACAACCGATCATATACTACTTTGAAATAATACCAAACAAAAACAGGAACTATAATTTTGAGGCCCTGCCATTTCTTTCAAAAAGGAATTGCTGCCACCATAATTTTCATACCATGTGAAATGTTATTAACTTATTCTCTATAACATAACATAACATTTAACAAGATAAAAGCAATCAAGAGCACATTTACTATGTAATTTCATTGAGGCCATGTGCACTAATAATCCTTCAAATCACCAAATTCAAATGTTACAGGACAGTCATTATGGCATGAGTAGCCTATCTTATGTCCAAGGATTAAGATAAGAGAACCAGATAAAAAGTGTTGCATTGAATAGCAAAGACCATCAAATGAAATACCTCATCTGTGAAGAGCGCACCAAATCTCTCATCTTTGAATAATTCACTGCTAAAACCTTTCTTTTTCCTGGACCCTTTCTTGGTCTCATTTTTCTCAGCATCCTTATTCTCATCTTCAGCTGCTTGCTCAAGGATATCTTTTGCTAGAGTACGGTTAACCTTCGGTAATTTTTGATAGGCTGTATGAATAAAAACAGTTGTAAGGAACTAACCAACCTAAAGTAAAGACAACCACGTGCTATTTTGAAGCCACCTCAAAGAAAAAATAAAGCCACTCTCATAATCTCTGAAGCAATTATACAAACATAATAGATTGGGCCATGAGATCTAATAATGTGTTTGTTGGAAAAGTAATATTAATCAAAGAGGAAAAAAGTGGCACATAAGTGGCATGGCTATACATAACATTCATGGAAATAATAGAATTCCTACTAATATTAGGTAACACATTCACACCTTTTTTCAACACATTTTAAACCAAAATCAATAGAGAATTGAGTAAATAAGAGATGTTGATGCAACATTATGTCCACCTTGCAAAACCCATTAATTTGTTAAAATTTAGTTTTTTCTTCATGGTAGAAGAGAGCTCAGGGGGCCAATCACCCTTTTACTCCATGGACAAACAAACCACATCCATAATCAAGTGGTGACCTCAATATGGATATAGATTGAGGACTAAAAAGAGGATTATGTAGGCAACAGAATTGTTGGTTGGAAATACAAACCGCAATTCGAGAGGAAAGTTCAGCTTCCAATCTCTCCTGTTTTTTCTTTTCTATATACTCCTCATATTCAAAAGGATTTGCCAGATCTTTTGCCTGCATAGAAGGTTAAGTAAGTGAGAAAAAACAAAGAATGGGAATTCCTCCTCTTTCCTTGTGAATCTATACTGGTCCTTAAAAAAGAACCTAAGGCCACTGCATAAATCTTAGATGTTTCATATAACATAACTGAACACACACAGATCATCTTAAACACTCTAAGATTATCACAAACTTGAATAACCAAAAGAGGCATTCTAAATCAGCTAAACCTTAAGCCCTGCTATAACTACATGCATCTTTACATAAGCTAAGCATATTTTCCAGTTCACCACATAACATACAACATATAACATATAAACACTGATAAAACCCATACACACTCACCTTCTTATACAACTGATAATCAATAAAGAAACCGTGCATGTAGGCCCTCAGCAGATTAGTACCAATCAGATTTGTCAGATTCAATTTTTCAAGATCTTCTTTTGTCAAATATTTGTAATTATCATATATGGTTGTTTGTGCATCCTCCTCCATCTCTTCCTGTAAAAAATGAACTCATCTAATGTCAGCATTGTAACACAATTTACATATGTAAACCTTGGTAATTAACATAAGTGAAATTCAAATGACCACACCGTTAAAAGTTCAAGAACAGAACACCACTTAGGAGCAGGTCCCAAAGATGGTACAAAGTAAAACGGTATCTGGCTACAGTCTAGAGCGAGTAACATCAGTCCACTATTTCTGAACACACATATATCATTTATCTTCCCAGCTGTGGGTTCAATGTTTGTCATGCCATCTCCCTGCAACGAAATACAGATATCAGAAATATGTGTGACTTAGTGAATACAGATATCAATGGAAAGCCAAAAAAACTCCACCAAAAAAACAAAAGTCCCAATTCCTATTGAAAAGGATTTTGTGAGAAAACATAAAAGCAAAACATGCATAATTGACGAATTATTTGGCTTTAGAAAGAAAATACTGCCTTACAATCAATCAATTGCAAATACATGCCCAGCGAACATGCATAATTGACAAATTATTTGGCTTTAGAAAGAATAGAGTGCCTTACAATCAATCAGTTGCCAATACATACTATTGTCATGTTCGGAAGAAAAAAAAAAAACTAACAACAAAAGACTCACCATGATAACATGTATTTTCAACAGACTGAAATGGTGGTGGCACCATAAAAGCAATGGTAGGTTCACAATAACTCAAAAAAAGAAAACTAATGTGATTTAGAGTTCAAAGCAGATGTTATCTTTTGGAGTAGTTATAAATTTCCATGTGTAAGGAATTAATTTCTCCATCCCGCATCCATGCATAAGGATGAGGGCTCATCTAAGGGAATGGTTGATGAATTTAGCAGGTGGAGGACAGCTGAACCATATGCCCAGTGCTTTGAATTGCAAGAAACAAATTCAGCTAATAACTCCCCTCAAACAAAGATTAAGGGTATTCCTAACCGTCTCCGGGTCCCATATTCTGACAATATGATTGTCCGTAGTAATCAGCTTCTGTTGTTCCGTATTGAGAGTGTGATGCCATTTGATGTCCAATATTGGGCTGCCATACCTATACCAAAGTAAAAAGATGTCCAAGAAGCAGCAGGTCAAGCAACAGAAAGCTAAGATTGAATGTTTCATAACGTAATAAACAGCATGTAGAACTTACATATGATCTTTAACTCGTATAGGATGTGAGGATCGCAAGTCATAGAGCAACACCTGCATATTGGAAAAGGTGACCAAAAGTATCGTTCAAGAATACAAATGCACAACAGGATTTTGTTGAGGTCAAACATAGCTATAACAAATATCATACCTTTCCAGCACTACTTCCAACTGCCATTGTTAAACCCCCTTCATCATCAAATGCCAAAGCTGTGACTTCCTACTAATGTAGAAAGCTTGGTGAGAGGAATTTCATGCAAACATAGGGACACAGGATGTGACAGCATCAAGTGAAATAAAAAAGAGAAGATACCATTAAAAAAAAAAAAAAGAAATGTCCCACTGTTTACCATTCCCTAAAACATCCCCAGTCCCTAACCACAAAAAAAGACCGACATGTAAAGTGGGGGAAAAAAAAAAGGAAAGGAAAGTTGAAAGCAGAACAAAGATCCGAAGTTGACCAAAATTCCCACACTAAGTCACAGAACAAACCATCCAAATGACTTATCAATCAGCAAGCATCCAGCATTGGAATCTAACACCTAAGAATACTATTTTCACAAGAAAAGTTGACTAACCCCAATAATAAGATCAAATTCAAGCATATCAATTCACTCATACATAGAAAGAGACAGGTAAACAACCTGGTCATTCCCCGCTGGTGCAACAGCATTAATTCTACCAACTGAAGATCTTATTCTCATGTCGAAACATTCCACTGCACCATCCTCACCACCACAAGCAACCAACCCATGGAGCTTGCTGGAATTTGAGTGACACACGACTAAGCAAGGACCAAAGTATATAGCTAATAAATTCACTTTAGACATAGCAAGCACAATAAGATTCAAAACCTCCGACAAACTACATTTAAGGCTGGAGATTGTGTGCTGAGTGAGGACAGATATCGTCCCTGCAAAGCAGAATTCATTACTGAGAAATTTATCTAACACAAAAAAAGTGGTAGACTGTTGGGTGGACAACTTTAATTACATCTTATGTGCAATGCACGTGACAGAATGTCTGGCTGAAAAGGATGACCAATAAATAGTGGCATAAGTTTTGCTAGGAACACCCCTCTGAGTCAAAATTAATGAGAATGAATTTCACAAATTGAATTAGTAAAAGCACAGAAAGAAATGCAATATCCATTGCAAGAAACACTTGAATCACCAATTTGCCACCTAGTGATATAATTACCAGAAAAAGTGTGGCTTGCTACCCACCTGTTCTAAGTTAATCCGGTACAGGTCTGCTGATGAAGCAGCACAGAGCAAGTCACAGGACCAGCAATCGTATGCCATGTCCCTTCCCATCCTGTGAAAGACAGATGCACAATTGTATGAGTTACTTACCATACATGGAATCACATGAAGTAAGCTACACATAATTGATGAGCAAGGCAGAAAACAATCAAATGTAGTGCAGTTGACACATGCCATTAGATGCAATGCATCAGGAGAGGAATCCAGCTACGAGAATTCAACCCATCCAAGGGAAGACAAGGCCTGAGATGGCAGTTTTTCATGGTTACCATGTAAAGAATGTCTAAACCATCATCAAATAAAAGGGTGAAATGAGACAGCATCCAAAACGGTCATGAAACTGTAACTAAAGCAGCTTCCTAGATCACTGGCAGTACTGTCGCTAAACTTTGCCCACTTTCAATTCATTTGGTTCCACAAGGTTAGAATAATAAAAATTCCCTACATAGAATAGAGCCATAAGATATACTAAAATCCATCCCTTGGGTGTGGGGGGGTGGGGGTCGGGTAGCACCCTCCCCAACCTGTAACTACATTTTTCTTAAGCTGACTTGGAGTTTTTATGGACATGCTTAACAGGTTAAGGGCAACCATAATGCATAAAGATGATGTGTCAAAGTCATGCATCTCCAGTTAAAAGCTCCAAAAGTACTAATTTCTGCATCATGCATGCACTTCACTAGCAAAATATAGTTTGTTACCAGTTAAGTGCACAGAGTCAGTTCTTTATCATATCTGCAATTGGCAAGGATAAGCTTTTTACCAGTCCCCATATTCTCAGCTATGGCAATTCCTTGATTTAATAATTCTCGTCATGTGCCATAGATTTCTATTGAAAATTCAAAATAAAAAATTGTTGCTGAAAGGCCAAAATTTACCTCCCTATCACAGGTATCCCCATACTCCATTCTAGGAATTCTATAGGGAGAAATAAAACATTAAGCCTTGTATGGTTTTGATTTAGTAAAAAAATGTCCAACTTACGAACTGATAGATGATATGAGCAATGACAAGGAAAGAGCAAGTCAAGTCTAGCTCTATAGTTTTGATACAGCATAGCAAAAAAGACAATGAAATATAAGGTACAACATGAAACAGAAACAAGGATAAAATGCATAGACCGGAAACCTTGGTATCCGCAAACTGTAGTGTTTTCCATATTTTGCATGTAGGCAAACTGAACGATCGGCGCATAAAAACGCAAGCTTTGAATAATCATTGTCCAAAATCTAGCAAGAAAGAAAATTGAATCCCAAACATACTAAGAATTAGTGAAGCTTCAATGAGGACAACAAAACTGATAATTTTCTATCCCTTTATCAGTTCATCAATTCTCCAGATTATGAAGGTTGTCCAAGTCACCAAGAGTAAGCATTGCTAAAGAATTGGATCAATAAATGAATCCATAACTGAATAAGAGATCACCAGAGGATACCTGAAAATTAATGATCTCAGAATCCAGGTGCCTTTCAAACTTTAAGGATAACTCCCTCAGCTCATAAACTTTGACCTGTGGTGGGTGTATTCCTGCATTGCAGTGTAAAATGATCACAATACTGCCAAAAACATAAATCATTACATTTTTTCCACTTTTTTTTTTCTTTTCATGTTGTTGGGGTCGACATGAATTTTTTACAAAGTAAAACCAACTGTAAGTTCTAAGTCACCTGATGCAATGAGATACTCTCCATCAGGGGTGGCTTTGATTTTTGTTGTAGCAGTTTCAAACCACAAATCTTGAATCAACTCGACCCTTTGTTGGTAACCTAATAACCAACAAAGTATAGATAATCAAGAACGGTTATATTCTTGTCACAGGTCACTTCTCATACTTGAAACATCCATCAAGAATCAAAACGCCTGCCACATATCACATAACCCCACCACCCAAACTGCGGAGCCGCCAATTAAAAATAGAAAAATAAAGAAAATTTCAAAGAACCCAGCCAGTTTAACCACCAACAATTACAATCAAACAAACATCACGCAGCAAAGATTTTCATGAAAAATTCAACTACATTACTTCGGCGACATCTCATCACAAGCTGGTCAAGTTCCCGATATCTTTTATCCACATGTATCAAGAAGAGAGAAAGAAAGAAAGATTTGTAAAAAGAAGAAACCAAGAAAGAGAGAACCCAATTTTCACTCTAAAACCCTCATTTTCTCAAACACAGTGATTTCTTTAAGAGATTCTAAAATCCAAGACTTAATGAGTGAATTCTTGACATAACATAAGCCCCAAGTAAGGCGTCAAGCTAGGGTTTAACAAAATCAGTCAGTTTAAGAAATAAATAAGAAGGAAGGAGGTGTTAAACTTTTGTCTTTGCGACGAGCGCGCAGCTTCTTGGGATTAAGCCACGTGGCGAGAGACCGGTGCACCGAGGATCCGGTGTAGACCTTCACTCCGTTTAAGGAAGTCGACTTCAAGCTCCCTCCCTGCGTCGCCATTTATATTTATTTTCTCTCTTAACTTTCCCCTCACTTTCTCGAGAAACAAACGCCGAACATAGGGTTTTACCTCCGGACGGTGGTTTGCTTTCCCTTCTAAACAACCGCCGTTCGTATCGCGAGGCGGCAACTGAAATAATAAGTGTTAATAATATAATATATTTGGACTGTTTGGTCACGTGGACTACTATACTCCACTTAAAAATAACGCCTTTTTCTTTTCTTTTCTTTTCTTTTCGTTTTTTTTTTTCCTTATTTGGGTCTTTTCCGAATTATAGTCGATAAATAAAATAATATATATATATATATAATTAAATAAAAAATAAAAAAACCTTAAACCTCTGCCTGCCCTAATACCAATAGTCATCTTCTCAAAGTCGAAGCCTCTATCTTCTGTTCCTTTAGCAGCAACCTACTCAGTCCAGGGATTTCAACTTCGAGCATCATTCTCACAGGTTATCTCTCCCTCTCTCTAATAATCGTATATGCATTTATGGGTACATCACATAATCTGCATAAAAGAAGCTTTTTTTTTCTGGGTATTGTTAGTTAGCTGGGAATATGTAGTTTTTGGATTCTTCTGTTTCATTGGCTGATTATGTAAGAGACAGTTTCTCGAAAATTGAAATCTTGGGTCTGCCTCTTTTTCTTTTTTCTTTTTTTTTTTGTCTTTTCTTCTTTAGCTTGCACCTGGATATAATAGGGAATGGTCATGATGACATTGGCTTGTACTCTGATTAGTTCTGGTTTTTTTTTTTTTTTCTGTTAAGGTAATTTAGTGTAAACTGAGAAAATGGTCCGGCCATATGGGATAAAAGGGCCCAAGCGAAAGAAGAGAGAGGAGCAATACGATAGAGTAGAGGATAAAGTGAATGAAAATGGAGTGGAGCCAACAAACAAAAAGAAGAAAAATGAGCAAGAAGAAGAAGAAAGGGGAAATGAAGAAGAAGTTGAAGTACAGGAAATGGGAGGAATCCCAATTGTCCCCAGTGATCTGAACCCCAGAAAACCTGGGGTGATATTTGTGCTCGAGAAGGCATCTTTGGAAGTTGCAAAAATTGGAAAGGTGTGTGCTTCTAATTATTCATTGTAATCTTTACTTATTGAGTAATTGTCCTCTAGTTTTGTGTTATTTTACATCTGTGGCTCTAGGCTTGCAAGCCATTAACTGAGAGGAATTTGTTGGAATCTGCACCAGTGTATTGTGACTATTCTGTACAATTTCCTCTATCTGATGAGTTCTTTTCGTGCAGAGTTACCAAATTTTGAACTCTGATGATCATGCCAACTTCTTGCGAAAGAACAACAGAAATCCCGCAGATTACAGGCCTGACATTGTTTACCAGGTTAGTGCACTTTTGGTATGAAAGTCTGTTTCTCTTCTTTAAGGATTTGTCTCTGATTTTCTATTAAACCTATTACCATGTTGATGCTTCTTTGGTTGGCCGAAAAGCTCTTGGTTTCTTAGGGAAGTTTTATTCATTAGACTACTATCAGGATTGTGATAAATCAGTCAAAGCTTAATTTTATTGATTATGGAATTTTCCAATTATCGTAGCTGTTATATTGAAGCAACTGATTGTTGCAGGCTCTTTTATCAATCTTAGATAGCCCGTTGAACAAGGCCGGGAGATTGACTGCTGTGTATGTGAAAACTGATAAAGGTGTTCTTTTTGAAGTTAAACCACATGTACGCATTCCAAGAACATATAAGCGATTTGCTGGTATTATGTGTAAGTTCACATTACCTAACTTAGATATTTATATAACATGCTGAGTATTGATTTTTGGCTTGAGGAGCACAACTTTAATGTTCTTTTACCTTGTATTATCTGCTTCTGCAGTGCAGCTGCTTCAAAAACTCAGCATAACTGCTGTGGGTAAGCGCGAGAAACTTTTGCGTGTGATCAAGAACCCTGTAACCCAGTATCTGCCTGTTAACTCATGGAGAGTAGGTGGGTATGTTTAAGAAATCTCTTTTAAAAGTTATGTTTTGATGGTCTTTTACTGGAATCTTGTTTTACTTGCTTTTTTACCAGGATTTTCTGTTAGCTCAGAAAAATTGGTTGCCACAAACAAGTATGTAGCAACAGTTGGTGAAGATAAAGATCTTGTTTTTGTGGTATGCTCAAAATTGAATGATGCTTCTGTACACAGTGTTGACTTATTGAAACTAGCAACCATTTTGACCTATCATTCTATATATTTTCAGGTTGGTGCTATGGCCCATGGAAAAATTGATTGTGATTATATAGATGACTTTATAGCAAGTAATTCCCGATTTACTTTTTCTTATTGGTTAGTTTTGTATTGATAAGATATGCACATCTTGATTTGCTTGTTGATTCTCTTATTCTGTTTTTAAGCATTAGTTTCCAGTACTTTAATTGTGCCATTTTCCTTTTTATAGTCCATTATTCTGAATATTGGGAATGGAGGTTTCTAAGGCCTTTAGGAAGAGATCGCCCTGTTATTAGGCACTGGCCATTCCATGCAATTGAATTAAGCTGACTTAAATTCCAGTGTGTCCTCTCACAGACTTCTTTAGCCTTATATGGGGATTTAAAAAACAGATTAATTCATAGCTTATTTGGGCATCTCATCATCTTGGGTAGTTGCAGGTGGTCTTTGGTTTTCGCTGAAACTTGACACTTACTGTTGTTAGATTTATAGAAATGACAGGCAAAAATAAATGGTTTTATTTTTGTTTGGCCTTAAGAGTGACTGAGCTTTACTTTCCTTTCATGGTTCAAAAACTTGGATTAGTGTTAAGGATGAGGGTATGGGCAGGAAGATGTCAAAAGTTGATTCCAATAGAGATAAGCTGACTTTAGCCATAGAGGAAATTTTTTTTCCTAAGAAGAAAGGCTTGATTTTTACCATTTGGAGAGAAGTCTGTGCCTTTTAACGCCATTTGTGCTTGGGATCATCCTGACAATCTTGTTTTGTTATTTCCTGCTTCAGTTTCTGGTTATCCACTGAGTGCTGCTTGGTGCATCTCGAGGATTTGCGAGGCTATGGCAAGCAAGTGGAATATTCTGTAACAGCCATTTTCTTTGCTTTTAATTAACATATTGTTTTTATAGTAAAACCGGGGAAATCTCATTGGGTTCACTAGCTGTTTCCTCTTCTTCTTTTTATTGTTTTTTCAACGATTGAATGGAATTTCTATTGGCGTTGTACTGAAATATACAGCACTGATTTACTAGTTATGCGGACTGGCCGAAACTGCGATCCATGTCCAACTCTTGTTCTCAGCTCTGCAAAGCCGAAAAGACTGCTAGCAGACTGTGCTTTGGGTATAATTCCATCTTATAATCAGACTTAAGCATTAGCCTGTAATGGCAATTTGAATATTTCAAGTTAATGTAGAACATTGTTATAAATTGGCCGTGAGCTTATTAATAAGATTACCAAGTTTTCGGTTCCATCAAGGAGTTCACTTCATCGTCCCACTGCAGCAGCAAGCTTTTTTTCGGCTTTTTCGAAGCTGCGTAATTCTTCCAATTTTAGCATGAAAGGAAGCTATGACGATGCATCTCTTAATAGTTCCAGGACGGCAAGAAAACAAATATTAGAAAGTACAACGACGTTTAGATTGAATAAAAAAAAACGAAAAAAGAGGAGGAGAAGAAAAATTGTCTGTGTGTCAAGAAAGTTCAGAAGATAAACAGTGTGCAACTCCATAAATGAATTTACCATCGACCTACCATTCTGCCATTGTGTTTTCTAACAAGTTCCATTTCAAAGGCACTTCTTTAATGCTCTTCAATTTGCAACATCAGTTCATCTGTTTCCTTTGTTAGGCTGAGCAGCTGGTTTCGAACTTTTGAACAAGACTTAGCTGTTAAAATGACAAAACCAGTTGGTTTCTAGCTCTATTTCAAAGAATAGTAACTGAACTGAACTGAACCAGAAAAATAGGGGAGAAAATAAGGAGGCCAAAGCCCAAAGCATCAAAACTTTCAAACGGAAAACTGAAATATCAACCTGTGTCAGCACGGTACAAGAAACAAAGATCAAGCATTGAGGTACTAACGCATTATTGTATTATTGTCGCACACTGCAACGGCCAAGAAGTAATCTGGAAGCCATTATGGAGCTCTTGCTCTTTTTCCAAAGTGCCAATTCGAGTCAATATATTTTCTCTGCTCTTTGTCGAGCATACTCATCTCCTCAAGTGCATCCGCTTTGCCACGTGCAAAATGAAGCTCTGCAGAAAGAAACAGTATCAAGCTGAAGAGGAAGGGAAAAATCAGAAACGTAGATATTTGCATCTTTTGTTTTGCTATGACAATAATTTAGCACAAGCAACAAAGCCACTTGAGAACTTCTTCAAAATCAGCTCCTTTCTTAAGTTGATAAATCTCTAAAGACTTCTCCATGCTGGAATTACATAAGTAGAGGACAAGAATCTGGTGGCATTAGAGATTCTCATACATCCTATTAATAAAGTATAGATACCATTAACAAACCATTGAAGAGGGTACATGTCAATTGCTGAGGGACAATCCTCACCTATCGTTTCTCACTTCTAGGACACCCATAAGAGACATTGAAAGGGAAAAGACACAAAGGCTACCGTAGTTTGGTTACTGTCAATTTGTCAGCCTTTAACTGGGTATCTATTAACCAATAGAATTTTAACATATAACTCTGGTTAAGGTGAGCGCTCTTAAATCTTTTTATTTCATCTCCTTTCCTTTCAAAGCGCCCCTTTTATAAGCAATTCTTGTGAACTACAGAAATAGAGTGAGGGGAAGAAAATGTCGAATCTCAGACACATTTAGAAGTCAGATATCTAAAACATAGAAAAACCAACATAGATTAAGCCAACAAAAAAAATAAATACATACATGTTAGGAATACAAACCTGAGTTCTGTTCCCCGAACAGCATCTCTCCCCTGGGACATGCCAATCTTTCTCTGAGGACTTTACATTCTTCCTTATAGAATCCCAATTCACCTTTCACCTGACATTTTCAACATCATAATCATCAAATTAAGAACACATTGTGGATTTAGAATAAGAATGCAATTTGTAATGTGCATACCTAATAAAAAGACAATTTGATCGGTCATGTAAAAAAATAAATGTCAACATACATCTGTCTGTCACAATAAGAATTTTGTTGTGGACACCCAACAAGATAAGAGAAAAAACCATTCAAAGTGCAAACTAGGTTGGAAGTGAATTTCTTAGTGCCATTCTTTTCATAGAATCAAGAGAACTGAATTCACAGGGCATATGTAAATATATCTACAGATGCTAACAGTTCAGAATGGGGAAGTATGCTCCCTATTCCTTGAATATGAGACACAAATTCATAAATAAAGCACCATAAAAAATATTTTCCTTAAGGGCACAATTCCTGCATCAGTTAAGTGCAATATTCGTTGGCTAAATTATAATGCCTATAGGCATCTCCACTTGGTGGCTTAAGCTTTTTGCATATGCTGAGCAGCTCATGAAGTTCATATATATACTCAGATTAATTCCAGACAAAACAAACTTTTCTTGGAAACAACCCAGCAGCGGGGGTGGCATCCTGCGTGTGAACAAGGGATATGATGACCATCAAGACACCTTAACATGGAGCTTGTTAAGTTTTTGCACTCCAATCAATTACACCTATTAGAAACCCGTTTATACCTGCAATTAACACAGAAATCAAAACTTAACATCAAACACTTCAAACCTTGGCTCTCTGAAATAAAATGATATAAAATCCTCTAACTAGAACTGCTCCACTACCCAGGAAAGGTATGGAAAAATAGCACGGGCTACAATATTTCCAAACTTAAATGCCACCATGCTGCACCATGGTAGTCTAGGCTTGGTAGTCTAGGCTTCAGAGAACAAAAGACTATTAATAAAAGTGTAATGCATCTGCTCACCAAGCAAATGTAGTGCTCTGAAACTTGATAATGATAATTTGATACTAATGGGTCAAAAGGAAAAGGATCTCTTCACAGATATAAGTGGATCTGAAAGAAAGATCTCCTCAAGGTTATGTTGCATCAGCCTAAAGAATAAATAGGATTCAACATGAACTAATATCATGTTACTTGGCCTATAGACAAGTTAAGGCCAAAAATTCAAAGCATTGTATGAGTAGGATTGCAAAAATGTCACCCCTGCAGAACAAGGTAGGACTGAAAACTTGAAGCATAGCACGAGTAAGACTGGAAGAATGCTTTTCAGTTCACAGGCAAACTATCTGCAGTTCATGATAAAAAGTTCCTACTCAGCTTACCTGTGACAGTGTTTTAGACAGCAACACAATCTCTGAATTATATAACTTTGTTCTCTTCTATGTCTTAAATGGAGGCCCTCCCTTTTGCAAACCATATAGCCTTTTCTTCCTCCATATCCAGAAGGGAATCATTAAGTTCATAATCAATAGCACCATCCAGGAAAGGTATGGAAAAATAGCACGGGCTACAATATTTCCAAACTTAAATGCCACCATGCTGCACCATGGTAGTCTAGGCTTGGTAGTCTAGGCTTCAGAGAACAAAAGACTATTAATAAAAGTGTAATGCATCTGCTCACCAAGCAAATGTAGTGCTCTGAAACTTGATAATGATAATTTGATACTAATGGGTCAAAAGGAAAAGGATCTCTTCACAGATATAAGTGGATCTGAAAGAAAGATCTCCTCAAGGTTATGTTGCATCAGCCTAAAGAATAAATAGGATTCAACATGAACTAATATCATGTTACTTGGCCTATAGACAAGTTAAGGCCAAAAATTCAAAGCATTGTATGAGTAGGATTGCAAAAATGTCACCCCTGCAGAACAAGGTAGGACTGAAAACTTGAAGCATAGCACGAGTAAGACTGGAAGAATGCTTTTCAGTTCACAGGCAAACTATCTGCAGTTCATGATAAAAAGTTCCTACTCAGCTTACCTGTGACAGTGTTTTAGACAGCAACACAATCTCTGAATTATATAACTTTGTTCTCTTCTATGTCTTAAATGGAGGCCCTCCCTTTTGCAAACCATATAGCCTTTTCTTCCTCCATATCCAGAAGGGAATCATTAAGTTCATAATCAATAGCACCATCCAATGAACAATTTTTCCAATAAAACATAAAAGGAAAACTGGAAGGATCTTTCCTTCACAATGAAAAGAAGCTAAGGAGTTAGCATTTCCAGCTCTTCCTTTTGTCCTACAAGCAATTCGATAGAATTTTCCTTATCCTTCTGGTTAAGTGCAGATTCTTCCAGTCTTAATATCTGAACAAGGAAAGAGACAAGACATGTAACAAAACACAGTAATTGCTTCAAACTAAGGATGACAATATATAACTTGAGAAGTCAAAGAGATCTAAGAAGAAGATGGCAAAAACTTACAAGACATGAGACCTCCTGCAACAGGTTCAGTTCAGTATTTGATATAACTTTTTACACAGCAGTTCTATCTCTCAACTTAAAGTTTGAATTCAAGACACAGCATCTTCCTTTTCCTTCTGTGTAAGCCACAACTTCCTGCTCCAAAGAAGCAATACTTGATTCCACCTCAAATGCAAGAACTTCCATCTTTCTGTCATCTTCCTAAAAGTAACAAAGAAAACAAAAAACAATGGGAGTTAAAGTGAAAAGGGAAAATATCCGTCTTTTTGCACAAAAGTGTTGCAGGTTTCCCTAAGTCAATGTCAACATGAATTACTAAATGCAAATAATCCCTTGCTTGCTAAGACAAATTCCTACATTTTCCCAGAAGCAGACATCCTTTAGCATAGCAGAAAGTTGG
The DNA here is from genome assembly GCA_020883675.1 of Bruguiera gymnorhiza. Taxonomy (NCBI): domain Eukaryota; kingdom Viridiplantae; phylum Streptophyta; class Magnoliopsida; order Malpighiales; family Rhizophoraceae; genus Bruguiera; species Bruguiera gymnorhiza. Next base: position 2,460,166 of record JAIRCJ010000302.1, read on the forward strand.
ACGCAAAGAGATCAGCCAATAAAAATATAATGCGCATTTCAAGCATTGCAGAAAACTCATTTTTACTTGATTTAATACTTGATATTATTCTGCTCTTCAGGCAATTTCAAAGTTCCTATAATATATAAAGAAAACCAAGCAAATAATAAGCACAGTTCATCAGGGAAGCAAATATTTTAGTTGGGTAATGATACAACAGATTAAAAGGTTGTTTATTGGTCTTTCTTCAGCATTCATATGCAACCAGACTACTATTTACCCTACCAGTGTTCATTGTTGGTAGTATCAAGTGGTCACCTGCAATTTGTTCAAATGAAGCTGCAAGACCCTTTGCCCTCTTATGATCAAGAACATTTGAACTCCTCTCAGAAACTGAATCATGCCTTCCACTAGCCAGTAAATTGTACTTACTAATATCTAACACTGTACTCAAGAAGAATTTTCTAGCTATGCTGTTGCTTTATCTCCCCCCTCCCCTTTCAGCCACTGCTTTCTCACCCTAAAAAGGCAATAATAAGCAGCAAATAACAGATGATAACTTCAATTTGAAAACTAGAAAAGCAATGCAAATATAATCAAAACTAGAGTTTTGTTCTCCCAAACAGCATCTTAAGCTTGAACTCAGTTTCTTTCAAACTTTGTTCTTGTTTTATTAAGATCATCCCTAAAATTTTCCTTTTCTTTGGCCAAAGAACCAGATTATAGATATTCCATATCCTGTTCAATGATCCCAATTGTAGACAGATACTCAGCCTTTTCCAAATCATATTGTTATGAGACTGCCTGAAACAAGTAATCATTGTCTCACTTCACCCGATCAATAAGCACACACCACAAAAGCCAAGTAAACAAAAACAGAAAAATGCTTGCATTGAGGCTCCTCATAATTTTAAGCATCGTGCATCAGCTCTTGTATCTGCTTCCAGAAGTCAACTGATTTATTGTACAAATCAAACTGCATATCACGTAACCATGAAAATGTTGTTTTAGAAACAGTAAGGGAAATTCATCATGTCAAATATGAATGAGAAAAATGAACACACCCCATTCTCAATAACAGAAACTTTCTGCTTCAAGTGACAGTACAACTTCCTATGATTGTTAACGAACAATTTTTGTTCATCAGAAGTCTGGCACATCAAAACCTTAAATCCTGTGACACAATAATGCATAGGTTAATTCTTCAGAGGGTCATGGAATTTGAGTGTCACTAAAGTAGGCCCAACATTTATGCAATGAAAAAACAGTATCATGCAGTGATAAATATTACTCCTCATGACTGCTCATCTGAAAGAGAAAAATGCAAAAATGTCTCAAGAATACTCACACAGAACATATTAAGTATGGTAGAAAACTTCATGAAAACTCAGTGAAGTTCAATTAACTCAACTTCAATTGATATATCTTCAGTCTCCATCAAAAACTTTACTGCGGGATAAAAATTCATCTCCATGTAAGAGAAAACAAATCAGAATCCAAGATGTGGGCCAAAGTATGACTGACAACTGGAATGTATTCATTTATACATTCAATGTAAGAATAAGAATAAGGGCTCAATAAGACACCTCACCAAGAGGAGCACAAAAGCAGGGGAAAGATGCAACATCTTCTTGCGTATTCATCAGAGGCAAGTTGTTCATGAGCAACCCTAGCTTTTCTCATGCATTTTGGAGCTCTTCATGGAGCTACAAAATAGAAAAGGATAAACCACTTGGTAGTCGATAAAATGCCCAAAGGAAGGGAAGACAAACACATAAGAAAAGAAAGGACGCTAAAGAAGCAAAAGTAAAAACGAAAAAAGACCATTTCTTGAAGTTATTTCATCACAAGACTCAACCACCCCAAAAAAATAGGTTCCAGAAAAACAAAAATAAACCTAAATACTTGTAGAACGAATTCCAGGCTCTCAGCACCTTTACTCAATCTTTTAATAACAGTTCCAACTGTCATCAATCTTTTATTAATGTGGGGTCCCTTTTGGTCAAACACCTTCTGCCCCAGTTTTAGCAACACGTTCCAAACAAGCAAGGTCCGCCAAGTTTTAAGAAAAAAGATATCATAATTAACAACTGGTATTGTTAAGTGGCAATTACTTTCTGACTGACATAAAGAAGCAGATCATCTGGGAGCAATACGTGGAATTGTTTATGGCAACAAAAAGATGGGAGAAGAAGTTACCTGTGCTAAGGCTCATGTATGACTTCAAATTTGAAGAATGACAGCGGCTATGATATTGTAAGAATTATAATGTTGACTGAAAAAATAGTAAAAAGGAAAGAGCTCAAGTAGATTGCATTCTCCCAACTGCATCAGATTAAGGACTTGTTGAGAAGAGGCAGCATTTCTTCCTGCAAACCAGCAACACATATTCCACGCCTCATATGAAAAGCAAAGTCAGCTGTAAGTGAATGTTTATGATATGACTTGATGAATTATACTAAACAGAAGTTTTAGATACCTCTGCGCTTTCATGAATTTGCAGTTTCCGCGGCTCAGGAGCCAATAAACCATTTATATCTTCTTTATAGATCTCCATATAGGACATTCACAAAAGTTTACTCCGGATCCATATCCTAACATTTAGGAAGATCCAATGAACCAGTCATCAAATCAAACTCTTTGTGTTGGGTACAACATTTCTGAGTAATGAAGAAAAGAACCCATTCAATCATGAAAACATGCTGCATCAGTGTTTATCACTTCAGAAATTCTAAACACACACACACACACACACACGTATATATACAACAGCTCAGAACCACAAAAAATTTACATCAGTAAACCCTGCTGAGTAAGACCAATGATCATAAATTTTTCATTTATTTTTTTTAAAAATTGCACTCAGAACCAGTTAAAATCCTAGAAAAAAGAGTAATTAACCACAGACTAACAGGAAAACCAAAAATTGCCTCTTGTGTTGTGTTAGATAGATCTTGCACTGCACGAGGGATGATCCTAGGTTCAGTAGTTGTCCCTCGCATTTTATGTCCTTCCCATATTTATTTGTCACGAAGCAAATATTGTTCCAGCCTAATACCAAATCATAGTTAGAGTTCAAAGCCACAAATGGAAAACCCATTTGAAACAGTGTAGAATAGCACACGACTCTGAAACAAAAGATACCTAATACTGTACATGACCCACACGCAGAGACAGACGGTATATTCAATGTTAAAACAATACCCACAATTACCTGTTATGTTATAATGATTGGAAGAAACAAGGACTGGTAATAACGGAATAAATTAAAATTCCAAACCAACTAATGAAAACAATCGAGGAGTCTAACTAAGAAATGCAGCTTAAAATCCAAGAGAGGGAATTAAAGAATTAGAACTGAAGAAGAATTTGTGAAGCAAAGGTCTCAGAGTTGTAGCCTTGAATCAAGCTGATTAACTTAATAATCAATTAACCTCTAACCGCAGTGGCCACAATTCCTGTACTAAACCTGTCAACCTCTTCTCCCGATACTCTAATCTATAGGAAAAAGAAAAAAAAAAAAAGCACGAAAACAAAAGGAAAGAAAAGATCTAAAATTAATCTTCGCGCAAAAACAAAAGGAAAAAGAAAGAAAGAAAGCTAAGATCGTTAATTTTGAAAGGAAAGAAAAGATCCAAAATTAAAAGACAAAAAAAAAGTATGAGAGAGATAGGGAGCACCCAATTCGAACGTGGTGGAGCGGTTGGGGATGAAGTTGGAGTTGCCGGGAACCCACCAGGGGCTAGTCTTCGCGTCATTTCAAGAGAGCGGCCACGCACCTATAGTTATGTAGATTCTTTCCATTGGAGGGAGAAAGAGAGACTGGGAAAATCCCGCCCAGACGACTCTTGGCGTAACATCCCTCCCTACCAGCACCAAAACACAAAAACAGAGGAGTAATATTTAGCGCAAAAAGAAAAAGGAAAGTAAAGAAAGGAAGAAAGAAGGAAAAATGAATGAGAGAGGGAGATCACCGAATCCGAACTTAGTGGAGTGGCTAGGATAAAGAAGGAGTTGCCGGAGATTCGCCCGGCGCTGGTCTTCGCGTTCTCCGGAGAGAGCGGCCTCGCACGAACCTTAACACGGATTCTCTCCATTTGAAAAGAATAAATGAAACGAAACTCGTAAATGTACCGTTAAATCTACGAACTGCAACGGCGACGATTTCTTTGGCACGAACTCCTTAAACTCTTTTCCTAAAACACTACCTGCCGGACTTAGGAATGAAATTTAGCACAAAAGGAAAAAGAAAAAGAAAGAAAGAAAGAAAGCTCAAGATATTCAATCTTGAAAGGAGACAAAGGACCCGATATATAAAAAAATTATTTTAAAAAAATACAAAAGAAAAATGAGCAAGAGAGGGCACCGAATTTGGGATAAAGATGAGTTGCCGGCGATCCGCCGGCGACTGGTATTCGTGACCTCCGGCGAAGATTTCTTGCGTACGAACTCAGTAAACATCATTGGTTTCGTATTCCTCCCCTGACCAGCACCAAAACACAAGATCTTAGGAGCAAAATTTAGCGCAAAAACAAAAAAAGAAAGAAAAAAAAAAGAAGAAGAGGAAAAAGAAGCTCAAGATCCGAAATACGAAGATGAAGGTGAAGATGGAGTTGCCGGAAGTCCACCGAGGCTGGCATTCTCGTCCTCCGGCGAGACCGTCCGCTCACGAACCGTTACGTGGATTTCCTCCATTGAGAGAGAGAGAGAGAGAGAGAGAGAGAGAGAGGGACTGGGAAATTTCCCGCTCACACGACCCTGACGCTCTAATAGGATGTATCTATCTTAGCTTTCCCCAAACGAGGCCACGTCAGGCAACGGCTTAAATAGAGAAATGTTCCTATTTTCCTATAGCCGTTAGGAAAACGAAAACAAGAAAATATTAAAAAAAAAAAGAATTTATTAATTATATAATAAATAATTTCTATTTAAAATAAAAAATAAGAAAATAGATTTATATAATATGAAATTAAGAATAAGTTATATTTATAAAAATGAGTAAATATAATGAGTATTAAAAAAAAAGGTTTAGACACTTTTATACCCAAAACATTTTTATATAGTAATTACTTTACTCAAAGAAAAAGGATACAATTTTATAAAAACTAAATGTAATTTTTTTTTTTTTGTTTTTGAACGAAAAAAACTGTATGTGAATACAAAACTAATAGTTATAAACTCTATAATAATATAAAACCTATCTCAAACAAGAAACATAAAATCTAAGACTCGGATTCAAAATTCCAACGATATTGGACTTGCAAGATGAAAATTGATAATATATAGAAGCCGTTGCGTTTGAAGGTCTCATCTCATCTTTCGCTCTCCCTTTTTCTTTTATTTATTTTTTTTTAATTTTTTGATAAATCCTTGTTTTTTTTTTTTTGATAAATCCTTTTTATTTTACTTTTCCCTTTGGATTTTGAAAATAATAGACAGATGGGCTTTTGGGTCACTGCGTCTCTGTATTTATAGTATTTCTAGTGCCCCTACTCCACCGACCTGCTATAGAGTGCAATGTTGATTCATGTTGGAACCGCTCCTCTGGGTTTATTTTTCACCTTCTTTTTCTTTTTCTCTTTTTTGTCCCTTTTTTTTTTTTTGGTTAGTTTCTTGATTTTCTGAGATCTAAAGATGTAAGTGACAGTTTAATTTTAACCTCTTTTGCGTCATGCAATGAGGAAAACTTAAGCTTGCATTTGGTTTCTCAGGTTCAAAGAAGAGAAGAAAACAAAGAGAGACTGAGAAATTAAATTTTTGAACTTTCAGAAACAAATTACAAGATAATGAGCTAGTAAATGGAACAGTGAGGCCAGTATTGGAAAAAGGCTGTACAATTTCACTGCTTTTCCTGCAAGATGGTAAAAATGGTCTGCAGAAGAGTCAGGACAAGAATAACAAAGGCACTAACAATGGCATAAATTACGGCCAGTGTGCTCTTGAAGTATAACTTGCGTGGTTTAACCGCCCAAACTGCAATAAATTTCCGCCAATTTCCCAAGTAATCTTCAATCTTGGCTCTGACATGAGAATATATTAAGGGGCTTGGCGTCATGCCTGCGGTGACCATTGAGCCAAAAAGCTCGGCTACTGCTTCATCATCGCCCAAAAGGTTGATGACTACTTCCTTTGATTTCAGCTCCCCCACATCTTCTGTGTGCCCAATCAGCGAAGCCATGAAAACTATGTAAGAAGTGACCTCGAAGTTGGAGGCATTGCTGCATGTCTCATAGGCAGCCAGGTTGAGAAGCGTCGACTTTGTCGAGTAATCCACTGTTATTGGGGGAAGCCTGAGGGTTGGATAGAGGATGCTTGACTCGAACATTACATCCGTTAAACGATCAGTCCTGCTCGGCCTGAAATGGATTCCCATCGCCTTAAGCTCCTGGACCCATTGGTACATGTAAATGGGACCGATGTCTCTTGCTGACCCGTATACGGCATTTTTGTCAATGAGCTGGTTATGCAGAAGCTCAAGAAGATGGCGGACAGGCTGATGATCTTCAATTTCCGGCTTCTTTTCCTTGCTCATCGGTGCTCGTGGAAAACAACGACGAGACAAGCTCACTATGATTTCCTTCCATGAAAGATGCTCGGCAGGAAGGAAACGATTAAGCTTGACGAAGCTATTGATTAATTCCATCCCTTCTCCATGTTCAAACCTAGAACTCAACAATGAGTCGAGAACCTCAAAAGGGAGTTGATTTTCCAGCAAGAATAAGTCCCGTCTCGCCAAAACTGCAACGTCTCTTCCCATCTTCAAATTCTCAAAGCTGCACATGAAGCAGAAAATGAATTCAAGAACAAAGCAACCATCGAGAAACATCATTTGGGTGAATTTCATATCGTTGTAAGGTCCTGTGACGTGCTCCTCATAGCAGCTCCTTGCCAAATCGACCACCTCTGCCACCCCGCGAAACAAGGCTTCAATGGGTGCATTACAGCGTCGGACAAACTGGCGGACCATACCAGCCTTTAGACTCTCCACGTGTTTAAGATTTGGTCTTCCATGGTGATAAGGGCCAATGGACACCACGAGTGGATCGTAGCTTTTGACGTTCCATTTGCGTAGCGTTGACGGAACCCTTGGTATCTTTGGGAATTGCGTGATGCTGCTCCGAGTTTGTTCCTCCTCCTTCATTATTGATATCAACCACTCGTTGTTCCTTCCCGAAACACGAGAATCTGTGTCTTTTATGGATAATTTATCTAAATTTCCAACTTCCATTACTGGTGCGCGCTCTATCTAGTTATGCTACTCCTTACCGGAACATTTAACGTAGCTCCATGCTTCTATCCATTTCAAATGGAGGTACGCTGCATGTGGTCGGGAAAAAGAATCATACCTTACTTGGTTGTGTTTTTTTTTTTATGAACAGACTTACTTGGGTGTTGAGACCTGATGCTTTTTGTTGCTTAAAGTTTTGCCAAGGCATAGATTGAAGTCGCACCTTGGCTAGATGGTAGCATTTGTTCAAGGTTAACGTTTTTAACATTTCAAGAAGGGAACCCTTTCGATTTTGGACTCATTACAGAGCAAATCGCTGGCAAAACCATTAACAACGTCGTGTACAATTTTCGATTAATTTTTTGATCACTTACGGAATTTTGAATCCAATCATGATGATTGTATGAATCGAGTCACAAAGTCGATCTTTGGTCTACCTGATATTGTTGGTGCATAAAAAAATTTTGGAAAATCTTTTCCATCTAGATTGGACCAAAGTTTAGAACTTGGCTTAATTACTTTCCCTGTAAAACGCACCCGAAAACAGATAAAACTTTAAAAATCGGGGCTTCTGGCTGGGTTGTACCAGTTTAAATCCCAGTCCGATTTATAAGCAGGCCAGTCGCAGGTCAAGCTTTAAAATCAATCGTTTAGACCAATTTATTTTTATTTCCGATGAATACCAAAAAAACAAAAAAATACCAATTCATTTGGCTGCCCGCCAAGCCAATTCATGAGTCACTTCACTTATATCGACTCTGAGCGACAATATTTTTTCATGTATGAGATAAAAATATTTAAATTTTTAATTTTTAATTTTTAATTTAAATTTAATTTTTAGCCTTAAAAGGAAGAAAAAAAAATGTAAGGACAAATACAAATACAATTTCCCAACATTGAATGTGGAAACAATCAGGTCTCCAAACAATCAATGAAAATTTCCAAAGGGTCACGAAACAAATTAGACGACTTTCCAAGAACCTGCCCGTGGCATGAGACAAGAAGCTGTAAGAGACGGCAACTGCCTTGGCGTCCACGAAGCCAATTGTGTACATAAAATAAAGAGCTGTAGAGCGCTAGGCTAGATTTACTTTTCAGCTTTTATTGACACCTGTACGGGGACGGATCACGCGGCAATAGTGAATTACCGGGACAATTCGTTAATTACATAATAAGAAAATAATTTTTTATTTTTGTAAATTTTAAGCTCTCTTCCGAATTTCAGCACGAAAACACAAATAAATATTTAAGTTTTTAATTATTTAGTTAATTAACATAGCCTTGGATCGATACGCATTTGGATCACGTGGGTTAAAATTGGTAACCTCCGTTTGATGCTTCCCATCCCCAGTTGGGCCCTCACCCGATGATGCCTGGTAGGCTGAGAGCCATTCTGTGCACCTCTTTATCACTTACGGGTCAACACACAACATCCTATTGGCATTGACGGGGTGTCGATATATAAGTGAGTCCAGGAAGGCGGATCTCACCCAGAGATCTTGAAGATCGAGAAACAATAGCACAAAGAACAGGAAAAACAATGGCAGGGTTGTTTGTTAAGCAAGCAAAGCAATATGCAGCTGCCAGGCCAACATACCCACAAGGACTGCTCCATTTCATAGCCTCGAAAGTACCCACTCATGATCTTGCGTGGGATGTGGGCACTGGAAGCGGCCAGGCCGCCCAATCTGTGAGTTCCCTCCCTTCTCTTTCTCGGCAATGCAATATCATTAACTCAATTTTCTTTTCGAAATACTCTTTTTCTTTTTTTTTTCCTCCGTGTCTGTCTATAATGCTAGGTGTCACAGTCCCAACTATTCCGTATAAAAGTACCTCACTTAATCTAAATCAAACTCTCACATACATACATACACTTATGTAAAACTCTCCTAACTTTTAATATTTAATATAAAATATAAAAAATTATCATAACTTATAAATATGTTTTTTTTTACACTTTATCTTTTATCTAGATATACACTAATATCTTTTGTGTCTCTTGATAAATACTTTATACACATATATATATATATAATATATAACTTAACTGTAAAGTTAATTATACTTAATAAGGTATTTTCTATTACTAAAAATATTTTCTACAAACTAAATGGTCTGCAATCAAGGAGAACTTGCTCCTTCGCATTAGACTGGTTCAACTTTTATTTACTCCCTATTTTCCTTACCTCAAGAAGAGACTCTCAATATATCAAATTCATGCAATAATCTCTTCCCATGATCTCTACAAATAACCATAATATACAGAAATTTTAATAGTTCTTCCTCACATCCCATAAATTCCTTTTTTCATAGTATATGAGAAAAACCTTGTCAATGCTTTCATCTATCCCTCTGCTACCCAATTTATATGATGGCTCGAACTCTTATCCGTACATCAGTCCTATATGTTACTGGCCTGGACCCTTGCCTTTGTGCCCTTTCCCTTTGCACCAATCTCATCCAGGGCTCCTCTTAACCACTATTTCCTCAACTAATTTCTTAAGAGAGACATGCGAACCCTCTATAAAATATTAAAAAATCTGGTCATTTGGTAAAAGAGCTCGTCACTCCCTCGATTGACAGCTTCCTAGTACAATTTATTATCCAACCAATGATTTAACATTCTATACTTTGCACTAATGCCTTAACTTGCAGTCTTTTTTTTTTTTTTTGACGTATCTGAGCGCCAATTACACATCAAGCACTTGCATAAGGCACTACTACTTTTATTTTTGTATCGAAGACTCTGAGGGGTTAACAAGAGGGCAGAAGGTGAAAAATGATGAAAACAAGCGTAAATTGGATAAATGAGATTGGTGTTTGACTTTCCATGTTTTAAGTACCAAATTAACACGTGAAGACAGCACGAGGTTCCTATATTGGGGTATGTATCTAATTAGCGAATATGCCTCTTGCCCTTTCAATGTGAAATTAATGTTTCTGGAAGTATACGCCCACAATCAAATATACTTGTGCAACTTTCTTTTCAGTTGGCTGGGATTTTCAAGAACATCGTAGGAACGGACACCAGCTTAAAACAACTGGAATTTGCGCCAGAACTCCCCAATGTTCGGTATCAACAGACTCCTCCAGTGATGTCAATGGTGGAGCTTGAACAAATAGTTTCACCACAATCTGGCGTTGATTTAGTCACCATTGCTCAAGCCCTCCATTGGTTTGACCTCCCCACGTTTTACCAACAAGTTAAATGGGTACTCAAAAAGCCCCACGGGGTCATTGCTGCTTGGTGCTACACTATGCCAGAAGTGAATGACTCTGTGGACGCTGTCTTCAACCCATTTTATGCCATTGATTCTAAACCTTTCTGGGACCCCGAGCGAAGATTGGTGGACGACAAGTACAGGAGTATTGATTTTCCGTTTGAGCCTGTGGAGGGGACCGATCATACAGGACCGTTCCAGTTTGTAACAGAGAGATTAATGACACTGGAAGATTATTTTACTTACATAAGGTCATGGTCTGCATATCAAACGGCCGAAGAAAAGGGTGTGGAGCTTTTAAGGGATGATGTGATGCAGAATTTCAAGAATGCTTGGAATGAAGATGGGCAGGACCAAAAGGTTGTCAAGTTTCCTGTTCACCTGAGGATTGGCAAGGTGGGAAATGTATGAGATTGGATGCCAATTACCAGACAGAAAACTGAAGTACTTTTATTTGTCGTGGTATGGTCAAGGTGTCACTTTGATAGTAGTTTGCACTCAAAATAAAATGTTTTCTGTTGCCTTCAAGTTCTATTTCCCCAGCTATCAATCAAATTCGTTAGACTCTCTAATCTTCTACGCAACTCTTAAGAAAGAACGACGCCTCAAGCGTAACCATTTGAGCTGCAATTCACGCTAAAGGACACCATGTTGCCAGTGAACAAGCACTGACAGGGCATTGAAACAAAGACTAAATATGACACTTTAATTTGAGTGGCAAACACAGATGCTACTTGCACACCCAGCAATGGCAAAGGGAATAAAACTATCTAAACTCGAATCTTTCCCACTTATGGAAAAATGTCCGTGCGAGGAACATAGGCCTGGATAGGCCCCCTAATCATTCTGATCGCAACAAAACATATTGCTGTTATAATGCGTGTACATGGTAATAACATATGATCACGAAGTTAGACTTGGCAGGCAGTTCAAGTACACTTCGTTTCAATTTTTCTTTGTTTGACAAATCTGCTTTCTTGAAGGGGCGGACTGCCATCAGCTCTTTGAATTGCTGGGCAACATTCAACTTATTGGGCCTTAACATATTGGATGGTTTAATCAAAAAGCCATGATGATTAGATCCCGATGGAACATTGCCAATCAAAGCAACTCCGTGTAATGTAGCCTCCAATTTTAGGAACCATTCGCAAAACATGTATAGATAGACAATTTACCAATATTGCTGTGGATTCGCCTCAGCTAACAAGTTGAACAAATTGCAGCATCCGAATCTAATATGACACTAGTTTATGCAATTGCCTAATGAATTATAATTTATTAGTATTAGAATTGCCTCTAAAATTAAAAATTTTGAATTTAAATTTTACTCTCTTTGTACTTGTATATAAGCATTTTAAGTAAATAAAATTATAAGAAAAAAATAAGAAAGAGAACTGTTATTCTGCATTATTATTTGAATCCGAAGATCAATTATTTTTATACCTCAATTAAAAAATAAGAAGAAGAAGAAGAAGAAGAAAACGAGTTTATTGAATTGCCACGGCAGTATTAATATTACAGAGAGAAACACTATTCCTTCTGGCATTTATTTTTGAAAATTTCAGCCCCATCTTGGTGATTACATCATCGTGTACAAACCTTTGTTCATATTGTTACAAATTCCACTTTTCTTTTAAAAAATATAAAATGAGACTTTTGAGTTATTCCATGAACATTTTTATTATGTGCATTCCCTATTGAAAGTTGTTTACACGTAAAATTCTGGACACATCATGTAGTAATAAAAAATTGTGCCAGCGTCCCAAGATAGAGACTTACAAAATATCCAGACATTTTTACTATAAATTTGTCCAAAGACAATAAAAATTGACGAACGAGGATTAAAAAAGAAAAAAAGGTTATTACAGGAAGTCTATATATATTATTTATTTATTTATTTATTTTTAAATGATGAATAGAGAAGTCAATATCCTGAGGTTGAATTAAGGTCTTCCTCTCTGCCTTCATGATTAGGAGTAGTTCATAGCCCCTCTGTAAACTGCAATTACCAACACACAAGACAATAAAAGCGCCGACACACAAACCTGCAAGTACAGAAGCCCTCGTCTCTCAGAAGAACAAAGGGAATTTCCATCTTTTAGCTTTTCTTGTGTGCCGTTAATTCTATCAAAAAAAAAAGAGAGAGAGAGTAGAAAACATCGAAAGAAATGGACGCAAAGATCAGTCAGTTCTTTGAATCTGTTGGGTCCTTCTTCTCCGGCGGCGATCAGATCCCCTGGTGCGACCGCGACATCATCTTGGTAAGCCTTCGCACATACCCGGTACTCATGATCATCGAAAGATTCAAACTTGGAAAAAAAATTTATGGGTATTTCTAGGATTTGGGTTTATATTCTTTTTTCCGTTTACTTCTGGGGGGGGTGGGTTTGGGGAGAGAAGGGACGTTTATGTATGTGATTTTCTGGGAATATAAACCCTAATTTTATTTTGGGTCTCAGTAACAGAGATAGTTTGTACTTGAAGTTCGTTCCTTTGACGACAGAGGAACGAAAATTCAGTGACTTTCGTGGCTGTATATCTTCCGGATTAAGACTAGAATTGGTGATGGTGGTATCTATAAATTGAGGGGGAAAAAAAAACGCGGCCAGATTGATTATTTAAAAGAAAACGTTTCGTTCTTCTTCTTCTTCTTTTTTTTTTTTAATTTCTAGGGAAGGAGATTCACCTACCGGACACAACCTAGATATACTCAATTTATTGGATTCTGATAAGTTGGGGTGCATCGTTTTGTGAAATGGAAATGGGGTGGAAGGCCTGCATTCTGTATTATAAGAATGGATACATCTGTATGTGTACATTTTCGAATGTCTTTTGAAAGTTGTGCCATGACATTTATGGTATATGATCTTTGTTGAGCTTTGGGTTAATGTTGGAGTTGTTCACATCTAAAATGGCTTCAATAGCAGATAAGGTCTTTCTTTCTTTCTTTCACGGACTATGTCCAGCAGACATCGATCTTCTCACACGAGGACCAGCAGATGCATTCTAACCCTCTACATAGCCCGAAAGACTTTGTGCATTTTTGTTTGGAAATATGACCTCATATGTTGTTTCGATATCATTGTGGTCTTATTGAATCATATCACAGGAAAGGGATTTGGTCCAACTAATATCTAAAGTTAAGAAAGAGAGTGGTAAATGGATATCTCATGAAAATTTTTCTGCAGGATTAGTAATGGGTTTCATTCTTTTTTTTCTCCCTTTTTTTGGGTGCATTTGGTAATAGGTTTCATTAGGGGCTTTTAGGATCAGGATTTTTGAAAAGTGGGATGAAAGTTCTGTTATTCTTCCTCCATTATTTTTGTTTTTGGCAAATGCCCTAAACAATACTCTCCTGCTACTTCATGGTTAACATAAATGTTGAGGCCAAGCACCTGATCTATATTTTTGCTGTAAAAGAAAATTTCTCTTGCCTAATGTGATGTTGTCTTGCTGTTAGGGCTGTGAAAGAGAGGTTGCAGATGCTTCTAAAGGTGACTCTGATGAACTTAAGAGTGAAAGCATTATGCGGTTATCATGGGCTCTTGTCCACTCTAGACAATCAGAAGATGTGCAGCGTGGGATAGCTATGCTTGAAGGTTAGATCAAGTAATTATTTTCGAGGCCATTGAATTACTGATTGTACCAGCTTCTGCTTCTTTTCATGGATTAGATCTGAGAAATTTTCTCTGTAATCTGTTATAAACTTCCAAACAGTTTGCTAAGGGGTTTTAGGGCATGCTGTGTATGTATCTGTACAGTACATTGGACCCCCCTTCTTGTTTTACTCATTTAGTTGTCTCTTGCCTCTTTAGCTGTTTGGAATTTTTTTTCTTTTCTTGTTTTTGGAAATGAATTTGCTACCTACCATTTTGATTTGCGTCCTCTCTCGCCAACCACCCAGTCTTGACCTTCTTTACTATTTTCTATTTATATAACTATGAGAATCAGATGTGGTTACAGTGCTTAAGTTGTCCTCTTTGGTCCATTGGCCACTATGAGGCTCAGTACTTGGCCACTGATCACTTTCTTCCCTTCTTTATTCCATTGCTTCAAATAATAGGAATTGCATGTCTGTTGAAATCCTTTGGTAATCAAAATCTTTCTTTACAGCATCACTAGCCAATAGTAGTCCACCTTTGCAACGACAGGAAAAGATCTATCTTCTAGCTGTTGGATATTACAGAAGTGGTGATTATTCAAGGAGCAGGCAGCTGGTGGAGAGATGTTTGGAGGTTTCCTCTCTCTCTCTCTCTCTTTCTCTATTTGACTCGCAAATATATCCTTCTATTTGTCACTAGGTCATGTCCTTAGTCCAATCACCTAATGTCCATACCATCCTGTGTCTTTTTCCTTATGCTGAAACTTTTGCTCTTGTAGATTGCACCAAACTGGAGGCAGGCCCTAGTTCTGAAGAAGGCTATTGAAGACAGAATTGCTAGAGGTGACGCATAGCTTAAGTTGTCCATGGCACTAGTCTAAACATGATCAAGTACATTTCTGTAAATAGATTTTGAATGCCTTTGTTGGAATGCAGATGGTGTTATTGGAATAGGTATCACTGCAACTGCTGTGGGGCTTATTGCTGGTGGACTTGCTGCAGCACTGTCTCGCAAGAAATGACCACCTCAATCTCAACAATTTCCACAAGGATGTGTTCTTTCCGTCTTTCTCCTAGAAGAGTCTTCAATGACTGCAGATTGTCAAGTTGCGGCGTCACTTGGCTGTCTGTAATACATTAGCTATTGTCTTGTAAATTAACAAATGTGTGCTTAGGTCTTCCAGTATTTTCTTTAAAGATTGCCTTTGCATTTTTGGACTAGTGGAGTGGAGTTTTGTTATTCATAGACAGTTTACAAAATGGGCTGTACAAGATTTTTACCTAAAATCCAGGTTACAGCCTTAAGTTCATATCCTCCTTTTCTCTGCAAGTTCATAGCCTCGCTTTCTTCCTAGCTTGTATACACATACAATCAGCTGATGGCATTTGCAGCTGTCTGCACAAGCTGACAAGCATCAACATGCACAAGGGATCCTCGATCCATTCTACGACGAATTTGGTTAACTTGCTCTTTGGACATGCCACTGCACAACCATGATTATTGAGTTTAAATGAAATGGTTGTTATTCCAGCTTACTTCCTCGACCAAGTATTAACAATGTACTGAAGAAATACTTCATAAGGCTGTGCGATATAAGCCAAATTTAGGCATAGCAACATTTCCATTTTTACTCGAAGATCAGAATGTTGTCGAGGAAACTACATTTTGTACTATGTAAGTAAATAGCAAAATAAATTGTGTGTCGTTTTAATCAGGACGTTGTTTAGCAATTTAATGAAAATGACCTCCCTTGTCAGCTCTGGAGCTGGCATCTATCCACGGAGATTAGAAAGAAAAAGGCTTCCATGCTTGAGGACCAAAACCTCACTCGGCTACTGCATCTTATTCATATTAACATTCTCAGCATTTGAACCAACAGAACACAATAACTCAGTAAATTTTCTGGCGGCAGATTTGGGCAAGCAAATGCAAAGCATCATTTTCCCACTAGGGTCAGCCTCCCTTTCTGGCAGGAATACACAGACTTGTGGGGTTGGAGTCAGGTCTATAGGACCTGCATAAATTGGCCTTCCCCAGCCAAAATCTGCAGATTCGTATATTGGGAACCTGGTCCATTGTGTTATTGTCAATTTTCCTCCAAATTCAAGCCTCCTCGGCCTGTCCGTTTCTACATAATCAATCGTTGATCTCAAATATTCCTCTGAGACACCAACCCGAGCCTCTCCTACCAACTGGGCGATGCCAGAGAGATGGCCATTAACAAGCTCATACACAGAGCTCATCGCACAGGCCAGACATACTAGGTTGCCGTAGAAGCCTTCTTTCAATGGGGTTTCAAGCTTCTGGCGAGCATTAACAGAAAACGTTAGCCTAAGCTCATATTCTGGTGGTTTCACATCCAGTGCTTTCACCCATGACCTCCATATGTGAGCTGCCATGGCATCAAAAGTAGTGCAAGCAAACTTTTCATTCGTGGCCTGAGCCTGCGCGAGACTTTTCACTCGAGCTTGGAACTCTCGGTTAATGCGGTAACACTTCTGAACAGGCTTTTCTTGCCATAAGGTCATTGTCAAACTTGAGCCATCATCGACTTTCATAAACTCAAGATGAGGATATTTCACCACTGGTGGATCACGTGGCCGAAACATTTCCCGGTCCCAACATGGCACGGGGTTTGTCACCAAGGCACCTATTTTTGCTGTTGCAGCCCAAGCATCAAGGAATTGTATGGCGCCAAGACCATCACAGATGCAATGGCAGAGTCTCAAGCCTAGGCTGAAGCCACCACAGGTAAAGAGGGTCACCTGAGCTATGAGTAATGGCATGTTAAGGACCTTATAATGTCCCTCGTCTGGAAATGTATAAATCAATGGCGCCCACGCCGGGTTTGGGACTGTGAGATCTCCCAGTTCAGTTAACGGCATGTCTGAGTATGCCTCAATCATAAGTGCACCTTGTTGCGGTCCAAAAAACACCTCTAACTTTCCATTCTCGACTTCTCTGAGCCTACCTGATAAAGGGTAGTAAGGTACTAAAACACAAGCCAAAGCATCGCGTAGAGTTTTCATGACAGGCTTGTGATTGGAATTTAAGCAATCTGACCTGTAGAAGTATATCGTTGGAGTGAAAACACGTGTTCCAATCATGTCATCAAGATTTGAGAGGTAGAGACTGTCACCCGGGGCAACTGGTATGGGTCCTGCAGGCACGACAGGAATTAGACGGGCAATAGTTATGGGGACGTTTATGTTGGGGAAGTGGAGCTCTTGAAGCCCTGAAGCCATGAGAGAATGCCGAGAGATCAAGTCTGAGGGCACCGCATTTGTAAAAGCAAGAGTTGGCCTAGGCATGAGAAGATGTCCTGGCGATGCCGCCGGAAAATGTTTGGAGTTTTGTTGGTCTGAAGCAGTTGACAGCAACGCTATTCATTATCTAAAGTCACGCTTCTTGTGTCTGTAAAGTTTCGCATGTCACCTGCATTCTTCTGAGATTACCTTAATATAATTAGAAACCGAAGGCGCAGGCAGAAGGTGCACAAGGAATGCGTGTAAAGGTTGTTCGTTGAAACTCAGGACTCCAATGGTTCCTTTAACCCAGACTCAGATATTTATAATGCATGGTCTAATGCTGTCTCCATGGTATGGTATAATGAAAAACCTATGCTTTGGGCTAAACCGAGTCCAATTCAAGTGGTAACGAAGCCTGTAAGGCCTGAACAGAGCCAATTTGCGGAAAGAGAAAAGCCCTCAAGGCTAGGTCCTGCCTCTGCCCGTTAATGTTGAAAACAACGCATCCATGAGAGCACCAGTCAATAATCTGCTATTGACTGTTATCTGGTTGCAAATCTGGGGCCATCCCTGAGGATGCCTCGTTTCATGCAATGGGAATGGAATTCCAAGTCATAGCAATGCAACGGTCTTGTGAGAGTAAGAAGCTATATCGTAGGAGCGAGTGTGTTTATATTATAGGAGCGAGTGTGTTTCTATGAACAAAACTCTATCCAACAAGAACAAAACAAAACATCTTCATCTACGGATGCCCTTTTTCCTGTTGAAGGTCATTTCCACAAAACCAGATCCTCGCGTCTTATTTTCCAAGGGACAAAATGAACATGACGAGTACACATTCACCTATGTGAAAGAAAACAGAAAACAAGGAAAAAATTTGTTTTTCCCAGCTCATCGCATTGGCTGCTGATTGTAATGATTCTTCTCTTTTTTCTTTGCAGCAGCAAGCTTTGCACTTCTAGCAGCAGCCTCACTTGCAGCAGCTCGGGCAGTAGCATTGACCACTCTATTCGACTTCTTCTTTGCAGAAGCCACTTTCTTCAATCTCTCTTTGACATCAACCACAGGTGTATCTTCTGCCTTCTCTGTCTCAGCAGTTTCATCCGTCCCATTTCCAATTTCCACACAAGGAGGCCCATCCAGAGATTCTTTTGCCTCCTTCGACAACTTTTCCTTCTTCTTCTTCTTCTTTGCACTTTTGCTCTCCCCACTGGCATTTTCCTTCTTTTGCTCCCCTCCTTCAGCCTCTGCTTTTTTCTCTTGTGAAATAACTGCAGTCGGGACAAAAATTCATGTTAGACAACCAGAAGTATTAAACCACAACCTAGTCAATCATGGTGTTTCAGAAGAGATGTGGACAACAGAACCCAATTTTACGATTTAGAAGGCATGCTTCTGCCTTCCCACTCTGCTTCCTATATCCTCAAGTGCATTAAGCATAATACCCAAAGGCCACAACCGAGCAAAATCATAAAGGGAATCTTCCACAATAGAGTGAGATACATGAACACAAGAATGTTAGGGCAAAATGGTGACAAGAAAGAACTTAAAGATGTGCCCCTAACTATGCAGTACTGCTAGGGTACCATGGGAATCACCTTGGCTGCATGTCTCCTGCTTAGCATATCCCAACTCTGCAAGAACTGCATCAAGTTCTTCAAGCTCCTTTTTCTTGAGTTCCTTCTTTGAAAGCTGCCTTTCTGCGTCTTTAGGAGGCAAGAAAGCTTCACAAGCCTTCTTAACAACAGGTTCTGGCACCACAGATGCCTCAACCTCATGTTCATTTTCATGTTCTTCATCAACGGCATCATCCACTTCATCAAGGCCTTCTTCCTCAGTCTCACTCTCCTAGGAACCAAAACCACATAAATGCAGGAAACATGGGTCATAACCCAATCATTCTATATGAGAGATATAAGGAAATCTGCAATATGGTTTTTTTCTATGGAATAGGAAATGTCAACATTAAAGGAAAGAGGGAAGTTAACATGCAGAATACTCAATTAAATGACTTGAAAGAAAAGCAGCATCATCCCTTTACTTTAAACCTTGCTCTGTTTATAATTAATGCTCTAGTTGTTACTTAACTCATCAGCCAAAGCTTCAAGCATCTCTCACTACCATATCTCTCATTTCCACTGCTGGCAAATACTAATGCTTGCACTACTTTTACTAGATTTACTTTTTGAATTGGATTGGCTGCTCTGTTGCTCTTAAATTTCAAGGAAGAGTTCATGGCATCATCATCTTAGCAACTTAGTCTTCGGGTGCTTCAACCTTATACTACTTTTTCACAAGAGAAACATTCTTAATTACAATTCAGTATCAGATGAGACAACACACATAAAACAATCCTTTCCATTTCAGAAACAGATTCTCACATAATTATGGCTAACTGACTATGAACAAAACTACTTTCTGCTTTGACTTATATCCAGTATCAATGAAAGATCTAAGCAAACTCTTAACTGGCATGGGAAACAGTACTGCAACAGAAGGCAACAAATAACATGTTGTGCTTGTTTCAAAAGCAAATCATTGGCCATAAATGGTTTGCCCTCGCAACATAATGAACCCTTCCCCCACTCCAAATATCTACAAAAGCAATAGAACAGAGCTTGCCATTAAAGAGCACAGATCATTACGGATCAAGAAACATCACGTGGTTTTTGGGCCAGTTCTGAACTATCAGTTTTGATAGGCGAAACGGCATTATCCATTCTGAGCACTAATAGCACATTAATTGTAAGAAAAGTGAGAGGGGACAAAAGGAAAATCTAAACTTTCCAACACAGGTGGCAAAATAATGACCAAAGCAACAAAACATGATTGAACGTGTAAGGCAAATAAAATAACAGCAACAACATTGCTGGACAAAAACACATGTACGCTGCAAAGAATCGCATTAATCTCCATGCAGCCAATCTATCACTATAATGACAGACATAGAATGGAAAACTGTATCCAACAACCCAACAAAGGTGCCAAAGCACAGAATGCCAAAACATCAGGATTTCAATTATGAAACCCTCATGTTAATAAAGATAAGTACGTTGAACGTCATCTCCCAATTAGGGAGCAAGGCTTTAGACATTGTACATATTAGATGTGGGAGAACTACCGCCGCTTCAGTGCTGCCACTGCTACAGTATGTGAGCAGTACTCATTGGGTCTACAGCCCAGCAAAAATCATTGATAATTCATAAGATGGTTGCAAGCCCTGCAAAGTGACCTCTCTCCTCTTGGGTGGAACGGACTATCTTACATGGTGCAGGGTGGTCTTAATGACTTCCAAGGCATAGAGAAAGAGGAGCATCTGTTGACCCAATCCCTCAAAGAATGATGATCAGGGATAGTTAAGTGTCTATGTGAGACACTATAGACAGATTGTGAATTCTGTAGATGCCTCCTTGCTTTAGAAATTGAACATATTCAATGCAAGACATGCGTAAAATATTAACACGCAGCCAATCCCTTAACACCTCAATTCATTGATATCACCAGACATGATTAATGAATAGTCAGGTCTTCTACTATGGTGTTCATCAATCCTTTTAAGAGATTCTTCCCAGTCATAATCCCATATTCCTTCATTAGACATACAAGTTAAATCATGAAACATCTATCCAGCACTGTCTACACACAATGTTTTACAAGTACAAAAACTTTACAGTATATTTTCAACATTCAATTGCAATATGTTCTGAAAATCTAGAAATGGAAAAAAAAAAAAAATCTGATTGTCTTGATTGTCCACTAAATCTATTGATTCCTTCTCTATAAGACACCACATAAGAAAATTACTGACGATCAGTCAGTATACAGAATTTATTAAGCAAAATCACTAATCAAAGTGAAATATTCAAAAAAAAAAAAAAAAAAGAGCGCGGGCAGGAAAAAATAAACCAACAAGCAAAAAAAGCAACAGCCAAAAGTCAGTTACCTCAATAGTTTCGTCTTCCACCATAGGACCCACAGCAGCGGCGGCCCAGACGGCGGCAGGCGGTGCAGTGGTGGCAAAGT
Source organism: Bruguiera gymnorhiza (assembly GCA_020883675.1). Classification (NCBI taxonomy): domain Eukaryota; kingdom Viridiplantae; phylum Streptophyta; class Magnoliopsida; order Malpighiales; family Rhizophoraceae; genus Bruguiera; species Bruguiera gymnorhiza. Next base: position 2,481,467 of record JAIRCJ010000302.1, read on the forward strand.
AATCATCTTCATCCTCGTCATCCACGTCAGCCCACGATTTCACCGTGAGCGGCGCCGGAGTCCAGAAAACCGCTTTCTCTTGCTCCTTGGATCTGGTGGCGACGGTCGTGGATTTGTGGGACCCGCCATCTTTCTTCTTCTTCTTCCTTAAACTGTCCAGCGCCGCAAACACATTGGACTTGTTTAGCACCACCGACTCATCTTTCCTGCTCCCTCCTCCCACCATCTCCAACCCAGGTGCAGAGCAGCCTCAACCTTGTATCCAACCAAACAAAAGTTTCGATCTTTTTATCCAAGTTTTTACCTTTTTATTCTGAAAATTTAGAAAACTTTTCAGATAATCAAGAAACCTTGATGGGTTAGTTTCTGATCGGAGTAAGGAGGACAAAGAATTAGTATTTGGGATATGAAGATGAGATTCGGTAAAAGAAATAACGATTTGCAAAAACAAAGGCTTGTCTTTTCGACGAATTTGGTTCAGATTTATCAATTAAATGTACGTTTCCAAAAGAAAATAATGGTAAAAACAAAGATTAAGTGCTGTGAACCCAAAAACCTACGTCGGTTTTTTTTTTTTCGTTTTCGGGTTTGTAATTCTAAACGCTAAAGCAGCAGCCTCAATGGTGTGGTGACGGCGTCAGAGAAACCCTGAAGGGGCTCTTATTTCAGGAAGAATAGTGCGTAGATAATTCTGACCAGAAAGGAGAATGGGGTTCGGTTAGAACTTAGGTACAGACAGAGAGGGGAAAATTTCGAGTTCTAGAATTTTTATTTTTATTATTTATAATATACACTGCTTCCAGATAATGGCCTGAGTTTTTTTTGGACGCCCTTGAAGGATGCAGTGTGAAGGAATTGTCTCGATGGCAATGGACATTAAAAAAAGGAAAATAAGGTGGATGAAGGGAAGGTTGTTTTTTCTTTTTTCTTTTTTCTTTTTTTTAATTTTGCGAATTTTACCCTTCAACTAAAATGACAATAAAAATTTAAGTTAAATGAGAATATAATTAAATTGTCTTAATTTTCATTATCATATATTACATCCAGTTGCAACATTGTTATCCCCATTTATCAAATTGTCTTCTTTTTCTCTCTCTCTCGATCAAACGACTCAGACAAAAATCAATTGTCTGCTTTTTTCCCTTTTCATCTATCACCACTAGTCCATAATTTCCATCGTACAAATAAGAAGATTCCTTTTTTTTTTTTTTCCCTTCAAATTTTGGAAAAGGAGACTCTTTTACTCTTGTTGCAAGTTGCTCCAGGAGATGGTTTATAAATCAACAAGCTTTCGAAACCCAACATTTTTATTTCTTAAGAATATAAGAAAATAAGAACTTAGGATTTGGGAATCCTGAATGTAAGAATTGTAGACCAAACTTGACGACTTCTCCCAATTTTCAAATTTTTGTTTTCTTGAAAAATCGACCACCGTGATTAGAATAGGGCCCGGTTTCTGTGTGAGCCGAAGAGGCCTCGGCATTTCATCTCCTCATAGGCTTGTGAACACATTGGAATTAAAGTCAGTTTGGTTAGGAACTGAAGTCAGTTTGGTCATCAATAAACCAGTTAATACGTTCAGGAGACAAGCCAGCCTGTAGAGTGAACAAAATAATCAGTATTGTGCAACACACCAATTCTAAGTGGGTTCCGTTCGTTTGAGTTTTTGACAATGAGTTGCACGAGAAATGGAGAAATATAAGATCCCTCATAAACACTAAAGTGATTAAACACTTAGAATCTTAGAAATTTTAGATTTTAATCTTGTGAATGAAATATAAAATTCATAAAAATACAAAAAATTATTTCCATTATATATCTCACGATCCAATAGATTTTTTTTTTTTTTCAGAAAGGAGAACCTTTTTTTTAAAAAAAAGAAGAGAAATATATGAAGAAGAATTTTTCTGTTAAGTGAAAGCAAAAGTTCCTGTTGAAGGTCATTTTCCCAAAACCAGATTCAAGAGTCTTGTTTTCATTTGACAAATCCAACATTAATAAATACACGTCCACCTGTATGGAAAACGAAATAACAAGAAAATGGAAAGTAGTTTTTGTTTCCCAGCTCACCGCATTGGCTGCTGATTGTAGTGATTCCTCTCTTTTTTCTTTGCAGCAGCAAGCTTAGCACTCCTAGCAGCAGCCTCACTTGCAGCAGCCCGGGCAGCAGCATCCATCTCTTTACTGGACTTTTTCTTCTTTGCGGAAGCCACTTTCTTTAATCGCTCTTTAACATCAACAGCAGATGCATCTTCTGCCTTCTCAGCCTCAGCAGTTTCACCTGGCCCATTTCCAACATCTCCACCACGAGGCTCGTCCTGGGATTCTTTCACCTCCTTTGACAGCTTTTCCTTCTTCTTCTTCTTCTTTGCACTTTTGCTCTCCCCAGTGGCTTTTTCCTTATTTTGCTCCTCTCCATTAATCTCTGCTTTCTTCTGTTGTGTAATTGCTACAATCAATGCAAAATTTCAGCTTAGAAACCAAAGGTATCAAACCATAAGGCTAATCGCACATTATTCCAAAAGGGAGGTGGAATACAAAAACCCAATTTCAAGACGTAAAAGAGTTGTTATGACTCTCTCCATAGTGTTTCCAATATGCTTAGGTGCATTAATTATAATGTGGGAAGGACATAGCAAGGAACGTATCCTACTATAATGTAAAGTCTATGTTGGAAACAATGATTAAAAGAGACTCCAAGGAAGGAGAATTAAGGAGAAAAATCACAGAGGGAAATCTATCACAAAATAGTCAGATGCACAAACAGAAGAATGTTGGGATAGAATGGCTACAGTGAGAAAGAACTTAAAGATATGCCCCTAACCATGCAGTAATGCTAGGTTACCATGAGAGTCATCTTGGCCACATGTCTCCTGTTTAGCATATCCCAATTCAGCAAGAACTGCATTGAGTTCTTCAAGCCCCTTTTTCTTCAGTTCTTTCTTTGAGAGCTGCCTTTCCGTGTCCTTAGGCACCAGAAGAGCTTCAGAAGGCTTCTTGACAACAGGCTCTTCTACAATGGCTGCCTCAAGCTCATGTACATTTTCATGTTCTTCGTCAACATCATCATCAACTTCTTCAAGACCTTCTTCCTCACTTTCACTTTCCTGGAAACCAAATCCACATCTATGTAAGAAACACGCATCACAAAACCATCAATTAGCATGTTTGATACAGTAAACTGTGCAATTTATATTTTCTCAGCGACTGAGGTATAGAAGATGGTTTCGGCCTTATCATTGCAAAAATTCACTAATGAAAACATTCTTGATCACAATTTTGGTGTCAGCTGAGACAATCTGCATACTACTACCATTTGTTACATACTTACAGCTAGACTTTACTTTGATTTATATCCATTATCATAGGGCAAATGAGCAGGTATAAAAACATTAGACTGTCAAAGATAAGTGGCAAAATACATCATCAAAACGGAAAAATGTGAACAGATACACGTGCAAGCAAAATCAAAGTCTGCTAACTCCATCATTGGCGAAAAACACATGTAAGATTCAAATAATCACATTAATCTTCCTACAACTGATCCATCACAATAATTACAGATGCATAAAATGGAAACAACTGTATCCTACAACCCAACAGAAGCACTAAAGTACAGAAATCCAAAACATCATGATTCATTTATGGAACTCTGAACTTCTTTAATTACCATAAATGGTTCCACATTCAGATTTGCTGTTGCAGCGATCATGAACCTACTTTACACACATGTTGCAAACACGCACCAAAAATAGAAAAAAAGTCTAAACTCATACAGGGCACATTTTCAACATGCAACTACGATAGATTCTGAATATCCGGGAATTGAAAAAAATATATCTGATCAACATGATTCTCTAAAAGTTATCAAATTTGACAATACCCCATGCCCACATGCTCAAAGCCACCAGAACCCACCACCCATCCAACCCCAAGATAGGCACAAAGACACAAACACAGACAGGAAGAAGGAAAAAAGTAGTAAAATATCCTTTCTAACAGATGATTCGGCTAGCTAGAAGTGCCACAGAAATAACAAAAATAATCAAGTTCCACGATCAAGCCCACCCGCATTATTCCAAACGTAGTAATACCCATTAACCTTTAGACCGCCACAATTAGGGAGTATCAAGAGCATACCAAGCAAAATCAATAACCAAAGTCAAATATTCGAAAAAAAGAAACAAGAAGAAGAAGAAGAGTTGCAAGGCCAAAAGCAAATAAACCAACAAACGAAGAGTAACACCCAAAGGGCTATTACTACCTCCACGGGGACCTTGGAGCCCCCAGCAGCGCCGCTCCACACGGAGACAGGCGGTGCCGCGGTGGCAAAGTAATCATCTTCGTCCTCGTCGTCAACGTCGGCCCACGATTTCGACGTGAGTGGCGCCGGGGCCCAGAAAACCTCCTTCTCTTGCTCCTTGGATCTGGTGGGGGCGACTGTGGATTTGTGGGACCCACCATCTTTCTTCTTCTTCTTCCTCAAACTGTCCAGCGCCGCGAACACATTGGAGTTGTTCAGCACCACTGACTCATCCTTCCTGCTCCCGCCTCCTCCTACCATTTCCTATCCAACTACAGAACTGCCTCCCGCTTGTAACCAAACAAACAAAAGTTTTGATCTTTACATTCAAGTTGTAATCTTGTCGGTGGGGAAGTTCAGATAACTTTACGATGATTAGGAAATTTGGATGGGTTAGTTTCTGATTGGAGTAAGGAGGGCAAAGAATTGGGATTTGACTGGGCGTTTTGGGGAAGGAAACTAGGGTTTCAAGAAATTGATGTTTCTGTTGATGAAAATGGTCAGATTTATCTGCTTTTTTATTATTATTATTATTATTATTATTATTTTTATAGGTTTACCAAGAGAAAATGAAAAGAAAGAACTACAACAGATGAGGGTTGATAACGTGTCAAGGTTTGAAAGGTAGAATTTGACTCAAAACTATGTCGTTTTTGTTATTTTTCCTGAATACTCTGTCCGCCTCCTTTGTGGTGGTGAAGGCCTCAGCTGAATCCCCCAGCCTCATCTCTCCCTCTCTCTCTCTCCCTGCCTTTTCTTTTAGTTCCTTTTCTGGATAGGACAGACAGCCCTATCTATCTATGTAAATGAGCTCTGGCGAGAATCTAATTGTATTATTCGAACGCTTTTTCTTGAATTTAATAAAAAAATTTTTATCAAATTTCGTTACGATTAACACTTTCTCGTCATTGTCATTAACTTCTTTTTTCTTTTTTTTTTAATTATATTTTAGTGTTGGTTTATGATGACAATACTACTTGCTTTCTTTTTCATGTACATTGAATCGTTGATACTTAATACTTCATATTAGATAATGCCCCGGTTACTTTAATGGCAAAAATCAAGGGAAACACCTGAATTATCTATATACATATATATATATATATATATATATAGAGAGAGAGAGAGAGAGAGAGAGAGAGAGAGAGAAATTTCATTTCTGTTGAAACTTTAAGAAAAGAGGACCCGTAATCTTTGGTTGAAGGGTGCTCCCAGGATACAGTCTAAACCAACGTAGGCTTTCAAAACCGAATTTTTCCTTTTCCTCGTTAATATTTCATAGAAATTTTGGTTTGGATGTTATTGGAAATTAGGCCGCTGAGGCCCGAGATGTGGGATGATTGTTAGAAATTTGATAGCATAAGAAGAAGTTGGGACAAAAAAATGCTTTATGCCTGTTGAAAAAAGGGCATGCTTTAAAAGTTCACAATTAAATAATAGTCTCGACCACTCCACAAATAGTAACCTTCTCCTTTGTTTTCTGTATTTTTGGGTCGAGTGGGAACCTTCTCATTATTGTTGGGTTTAAACTTCCGGGGTGAACCGACGCCCACGAATGCCGCAAATGGGTTTGCTGCATTTTTTCTTTCTTTTTGGTTATGGGCTTACCTCCTGAGGTGAGGCCAGAAAGCTCGGGCAAAACTAAAAGAAAAAGAAATTGGGCTAAAAATAAAAATAGAAACCATTATAGCTTGTCACTCAACTTTTAGTTAACTATATACAGTTCATGATCCAATGGCTTCGCCATTGGTGCAATCAGAAATCGATGGAGTCACTGACTACAAAGTCTAGTGGTAAAATCACCTCTCAAGTTTAAGGTTCAATTCTTAATCCCTACAGACCGAAAAAAAGAAAAAAAAAAAGAAGAAATGGACGGATAATGTGAACATCGTAACAGTTCAGTTGACGTCCCACAGGAATTCCAATTACCTACTCTCACCAAAAACATTCAGTTTCTGGAATCAGAGAGGGCTCTTATCAGAGTTCCTTAGAGAGCTCCTTGCTGCTGCTTCATGCTTTCATCCAAACGATCTGCAAAGTCAATCAAATTGCACTTAGCATCCGAGTTAGTTAGCAAGTGCTAGACACCATTGAATGATTTCTGGGTTCAATATGAGCATCAACCTCCAATTAAGAAAGTCAGAAGAACATATAATAGAAATGAAATGATATTTTTCAGATCTCTCAACCATAGATGGTCATAATCAACTTGCAGCAAAGTGAAATGTTCCACCGGTATAATTTTTCCAGCAGTCATCATTTCATTTTGTTGAGTGAGACTGACATAGAAAGGGTCTGACATAAATAAGCTTAACAAGTAACTCGAATGAAGTGGCATACAAAAACTTCGCATGCAAAAAACACTTCACCTGCCAGGCGAAAGATGACACTTCCCTATCAACTATACTTCTGCCTCACAAAATTTAAAGTTTTACTTGCAATTTCAGGTTAGCTCTAACAAAGCTTATGTAATATTTCATCGCTATCATTACATTCGTGCGCTACTAAGGCTGAGAACATATGAACACAAGAAAAGGTGAAGCCTAATTAAGCACAGAATCCACTCCGGATGGCAAAACATCAAAATTATCATCTCTCTTACTTCACTACGTATGTGAGATGGGACAAATAACATAGTACATGTTGGCAGGTAACATGAAATGAAAGCTGCTCAGAGTTGAAGGAAACATAGACTTTCTCTCCAATTTCTCGTCCTCATCACACCTTTGAAGTGCACATCCAAGATTTCTAACCATACAGCATATTGAAACCTTCGCTGACCACTATATCATGACACAATCTGTTTTGCTTTTGTTAGGACAATGTATGAAACAGAGTTTCGATTTTGTTGTAGATGGGTTAAAACTACGATTGATGTACCTCGAAGTTCCCTACAATCCGTTGGAGGGGATCATGTGAAAGAAATAAAATGATGTCCCTACAATCCCTTGATTTGTAAAACCTCTCTCCAGGACGCGAAAGAGCATAATTCTTTTGATCGTAGGCTTTAACAACAACAGGAGAATATAAGAAGGAAACCAATGATCTGAATTCCAACCAAGCAACAATTTTTCAATCTGTGTTTTAATTTCCAAGAATCAAGAACAAAGAACAAGTAACCAATTGAATTAGATAAGAGAAATACAAACACGTAAACTAACAATTGATCATAAAGTTCCGTTCTTTTCCCAGTTTCCGAGAGACTGACCTGAAATTGGACTGAGAAGGAATCACCCAACATGAAAAGGGCCAATATCTCCGGTTCTAAGAGAGCGAGCAACCTCATCGGCAACAGCCAAGCAGGAGGAAATGCATCCTGCAAGCGTCAGCCACACCATCTTTGCTACCCTCAGAGCCATGGCCCAAGGCATTGCCATCGCTTCCTCTGCGGGTGCGGGTGTCGGGTGGCTTTTATTGGGGAAATTCAACAACCCAATTATTGTTTGAGAAAAAGAGAACAACACCCCACTAGAGGAAAACTTCCAAGTCAATTCCTTTTGTAGGAATGATGAGTGCAACGAGAGAATATAAAACAAGGAAATTTCACAGGGTGAAGGGGAATTTTGCTCTTCTTTAGTATTTTTCTTGTCTTTGCTTGTTTTGGTGAGCCAAATTGAGAAGAAATTCTTGGCTTTGATTGCACTTTGAAGATTTGGTCTGGCGCCCCCCCCCCCAACACTTCCTCTGCACTCTGGCTTTGGCGTGGCTGGACTTGAGCCGATCGTGGCTGGGGTCAGTGAACCCAAAAAGGTCATTTCCAGTGACTCAATTATTTTATTCCAACCGTATTGAAGTTGTCTTTATTCATTTCAGTCTCGAATTTAAATTTTAATTAATATCAATTAAATTAAATATATATATATATTTTTTTTATCAATTCAGCAGCTAAATTTTAAATTTTAATTAAAGTCCGATTGATTAACAAATATATATTTTTCTTTTCTTTGATGGAAACTACAAAACTCAAGTGAATGCCTCACTATCTAAACTTGTATGCATGTGTCACAGTTTTTTGTAATTAGGGATAGATAATACGGTTAAATGCTTCTTAAGAAAAATATAATACTATGTACTGAGCTCTCAAAAAGTACAATATATTGAAATTAGCCATGTATCATGCGCTTAATGAGTTTATTGTTCTTTAGTCACGTGACTTTAAGAATACTTTTTAAGCAAACCTTTCACACTTACAAGAATTTTTTTAAACTTGTAAATTAAGTGTGAAAATACTACTTAAAAAATATTGTCAAGGTCACATGAGTAGAGAACAATAAACTTATTAGGCCTGTGATAAATAGTATTAGAATTAATCTGATCTGACTCTTATATGGAATAAAAAAAGAAAAAATTTAAATTATATAAATATTATTATTATACATTCTAATAGGTTGCATTTTAGTGAGAAAGTTATAGGTACGAGTGGATCAAGTAAGCCACGAAAGTACCGTCGGTTCTTGTGAGCCCAAACAATGGCCCGGCCCAATCTTCAAAAGAAGCCGCCCGAACTTGTTAACCGACTCGATCCGTTCGACCCACCCGATTAGCTCGCAACACACATTCCCGCTCCCTTTCGTTTTCGGCTCCCAATTTGAAATTTCTCTGTTCGTGCCGGAGCGATCGGGAGAAGAAACTCTCTCTCTCCCGTTCTCTCTAGCCTGTGTACGCGTGAAAAATGGCTCTGCAATTCGTGTTCCCGCCGACACTTCGGTCTCTGGAAGAAGAGCCAGCAGACAACCGTCTCTACGCCAAGAACCCGACCGACGTCGCATCGCTTCGCCCCTCCGAACTCGAAGAGTTCGTCAAAGGTCCCGTTCTCCCCAGCCTCTCAATCACCGCACCTTTTAGCTTTCGATTTTAATTTAAATTTAATTCGATTATTCTACGTAACCAAATCCCAGTATAATTTCCACATTTTTTAAAAATTCGATTTGATAACTCTTAGCGGTTTAACTATGGTTTCTAAATTCTTAATTTTTCTTGCTAGCTTGTTCTTTGGGAAATGTTCTCGAAGCTGACCGTTTTGTGTCTCAATTCTCAACTGAGTCGGTTCAGAGACCAATCGGGACTCGTTTTTTAATTATTTTTTTTCTTTTATTTTTACCAAAGAACATGGCAAGATAAACCTAGTCTAAAGTTTTGTTTGGTTGGCAAGAAAATGTAGAGCTAGAGAGAAAATTGAGGTCGAAGGGATACATTTCATTAAGCTCTTAAGAAGGGAGTATCTTGTTTAATTCCATTGGTTTAGCAACTGGGTTTTGCTTAAATAAAGTAGAAGATACGTTGTATCTTTAAAAATTTTTTAGTCTCTTGAATTTTATTGTTAGATTGCAACCTTCCCTAATTGCAAAAGAGGTAGACGAAGTTCATAAAGCCTGCAAGACTTTGTGGTTTTCTAGAAACGAATGGGAAGTCAACGGCAAGTCGTTTTTGGAACCTCATAGTTGTTTCTTCTAATTTTTCTTGGGTTGCAGGGAAATCAGGAGCTGACAAGTTACATCTTTTTAGTTTATTGAATATGGAATCCATCTTTTCATTCCATTTTATCAATGCAGATTCAAAAAAAAGAATGCCAAAAGGCTCATTTCGCTTGCAATATTTGAATTTGAAAGAACCTAAAATGCTTAGGACATACACTTAATTTTCTCAATGCCCATGGTCATAACCTGTAGCTCCTTTGAATCTTTTGACTTAAACAGATGTATCATTTGACCTCTCCGATAAAGAACTATTCTGCATTGAAGAGCAAGTTGTCTTTGACCGTGTGTACTCATTGGTTCGGAGTTTTTCCTGTCTGACACCCTCCTGTAAACTCAATCTTGTGGAGAGTCTTAGATCTAACCTTAGTGTTCTCCTTCCAAACATTGATTCGCTTTCACGGACATCTCACGATCAAGATGTTGCTCCTCCAGTGATTGATCAGCTGACATCACATCGAAATGCTTTCAAGATATATACATTTTTCCTTCTCAATATTGTTGTCGCCGAGGAGTCCAGCACCAGTTCCAGTAGCAATTTGAAGGTTCCCTCTGTCTATCTTTTGTTATGAGGAATTTTCATGTACTGTTTTATTCACCTCTGTGGCTATAAATTTGATCCTTTTTCCGGCTATATATGCAGCTCAGTAAAGTCTTTTGACTATTGTTTTAGGTGACAGGGACTGCCAGAAAGAAAAAGCAAGTACACTCATGGAATTGGGATCCACAGAGAGGTCGGATACTCAATCTGATTGCTAATTCACTAGAGATCAACCTCTTGTTGCTCTTTGGATCATCAGACCTTGATGAAAATTATCTTTCCTTCATAGTGAAGTAAGCCAAATAATTCCTACACATGCACATTATCCTTCATTGATACTATTCATGTGTTGGTATGACATTAGAATCTTGTGGTTTTGGTTTCTGCAGAAATGCCTTCTCTATGTTTGAGAATGCAACACTCTTGAAAGACTCTGAAACAAAAGATGCTTTATGTCATATAATTGGAGCTTGTGCTACAAAATACAACTACACACCACAATCATGTGCATCAATCATGCATCTGATTCATAAATATGATTTTTCTGTTGCTCACTTGGCTGATGCGGTTGCTGGAGCTGAGAAGAAGTATGCTGATGGAACACTTGCTACTTCTATTATTAGGGATATTGGTAGAACTAACCCAAAAGCTTATGTGAAAGACACTGTTGGGGCTGAAAACATAGGGCGATTTCTCATAGAGCTTGCTGATCGATTACCAAGGTTGATGTCAACAAACATTGGTATCTTGGTCCCACATTTTGGAGGGGAATCTTATAAGATAAGGAATGCTCTTATTGGTGTTTTTGGAAAGTTAGTTGCAAAGGCATTCAAGGACGTTGAAGGTGAAGTTACTTCTAAATCTGTACGTCTGAGAACCAAGCAAGCCATGTTGGAAATCTTGCTTGAGCGTTGTCGAGATGTTTCTGCATATACTAGGAGTCGTGTTCTTCAAGTTTGGGCTGAACTGTGTGAAGATCATTCAGTTTCAATAGGATTGTGGAATGAGGTTGCAGCAATTGCTGCTGGGAGATTGGAGGACAAAAGTGCAATTGTTAGAAAAGCTGCACTAAATTTGCTCATCATGATGTTACAGCATAACCCTTTTGGCCCACAGATCCGAGCGGCTTCATTTGAAGCAACACTAGAGCAGTACCAGAAGAAGTTAAATGAACTTGAACCAGATAAAATTTCAGAAAGCGTGATTGATGGTTTGCAATCAGATGGAAGTGAGGTTGATAATGTCAAAGTGGAAGAGGCATCTGGGGAACAGCTAGAGAGTATAACTGATAGTTATTTGCCTCAACATGAAGAAGGCAGTGCCAAAAAGGGCAGCTTAGTGCCAGATGTTGGCAACTTAGAACAGACAAGGGCCTTAGTCGCTTCGCTTGAGGCTGGTTTGAGGTTTTCTAGGTGCATATCTGCAGCTATGCCTACGCTCATTCAATTGATGGCTTCATCTTCTGCCACAGATGTTGAGAACACAATTATCTTACTCATGAGGTGCAGGCAGTTCCAAGTTGACGGTGCAGAAGCGTGCCTCCGTAAGATGTTGCCGCTGGTAAGTTAATGCTAGTGGTCATGCCAGAGAGCCAATGGCAAGCTGAGGTTATTTTACCTTAGATTTAATTCAAACTGCTGATAACAACATCCTTCATTGTATGCTGGTTTTGTAGGTATTCTCTCAGGATAAATCAATCTATGAAGCTGTAGAGAATGCCTTCATTACAATTTACATAAGGAAAAACACAATAGAAACTGCTAAGAATCTGTTGAATCTTGCCACAGATTCCAATATAGGAGATCTTGCAGCTCTTGAATTCATTGTTGGTGTCTTGGTGTCCAAAGGCGACATATCTATGAGCACGGTTTGTTTCTCTTGAAACAATTTACTAGGCAACTTTGGATGCACCATATGAGTTATTTCATTCCTAATATTTGACACAACAATTTCTTATTTTTCACATTTGAATTTACAAAAATGACTAGTTTCTTGTTTTCTTCATGGAAAACCAATGGAGAGACATAGATGATAAAAACTAGCAATTCAATGTTGTTGATGACCACTATATGCCACATGGTAATGTACTAATGGTATTTGACAAGCTGATTCTCTAGATAAAGAAGTATACAAGCTGCTTCCTTATTTTTCTCAAGGTTGTCACCTGAAGAAGCTCCCAGTCTCCTTTCAGGATCTTGCGTCAATATTTGTCATTTCACATGCAAAACACCCATTTATGTTGGGGAGGGGGAACAATATAATTTGCCCCTAACGAGAATATCTATTGGAATAATCTCTTCTTCTAGTTGATATATTTTCTTTCTATAATTATTTGAAGAGGACAACATGATATTGGAAAAGTCAGGTACATGTATGATGTATTCTAGAAAGTATTGTTTTGGATAAGATATGTATTCCAGAGTTTAGTCTGGTTTCATATATTTGGTAAGAGACATTCTTTATTGGGATTTACTTTGAATTGACTAGACCCAACAGCTCCCACTCACAGCTCTCCCAAAAACAATTTTTTTTTTATTTTTTATTTTATCTCGCTGCTGTTGGTGAATTATGTCAAATTTGGAGCTCTACCAGCAAGCTCTTTCTTGACATTTTCGAAGAGTCAATTGTCTTATGAAGTATGTGCTTTCGCAGATATCGGCACTATGGGATTTCTTTTGTTTTAACGTCATTGGAACAACTGCAGAACAAAGTCGTGGTGCTCTATCTGTTCTCTGCATGGCTGCAAAATCATCTGCTGGAGTTCTTGGATCACACCTGCAAGATATCATTGATATTGGTTTTGGTCGTTGGGCTAAAGTTGACCCTTTGCTTGCCAGAATGGCATGCATTGCCATTCAGAGACTATCTGAAGAGGACAGAAAAAAGCTACTGGCTGGTAATGGTAGTCGTGTATTCGGCATATTGGAGAATTTGATTGCCGGCTTTGGGCTTCCAGAAAATGTTTGGTATGCTGCTGCTGACAAAGCAATAGGTGCCATCTATACGCTTCATCCAACTCCAGAAAACTTAGCTGCGGCTCTTGCAAAGAAATCCCTTAGTTCTGTTTTTGATTGTGTTGGAGGAGATGACTTGCAGGATAACAGTGAAACTGGGGCCATCAGTGTTCTCACAACAGTTCAAGTAGCGAAACTTAGTAGATTTTTATTTCTCGTCAGTCATATTGCCATGAACCAGTTACTATACATAGAATCCTCTGTTGGGAAGATCAGGAAACAGAGGACAATGAAACATAAAATGAAAGCTGATGGTCAGAGCGTTCACCACGATGGTACAAATCCAGCCAAAACCCAAAAGGTATGTTAATGTACATGGTAGATCATCATTATCATCTTCATAATGATAGGCAGCATTCTTTCTGCATTTATTACCACAATTTCATTATCTATGTCAGGATAACAATATCAATGCTGAGCTTGGAGTTGCAGCCTCCGAGGATGCTATCCTTGATTCTCTCTCTGAAAGAGCTGAGAAAGAGATTGTTTCTGGTGGTTTGGAGGAGAAGAGTTTGATAGGGCATTGTGCACCTTTCCTCTCAAAGCTTTGTAAAAATTTTACATTGATGCAAAAGGTCATTACCCTTCCTCCTTCACAAGTTTGACGGAAAAACGTTTCTTTTTATTTGATAAGTGAAATGATTTTCATATGATTGCCTTTTTCTTTTGCAGTATCCAGAGCTACAAGCATCTGGAATGCTGGCTCTTTGCCGTTTTATGATTATTGACGCAAACTTTTGGTGATCTTTTCTCTCCTTTCTCTATATCTTGCACACACCCACAAAAAAGAAAAAGTTCATGCTAAATTTTTTGAGTTGATGTATTTGCAGTGATGCGAATCTTCAGCTGCTCTTCACAGTTGTGGAAAGTGGGGCATCGGAGACAGTTCGTTCCAATTGCACTATCGCTCTTGGAGATTTGGCAGTTCGCTTTCCTAATCTGCTAGAACCTTGGACAGAGAACATGTATGCCCGGCTACGAGACCCTTCAGTTTCTGTTAGGAAAAATGCAGTGCTGGTGCTTTCACATCTTATATTAAACGACATGATGAAGGTCTTTCTAGGGACTTGGTTAACATGCTTCATGTTCTTCTGTTCTTTTTGAACGATTCCAGTTCTCATTATGGGCTATGCTTGATCAGGTAAAAGGTTTTATAAACGAGATGGCCATACGAACTGAAGATGAAGATGAAAGGATTTCAAATCTGGCAAAACTTTTCTTTCATGAGCTGTCTAAAAAAGGTAGCCTATGGCACCCATCTGTTAAAGTTGAATGAAGAAATTAATATAACTCGGTCACTTCATCTACCAAACGGATATTGAACTTAAAATTTGTTTTTTCCATCTACCCATGCAGGAAGCAATCCAATATATAATTTGCTTCCAGATATACTTGGCAAATTATCAAACCAGAATCTGAAGAGGGAGTCTTTTTGCAATATCATGCAGTTCTTGATTGGCTCCATCCAAAAGGTAAAAAATTGCTTCAGTAAATTGCTTTGGAAATGCTTATAATGATATCTTCAATGTCGAATCTTATAAAGTCTTGGGTATAATTTAGGACAAACAAATGGAGGCTCTTGTTGAAAAGCTTTGCAATAGGTTCGGTGGAGTCACAGGTGCATTTTCTCATACTTCACGTCTGTGCCTCCGTCTGGTTATAATAAGAGAAGTTCATGCCGCGCTTATCAGGTGTTTGTTCAAAAGTAATTCTTGCTGATTGAGTGAACTCTTCATTGGTTGCAGATGTTAGGCAGTGGGAATGCATCTCTTATTGTCTTTCTCAGCTGACATTTACTGACAAGGGAATGAAAAAGCTCATTGAGTCGTTTAAGACATATGAACACGCCCTCTCCGAGGACACCGTGATGGACCATTTCAGAAGCATAATTAACAAGGTATTTGGTTTCATCTGCGTTTCATCTCGGTTGTAAGACAACCGCGTGTTTTCTATTCTCACTCGTCTCAAACAGGGCAAGAAGTTTGCAAAACCAGAGTTCAAATTGAGCATTGAGGAGTTTGAGGAGAAGCTTAACAAGTTTCACATGGAGAAGAAAGAGCAAGAAGCTACTGCTAGGAATGCTCAGATCCATCAGCAGAAAATGGAACATTTTGTCACAGCCAGAAATGAAGATGAAGAAGGTGGAGAGAGTGAAATTGCTGAAGGTTGGTGCGGTTATTTCGTTTTAGAAAAAAAAAAAAAAAAAAAATCCTGAATGGGGTAAAGGTTGGAGTATTGTCATGGAAATCCTTTGCTTTGAGAATTGTTTCCATGCTTGTAAGGCAATGAACATAGACATACTTTATAGGTAGCTAACCTTTGATTTACCTACTGATAAACAGATGGCGAAGTCATTGATCCGCACATAGAAGCAACTAGTTCATCAGAAATTGTATCGGAAGATTCAAGTTTGGATGAATCTGATCATTCAGGCGTTTCCAGTGAATTGTCGGGGGCGGATTCAGCTGGAATCGAGGTCCAGGCACCCAAAAGTTCTCTGCAAGGTAGTGCAGAATTATGCTTCTTTACAAAACTATAGTTAATTACCGAGTCCTAATTCTATAATCTGCTGGGATCTACAGGGGCTTCAAAATCAAGAACAAAGAGAAGCGACACGAAAGATCGAAACATTCTTGTGCCCGCCAGAGGATCCACCAGGTCGAGGCGAAAGTAGAGCCTCCCCATTGCTTGCCTTCTGAGAACCAACTTGGTGATGCTTGCTTGACAGGTTAACCAGCTTTTAATGATTGCTCGGGCAAGAGGATAGGCCAAGTCAAGATCTAACTATGCAGTGGTTTCTGCGTTCGCTGTAGCCAAATATTCAATTGCATCACGTGGATGCCAAACTCCGGAAATTACGTATTCGAATCATTGAATGTAGATATACCTCTCGCCATGTAATCATTAGATAATATTATGTGGGTTTGTTTGTGTCCATGTGAGTTTCATCTTGAACGCATTAAACTACAAACGCCGGCGTCAGGTGGTCCCCTTGGCCCATCGTCTTAACAATAGTCTTTACTGCAAACTAAATCCCGATTCAGATTTTCCATTGTCGTAGCTTTGGCAGAGCTTGTTGGGTTAAGAATTTTTTTGTTAAAAAGAGTTACTATTTTACACGCCGACAAACCCCAATCTGGAACCGAAGATCCGCTGCTATTATGGGGACAGAAGGAAAAACACACCTGTTTTGTTGGATCAGATTCAAAAAATAATTAAAAAACGAAAAACAGGTATCCCCATCAGCTGAAGTTTATATTTCTTCCTCCTCAAAAGGATCTCTTTCTGGATAGTCACCAACCTGGAAAAGGACAGGACTATCACTCACATCTGTAAGGAAAGAACTAAACAGAGTTTAAAATTCTATAGTTCAATCGACATGTTTGAATTCCATTTGCTTTTAGGTATTCCTAATCAGCATCTCAAAAATATTATTGGCCAAGCATAAATCTCTAACCACCACCTGAGGGCTTTCCAAGTTAGTCAACACTTTTAGCTTATAGGATTGGCCTGATGCCCATATGATCTACAACCCGTCATTGATTCCATTGGAAATGAATGCCACAACTGCTAATTGAATTAAGCATGAAGCAAGCCCAGTATTAATGTGCAAGTTATGAACATTATTCTATACAAACCTTTACTTTGTCTGGCCTAATCATTCCACCGTGAAGTGGAGGGCATTCAAAATAGCAGATCCCTTTCACCCTGAAACATGATTGAGAAAGAAAGAATTAGTGAACGTGCAAATTTTCCAATGTGCCAAAAAAAAGACGAAAAGAAGAATGAGATATGCAAAGCAGAGATAGAGAGAGATGTGCAGAGACCAATATAATGCCCAATGGCACAGCACAAGGAACTAGTAGGCAATATAAACATGGGGATAAGGAGCCCAACTTTGAAAAGGATACTGTTTAGAGTTTAGACAAGAGTGACTTACAGGAGGTAGCTAGAAATAAGGGGATGACTAAAGATTACATATTTCTCAGTATTTATATGGTTATGATAAAAATTTGGTTTGATTCATTGGACCACTGCTTATAGACCTCAGTCAAGGCCAACAAAATTTATGCACCATAAATGAAGTAACAGATAGAGACAGAGAGAGAGAGATGCTACTCTACATACATGCCATCATGCTTTCCCAATGGTTCATCATATTGAACTCCAACCCAAAAACCTGGTGCAAGAGATTCGGCTTGACCAACATATTTGACAACACCCCTTTTTGCCCCGGGTTCAACTTCGCATCTATCTCCCACCTAGTTATTCCAGAATCAAGGGAAAATGAAAAAAGAAAATGTGGCATAAGAAAGCAGGGACAGAGAGAAGCATAGATGACAGAAAACTGCACACAAATTTGCTGCTTCTCTCACTCCCAATATTACAAAATCCATAATGCCATCATGCAAGCAAATAACATCATTGAAAAAACTTCAGATTCACATATCTTGTTACAGTTTGTCTTGCACATTTATGATTTCCCTACTTTCCAAATCATTGCTGAAACTAAACAAGACCAACAAACAGGGTGGAAAGAGAGTTAACATACCTTGATATTTGCACACAGGTCTTCCATGTAGTTATTAGTTATCTGAAATGCAAATGAGTCAAACAAAAGCAAATATTCACTCATTCTCCAGTAGAACAAAGGCTTGATGCTTTTATAAATGCAAAAAATTGTGTTTCTTTGGGAAGGTGGGTAGGTTGGGGATACTGGGTAGAGAGATGAGAAAGAGAAAACGAAGCAAGTTTTTTAGATAATTATCTTGCATCAATGGTATTAAGTGAAGCACCTTACTTTGATATTGCCCCTTCCGTAATTTCATATTTATATCATTAAAAAATTTATTTTAAAAACAAAGAAAACAAACGGAGATGAAAAGGTGCAGCAACAGCATGTTGAAGCAAGGGAAATTTCGAACATGATGCTTACCCTAGGCTCAAAGGCTGATGGATTCTGAGTGGGCAACTTTTCCTTGAATTTTCGGAAGGTGTCTGAAAAACATTAAGAGTTTAATTTGTGAGAAATGAAAGCTAAATGTCCTTTTTTCAAGTAAAATGACTATGGAAGCATCACATTCGAAGAACAACAAAATGTTGCTGTACTTCATGGTAAAACCAGACCTAGTATTTCACAGAATGAAGATAATTTGAAGAGCAAACGGAAAGGAAATGTGTCAATGTTGCACTAACAACAACTGGCTTAAGATATGTTTAGATATTAAAGATCAGAAACTGACGCTGACCCACAAAGCTGAGCAGCACAGCACAAACCACTTAGTCCACCCAAACACAAATGTTCACCACTCAAGTAATTGATCTGAGTATCAGTCCTTTGCTCCCTTTAAACTCAATAATCTTCTTGATCCTTTCCACATGATGCCATCAAAAATATTAGAACAAAATTTACCCTACCATCTTAAAGGTGAAAGTGGAGTTTTTAAAACTTTGAATCGCATCTTTGTTTCAATTAACAATGCTAAATTTCATCAAATGAAAAAAAAAAAAGAAAACACTAGCAAGTAAAACGATCAATTCAGCAACATCTTGCAAAGCAGAGTGCACAAGAAACAATCAAAATGTTGACATGATTAAGCTTTCTTCACGACATACCATCACGTTTATCATAAGCTTCTTCTGAAATGGTGTATTTCTCCACCAATGAAGTGTCCTCAAGCCAACCACCAGAGGTTACCGATGATGGGTCAACATCAATTATGTGCAACCGAAACCTTTTCCACAAAGACAAACAACTTCAAGTCAAAAAAAAAAAAAAAACCCGAAATCACACTTAAATAGCAAACAGGCAGCAAAGTTCCAGCCTTTTTCAACAATGTGCTTACGGCGAATTTTATCCAAAAACTAAAAACATTCTGTGGCTTGAAAAACCATTTCGACACGAAAGGAAACCCAAAAAAAAAGAGAGAGAGAGACCCATCGAGAGGAGAATAAAAACCAAGGGGTCTGGAATCATCGATCAAATCGGCGACTTTATTGTTAGAATCGTCAAGAAGCTCCAACCGCATCGAGCTCACTGAAGTTCCACATTTCTTCCACAGCTTCTCTTTCACCGATTCCACTGTTTGACTAAAATTTTTTAACTTTTATTCACCCAAAAATAGACAGCGACTGAAATCTATATATATATATATATAGAAATTGAAGTTCATAAGAAAGGAAAAGAAAAAAAGAAGAAGAAGAAGAAGAAGAAGAAGAAGAAGAAGAAGAAGAAAAGAAAACGGCATTGTTATGGGGAAATTCTCGGAAGGGGCTTTCACCTGAAGCGAGAAGCGAGAAGCGAATGTCGGCGGAGAAGGTCTTGAGATTGGAGTGGCTGACTCGCAAGAGAACCGACTCGTCGGCTTCGATCTGCAACCGAGATGCCATCTCCTTCTCTTCAATCTTCGCCTCTCCTTTCCCTTACCTTTTGTTTTTCTTTCTTTCCTTCTTTTTTTTTTTTGGTTGCTTTTCTTCCATCTTTTGATTTCCCTTTCCGTCTTTTCTCGTTTTCCCTTCTCTAAAATAATAAAATAATAAGAGTCGGTGGTGGAATAGCAATTTAAAAAAAATATATATATATATATATATATATATATATTTTTTTTAAAAGAAAATTATGGTTAGAAAGAATTTAAAATCACTGATGATCTGATTTCATCAGGATGATTAAGGGGGAAAAAGAAAAAGAAAAAGAAAAATATAGACTT
Source organism: Bruguiera gymnorhiza (assembly GCA_020883675.1). NCBI lineage: Eukaryota > Viridiplantae > Streptophyta > Magnoliopsida > Malpighiales > Rhizophoraceae > Bruguiera > Bruguiera gymnorhiza. The sequence continues at coordinate 2,501,509 of JAIRCJ010000302.1, forward strand.
TGCATCTTTATTATATATATAATTAATGTAACCAAAAAGAAAAAATTAAAAAAAAAATCCAAAAAAACGCAGCAGCCGAACGATATAAGTCCCAATCAATCGCCACCACCAGGGGCGTCCGATCATTGCCGTGGGGTCCTCCTTTCTCAAAGTGGCGAGCCACATGTCTGTATCCGAATCTCTACACACATTTTCCCATACAATTCAGCGATCCACGAAACGCAACGCACCGCAGCATAAAAGGGCTGCGAAGAACTCTCTCTCTCTCTCGATCCACAGACAAATCTCTTCAAATTCGACTCAATTAAGGTGAGAGATTAATCTAAAATATTCCATTTATTTTCTGTGAATGATCTCTCGGTTTTTTTATATTAATTTTTGGGATATTTTTACTTTATTGATTGCTTGTCTACTCGAATCAATCTTGCTTTGATTTTCTTCTTCTCCGCCTTAATAATATTCATCATAATATTAATATATATATATATATATATGATTTCCGCGGTTACTTCTAGGGTTTTGGTTTCTTTGTAAATTCTCGGGCTCCGCGGTGTCGGTTTTCGTAATTATGAGTCCTGCTGTGTCCGTTCTGTTTGGTTCCAGCGAAAATTGAGGGATGAGAGTGGGGGAGATGATGAGGAAGTGGCCTGTGATATGTTGTTTTTGCTCGGAAAAAGCTTGAAACTTTTTTTTTTTTTTGAAATAGACTATTGGGGTTTTTTTTTTTTTTCTTTTTTCAACGTACTTGAGATTTAATGGTTTGTTGCTAGAATTGTAATCAAAAGGTTACGTTTATCTTTTTTTCTTTCTTTTTTTTTCTCGTTTTGCAGATTACAATATGTCAAGTGGACCAGTGAGAAGGGTATCACCGAAAGATATACAAGTTGTAAGTTGATAAGCTCTGAATTTTCTTGAAGTATAAACAGTGGCATGTCGAATCTTCTATCCTTATAAACCAGTTTTTGCCTTGTCGGTTTCTGATTTCAGGTGCAAAATCTCATCGAACGGTGTCTTCAGTTGTATATGAATCAGCAGGAAGTCGTGGAAACATTGTTGGCTCAGGCAAAGATAGAGCCTGGTTTTACCGAACTTGGTAACTGTCGATCCAAGCGTGCATACGATCATTACCTTTGAATGAATCAGTGATTTTCCAATTTAGTTTGAACATCTCATAATTGGTCTCTGTGTAACTTTGTTTTTTCAGTTTGGCAAAGGCTGGAAGAACAAAATCGGGAGTTCTTCAAGGCCTATTATCTCAGGTTGACGGTAAAACAACAGATAAATGAATTCAACAAGCTTCTTGAGCAGCAGGTACGATTGATGCATCAGATAAATCCAAGTGGAGTCGTGCCTATTTCCCCTTCTAATGATTCTCATATTGCTTCAAGTAAGACTGCTTCTTATCAAATATTGGATTTATCATAATTTTTTAATCCCATATAGAAGGGTCACCAAGATATGATATCATGCTTTTTGCTTCAAATGCATGAAGAAAAATCATTTCAATGAGTTAAAAAAATATGTGTATAACAAACTTTCTTCACATGCCTTCAAAATGATCATGCATTATTGTCTATGTCTTTGAAATTTAATATTTTGACAGTGATTGTCTGGTACTTAGCATTAAATTCTCTATTTTCTAACTAATTATTGACGTCAAAAATGATGCAGTGGAATTTGTTGCAATACTGTTTGATTGCTGCTGGCTCATGTGGATATCCTTTTTAGATTGTTAATTTATTGCATTTCATGCTGTTCAATGAGCTAGAATTATGTTTTTCAAATATTTCCTTTATTTCTTCGTATGCATTGTTGTACCAGGCCACTTATACCTTCGTTGGCTCCCATGATCTTGGCAACTGATTTCGCTTATGCTTGGCAGTGCACCAAAATGCAGCATTCTATGCCCTGGAGTATACAGGGCCAGGTCTGAAGTCGGAGAACATGCACTACCATGTCATGGGTTCGAGCTTGCCTAATGCATTCACTAATGGCAGACCATCACTGGATCCATGTATGCATGCTACCGTTGAAATGTCCACCCATGCCACCAGAATCAGGGATTTACCAAACATGCTTTCAGCACAGGGCTCAAACATGGGTCTGATGACAGGACTAAACAGCCAAATCATGAGATCAGACACGGGTTATGCAGGCACTTCTCCCTATATGTTTGGTACTGACGGCAATGTCTTGGAAGCACATCCATCAATTGCAGATGCATCTGTTGCATCTTTGAGTAGCATGGCGTCAAACTCACATCCCATGCCTGAGCCACTTGATGGAGAAAATAATTATGGATATCTCAGTCAAATTCCTAGAAATTTCAGTTTCACAGATCTGACAGCTGATTTTTCCCAGAGTTCAGGTTTCCCCCAAGCCTTCTCTTCCCCCCCCCCCCCACTCCTCCATGTATATCTGCATCTCTGTGCTGGTGTGCAAGTGTGGTCATTTCAAGCCCAAAATTGGACATGTTTTCTGTTACCCTATCCACCCTCTCTTATGTGCTTCCTCTGTTCTCAATTACATTCTTCCAGTGGGTCAGTCAGGTTGAAATTTGAGCAATTTCATAAATTAAACTCTAAGCTAAATTGTCTTTGCAATACAAAAGCTTTTGTTGAGTCTTAATCAGCTAATTCTTCGTGCTTTAGTTTTTCATATCTTTTCTTTAATTTTCTAGATATATTGGATAACTACCCTAGATCGCCATTCCTAGCAACAGATGATGAAAGCTTCCTGGATTCTTGTGAGAGAGAACACCAAGGTTAATTTTTCCTCCATTCCTTATCATTTTGGTAAATCAGAAAGCAGGATGCTAATTTGATGCCATGGCCTTATAGGAAATGGTAAAAGACTTGACTCTGTATCAGAAGGCATGAGTTATGATGATTTTGGAAGCGAATAGCCAAGGTATGTTCGTTTTCCTAGTCACAAGTTTTTGAACTAGAGATGCGATCCACGCGATTTATCACCACGCTCTAATGTTGTGGTTGTACCAGCTTCAATACAACGGTAGCTATTTTTGAACAAATTTCTATCTAACAAGTTAATGGACTCAGCTCAGTCTTGGGTTCGACTAGAAGACCTGGAGAGCTCATAACTTTTCTCATTGTATTATGAGCTTTCGACCATATTTAACAGATCTATAGGAAGCCATATTGCAATAGACAGGATGTATAGACTGAACCTCCGTCTCTTCTATTTGTCATTTTGTTTTACTTGGTTCCAATTCGAATCAGAATTCTATTTGCATGTGATTCATCCTCAGATACTTCTTTTCACTGCCCTACCTGTCCCCTTTCTATTGCAGGTCCAACTGCATTCCTGTGGCTTTTGACAGCATTCTGTAAATAGCATTCTAGAATTGGAGATGCTTGAGGCATGGAACTACTAGGGGATATTTACTGGTGTGTAAAGATTCACCAACTACAGTATGTAGTGTTGGCACTAGGATTGCTTAGGGGGAAAAGGAGTTAGTAAAGAATGCAAGGGGATCATTTTCTGCAATACCATAGATTATCCATGGAGGTGATTTTAACGTTGAAGTTTGCTTGTGGAATCAAAGGTTTGCACTTTGGGTCATTAAGGGGTTGTTTTCACGCACATAAAATTGTGCCGAGGATTTGGCATATTTGATGGTTTCCAATTCATGGAGTAAGAATTTCTAAGATGAATAACCTGTATAAATGTACGCAATTACTGTGCACTATTTTCATGTGGAAATTGATTAATCTTCTTGATTCTCTATGGAATCTAATTACAAGTGTTCTGTAAGAATTTCTAAGAAGACCGTGATTGTACCCTGGATACAAACTCCTTTTTCCCTGAATTTCGTGTAGCCAATAAAACAAAACTGGATCGCAACATTTTTATGTGAAAATGTATACGTAAAACAAATCTATTTCTACATTTTGCTATGTTGAACCTGTATTAACCATCCTATAGGAGTTAGTAAGGCAAAATAAAAGGAAATTTTATTTGAATTACGTCGATAAAAAAAAAAACAAAACTTGAAAAATAATTGAAGATGAGATCCTATGATCCATCAGACCACAGCGGTGATGTCATTGTATCTGGTTCTTGTTCTATCTGGTGAAAGCCCTTCTTCGAGAACCTTCCTCTTGTTATTAATGGATGCTGGCTGTGGTGGTGATGGTTGTTGTGGTGGTGGCCGCGGTGGTTTTTCTGGTTGTAACTGTGGTGATTGCTGCTGTTGTGGCTGAATTTCGGAATTTTCCACATCTTGTTGGTCTTCTTGTTTTTCTTGCTTTTGGTTGTCCAGTTTGGTTTTCATCATGAAAGGTCTAAGCCTATTCAAATCTGATAGTCGTACTGGTTTCAAGAAAAATTCCTCTGCTCCTTCCTCTAGACATCTGTCATCATGTTATAATAATAGACACTAGTCAATTTTAGTGCCTCAAGAAAAGAACTTCAAATCCTTGAAATATTCTGCAAGGGGTTTAAAAAAAGAATCCAATTGAGCTTAATTTGATAAATTTACCTGGTGATCCTGGAAGGAACATCCTCAGATGACATGATCACTACTGGTATGTTTTTCAGAGATGCTGATTCCTGAGATTTCATGGAAAACAATTGTAATTTTTTTTTTTTTAATCTTATTGTGATGTTAAGGGAAAAACTAAAGTTTCTAATAGAGTTACATGGATGCTGGTGATACAAATGACATGATAATAGTAGTAATACGTGAGAAACAAACAAATGTCCGAATATTTTGAACCTGATTTGTTTAAATACAAAAACATGCGGCAAAATATTCCCAAAGGATTTTCATTGACATTCCTCGGCAAGTGGCAAGTAATTAAGACGGGGGCATCGAGGCGGCAAAGGCAACTAAAAGCATTAACTAGTAATTAGGAAATGCAAAATTAACAATCTGGGACAGAAAATCAAGTAGCTTACTTTCCCAGGAAAAGAGATGGATGTTAAATTAATGGGAAAGATTGATAAAAGAAAAGGGCATATAATGATGGCAGGGAATGGAAATAAGGAATTGAAACCTAAAGGCTTTACCTTTACTTTCTTAAGCAAATCATAGCCTGTCATGCCAGGCATACAGTAATCTGTAATAATAAGATTCACTCCCACTTCCTGTAAAACCACAAGAAGCCAAAAAAGAAAAAGAGTAAAATAACAATCTCAGAAACAAATAACAGATATTAAGGAAGATTACGAGCAGAGGAATCTCTGACAAGAAAAGGAAAAAAAAACAATTTGTCGTGCCTGATTGTTGTTTGGAGAAACAGATGGTGTATTTGGATTGTTCTTCTGGTCATCTAAACCAAGAAATTGAAGCGCCTTGCTGCCGGAATCAACTGTTGTAACTGCCATGACACATATGACAGAACAGAGCACATTGTAATCAGAAACCAACAAAGGTGGCATATGAAAACGTTAACAGCGACACCCATGAAGCCGTGATACTCAAAGAATCAAATTTTCTGTTAGGCAGCCAAGAAAATAAAGTAATGGCATGGCTAGGTACCTTGGTAAGATGAAGTCTTGAGGAGCCTCTCGATAAGCTTCCTATCTATGAGGCTGTCATCAACAGCTAACACGTGAAACTGTGTTTCTGCTGCTATGGCCATTGCAGCCGATTCGAGATCCCAAGAATAGTAATCAAAAGAGAAGAAAACGAATATAGATGGTTACCAAAAAAACAAAAAACAAGTCTTGCAAATATACTACTTGCTTTTGTATTTATTGTTGGCCTGTGTTTCCGTTGAAAAGGGAGAGGAAATAAGGGAGAAGAAGAGGTGGCTTTTTCTTGTAATGAATAAACGAGACCCAACAAAATCCACAACCCCACAAAGCAAGATCCGACCAAATCTCCTCCCAAATCTTGTAAATTTCCCAAGTTGATTTTTTAAATGAATTACAAGACAAGCAACCCAATAAAAAAAAATAAAAACCCAAAAAAAAACCCAAGTGAGCAAAATGGATAAGTAGGATACAACAAAACCTTATAGCCTAGGAAACGGGGTTTCTTCATATATACTACACAAATGGCCTCGGAAGAGTGAGTTTCGGGCACGAGAAATAAAAAGAAAATGGGAAACAAATGAGAGAGAGAGAGAGAGGGAAAAAGACAGAAAATAACCCAAAAGCAAAAAGAAATGGGTGAGAGGGAAATGGAGAGGTGAGAGAGGGACCCATGCAAATCCTCCAAGAGATACATGTGATGTCAGCTGAGATGCCTTTTCTCCCCAATGCGAAATCAGGTGGCGCTTACCATATCTTTGAGCAGGTGGGGGAGAGAGAAGTGGTGGTGACCGGTGTGGGGAAAGACTGCCCAATTTTCTCTCTTTGATTCCCTCTCAAGATTTGCTTCCCATGCCCATCCCCCATAATAATCTTTGTAATTCCTCCATACATGCATCATCCCACCACCTACATTCATGCATCCAACTCATGCTCGGAGAGCTGGCAATTTCTTGTTGTTGCCCTGTGACAAGATAAAATATTAGTTTTCTTTTGGATGGTGTGAAATCAAGTAGACCATAAACTACTTTACGATGGCAAATGAAAAATAAGATTATTTTTCTGTGTCATTAACAATCTAACGTTGTTAATAAGAAATCATGTCTTATGTTGTTTAACTAATTGCACGTCATTAAAATTTAACACATAAAATTTTTCAAAGAATACTTTTATTTTTAAAGTTTTGAATTTAAATATTAGAAATATCACATCAATTTTATTATAATAATTATTATTACTTTTTATTATATAGTTTATGATTTTTTAATAAGAAAAAATAATTCAACACTCAATTAGGTACTAATGTCTATATGGGGTTAGAGTTAATTTTCATGTGCTTCAACGAATTCATCTCTTCGGTTAGGTTAAGGGCAGACCACCAATGCTAGACTAAAGTTTTAAATAAGTGCACTATACGTCATGAGAATTTATGGAACAATTGGTTAACCCAAAAAAAAAAAAAAAGCTCATTTCAGGAAGACTTTCCAAAACCCAGAGAGGCCATCCTCTCCTCCCCTCCCTCCCCCCACCCCACAAAAAAAAAAAAAAGAAAGGCGTCACGGCACTCGCCTATTCTCATGCATATGCACAGTGACCCGCTCATAATTTCCAACATGTTGCGTGGAAACATTCATCAGCTGCGTCCATCCGGTGGATATGGGGGAACTCAATTTTCCAATTATTGCAACTTTTATGCAGCGAAATTTTCCACTTTCTCGGAAATTGACCACCTTTCTCCTCGAACTTTCGCAATTCATACGTTGGAATTTTATGACACCTTGCTTTTTTCTCGGAAAGAGAACTAAAAAAAGCGCTGTCCGAGACTCATAGGGCTCATCCACAGTGCACATCTCTTCACACGTCTCGAGTCGAGATCTTCTCTTTGAACCTTCATAGATTCCTTTTCCGTTAAGTCTTCCATGCTACCAAATCTTTTTCACGGTCGTTCAAAGAATGCATAGCATGAAATCTCATGCAATAATGTGAGATTGACCCTCTAGAAATACCAGGCCACCAGTCATATTGAACGAGTCTGATTATATATATATATATATATATATATATATATATATACAAAAATAATAATTTTAAATAAACATAAAAGGATTTATACTATATGTAAGAAAAAAATTAATATAGTATAAAAATTATTTATATTTATTTGATTCTATTACTTTTTATTTTTATTTAATTCTCCTTACTTATTTCAGATCTAATTATGCATAAATAGCACTAAAAAATCTCAACACAGTGAGATTTGACCCTCTAGAATGCAAGGCCAAGTGATCTCCAATTAGATTTATCCTATTCAAGCATCGTCGTGTTTGACCCCCCAATACATATACTAAGTGTTTGTTATATTCTCAATTTTCATGATGAAATCAAATTTCCCAATTCCAATGTGATCAATGGTAAATAAAAAAAAAGAAAAGGAAGAAGAAGAAGAAGAAGAAGAAGAAATCGAGCCCCATCATGGATGATCACGTAATTACCAACAACTGAATGAAATTCTCTTGCTTCAATTAATAAATCATCGGTTTGCTAAAATTCTTTGCTTATCTTTGCCTACAACCAGACGATTGAAAGCTGAAATCCGGTGTCGTGCATGCCTTCCCCACGGAATGAACCGCACAGGACCTCTGCTTCGCATTAGAATTTACATATACAGTCGCGAGGTAGCGTTGACCTTATAAATAGAATATCGTCCTTCAACAAATATATATATATATATATATATATATTTTAATTTTAGATTTTAATTTTAAAAATTAGAAAAAATATATATTTTTATTGCGATTAGAATACCAAGTATAACTTTATGGTGAAGTCAAAAGGGGACACAAATTAATTGCTGTATGCATCAAGAAAATGCCCAAAATTGCAGGTTCCATCTCAAAGCTGAGAGCACTTTTAAAATAGCAATTATAAATTAAGTTTAAAATAAGATCAAACAAACATTAAAAAAAAAAAAAAAGAATCGAAGAAAAGTCTCCTCATGGAAGGTTACAGATACAAGGCCTTGGCCTACATAAGCCAGCCTTGCTCTTTTTTTTTTTTTAATGTAAAAGATTCCCCGACAGACTTTAAACATTGTACAATCTGTCACACATTATCTATAACAATAAGATTACGAGACCTTGGCTCCGTGGAGCCATGCATCCATTTCCCAAACATTGCATATGAGTTATCCTGTCTAGCATAGACCAATTATAATATATCTGCCTTTTTATATGCACATCAAATTCCAGAGATTTTTATTTTTTTATTTTTTATTTCTTTACTTGAATAATGGTACGCCAGCTCGCATTCATAACTGCAAGCATTAGTTAACCATAGATTGACCATAACTATGAGCTAATAGTTGTATCTTAGCCGGCTAGTTACCTTTTTTTAGGGTAAGAGGCTAAGTAATTATATAATCTTAAAAGAATGTATAATTCTTATAAATCACTAACCGTAGATGGTCTGCCTTTTTAAAGATGCGTAAATATGTCATGTATCTTTTGAGTGCATTATCAACAAATCAAAAAAAAAAAAGAAAAATTGTTTTAAATTCTCAACAAAAACTATATTTATGTATGACTCGTTTGTCAAATATATATATATATATATATATATAATAACTCACAACCAAAGTATGGCCAGAATGCTTCTCACCCCAAAAAAAAAAAAAAAAGTATTACCAGACTGACATGTTAACAAGTAAGTCGAACTGCAGACAAACCTGCCCAAATTCATTCTGAACAGTCCCCATCCCCGACGGAAAACTAGACCCCTTTAATTGTAATTTCATTGCCATATTAATGGCTGATTAAAAGTTCTAGAAAAAGGGTCTGGAGATAGCTGTCGACCTATTGGATCGATGGAAGCTAAATCGGAACAGGCCATACATATTACAGTTCCACCATCTTTCGACAAAGGGTAACCCACTCTGCAAGGCTGCAACAATATGATTCAATCTGTGTTTGTCTGCCGAAATGGGAACCTAACACATTCCCCTATCAAATTTTATGACAGCTTTTGCTCCAACGTTGTTTGAGTGACATTTGGTACTTCATGGACCCCAACAAATTTTTTTTTTTAAATAATATATATATATATATATATATCAGTATCCGGATCTTGTTTAGTTAGTACGAGGCCCTTTCTTTTAGATTGGCATAATACTTGAGATTACAAGAAGATCAAGGGAAGAAGCAGCTAAAACAGTAGGTTGGAAGATATGCATCATGGAAAAGTGAATCGGCTTGTGGAGAAAGTTTCGTGAGTGATGCAACTTGTCACCCCATGACTTCTTGTCACATAGAAATTGACGGGGCACAGGATACTGATAAACAGTTTGCTTTTGTGTACCAATATATGGTCCCCTTCATCTCTCTCTCTCTCTCTCTCTCGCTCTTTCTCCTTGGGGTTTTTTTTTTCTACTTCTCCTTATTGGTCCCCCCCCCTCTCTCTCTCTCTCCCTTTGATTTCTCTCTCTGAAAAAGAAACCGTGTTTATGGCTTGGAAGTTGATATGGGTCATCACCATTTGCTTGGCATGATTCATAAGCTCTACTTTGGTCACCAATGTCACGCAGTAAATTCTGTCTTGCCATGCCTATTGCACCGCATATTAACAGGCTTAGAAGTCAATTTCAAGACAAAATTTGAAGTTGCAAAGAAAAAAGAAACTAATAACCTAATGAAACGAATTTGTGCCAGCATCGGAACAATGAGATTCAGTCTTGACTCTCCTCTCAAGAGAAAAGGAAATTATTATGAAGAACGAAGCACGCCAATTGGGGTGACTATACTTTAAAACCTTTTGAGGTCCGATGAACGTGTGCGTTGTGTTATGGTTTAATTAATCTCTAGCTTGTCCACAACACAGAAAGAAGTTACAACTAATTAGCCTAATTTTTAGTATTTGACTTGCAATTAATGGATATCGTTGGGTCAATGTCAACTAGATGAGAATCTTGACGCGATCAGAAATTCTGAACATGTGATTAGATCTGTGGACCTCAGCCCATCGATGTTGGTACGTCACTTGAACGATGGCATATCAAGATGATGTGCCTTACCCAAAGCCACAAATTTATTTGAATGTCACCCATTTCTTATAAATACCCGAAAGGAATTGTGCGTGGCTGTGACGCAACAAATGATTAGCAGACATTTCGAGATAATTTGAGGGAATTGAAATTGTTAATGAAACTGCATGAAAACACAAGGTACAGACAACTGAAATTACAAATGTAAAAAATAAATAAATAAAGAGTTTTACCCATAGATCTTTGCTGTGTGTAAAATGTGGTAATGTTGTTTTCGAGGCCCCAAAATATTCCTCTCACTTTCAGATACGAAGGTATGTGGCTCATGATATGTACTTGTTAAGCAACGTTTTATAAAATTATGAATCATGGTCTTAATGATTACAAACAATTATAAACCCGTAGCGTTCTGAACCGACTGATGTCATATTCACGATTCCAAGCTGATAGAGAATATATATATGTATATATATATATATAATTTTAGAAAAATAAAGCATTGTTATGTAGAGCCCCGACAAATCTTCGGTAGGTCAACTCCCAATGCAGGGATAAAAATGGATTATCTGTATCTTCTCTAACGAAAGGGCATATATGGTGGTTGACCTTTCCCTAATCAATGTCGATAATAAGGAGAGCCGTATGCACAAGCATCATATGGCATTGAATGCCTGCCTATTATCATTTTGAGTTAACCAAAATGTAAATAAAGCTCATAATTACACTGCATTTACTCTTTTTTTAATCATTTTATTTTGACTTCTTGAAGTGCAATTTCTATGTTTTGAAAATATCTCCAAAAAAAAAAAAACAAAAGATCTTTAATCGGGACTAATTTCTTGGGGTTTATGTTTTCCAATTTAACACGGATGAACGACTTCCAAATACATTTGAGACATTGTAGGAATTTGCTTTTATTTTTTATTTCCCTTCACAAGCAGACATGAAAATCACAGTTCACGGCTAGGAGTTAGAACCAGTCTACGATGACCTCGCCCAATACCATAAATGAGACCTTCCAACATGCCACGGTGCCAATCTCTCGCACACTTGTTTTCCTCCCCTGCCATTATTATTATTATTATTATTATTTCAAAGAGAGTTTCGTTATACACCTAGCCCGTTAAACTCTTTTTAGGGTAAAAAGTTTACAGCAAAAATTCATAATAATACAAAGCGTAGACCCACGTTTAAAATACATTAAATTCAACCCGTGTTAATCTGACCTCGGTTTTCTTCTTTTTTTCTCTTAAAATTTCTTGTCCCATACCGATTGTGACAAAAATCGGATCCCAACTTTTTAGCCGTTGCATCCAAATGGTCAACCAGACCATCCAGTAGCCGAGATTTACTCCATTTCTCTAAGACTGTAAAAGATCATGCATGGTCCTACTTAAATTGATCGGTGGTTTCAATTTTTTTTTTTTTTTTTACCCTTTCACCTTTCGAGAAAGAAGATCAAAATTCCATGACGATCAATACCAACTTGCAGAATTATTCATCACGATCATTCATTTCGCAGAATTGTTTGGGCCCATTCGTTTCATAAATTGGTTTTCACATGGATGATGGCCCCCATCCTTTAATGGGTGTCATGGGATTATTCGATGGAAGGTAAACTCGCGGTTACATGAGACTAATGGCAAAAGGAGTGACGGTAATGAAATTTCAAACTGAGTAACGGTAACGATTAACTGGTTTACGAAAGGTGGATGGGGTGGTCCCGTCGTCTGAGTCTCACATTCCAATTTTTTTCGGACAAGGGGAGCTTTCAGAAATCATGATTCTTGCCGGGTTTTGTGGGGATTCAATTGTTCTTTTCCTAAAGAACGTGGGAATGGAAATCCCCTTGGGGTGAACATCTTTGTTCATGTCTCCCCAACACCCAGTAGAAAAAAAAAATTCAAGGACAGAAAGAAAAGATAAAACCAGATCAAACAAAAAGATTGTGGGGTTTTTGGGGGGGAGGGGGGGTTGGGATGAAAGGGAAAGAAACAGGAAGCGATGGGAATAACAGTGACAGAAAAGAAAATGGGGGCAAGAATTCAATATCTCTCTGTATGTTTGGATTCGAGGAAAAGCAAATAGATATAATGTTTGAAAGAAAAAAGAGGGAGAAATGAGGAAAATAAAGAAACAATTTTTTGGTTAAAAGAGAAACATATGGGCATAATGGATGGAGATTTTACTTTAACTTTCTCCTTTTAACTTTTGGTAAGCCGGTGAAAATTTTTTTAACTTTTTTATTGATATCTTTTCCATAGATATCTATCAGAGTTTCTTCCATTTATCAAATTTTATTTCTCTTGAATTCCCCGGTTCAAGTGGTTGGTTGGATTGTGGGTTCGCTTGGGAATATGCTTTTTTTAACTAGGAATGTGCGTATAGACCTAGTCCCTTTTGAGTTTTGCCAGCCTTAAGTCGCAGGGATGTTCTACTTTATAATTTACAGGTCAGTTGTGGCATCTCAGTTCATGTGTACAGGATCTTTAGTTGGGATTTGATGCTTGATGTAATCGCGCGATGGGTGGCCATATGATACAGTTAGCATTATTATTATTATAGTAAACAAAATTACCCTTCATCTTTTTTTCCTCTCTGAACAACAGTAAACCAAATGGAATTGTTAACCAAAAACTAAAAAAATTAGATTGGGATATGGCATTTTGGATGCAAAGGAGTGCGTTTATGGACATACGGGCTTTTGGGGTATTTCGAGTTGTGCATTTCAAAGTTCAAGTCATGCCCCTCAGACTAGGCTATTGGGATGCTATTGCTTGTTAATGTCGCTGGCCCTTGGGTGTCGCATTGTGACGCCAAATCTTTTCTCGAAATCCTATCTTGGCTTTGGAAGCACGTATAAGGAGTGCTGTACTTTAATTATTTAAATGAGATTTGGTGGAAGAGCGTGTTAGTTAGCAACATCATGGGTTGGATAATACAGACGAGAGCTGCCAAAGTTCCTATTAAAGTTACAGCTTCCAAACCAAAAGTGTTTTGGTGTGTTCAGTGCCATTTCATTAGCTTCTTTTATTTGACATTGATGATGTGCCACAAAATAAAATGAGAATGCCATATTGGGTATATGACCCCGCTATTAGGCCAGCAATAGCTCTTGGGGGCCCATGTACAATGCGCCCCTTGAAGGGTTTTACTTCTAAGATCCTTAAAGGGAATAAAAAAAATTACCAAGTTCTGTGTATGCCACGCAATAATGAATAATAAATATATAGCCTCCCCCAAAAAGATTTAGCTTTTCAAAAAAGTAAAAATACAAAAAGATTAGATTAAGATTAGTACCTTTACAAGAAGGCGTAACTTTAAGAAAGTAATGTGTCGTGGAGTGATTACTTTTTCTTTTTAAAATAATTTATTAAAATATATAATACTCATATTTATATAATTTAAAATTATTTTTTTCTTATTCGATGTAAGAGTTGAGTCATACTTAATCTATTTGTAATATAACCCACTACCATTTGTGATATAATATACCTGTGACAAATGACCTTGGATCTCAAAAGTCATGCTCAAAGTTGTTTTCGAGCTTAATTTCTTCAACAATTATGGACTTTAGTGGGTAAACAAATAATTGAAGAGTAAGCTGGCTTCAGTGTCACTCTTTTCTTTTTGTTTAAGAAATATGGATGCATGTAGTTTACAATCTTTTTTTTTTTAATTATTATTTTTTGAAAGACATTCAGCTTAGAGAGAGGAGGTTGGGGAGGCTGTGATTCAAACTCCAATCTTTTCCCTTTGACCTTTTAGCCAAGTGGCCCACTCCGAGTAATTAGCTTATAATCTTTTATCCCAAAAAGAGAGCCAAGTGGTCGGGCCCACGTTAGATTTAAGGTTAGGCCCAATTGACGCATTGTCGATCCTTTATTTATTTTATTTGTTTTTTAAAGGGGGGAAAAACCATATCGCCATTTATGTTTTCTAATTTGAAAATGGACCATTAGGGCTCCTCCCAACCCCCGATACAGAAAAGAGTCAAAGGCCCACCCCAAACACTGATCCGGGTTGTTACCCGTCATTGTAAGATGATGATGATGATGATGATGATGATGATGATGATGATGATGATGATGATGATGATGCTGATGTTGTTGTCCCAGTCTAAGCTCTTGCTTTCAGCAACGAGAACTCAAATCGCATATGCACAATTCGCTTGAATTCAAACTAAATATATAAAAAGACCCAATAATAATTCGCTTGAAACTGCCTCTTCCGCGATTCCTACTAGAGTCGGAATAGTGGAACTAATTCTTACTCAGATTTGATTTGGCTTTGCCCATTTATAATGGTAAGATTCAACTTGAACCTTTTTTTTTTTTTTTTTTACACATAGATAACACTCTTTTATTTTCCTTTTTTATTAAAAAATATATTAAATCATGTGATAGAGATAATTTTTTTCAATCTCATAAATTTTACTTCTTTTTTTTTTTTTTGAAAATTAGATCCCACTTGAATTTCTTCATATATAATTCTATTTATTTATTTATTTTCTCTCTTTCTTTCTCTTGATCCAAACCTTAGAAGTTAGATTAGCCTAAAGCTTGTTATTTAATTTCTTTTTTTTTTTTCTAATCTTCTATTCCATTATGTTACCATAAGATTAGAAGAAGCTTACCGTTATCCACAAGCCATATATAAGAGAGTTGGATGTGTAGTAGCCATCTTGAAATGTATGGATTAAATCTAATTTTGCAGGCTGCTCTGCTTCTTCTGCAAATTTCCGAATTCTTTTTCTTTTCCTTGTTTCTGATTCTTTCTCAACTAAGGAAGAGCCCTTACACCAAAAAGAAAAAAGGAAAAAAACAAATGGACTTTCAGTGCTGTCACGATCTAGTTTACTTCCATACGTACAATAATTTAATAACTCAATTTTCTGCATATCAAAAAAGCAAATCCTTTATTTTTTTTGGGCACATCTTCAATACGTAGGTAGGCACAGAGCAGGAGAAACTCACCATTATCATTGAAAGAGAGCACCAAAAGATTCTAAAAGAAAGTCAAGGATGAACAGAGATCCAGCATTGGCTGCAACAACAGCACTTTTAGTGGCATTTCTCTCATTCCTTACTATAACAGACCCATTCAATCTGTTAGCGCCACCACCCATACCAGGATCTAAGGGCTACCTCCACTCTTCAAAAGTAGTTCCTGTTACTGAGGCAGTGGGCCCCGAGAGCTTGGCTTTTGACCCCAATGGAGAAGGGCCTTATACGGGGGTTGCTGATGGCAGAATTGTCAAGTGGGGTGGTGATGACCTTGGCAGGACTGAGTTTGCCAGCACCACTTCCAACAGGTGACTCAACGATCCAGAGAGGGTTTTGATTAATTTCTTCAAGTTTTAGTCTATTTTTCTTTGTTTATACAGTGTAGTCCTTGCATTTCCAAGGATAGTTGTTGCTTGGGGTGATTTGCAGTGTAAATTTCGGTCAAAAACTTAAAATGTCATGCAAGATTGAGAACTTGAACTGTCTTTCTTTGTGGGAACAATGAATTGTGAGCCAGCATCCTAATCATCCGTTGTGCAAGTGCTGGTCTTGCAGACAATGAAGGTTTCATACGCACTCTCAAGAGTCTTAGTTGTTGGATTGGATTACTGTACTGTGAGTGGATGCTTACGTTTCTCAAAATGACATTACTTTTTTAAGGAAGCAACCTTATGCTTGTTTATTTTCATGGTTTTTTAGTCGGTTTGATCCATAATCCATTAGTAGTTTGCAAATAGCCTTGCTGCTGGATTACTAATTTGAAACCAGTCATTCTAATGTTGTGTATACTTTTGACTTATTGAAATCTCAATTTCCGAGGACGGAGTGTGTTCGCCTGTTTGCGCCAGAAATGGAGCATGTCAGTGGAAGGCCGTTGGGACTACGGTTTGATATGAAAACTGGAGATCTATACGTTGCTGATGCCTACTTTGGTCTTCAAATAGTAGGTCCTGCTGGAGTTTTGGCTACTCCAGTTGTCACTGAAGTTGAAGACCAACCCTTGCTCTTCACCAATGACATGGACATCGATGAAGTGGAAGGCGTGGTATACCTTACATATACAGGCAGAGTCTTCCAAAGAAGGTAATTATACTGAAAAATAAGTATATTTTAAAAAATATGTATTTAAAATTAATAATCTCATTATTTTTATCTATAAAATAAAATTTATTTTATATTTTATAAAATAAAAAATAAAAAAATTTATTTATAAGTGAATAATTTAAAATTTTCATAAAATATCAATCACTTTTAGTTTAATATTTAATTTTTTTTATATTACATTGATTAAATTATTTATTTTAATTATCAAAAATTAATTATAATAATAATAAAAATTAATAAATTATTCTTATTATTTATTTTTTTATAGAATATTAAATAAAAATTAGTCATTTGACGATAAAATAATTAACTATTTCAAGAATAAATCACTGATTATTATTGTAAATTATTATTTTTATCTATATCCTTCGTATTTTTATATTCTTCATATTTAATTTATTTTTCTTGCATCTATATTTATCGTCTTTTTTATATTTTCTAACAAATTAACGCAGAAACAGTTCTCTTCCCTCTTGAAAGTGTGTCTTTTGCATCACAGCATTTTATAAGAAGATGGTTTACTTTATGTCCACGTTGAATAGTTGTCCCAAAGGGAAAGCCCAGAAGTTATTGGTAATATCAAGACAAATGGATCACCCACTTTGGTGATTGCTGATTGCTGTACTTTGAACTATTTTTCCTTATTGGCAGGCAATTCATGTTATCACTATCGAGCAATGACAAGACTGGTAGGTTACAAATCGAGGAAAGAAGTAACAGTCCTGTTACGAGACCTTGCTTTTGCAAATGGCGTGGCACTGAGCAAGGACCGCTCGTTTGTTCTAGTAGCTGAAACGACAGCTTGCCAGATTTTAAGGTTTTGGCTTCGCGGTCCTGATGCTGGTAAGTTTGATGTAGTGGGCGAGCTTCCAGGACGTCCAGACAACGTAAGGAGAAATTCAGAAGGTGAGTTTTGGGTTGCTTTGCATTCCAAAACGGGTCTTCTCGCAAGTTTGGCTAATTCAAATTCATGGATTGGGAAGGCAGTCTTAAAACTGCCGCTTAGCTTCAAGCGATTTGCACATGCAACTGCTATGAAGTTAAGCGAGGATGGGAAAGTTTTGAAAGTTTTAGAAGATAGTCAAGGGAAGACACTGATGTATATTAGTGAAGTTGAAGAGAAGGATGGGAAGCTTTGGCTTGGGTCAGTATTCATGCCTTTTCTTGGCATCTACAATTTGTAAATAAAAGGAACAATAAGATTAGCAAGACCCTGTTGAGTTAGCTTTCTCTTCTTCTTGTTGTGAGCAGCGAATGCTCTTGGTTTGGAGAAACTTGTACTTGTCAGTAATAGCTGGCCAAATCCAGACTAAGCCTTCCCGCCATGGATGGCAGAAGTTGCAAGTTCTTCAATCTGTTATGGCATTGCTTTGGAAAATCAATTTCAATTAGGGTTCCATTATTATCATGGCAGTCTAACGTGCCGGTCGGTTGGCAACCGCTCCTCCCTGAAACTTACCAGTGAAATCTTTTGATTTGATTGGGATTGATTTATCCAACTTTACATTGGATTTGATTAGGTGAAGTACCTATTACCAGAGCAGCATAAATTCACATTTCATCCACATTTCATCTATCTATCGTGTAAATTTTGAAGGGCAGAAATATATAATTTTTAAATGTAATATTTTAAATAAATTATCTCATAAACTATAAGTTTACATTTTATATATCAATTTGTATATTAATTTATATTTTTAGACGTTGAAAAATAATTTATTTTTTTTAATTTTTAAAATTTAAATCTCAATAAATTGCAATTTAATAATTTTAATATTTAACTGAAAAGGTAATAAAATAATTTAAAAGGAGAGTTTTCCTTTTTTTTTTTTTTTAATTTTTAAAACTGAAAGTACACATGAGAATCTTTTTATGATTAATAAAATCATAAGTTGTTCTACAAATAAGTTTCAAATAAGATGTGATTGATCTCAATTTCAGTATTAACATAGCTTCAACATACTTAACGGGGTGGGATAAGGGAAGTGTTTGCTCTATTGCGCCGTCACTTGGATACTGGTGTAGATGAGCACATACATGTTAAGCCATCAAAGGTGTGGGCTAGAGCGGCTGGAGAGGTAAGAATAATGAGTTCAGAAATTCAGTCTCTATCAAACACCAATCGTACAACCTAAATTGGACTATGACAGACATCCTATCACCGTTCAATTAGTGTAGCCTAAAAATTCGGCGAACAGATTGACAAGCGATTCATCGAATTTGAAACGAGTCTTCTTCATGAGTCGGACCTCACATGCCAGGCAGTGGAGCAACCAACATTAAGTTTTAAATTCCTGTCGACACCCAGTTCTCTGTCTAATGGATCGAGGGAGAGACGCATGTTACGTGTTACCCTTCTCGCCGTGCTTGTAACTCACCTATCAGGAGGGCATGGACCACTTGCGCTTGCCCATTGCCAATGCCACTGCTAATATCTCTTTGAAGTGCCGGATAAGGTTAATCTCGTTGCCCCTCTCCCCCACAAACCCAAAAACAAGATAAATAAAATTAAAAAAAAAAAAAACAGATGCAAGTGAACAGAAAATGTGATTTTTTGAGATCTAATAATTATGATGGTATAGTTATTCGGATGAATTACATTGAACAAAAGTAGCGTAAATCAGAATTATCGATTAGTAATTGACCAAAAAGAAAAAAAAAAAAAAAGTTGATTGCCGTATGTGTGCGAAGTCATTATTTCATTTTATGCAGGCCAAACTAGAACTTGACATCATATGTGTGTGTGAACTGTGAAGTTGATACGAATTGTGAAATAGTCATTATTTGGTTTTCTTTAGCCACCTCGTTTACTGATATTATATTGTTGATACGCTGACCATATCTTTTTCTTCTTTTGGGATAAACGTTTGATTATTTTAACTGTAGGGAACCCATTTATGAAAATTATATATATATATATATATATATATATATATATATCTAAAGAGCAATGAGAGAGTGCTTACATGATGTTGTAATGACTGTTGAGTTGGGAATTTATAAGCTCAAGATCGAAAACGAATTTGAGAATAATCTAATAATCAAGAAATTTGTGAGTTATGAGAGTCATTTCCACTTATTTCTTCTTTAACTACATTTCTTTTATTTCTAATGTGAATTTTTTGCCGCACAATTAATAGCCCAACAACCAAATCTTGTTGGTTGTTGCAATCAAATCACTTTTTTTTTTTTCTGTAAACTCAATTTCATCGTATAAAAATTAACTATTAAAATTATTAAATACTAAATCCCGAGTCCATTATTAAGAAAAATGAATATAGAATAATCGAGAATAATATGTAGATTCCAAAAAAAATAAAATAAAATTATGGTGAGATTATGTCACGAACTTAGAGCGAGACAATAAAGATAAAGCGCATGCTATTGGAAGAAAAAAATATATAATAATTTATTTTTTTCTCTGTTTTTTTTTTTTTTTTTTTTTGCCTCGTTCGCTTGAATAAAGAAGCCACTTCCACAAGAGTAGCCATGTATATAAGGGCGTAGCAACCATAGTCGGTAACCTCCTCCTTCCATACGCAAAACAGAAGTGGGCATAAATCATAAGGCGTTCAAAACCATGATGTTTAAACTCTTAGTCATGGTTATCATTCCTGTCCTGCTATCGACCTGGGTCATTGCAAACTTGTCCTCTCGGGCACGCTATAGTCTGGAGAACTCTTCCGTTAACAAAATCAATGGCCAGCTCGAGGTTTTTCCAATCGTGGGTGCAAATGGACCTGAAAGTTTTGCCTTTGATCCGTTTGGTGGGGGCCCATACACCGGTTTGTCGGATGGCCGGATCGTCAAATGGCAAGAAAATGAAAGGATTTGGACCCATTTTGCCGTTACTTCCCGAAAGAGGTACGTAGACGATTGTGTTCCTGCTGCCTTTTCTCCGAACATGTTTTAGAGAAACTTGTGCCATTTATCTTCCACCAGATCATATTCCGAGAAATTAAAATTTTGAGAGGATATTAGATTTATATGTAATCGCGTTATGGTTTATCGTCCGACTTGCCTGGCCAGTGTTTTGCCTGCTTACTATCAGAAGTTAGAGGAAAGGATTTATCGATGAAAGTTGATGGAGAAGGAGGGAAAATAAGAAAAAACAAAGAAGACACATACCTACAAGTGACACTTTACGTTGGAGCTAACCATGTCCGCCAAGTGCTGTGTTTGCGAATAAACTTAAAACTAAATTAGCCAAGTGTCAATCAAGAAATAAACAGAAAAGACGACTGAAAAACCACATTTTGCCAAGTAATATGTTGCGGTGTTTATTGTCCCCAGCTCTGAAACGGCTTAAAAAGAGAAGAACATTTGGTTTTAGAAGTGAATTATGGTTCGAATTCAAGGGTTTGTTCTTTTTTTTTTTTCCTTTTTGTCATAATTCTTAACAACTATTCACAACAAAACAAGGACCCCCTCACAACTAATGAGAAGGGCGGCTTAAATTCAGCTTAGAATTTTTACACAATCATCGACCTTCCGGTGAGATGAAATAGCTGGCTGGCACGGAAACTTGTTAGCTAAATCAATTTGTTATTAAATCACATGTCAAGTAAGGTGATTATGAGAAGAGATGTGGAATGATATGAGACGGATGGTTGTTGGCAGACCAGCTACTTGTTATTATGTTATCGATCGATGTAGCTTTCCCGTCAATTATTGTGCGATATACCAAACAATATTGTTAGTTGGAAAAATGGTACCCGGTTACGGGCCACAAAAAAGGTTTTTAATTATATTTTGAACAGAAAATGAGTGGTCATATTCTGAAATACATCGACAGAGATGGCTGTGATGGGCCAAATGATCATCAACGAACGGAGCACATTTGCGGGCGTCCGTTGGGTTTGTGCTTCAACGAGAGCAACGGTGATCTGTATATTGCTGATGCTTACATGGGTCTACTACTAGTGGGACCCGAAGGTGGTTCGGCCACCAAGGTCGCGACGCACGAACAAGGAATTCCTTTCGGGTTCACAAATAGTCTGGACATTGACCAAGCCACCGGTGCCGTCTATTTCACCGACAGCAGCACACAGTACCAACGCAGGTACGTCCCACCGGAGCCGCCGCCGTGGAAGTCATACTATTAACTCAATGTTTGCTTACCACAGATTTCTCGTCGTGAAAAAAGAATTTCATCTCTGATTATATGTATGTGTGTGTGCGTGTGTGTAATTGAATATAATTTTTTCAGGAATTACATCTCGGTGATATTGAGCGGGGATAAATCAGGAAGGCTGATGGAATATGACCCGCGAAGCAAACAAGTGACACTCCTCGTGGGCAACTTGTCATTCCCAAATGGATTGGCATTGAGCAAAGATGGCAATTTCATTCTATTTACTGAGACCAACAGTTGTCGGGTGCTGAGATATTGGATAAAAACATCAAAAGCTGGAACTCTTGAAGTCTTTGCCCAACTACCAGGGTTCCCTGATAACATGAAAAGGAGCCCGAGAGGAGGATATTGGGTCGGTATGCATTCAAGGAGAGAGAAGGTTGTGGAGTGGGTACTTTCATACCCATGGATAGGAAATTCCTTGCTTAAGCTTCCTCTGGATATAATGAAGGCTTACTCAGTTTTGGCAAAGTACAGAAGAGGAGGTGGCTTGGCAGTGAGATTGAGTGAGAATGGTGACGTCTTGGAAATGTTGGAAGACAGACATGGGAATATGTTGAAGTCCATAAGTGAAGTAACGGAGAAAGATGGCAAATTATGGATAGGGTCAGTGAATTTGCCTTTTGCAGGCAGGTACCAGATGTGAGTGTATAAAAAACTCTACTACACATTATGTATCCTTTGCAAGGAATAAAAAGTGGGACACGGAAAGTCAATTACTGTTTCTGTATTGGTTCTTTGTTTATTGAAGAGTATGGCGGCCTACGGGCTATGGCACTTGGGGGCCTATGCAACTTCAAACGTCT
Source organism: Bruguiera gymnorhiza (assembly GCA_020883675.1). Taxonomy (NCBI): domain Eukaryota; kingdom Viridiplantae; phylum Streptophyta; class Magnoliopsida; order Malpighiales; family Rhizophoraceae; genus Bruguiera; species Bruguiera gymnorhiza. Next base: position 2,524,093 of record JAIRCJ010000302.1, read on the forward strand.
GTGTAACTCAAGTTTAAATCAGCGTCTGAGCGCATCAAGTTGATTGCGACTGTGCACTAGAGTTCTTATCAAATAAGCTCCTACCGGGAGTAAAGAGTTTCTTTCTTGGGATCCTAGAGCCATCGGCCTATAGAGGTTGAGAAACTAAACCTAAGACATCCCCAAGTTTCATTGTCTCTGATCCGACTCAAGTTATTCCTAAGATTTTCTGTTTCTTTATTATGTTCCCACGGCCCTGACCCGCATCGTTAGCCAGGGTCCTGGTTTGCCTCGGCTCCGCAGGGCGATCTCGAACTTGAACCTTTAGACAGCCCACTCCAAGACATGGTTAAGCAGAATAATCCACGACAGGATAAGTAATCCCAGAAAGCTAGAACCCACTTCTCTTGTTGTGGTGGATCCAACCGAGGCCCACTTACCTCCCTGTGCTCAACCACTGTAAACTATAAAGTCACCTTCAAGATTGTTGTGGGCAAAACTCATCGGCACGGCAATGTTCTTGCCAAGAATCAATCAAGATCCGAGACTCGTAAGTAGTTAAGTTTTCGGTTTGGGCCTGATTTCATAGTTGTGGACCTGTGGGACTCTCTTTTGCTCCCGGTGACGATTTATGCAGCAAAGTGGGGCAGCTCCAAGTAGAAGCCACCAATGCTGGACCCAATTTTACCATGTGATTGATGGGAAAAGGAAAATTTTCTTGACGATGCCAAAACAACTTCTACGTATGTCACGTCAATTATTTTGCAACGTTAATAATAATAATAATAATAATAAATATTTTTTTTACCGAAATAAAAAAAAAAGAAGAGAAAGAATTATTTTATTATTTAATTTATAAAAAATACAAAATTTAAGATATTCTTAAAATAAAATATATAATTTTAATTTTAAAATAAAATTTATTAGAATTATATGATTTAAGTTTCATAAAAATTACTAATATTTCTAGTTCTTATAATTTAACTTCAAAATAATTCATATTGAAAAAAAAAATTATTTTTTATTTCAAATTTTGTTTCATAATTTTCTCAAAATAAAAATTTATCTTTATAAAAAATTAAAAAAAAAAAGTTCTTATCCTATGCCAATTTTGCAATTAGAGAAAAACCGAAAGATAAGATAAATATTATTTAACTTTAAAAAGATAAATCTATCCTATAAAGAAGGGCAAAACTGTAATATCATGAACAAGTACTTGTAGTTCTGCCACGCTCTCTGCCAACCCTTCCTTGTTCTTAGCACTCAGCACTTGCCAGGCATCGAATAGACTATTGCCACTCCAAGAAGGACTAAATCCAGGCTACTCACTCAATACCCAAAACAAGCTGCCCAAAACCAGAGTAGCGGATGTGACCGAGGGAAAGATGGCAATTATTGCAGCAAGAACTAAACTGAAACGAGCGCTTTACACGCTCATTGACAACACAAATAACGACATTAACAAAACCCGGACTTGTTCAAGATCTGGGGCATGCTCAATTGGGTTTGCCCAATTTTCCTTGTCGTCGTCGTCGGCGGCGGCGGCGGCGGCGGCAGGTGGGTCTAGAGGAGTGGGGTTGGAGGTATTGGGCGTGAAAGATTATGAGGATTATAGAAGGTCTTTGTATGGTGATATCACCCATAAGGCTCTGCTTGTTGATGCCGTTGGTACCCTTGTTGCCCCCTCCCAGCCCATGGCCCAGGTTACACGCTTAGGCACAAAGATTTATATTTGCTCGCATTGCATGTCCATTTCTATGCGTTTATAGAAATGTGCATTCTTGAATTCATTGCTTTTGTATATGCTTTTGCCTGTTGCGATTCTTGCGTGTATATATATATATATATATGGTTTGGTAATGTTATCATTATTGTGTGCGTTGAAGATTTGAATTCTTTAGTTGTGTAGAACATTTGGGTTTGATTTTTTGCTTGGAATTTGTTTTGCTACAATGGTTCTGTTGATACGAATAAGATGGGTTTTCGGCATTTGCCACTCAATTAATGCATGTATGTAGCTTTTTTTTTTTCAGTTTTCTTTCCTCTTTTTGGGGGAAAATCTCTGTGTTTCTTGTTTTACATGTTTGTCTGCTGGATTAGTCGAGTAGACTCTCGTGCTTGAATTATAATTGTACGGACTAGATCAAATATTGGTCTTTTTGTTTCAGATATATAGACAAATCGGGGAGAAGTATGGTGTGGCGTATTCAGAGGATGAGATACTAAACAGATACAGAAGAGCTTATGGGCAGCCTTGGGGCCAATCTCGTCTCAGGTCTCTTCTCCTTTTGATTTCCTCTTTTTCTTTCTTTTTTTTTAATCTCACAGGGATATTAGTCTCTAGCCTCTCTGTCTCTGATTTCATTTTAGTTTACTGGTTCTTGTAGCTATTCCTGTGTTGGATCTTTCTTGCTGAAAATTTTTGGAGAACCAAAGCCACAATAATTACAAGCCATCATTCTTATGTTTCATACTCACAAGTTAGTGTTAGAACAATTAATGTTAACTTTGAGAGATGATGCATGGCAAGGGTGCTTAATTGGAAATTTGATTCCGTGTCACAATTAATATAGCCCTGGGATGTAGATTTGTCCTTGTCCTTTAAGGCTTGCTGTGTTGATGTGTGCAAGCTCATGCAGTTTCCTGGCCAGTTAAATGCTCCTTGTATGGGTGCTGGAAGACATTTCCAGGATAGGATCCGTTCAAGTTTTATTGGCCATGGTGAAAACTTCCCTACCGCCACCTCTGCCAACCAAAAGTGATAGAAGAGAAGGGTTTGGATTCTGTGCGAATGTGTGCATGTGTTTGGTCAAACGTGGACCATCCAATCAAGCATCCATACAGTATGGATTATCAATCAAGCAGCTCACATACTCGTTTGCACATGCACACATTTGCATATAATCTTTTTCCATGGAGAAATACAAACGTTGCATGATCTTTTGGTGTCTACTCTGTTTTATAATATTTTAAGTGTAAAAGATACCAGCTATGTAAATGAAGACACCGTGTTTGTAAATGAAGATACTGGATTTGTGAATAACAAGTGATTCATCATTTGTCATTTTCATTGCTTTCACTGATAATTTTGTATTACCTCAGAGCATTCAATGTGCCTCAAATGTGCTCTACCGTTTTAGGGTTGTCTGATTGTCGGTTACTTCCAGAAAATCTCAGGTCATTTTGGAAGTTTGACAGTGACAAATTATTTTGTATGTCATTTTGAGATGAGGCAATCTTTATTCCCCCCGGGATCTGTCAACCTGGCTACAGCTTATGACAAAGTATACATTTTGCATGTCACCGTGGAAAATATTGACACATGCATGCATTATTTAGATTCACCATTCTCTCCAGAGTGAATGCATATATCAAGTTATAATATTATGTATAAAGCAAACCTCCATTTCCAATTGTTTCAGGTGCAAAATTTTTAATTCTTCTGCCATGCTTGCTTGGAGTTTTGTTTTCATTATGCAAAGGATAATTATCTAAATTCTTCTCTTTGTTTCAGATATGTGAATGATGGGAGACTGTTCTGGCAATATATAGTCAGTTGCTCTACTGGCTGCTCAGACTCACAGTACTTTGAAGAACTTTATAACTATTATACCACTGAAAAGGTAGGTTTTATCCATGATCAGAATTATTTTCTTTCCTTTGAGTTGTTGCATGATCAAGTGCTTATTTCTGGTTTTTGTTGTTAATCCTAATTCCTAAGGCATGGCACCTTTGTGATCCTGATGCTGAGAAAGTATTTAGGGCCCTTAGAAAAGCAGGTGTTAAGTTGGCTGTTGTGTCAAATTTTGACACTCGGCTTAGATTGCTGCTCCAGGCTTTAGATTGTGATCATTGGTTTGATGCTGTTGCAATTTCAGCTGAAGTAAGTTACCCCTGTCTTCTCTCTCTCTCTCTTTTTCTCTCTGTGATTTGAAGGAAAATTAGGAATTAAATTAAATGCTTCACTGTGGCCATGACTTCTAGAGGGTGAGAATTATGCAATTGTACAATTTCTCCCTTGTGACTAAGGTTGCATTAGGAGACGACCACTATGCTTCTTGAGAGTTGGAGCTTTGGACATTGGGAATGCCTTTCTGTGGTAGCCTTGTCCTTTACGCATAAATCATTATGTTTGATTGTTCTTCATTTACTTAGAGCTAATAGTTGAACTTTCTGTATCATCTGCATTGTTCCTTGGATATAAAGTCTATCAGTTCACACATGGAATGAGCTGAAGTTCTTTTGTGGGGGAATGAATAAATCCAGTCCCAACTAAATGAGTCCACTCTGATTAATTAGGATGTAACAGAGCCACTGACGAGGAAAGAATTTTATTTTGGTCAATTTGCTACCAAGTTAATTTTACTTGGAAAAATTCTACTTGCAACATGGATTGTATTGATTATAATTCTACTTTCTCTTCATGAACAGGTTGCAGCAGAGAAGCCAAATCCCACAATATTCCTAAAAGCTTGCGAGTTGTTGGGAGTCAATGCTGAGGATGCTGTACACGTTGGGGATGACCACAGGAATGACGTATGGGGTGCACGAGATGCAGGCTGTGATGCTTGGCTCTGGGGAAGTGATGTTCACTCTTTCGAGGAGGTAAGCCTCAAATGTTTGATAACAAAAGAAATCAAAATGCAGGGAGAAAGAATAACATATGCTCCAGAACTCAGTCTATGTTGTTGCCATCGTCGCCAAATAGTATCTTCGCAGTAAATGCTGTACAGATTGCAGGTTCCCATGGTTAATGACAATGCGTTACCCTGTCATGGACATAGGTTTTCATGGTCTGACATATGCATAGCTGCCATTGTCAATTGTCTGTGTGTGTGTGTGTGTCAAGGATGATACGTAATGCTTTCCGATTTTTGTTGATTCAGGTTGCAGAAAGGATGGGAGTGCAGGTCTGAGATAAAATTTTCCTAGGCAATAAGTTGGAGGCCGCTTGATGTTCTGTACATAAATATGCGCATCTAGGCTTCAGGTTTCAAGAAGGGGGCTTGTGTGGTGAGTGTGTTCTCTGCTGGTGGAATGGCCCACCCGATGGGATGTGGATTTCCTGGTAGCTGGGAGTGTGATACAACGGTACAGTTACAATAATAATAGATTCGCCGAGATCTTTTAGCTTTATATTGGTTAATTAAATAAAGATGTTGAAATCGTGGTCAGCACATCTTTTCCTAACGAAAAGAGGGTTAAGAGATTCCGAGAGGGTGAGAATTGGCTAATTTAAAACTTAAAAGTAAGGGTCGAAATCCTCTTTTGAGTAGGATTCCTGTGTGGGGTTCCACAGTGATTGAACCCACAATGGAATTCCTTTTTTTAAGGTTAAAAAGCAGGTCGGTGGAGAAGAGGGCCTAACAGTACATATAGAGAGGCCCAGTCATCTCGGAAGCCCAACCATCTATCCATTATTTCAAAACCCAAAAGGAACAGAACCAAAAAAATAAAAAACCCAAGAGGGAAAAAGCTAAAGAATTCCTTGAAGGGAAATCTCGTATGCTTTGTTTCGATTATGTACTGCGTTTTATTTGTTGTAAAGTTTATAGTTACCTGAGGGATTTCAAAAAAAAAAAAAAAAAAAAAAGGAAAGAAAATCATATCATTTTATTAATATTTCCTTGGTTTGGTTATCTGAAATGGGATGGTTAAAATGGAACATTTCTCTGTGTAAACCGGGCGTCCGGTCTCATTTCAAGAAAGCAAAGATAAAAAAGTATAAAGAAAGAGAGAGGGGGAGACGGAGAATCGGAGTCGTCTGGGCGGGAACTTTCTCTCTCTTTCCAATACGACGGTTAGTGCGACGGTGCCAGGCCGCTCTCGCCGGAAGAATGCGAATACTAGCCCTTGGCGGATCGCCGGCGACTCCATCCTCGTCCTCAACCACTCCACCTAGTTGGAATTCGGGGGCTCTCTCCCTCTCTCGCTCTCTCATTCTTTATTTAATATATCGGATCCTTTATTTTCCTTCAAGATCAAAGTTCTTGAGCTTTCTTTCTGTTTTTATCTGATTCATTTTGTTTTTACGCTAAATTTTGCTCTTAGGCATTGTGTTTTGCTCATTTTTTCATATTTCGGATCTTTTGTTTCCTTTCAAGATTAAAGATCTTGAGCCTTCTTTCTTTCTGCTTCCTTTTCTTTTTTCGCTAACATTAACTCTTGAGTTCTTGTGTTTTGGTACTGGCAGATCGGGTTTTAGGAGAAGAGTACAAAACCAAAACCGTAGAGGTTTAAAGAGTTAGTGCGAAAGAAATCGCCGCTTTTCGTGGACTTAAGGGTACATTTACGAGTTTCATTGATTGTTATTAAACTTCTTGATTCAACGCTACATCTTGACCTTTGGTTCGCAAATTCTTGTTTACTTCTAATTTTTGAACTCCCTTTCTTGGATTTTAAGCTGCATTTCGTAATTTGACTCCTTAGTTATTATCATTATTTGGTTCCGAATTTTAGCAAAAATTGATTGTTAATCATCACGAGAACTTATAATGTCACTTGAAGCGGAAAGTTTCTGTTATTCAGAATGAGATGGTGTGTTCATTTTTCTCGTTGATATTTGAGCTGATGAATTTCCCTTACTGTTTCTGAAACAATGGTGTCATGTTTACATGATAAGCAGCTTGATTTGCACAATCAATGGGTAATCAGTTTACTTACAGAAGCAGACACAAGAGCTGATGCATGATGCTTAAAATTATGAGGAATCCCTCAGAGTAAGCATTTGTCTTCTTTGTTTATCTGGCCTTGTGGTGTTCAATTATCAATGAGGTGAGGTAGGACCAATTAATTGTTTCGGGCACCCTCAAAACAATAGGATTTGGAAAAAATGGAGTATCTGTCTACAATTGATATCCTTGAACAGGAGATAGCATATCTATAATCTGGTCCTTTGGGCAAAGGAAAATTTCATGACAGGTTTTAAGAAAACAAGAACAAAATTGAAAGAAACTGAGTTCAAGCTCAAGATGCTGTTCAGGAGAAAACAACTCTCAATGTTTTGTTTTATCATCTGTAATTTTCAAATTGAAGCTATCATCTGTCATTTGCTCATTATCACCTTTGTAGAGAAGAATGCAGTGGCTGAATTGAGTATGGTATTAGTAACACGACTAGCTGGTAGAAGGTGTGATTCAGTCTTTGAGGGGAGTTTAAATGTTCTTGATCCTAAGAGGGCCAAGGGTTTGCAGCTTCATGTGAACAGAATGCAGGTGACCACTTGATGCTACCAATGAAAACCAGCAGGGTAAATAGTAGTCGGGTTGTGTATAAATGCTGAAGAGAGACCAACAAACAACCCTTTATTAGTATGTCATTACTCTACTAAAATATTTGCTTCCCTAAAGGACTATACTTGTTATTTGTGTCTGGCAAACTTTTTTTTGTACTAAGTGTAAATATAGCTATCATCTATGACATCAGCCTTTCTACTTGCTCTTGCAATGTCGTCCTCACATTCGAGTTCTGGCCATACAGAAACATATTTGGTTTTCTTTTATATTATATAGCAACTTTAAAATTGCCTTAAGAGTGCAATTATTTTAAGTATTGAATCAAGTTAAAATGGGTTTGCTGCAATGCTTGAAATGTTCAATTTATTTTCATTGACTGATCTCTCATCCAACCTTCTGATATGCTAAAGGATGTCTACCCCCAGGAAAATGTGGGAAAATTTTCCTTTGAAACACTATTGCTTTTTGTTTGTTTTTTTTTTTCCTTTTTTTGTTAGTTTCAGGAAGATTACAGAAGGCTGGAAGTTCTTGTATTTGAGATGTAATCAGGTATTGCTTCTTTGGAGGAGGGAGTTGTCACCTGCGCAAGAGGAAAAGAAAGATGCTGTGGCTAGACCTCAAACTAAAGTTCAGAGGTGGAAGCGCTGTCTGAAAAGTTATACATATCAAATACTGAATTACACCTGTTGCAGGAGGAGGATTCATGTCTTGTAAATTTTGGTCATTTTCTCCTTAGATCATCTTTGGATTGACAAGCTATATGCTGTTGTACTAAGTTTGAAGCAATTAGCGAACTTTCTTACTTGTCTTTTCTCTCTTTGAATTGGCAAGTTATATGCTGTCATACAAAGTTTGAACCAACTAGCATACTTTCTTACATGTCTTTTCTCCTTCCTTTTCTGAGATTAAGGCTGGAAAAATCTGCACGCAACCAGAATGATAAGGAAAATTCTATCAAATTGCTTGAACTACAAAAGGGAGAGCTGGCAATGGTAACTTAATAGCTTCATTTCATTATGCAGGAAAGATTGTTCCAATTTTGGTTTTTCTTTTATGTTTAATTGGAAAAATTGTTCATTGGATGGCATTATTGATTACAAAAGTACCAATTCCCTTTTGGGTATGGAGGAAGATTAAGCCATATGGTTTGCTAAAGAGAAGGCCTCCATTGAATCCATAGAGGAGAAAGCAAAGTTATACGATTCAGAGATCAAATTGCTGTCAAAAGTACTGTTACAGGTAAGCTGGGAAAGAAAACCTCTTTCAGGACTATCGATGGCCTGCCTGTGAACCGGAAATCATTCTTCTGTCTTACTCGTGCAATGCTTCAAATTTTTAGCCTTACCTGGTTCTGCCGGGAGGCATTCTACCAATCTTACTCGACCGAGGCTCTGAATTTTTAACCTTACCTTGTTTTAATTAATCTTTAGGCTGCTGCAACATATCCTTGAAGAGATCCTTTTCTTTTCAACTCATTAGTATCATTATCAAGCTAGGTCATGATGGGGGCAGCAAGGTGGTGGTTAAGTAGAGACATATTGTAGCATGTTCTCTTTTGGTATATCATTCATGCATGATGCAGCGGTGTCCTAGTTAGAGGTCCTTATATCCTTTTCAGTCTTTCTAGTTATGTCATTTTAGAGAGCCAAGGCTCGAGGTCAAGTTTTGGTATATCATTCGTGGGTGATGCCGAGTTGTCCTAGTTAGAGGTCAAGTTTTGATTTCTTGGTTGGTTTTCTTGGTGTAAAATGGTTTATAATAGTAGTAATTAATTGTCCTAGTTAAAGGTTAAGTTTTGATTGCTAGGTTGGTTTTCTTGGTGTAAAATGGTTTATAATAGTAGTAATTAATCAAACCTGGTGATACTACTGAAAGAAAGACAGGTAGATGAAACAAATGATGTTAAAAGTAGCCAGTAATTGTTTATCTGCCCTAAACAGCCACTGACAATAAATAAGACTTGTCAACATGGATCTTGTTGGCTTTTTTTGGATGAACCACTTCCAAACATACTACGGCATGGGTCCATTTTTCTAGTGGTAGATGTCGATGCGTGTGGGCTCATTGCCAGTGGGCATCAGACCAGCTTCACTGCATTTGCCGTGCGTATTGGGTCTTTGGTTTGACCCTAGAAATTATTTCAAAGTTTTAAGTCCGAACATGTTTTCTGCCCCACTTCCCAGTGGATTCATACCAGGTCACTGCCCAGTACTAATATCTCTTTCTTTTTGCTCGAACCTTCTCCGCCATTCAGGTTCATTTTTGTTGGTTCACATACTAATATTTGCCCTAATTCTGCTTGCGAGCTCTTTTTCCGTCCTTTTTTCCTCAATGACTTTTTTTGGCCAAGACGCAAAATGCAATGTTTTGAATGTTAAGCTCAAAAGATTAGCTCCATGGTCGACCTTGAAGTTCAGAATCCAAGCCTGAAGGAACAGCTTTCTACCATGCGGGCCAATGAAGTGAGATCTCTGATGGAACCAAGGATTCGACTTGGCTGGAGGAGCTTATGATCTTTTTAGTAAGCACCTTGCTAATTTATTGCGTATCATGTAAGAATGGCGTCATGACCACCTAAAACTTCAAGCCGATAAGCGTACAATTCCATAGGCATTATAAGTTAGGTTAAGAAAGGATTTTGTATTATTATGCTGCTGTAAACCATTTTCTTGTCAAAGTGTTGAACATTAAGTGTCAACGTGATGAAAAAAAAAAAAAAAGAAAGAAAGAAAGGAAAAGACTCAAAGGTTCTAAACTCAAATAAATATAATTAATAAAATAATAATACGAAGTCAATTTGTTTTTATGTTATTATAAAAAATATTTATTATATTAATAATATTTATTTGTGTCCATGATTTCTGACTATGTCAAAGGGTTTTCGAAAGAAAATTATAATTTAAAGGTTGAGAATAAATGAAACTCTCATGCTCTATCAAAGATGAAGCAATTATACGTACCTAACGACCGACAATTATTCGGAATGAATGTCGGCAGCTTTCTTGCTATTGAAAACGGGGACATTTTTACCAGCACAATCACGGCGATTAAGCCTCCTTCCCAAGCGACTCCTCCCCAAGTCCCAATCCATTCATACGCTACCCTGGGCAATCCCTCCTCAACCTCGACACCCTGAGAACAAAATTGGAGAAAAATGGGAAGCAGTAGCTCGCCAAGTAACCGTGACTTCTCAGTGCTAGTGTTGGCATCTGATTTGGGCATGGATGCGAGGCCCTTCTTAACGACCCAGGAGAGAGAAAGAGAAGAAGAGCAAGGAACTGAAGAAGAAAACTGGCACGATTGCTCTCAGTATCTTGTTCCTGACGAAGACTTCTCCGACCTCGACCGCTTGCAGTTATTCCGGATCCAGGGCTCCGACAAGTCCGGCAACCGCATCTTCCGCGTCGTCGGCAAGTACTTTCCAGGTAATCAGAAGTCCCCATCTTTGTCACCCTCTTTATTTTTTTTTTTTTTGGTTTATTTTTTCCCCCAAAAGAAAAATATTTATTTTTGTGGTGAAGAGCTCTTGTTTTAGATTACTTGATGATGATTTGGGTAGATTTTACTTTCTTTGTTAATGAGTTATTTCTTGTCTTTCTGATTGGGAAGCTGCGTTTGAAATTGGAAGGACCTGTTTATCTTGCTAGGAAGAGACTGCTCTTATGGCTTGGTTTGTTTGGGAAAAAATAGTATATATGGCCATCTGATTTTAATGTTTATATTGGTCACCGGAATGGTTAGTTATCTTTCTGTGGATTAAGAAGCCATATAGGAATTAAACTTGGTTTAGTCCTTTTTCCATTTTGCAAAACCTTTCACTCCCAGTGTAGCAGAATTGCCCTGTGTACAAGCATAGCTTCGATGCGCCTAGTGCCTCGTAATTAGCATATTTCACTATTGGTGTGCCCTTTTTTTTTTTTTTTGACTTTCACTACCAAAATTATCTTTCTGCTTAGTATCACGTCATATGTTGATATTTGATTTGTTCCATGATTCCTTTGTATAAATCTCTGTCTCACTTTCACATGTTTTTGAGTGATGCATTTTGCTTTTATCTTATCCAGCTCAAGTGATTAGTGGGGAGCGACTGAAGAAGTATGTTTTCCACAAAATATTTAGTGAATTGCCTGAAGGACCATTCTGCATTGTTTACATCCATAGCACTGTGCAAAAGGAGGAAAACTCCCCTGGCATGACCATCCTGAGGTGGATTTATGAAGAACTGCCCACTGAAGACAAGGAGAGGCTTCAAGTTGTTTACTTCATTCACCCTGGACTGCGCTCAAGGCTTGTCTTTGCAACCCTGGGTCGATTTTTACTAAGTGGAGGGTGAGTGGTCTCTTGAAACTAAGCTCTAAGGATCACCAAGCTGAAGAACTTGGTTGGTCCTTATATAAGCAAATATGCTTTATTTATTTATTTATTTATCTATTTCACTTTTTCCAGTAGCATTTTGGTGATGGCTTGGTTGCTTCTTGGACGTTAAACATCATACTTCCAGTTTAGGCAGTAATTTTAGTTATCTAAAGGCTGTCTTCTAGCAGAACATTCAATTTCGATACATCATATGATTGGTTGTTCAAGTTAAGAAATTGTTCAAGGTTTCAAACAGCCTTACATGCTTCTATTAATTTTTTATGTGAAAGGCTCTATATAAGAAGATTCTGAGACAGGCTATAAATATTTGTGTTATTCTTTTTTTTTTTTTTTTAATTGGTATGGTATCTATTTATGAGGAATAAATTCAACAAATACTTTGGGTTGCAACAATTGTAATTTTGTATTGAGGAACTGAAGTTTGTACAAATTTTCCACTATCCTTTAAGTATTGCAGTACAAGTGAAAAAGAAATTATGGTTATCATAGGATTTCTAATAGTTGAAAATTTCTATCAGATGGTCATAATGGGGGATGGACTTAGTATTCTATGAATTACCATGTGTTTAATATGGTCTTAGATTACCCTTACTGATTCTCATTTCTACTCTTTTTTGGGTTTTTGTAGCTTATATTGGAAGATCAAGTATGTGAGCCGTCTTCAGTACCTCTGGGAAGACATTAAGAAAGGAGAGATTGAGATCCCTGAATTTGTGAAAAGCCATGATGATGTCCTTGAGGATAGACCACTGACAGATTATGGCATTGAACCAGACCCGTTTCACTTAAATGAGTTGCCTTCCACATCTTACTCATTTGGGAGGTACCAGCAGAGAGAATCAAGGGAATTTCTCTCATAGTTCACCATCTTACAAGTCAACCCCATTCAAGAATTTCTAGGTTGTTGCTTGGGTGTCATATCATGTATACTAAAGCATTGTACAGGAGAACATAATATTCTGTTGTTTTTGACCATGTTGGTTGGTGGTGAGTTCTTATGTTAAGTGAGTTTTAGTTATGCTTGAAGCAATTGTGTCACAACTCTATTTAGGTATGCATCATGCCATATCCCATATTTTTGCTGCTTTAATGGATGTTTTGCAATGTTCTCATTTAGAAGATAAATGAAGGACAAACCTCATCATCTGAGGACTTTATAGTGCTGAATTATGAAACAAAAATAAGATTGTTGGAGTAGAAAAATGTTCATATATGTCTTATATCAGTAGATCTGTTTGCTTTATAATTAGTTCATCCTGCCTTTGCCCCATATGAAGACATTCCAACTCATGCTCAAGTACTTAAAAGAGATGATCAGGCAACCAGTGAATATGAAACTCTGTTGAACAAGGACTTTGCAGGTTCTTGATGCATTTCATGCCACGTGGCAACTATATTTTAGGCATCACCACACAAGGTCACGTGGATGTATTGAGTATCCTTCAGTGTGTATGATTTGGTAAGAATCTAATTTGCCTATCTGCTTAATCATTTCCTTTTTCTATTATCATTTGGTGGTAATTCAACCGTGCCGTGATCAACCTTTTTGAGTGTAAATTCATGGTATAAAACAAACATTAGAGTTCCAGTTGTGGTTGTTGGCTGCATGAGGAGTTGGGGGAGGAGAGAATTGAGCAGGTGGAAGAACAGAGATGGGTTGCAATGAAGCAAAGAACATTGATCAAGGTTTCCTGTCTGTATTCTCTCTGTATTTCTGTCTCATCCTTTATAATTTTGTAATGTTAAGATTTCTTGATAGCAATCATTCTTTCTTTCTTTTCCTTCTTTTACCATGTACATTAATCAGGAGTGCAGTGAAGCCATGTCCTGATGAGCTGCAGTGCCCAGGACAGTTGATGAGCTGCAGTGCCCAGGACAGCAAGCATGATGGAAAAACTTTGATGAAAAGAGTGGTGTCACTTGCAGAGATGAATGGGTATGTTACAAACAAAAAGGAAAGCGAGATGTGGGATTCATTTTTAATCAAATAAAAGCTTTCTGCATTCAAGGAAGAAGCAGAATCAGAGGGTGACTCTGTTGATGAATCTTTCTATTCAATTGATCTATAGTGTCGTTCTTTTCTTGATCTGGCTCTGGGGCATAGTTCAGAGGAAGAGTCATCTCCAAAGGCAACATTGATCAGAAGCATGTCTCCAAAAATCTGTAGTTCCACTTCCACTTAATGATGTTTCTGGTCCTGTTGTCTCAGAACTAGTCATTGGAACATGTAGTCGGCGCGACTTGCAGTGATGATCGAAACAAATGCGATGTAGATTGTGTGAAGTTTAAGGGCACCACTCAGATAAGCATGGAAGGAAATCTACGATGGACTGGGTTTCCTTTTTGCCCGCCCCCTCCCCCCCCCCCCCCAAAAAAAAAAACCCTTTTGTTTATGAATATGATATGGTGGTCTGGATTTGCGTAACCTTAGTATGGGAAGATTATTCTTGGGACATTGTTGGATGAGTTGCCAAGCGTTGTTTGAAGGCATTGATGCCCTTACATGCTATGCTATGGGAAATTGAAGGAAATATTATTAAGTAAATCAAGTTTGTCATTTGGATTAGTATTTAACATAGTAGTTCATTCTGTCTTTGTGGTAAGGTGGCTACATGTCCCTTCTTTGCTTGATGATTGTTCCTGAAAATTTGGGTTAATTAATCCATTATAGATAGTAACTTGGGAAGAAAAGTGACAAATCGGGAAAATCATTTTCTGATTCATTTGTGACAAGGGCAAACGGGTTGCCATTGCCAATCAATGTGGAGGATATGTTGGGAAAGCCCCAGATAATAAAATATCGTGGTGAGCATGAACTTGGTCGTCACTCATCAGACAAGATGGGCCCAACGGGACCATCAAATGACCGTACCAAGTCACACTCGAGGAGTCATAGGTGTCAACATTTGAGTTCTACAATGTCCATCGCCAATCCAAGGCAACCTCGTTGTAATTATGGGTTTCATGTAATTCAAAATCATCTAATTGATTATTTAATTAATTAACAAATCTCGTATTTCTTTTCAAAACAGGAGTAATGTGGCATAAAGGTGAGCAAATCCCATTTACATCTCTTTTGCGATGACGTTTTCTAGTTACCGTTACATTATTTAAGAAATGATGTAGAAAAAAAGAGTTACCGTTTTATATTTCTTTAAAATAATAATTTGTACCATTTGAATTTCAAATAGGCCCCCACCGCTCCAACAAAAAAATAAAAGAAGAGAAAAGGCTAAAACCTTCTCTCTGTTGTCGCCCACCTGCCCCGAACACTCAACAGAACCAGAAAGATGTTCAGAGCTCTTTCTTTAAGACGCTCCTCCCTCCAGTACGTTCCCTACCACCGCAAAACCCTTCCGACCGCCGCCGCCGCCGCCGCTCCTTTGAAGACTCCGTTAAGCCCACTAAGCCCGATAAACCTAATCCGCCAATTTTCAACCTCGACTCAATCGTCTTCCGATGCTGAGTTCCGCAAGTACCTTGGCTACACTGCTCTCCTCCTCTTCTGCGGCGCTGCCACCTACTGCTCGTTCCCTTTTTCCGAAACCGCCAAGCACAAGAAAGCCCAAATCTTTCGGTACGCCCCACTGCCGGAGGACCTCCACACCGTGTCCAACTGGAGCGGGACCCACGAGGTTCAGACCCGGAACTTCCATCAACCCGAGAATCTTGAGCAGCTGGAGGAATTGATCAAAGAATCCAATGAGAACCGAGCCAAGATCCGGCCTGTGGGATCCGGACTTTCACCAAATGGGATCGGGTTGGCCCGGACAGGAATGGTGAATTTGGCCCTCATGGATCGGATCTTGGAGGTGGACAAGGAGAAGAAAAGGGTTAGAGTTGAAGCTGGGATAAGGGTCCAACAGTTGGTTGATGGGATTAAAGATCATGGTATTACTTTGCAGAACTTCGCATCTATCAGAGAGCAGCAAATTGGTGGCATTGTTCAGGTTTGGTTCTTTTTCTTGTTTTCTAGTTAAAGATGTCAGCTTTACTTGTGGGTTGGATTTATATATCGTTCCCTATTGTTCAGGAAGTTATACTTGTGCTTGAAATCACAATAATCCGGGACAGAAGCTGAAAAGAAGATAATTGAAAGGCCAAATGCCAACTCTTGGGTAGACGTTCATAGATTTATGGATTCCACCAAAAAAGAGACAACAGTCTAAAAAAACACAGAAAGAAATTAAAATAATGAATATTCAAACCTGCTCGTGAAGGCCCTCTCTTAATAATATTTCAGCTAAAACAACTAATTAGGCTAAAATAACCTAAACAAGTAAATAATCTGTAGAACAAGAACAATCAAATTTACAATACAAGTTGCACAATGGTAGATCATAGTTTCCGTGTCTTGTTCTATGTCACAGAAGATGCATGTTTGAATCTTGAGATAGCAGCACATGGCTCAATTTCCTGTTTGAATGCAGCCTTTTTTTTCCCTTCCAAAGATGAGTGTTTAGGGCTATTTGAGGATTCATAGTTCCATTGGACTGATTTGTAGAACAGAATATAATGTTATCTAGATGACACTTCGCAATTTTTGTTTTCTAAAATAGGGATATAGAGTAAGAGGGCCATTGAGGTATGGCTTTATGCTTTCAATTTGGTTCCCACTTGTGGATTTGTTTTTGTCTAGGTTGGTGCACATGGCACTGGTGCAAGACTGCCTCCTATTGATGAACAGGTTGTCAGCATGAAGCTGGTCACACCTGCCAAGGGAACCATAGAGCTTTCAAAAGAGAAAGATCCAGAGTTGTTTTATTTGGCCCGTTGTGGTCTTGGGGGGCTTGGAGTGGTTGCTGAAGTTACCTTACGGTGTGTTGAAAGGCAAGAACTTGTGGAGCACACCTTCGTATCAAACATGAAGGACATCAAGAAGAATCACAAGTACTTATACACTTATCTCATTATATATAAAAGTCACCTCTCACATGCAGTGATGTAGATGGCTAGGACAAGAAAGTTCTTAAATTTCCTTGATACATATAAAGTCCCCTATATATGTTGGAGGAACCACTTTTTCATGGTAATAAGATTCTATTACGGGTTCCTGAAATACTCCACCTTCACTGCCTGCCATACTTGAATTCTTCAAGTAGAATTCATCTGATGGCATCATGATCTACTTTTCTTGGTCATGTAGTTTTGATGTGCTATAAATCACATGATATGTAGTTAGGGTTGACACTGGGCTGCAAATGCTTCCATATCTTCATTGCAATGATAGTCAACAACTGCTTTTCTGTAATATTTCTTAGGACTTAAAATACATTCACTTGTCTTTTTGCAGGAAGTTGCTCTCTGAGAACAAGCATGTGAAATACCTGTATATTCCATACACTGACAGTGTTGTGGTTGTGACATGCAATCCTGTCTCAAAATGGAGGGGTCCACCCAAATTTAAACCCAAATATAGTAAAGATGAAGCCATACAGCATGTTTGTGACCTCTACAAGGAGTGCCTCAACAAGTACAGGTAGAGTTGTTGTGAATCTTCTTTAAGATGTATGTTGTACTTGTTTGTCCAACATTTTACCGTGATGAAATGAGTACAAAGCTAATTAGAGCTCTTTTTCACTCAACTAGTTCTTTGGCACTGTATTATAACCTGCCCTGGCTGAAAGTTTCAATTTTTCAATATTTGCCTTTTCTTTTCAACTTCAAATTTTCCTTTTCATCTTTTTCTTGCTCTCAAGGGCCCTATGCAGTGGTATAATTTTATCCTTGACCTTGTTTGTCATGATGGGAAAAGAATCAGAGGTATTGAGGTTGCAAAAGCTGCCTCTGTATTTTCAAATTTTCTTTATTTTGTGATTTATTTTCCTTCATTAGTATGGGCTTGGTTTTGTTAGAATAAAAACTGCTTCTGAATTTCTGTTTTTGTTTTTCATTGAAGCAGTAAATTAGAATAAGTTATGAGATATTTTCCTTCATTAGTATGGGTTTGCACCATATATCTGACATTAGGAACTGGTCTTCCACAGATGTGGTAAATGATGAGATTCTTTTTTTTACCAGTAATCGTTGAATCTACAGAGATAAGATAAGCAATTGTACTTGATGCATTAAAATGAATTTAGAAAGTTCATCAGAGAAAGAAAAAGAAAGAGTAGAAGAGAAAAGTAATATTTTTTAATATCCATTTGACCCTTAAGTTTAGTTTAAGGGACTAATTTTGCAAATTCTCTGCTTCTTTTTGGTTGCTGGTTGCTGTTTATGGTAAAGTTACTCTCTTGTAACTTAAAGGTCACAGATTCGAGTTGTAGAAATACTCTCTCTGTAAAAAAGAGTAATGTTGCATACATCTGACTATTACCCAGTTCTTACTGTGGGAGCCTCATGCACTGATAGGCCCTTTTTTTTGGCTGTTTTGCTTCTTCCTAATTTCTCTAGACAAGTTTCTAGATTCATATTGATTTTCTCTTGTATCAGCTTTCAGTATATCCTCTTGTTTACAAATTGTTGCATTTTGCCTTTTTCTGTTAATTGCGTACCTCAGTTACTTGCAGGACTGTTGATGATAATCAATCAGATATAAATGAGCTTACATTTACAGAACTAAGAGACAAACTCCTTGCTCTTGATCCTCTCAACAAAGATCATGTTGCAAAGGTTAATCAAGCTGAGGCTGAGTTCTGGAAAAAGTCTGAAGGATACAGAGTGGGATGGAGTGATGAAATTTTGGGCTTTGATTGTGGTGGCCAACAATGGGTATCAGAAACTTGTTTCCCTGCTGGTACTCTTGCCAAGCCAAGCATGAAAGACCTTGAATATATAGAAGCCCTGAAGCAGCTCATAGAGGAAGAAGAAATACCTGCACCTGCTCCCATAGAGCAGCGCTGGACGGCTCGCAGCCAGAGCATTATGAGCCCTGCTTCAAGCCCATCAGAGGATGACATTTTCTCATGGGTAACATTATTGCTCCTTCTTGTGTAGATTTTTGGGTCAACAAAGGGTCGACTTTCCAAAGTCACAGAATTTACTCTTCTTTAAACTGTCTTTTGTTATTTGGCATTAGGTTGGTATAATCATGTATCTTCCTACGATGGATCCCCGCCAAAGGAAAGAAATCACGGAAGAATTCTTTCATTATAGACATCTGACACAGACACGGTTGTGGGATAGATACAGTGCTTTTGAACATTGGGCAAAGATTGAGGTGCTTATTCAAATTTGCATGATTTTCTCCTTTGACTTATAGTTTTAAATTTTGAATCAGGAGTGATTTACTTCTCTGTTCGTGCTAAAATGAAACGAAGAGGAAAGATTCATGTAACGGGACCTAAATAAATTTGGAATTAAAACTTTATTAGCGTAGTTGATATTAAGTGATATACTTTGGTATTCTTTTTCTTGCATTTAAATTTATTTCATCTCTGATCCTTTCAAATATGATCAGCCTAGATGATTTGATGCAAGAGCAGTTTCTAATGTCGGATATTTGGTGCTTTATCTGTGCAGGTTCCAAAGGACAAAGAAGAGCTTGCAGCTCTCCAAGCAAGACTAAGAACGCACTTCCCTGTGGATGAGTATAACAAGGCACGGAAGGAATTAGACCCAAGCAGGATCCTTTCCAATAACATGCTGGAAAAGCTATTCCCATTGGCAGGGTCCAATTGATAAGCATCCTTGGTCCTTGGTTAGTCGTCTATTTTTTTTCCTGCATAATTGCTAGTTGTGTCTTGAATGTCATGTAATTTGTCAATTTGGTAAGAGCTTCCACCTGAGTTCCTTACTGTATGTATACTGGATGAAGAATTCGGAGTATAAATACATTATCATTGATTATCTTGCAATAAAGCTCTCGGGTTTAGAAGGCTACAAAACAAAGGGGCCTGATTTTGACTGTAAAATATATAAATTCTGAGACTAGAAATCTTTGTTCGCATTGTTTGCAAGATGAATATCAGGACCCTGATTCTCAACTATAAAACTACAAGCTTCTTTTACTTGGCAGAATTTTAAAGTCTTAAAATAAAGGAATATATATATATATAGAGAGAGAGAGAGAGAGATAGATATAATTCAGGCAGGAGTAGACGAAAATACAGATAGTTAAGTGACTGTATGCTAGGCCTTTGTGTACAAGCCAACCACATAGTATTGCATATGATCACACTCACAATAAGTGGGACAACCAAAGACTAGATGGCTAAACACCGAGGTTCTTTGATACTCGGGATGCAATTACCAGCAAGCTTCACACAGCCAACAGCAGCATAGGGCGAAGAGGCTGCACCAATAAAGCAATATAAACAGAAAATATTAGCATTAGTGGGTGAACAAAAGGGGAACTGCATGGGGTATGCTTGGTTGCTTTCTTTGACTATTCATTGAGTTGGTTGAGGCATGCAATTTTGCTTAGAAACTGTGTTTATATTCTTTGCCTAAAGAGGCAATCTTGCTTATAAATGTTCACACAGCAAAAAGTAGCTTGCTAGATATACCATCCCTCAATGAAGCCTCTGTCTCCTCTCTTCTTTGTTTGGGGGCAGCACTTCTTCTCTGTGGCATGAATCTCACCTGGGTATCCTTTTAACAACATTAAGAGATAGATATGAGTCCTCAATTAACCTTGCTTAATAGAAATAAACATGTGCCCACACACACATATTGACATAGAGAGATCGTCCGCTACTGTGAAACCTGCAGGAGGACGCTCCTCTTGTGTCCCTGAGGTTGGCATTTTGGAATAAAGACGAAAGGACCTTGAGCCTGTTGTTCTCGCTTGGAGATAATTCAGTGTTTGAGGAATGCAAATCAAGATGCTTCAGTGGGTCTGATCTATTATCGTTGTCCCACAGTTTTTATAGGCTTTCACTGTTTCATGTTTTTTCAGCTCACTCTTATCGATTCTTTAAAGCTGCTTTCTCTTGTCGTGATGTTTGAAATTCCAAGTTTATTCCCTTGCCAATTTCATTCTGTTCAGACCAGCATGAACTTCAACTGGTCAAAAGTTTTACACTTTGGTCTCGTTCTTATCTGCTTGGTAGAAATCGGCATTCGGACGCATTTCCGAGTGCCACTGCGACCATGCTTGTTTAGCGTTTTGACATCTGTATACCATAGAGTAAGCGAAGAATCCAATTTGGAGGTTTTTCCAGCTTACAAGTTGGCCAAAACCGAAAAAAAAAAAGAAATAAGAAAAAAAGAAAAAGAAAAAGAAAAAGGTATTAAACTCAAGTGATCAAAAAGAAATGGGTCACTTGGATTCTTTTCTTGGCACATGACAGAATAAAGGTTCAAGAAAGCTAGAAAAAGACTTGAAAGTAGATTTCAGGAACAAATTAATCTGTTCTATCTCTCTTCCCAAAGAACATATGCTTCGTTTGCTGAATATTGCAGGACAGAGCACCGAAAGAACGCGGTTTTGATAATACCGCAGTACGAGCATATATACATGTTTAGTTCAGGATAAGGATGAAAGACATGGTTACCTATAATGGTGAACTTAATATTATGTGACAAATGAGAATCCTCTTAAATACATCCCGCGAAGCGGAAGCGCGGTGATGGGTGTCTTAGCAAGTTCAAGTGCGGTAATGGGTGTCGTGCTAGCAAGTCCAGATATGTACCAAAGTTCAGAAAAAAATTTGATTAAGCAACATTCTTACGTGAAGGAAAGATGTTCAACCAAATCTGAGAGGCTCGAATGGCACCAAGTCCTGGCCTTGTTGCGTTCCAAGACCAGCGTGCCTGGACGATTTGAAACATTGAACCTTCTATAACCAGCGTACCTGACGTGATCCAAAACCATCTACAGACCCATTTAATATTTGAAGCTTCTACAACCCAGCTGTTTCAAGTCTTGGTAATGGTGAGTCCAAGCTCAAATGATCCTTTTAGGTACGTTGATGGACCGTGGACCTCCTTTTACTGCTCAGCAATTGGACCTCTCCGTTTCTGGCTTGTCAAATCCTTTGGAGGGCTTCGCAAAATCTTCGCTGGTTATTGACTATATATATATATATATATATATATTCCGAGGTTACGATTTGAAACATAGTTATTTAAAATTCGCATGCGTGAATCATTTTATTTTGTTTTGGGGTCAAGTAGTGCCAAAGCTAGTTTACGTGAACTTCAACTGTTCCACCTCTCGTCCACTAGAAGACAGGGTCAGCCATGGCAGAATCAGGAAAATTCTATAGGCAAAACATCTAAGCTGAGATTCGACCACAAATGCCGCCAAGAGAGCAAACTCCACAGCACCTAAGTCACCTTCAACTGAACTAAATTTTGGGATTACTATTCTGTAGTTTTTCACATTTCATCTCGATGATCTAAGATGTTTAACTTGAAATTTCATGCGCTTTATCTCCATTATTTGGGGATCCACACAATCACATCCTAATATTTTTGAGGTCTAATTATTTATTACTCTTTTCAAGGAGAGAAAATCAGGCTATAATTATTGGCCCAATATGGAAGAACTCTGCATCAAGTCTTTGTGATGCTGACTAGGCTAGCAATGAGGGTGAAAAAAAAAGATCAAGTCGCTTCTGGACACCAAAACAGGTTTGTTCATGTGTCCCAATCTGTATTTATTTCATTTTGGAAAATAATCTATCCCCTTTCAACATCATTGGAGTACCTCACTATTTTCCCCCTTGTTTTCATTTTCATTCGCTAGATGTTCCTTTCAGTAATCTTGTCTAGTATGGAGCCACTGACATTGGGTCTAATCACTTTAAAAAAAAAAAAAAAGAAGAAGAAGAAGAGGAAAAGACTTATATGCAACCATCATGGGTTTTCTCGTCTGGCCGGAGACCTTTGTTATCTTGTCAGGACATCTTCCCTAAACTCTAAAAACGCGGAAGCCAGAAGAATTTCTAAAAGTAGACTCCCACAATGTTGAGTCTGGGACGGATCGGATATACTTAAGTCTTATAATTATTTTTAACAAACAAGATCTTTCTGCAATTCGAACCTAGTCAATTTTATAATGATGATTACAGTGCTTTGAAGATTTCCCCTGTGACCACTTCCTTTTGGAGAGCAGAAATAGTGAAACATGCTAGTTTTGAGTCGACCTGCAACAGCTAATAATGGTGCAACCATTTGTCTGTTTCCTATTATTGCTTTGTATTGACCTTGCTCCAAAATAGTATGCTTGATTGATGATTTTGAGCCATATATACAAACGTCTTTTTGCCTCCTTTGTTTTTGGATTGTTGGAAATATAGGCCGAGGTCAAGACACGTTCGGATCATAATGCTTGAGTTTGCCCTGGAATTTAAAGAAAAAAAAAAAAAACAAGGTTGCATTTCTACCAACAATTTAAAGTTTTGTCAGGATAACAGGCACTTCACTGTAACATCGATAATAAGGGAAACCGCAAAAGATACTTATTGCCATTCAATACTAGGCCATACGTCAAGTACAAACGAATACGTGCAGCCACTTGTTCGCTAGTTGCACATATAAAGCGAAACCAGCAAAGGAGGGAGGCCCCCTCCCTCCCATATTCGCCAGCACACTGCCCAATCTTTGTTCTCCACCACTAGCCAATTAGCATGTTGAAAAGAAGCACGCTTTTGTTACCTTGGGCTTTAACCAAGCAAATTACACTCGAAAAGAAGCAATCTTTTGACTTCTCCACGAAAGGGCAACAATAGAATAAAATCAAGGCCCTCTTGTCTCCATATAGTTAGTTACGAGAGCATATGCATCAGCTCGAGCAACAATGGGTTTGTTCTCAAGCAACAATGCGAAATGAAACACTCGATTCTTAATCAGTCCGTGCCCAAATCAAATATTTCATTTGGCATTTTTTACAAGTAAAGGCTCTGGGCCAACATGACTCGTCAGACCTTTTTGATTAATAATATTATTCATCGGTAATTGAATTGTTGTCCTATACCACTTTTCTCTTTTTTTAACCAACGGCATGTCTCACTTTCACCGTTACAATGCATTTTCACTTCAATGTTACGAGAGTGGATTAATTGCCAAACGTAAGCATAGCGTCATTGCTAGTCATAGCTAGGCTCGAGCTCCCATAGTCACATTCCTAAGCACTTCATTTGGAAGCTATTAGGAATTTGCCTCGTTGGATTCCCTCCAAGAGAATAGTATAGAAATAGAAGGCTACTTTCTTCCTCCTTCTCTTCCAATTCCTGGGAGGAAGACTCCCTAGCAATAACTTCGAGAAGAAAGTACGATCCTCGTTCACAAAGGGATAGCAATATGCGGTTTGGTTATCTAAAGCTCGCATACCAAGCCTGCTTGCACCGACAAATGAGACATAAATATATGGCAACTATGACAACAACACAATGACCATACAATTTTAGTCCTAAATTTAATTGGAGGTGATTGTATGAATTGTTCCGAATATAATAGATCGTGTTCCCCCACTCCTCTTGATATGAATTTGGTCACCCTTCTTAATTTAAGTGTTTTTTTTCCTTTTTTTTTTTTTTTGAAACTGCAATAGAAATTTTTGTTCACAACATCCCTCCGAAATAGAGGATAACCCAAAAGAAAATACAAGACAGAGCCAAGATAGCAGGACTCATGTTGAACTCAAACCGATTCCTCCCATACAACAATAGAATAGATAGTCAGCAATAATGTTCTATCACAGAGCAAGTTCCAACACTGCTCATAGGACACAACGAAGCATTATTTATCAGTAACGCACAAAGCAATGGCCCCTTAATTATAGGTCTATATTAGTCATGTTCAAAGTTCATCTCTGATGACCCTACTTTGTTTTGAATATCCTCATCGATAAGTGCGAGCACTCACAGAAATGCACACAAACGTATATTTTGCTGCTATGACCTACATAGTTACATCAGGGAGAATTGATATATCCGTATCCTAATGGAGCATCGAGTGACTTTTTGATCATCCCTAAAGACTTGAAGCCGCAGGTAAAAAAAAGAAAAAAAATTACCGCTTGTAGCCACATACCTAGAAGTTGGATAAAGGCAATGTCCGGTATGCATAATTCCTGCAGTAAAGCACTCTGAGGAGATGAAAAATAAGCAAACTCGGAGAATCAAATTGGTAAAACAAGAAGCCATAAGACATTAATATACCAAATTGTTAGACAACAATAAGTCGATGAAGTTAATTAGCAAAGTTCAGAGCAAAAATGAGTAATACATAGCAACAGAAAGCCATCTGAGGCATCCGAGAACATTTAAACGCAGACTACGGAACTCCTCGGGCATCCATGGCCTTGATCCCCTGTCTTGCATGAAGAAAATCCACTCGGACAAATCTTTTAAGAGGTGGCAATGAGAGAGCTACTTAGAACACTCAACCAACCCCAAAACAGGATAATGCATGAGTGGATTAACAGCAATATTTATATGCATTGGGAACCGAAAATATTTCATTTTGGTAAGTTAGATACTTAGATTGTCATGTTGGAACAGTATAAAATCTCCAGTGTAATTTCATTCCACGGTCCATAGTAAATGATCTTTGGCTCGCTGTATATTCTTCCATATTACTACATAATATACCCAATTTGTAAGGGTCATTAAAATGGATACAAAGAACATTGTTACTGCTTTTGGGGCACAGAAATAACCACATTGATCATTGTTAGTTGCCGCCACCTAAAACGTTAGTGTAAAATAGTTGAGTTGGCAACATTATTCACCAAAGCAAGCGAATTTAGCAGCATTAAGACAAGGTTTTGAAACCATTTGAGAGAATTCCTTCACATTCAAGTACATCCATGTGCTCTGATGTTCCAATTGAAGAAAAAAACCCCACCAGAACCAGAAGAAGAAGATGAAGAAGAAGAAAAAAAATGCCTAATGTGGATTGGAAACAAATTAAAAATTGCAACCAAAAAAAATATACATGTAGCAAGAGTGGGCAATAAAGTACGCATTTTGACTGTACCATGTAACTATCTGATGACTGGAGATTCTGCCATAAATTTACACTGCAGAGTAGATCAGATCAGATTCAGCATCTTCCATGTTTCTTTCAGAGGAAGAATGTCGAAGAAACTAATGGACACTTGCATTTTGCTTTTTCAAGTTGATGAAGCATGCAAAAGAGCTAAAGAAAAAGGGGCAGAGAGACATTTATGGAAGAGAATAAAAGCAACTCAAAGGATCAAGATTCAAGAGGGCCAATATGCCCACTAGTTCAGAATATCCGACGGTGAATTAAAAAGCCTAGGGTTTTGGCTGCGAGTCTCTTGGAGAAACAAGAAAACACATAAGAGAAAAGGGGGACAAAAGAGAGGATTATATATTGTGGGAGTCCATACATAGATAATACCAATGAACTAGCCTGACATGTGTAGTCACACTCAATGTTGCACTCATGGAAGACAACCAATCAGATTGCCCATAACCCCATGATTCACTTGTAAAATAATTAGCTAGACAAAGTTGTATCTAATCAAGGCTATCAGTTCTAGAAAGGGAATGGGAGAGATACAGCGAACAGCTCTTCAATAGAATATGCAGCATCCATGTCCAAACAAAGCATAACATGAAGCAACGAATCCCACCACCATTAGGAACCAAAGTCTACCTTCTAATTAGAATCTAATTTACGTGAATGATGCATATAGAAACATTACCATAAGATAATTGGCATATGTAGCTGAATAAATTTGTATATTTGATTGATGGGGAAGGTGGGTGGTTGGGGGGGGGGTGGCGCAATAAAATAAAAGGGCTCAATAAATAGGCCTTAACATTAGATGTTATCAATAAATACAAAGGAGTTGACAGGCCTGGTTTGAAAAGATTGACCTGTGTCATTCTCTCTCTCTCTCTCTTCCATCACCCCCCGTCAAGAGAGCGAAAAAAAAACTCAGATTCTCCTTGTCTCATCTTCTTATAAGATAAGATATCCCATCCATCGATCCCAAATTGAAGCTGCACTTCGAATGATGAGCATTTGAAAGCCTACAAAAACCAAAAAGAAACAACGCCCACGGAAACAGAGAGAAAATGAAGGATGAAAAAAAAATAGAAAAAGAGAAGATAAAGACAAAATAAAAGTTTAGAGGGCAGATAATTAGATACTAATTTTCATAGACTTTCGTGAGATTTTTTTTTTTTTTTACTCGTCTTTCTCCTCTACCAGTGACATATAGATATAATGCGAGAGAGAGATACATCAGAGTTTAAGCTAAAACTCATGAGAGTGGTGGTGATGGTGGTGGTACATTGGTGGCTCGTGTCTGCTGCTCATTGCATCTCTTTGGCTGTTGTGGCTACTGTCATCTTCTCCCTCCATTCTTGAACCCATTTGACCAGAAACAGTAGCCCCAAGATTCAAATAGACTAATCTTGTGTCAAGGTTAAGGTTGGCAAGATTGCTACATGTGCTGCTGCTATTAGGTTCATCGCTCATAGGTGGGTAAATAGGAGCTGAAGTGGGTGCATTGACACTCCCTTCTTCACGTGAAAGAACCAAAGCTGCAGATTGAACAAGCTCGAGGCACAACCTAAGCTTGTTGGGTTCAATGTGAGCTAGCCCCGGAACCGCACCCTTGAACAAGAAATCAGAAGTTAGGGTACGAAGGATGTCAAGAGGGGTGACCCCATCAACGGTTCTAACATTAGGATCAGCATGATGATCAAGAAGCACTGCAACCATGTCTGGTGACACCATTTCTGCTGCAATGTGAAGTGGGGTTTTGCCTGCCGGCCCCGCCGGGTAGTTAACATCTGCTGCACCAAGCTCAAGCAAGGCCTTAACCACTTCTCGGCTACAATTCTCAACAGCATAGTGTAAAGCCAACGCTTCATCAAGATTCAGGCCTTCTCCCATTACCATAAGCTTGACCAGCTCAACATCAGATGAGTCTAATGCTCTTCTCATTCTTCTGATCTTTTGATCCTCAAGGTCAGCTGCTGTGGTGATATCATGAGGGTGGTGGTGATGATGAGGCATTAGCGATCTGCGAGCAAGGGATGATTTGAGGCGTAGCTCTTCGATTTTGGCCACGACTTCAATGGGAAGGTGTTTGGCTAGTACTTCTGGGGGTAGACCTGATTTAGCCACAAGGTGGGAGCAAGTAGCCCAAAGTTGGTGCATGTCTTGCTTTCTTGAAGCTATTAGCACTTTCATGACATCTTCAATTGAGGCCTTCTCTACCATGGTAGCCAATTGCTTCTGTGAAGAAACAGAAAACAAAAGAAATAAGCTTGAGGTAGGTGTTAGTCCAGCCGCAAAATGGGCGCACTTAAATTGCATAAGCAACTATGAAGGAAACTTCTGTGGTCCATTTAGCTTTGACAATTAATCTTCGACCGAATCCAAATGAGGAAAGTATTTGTTTGGGACACATTTGGAGTGTGACCGATAGTGGAAGATCTGAAGACTAGAAATCAACAGCCGATCGTGTAGGAAGTTCTGGCTATGCAACACAAAATGTTACATGAAATCAAGATAAAAGAGAAGCTATTTTACGACCTGAACATTCAAAAACACTTGTCTCAATAGAAATAGCATGTAATAATATGTCCATCAACTGCAGAAGGAACATAAGTCAAGGAGGAGGAGGAGGAGAAGAAAAGCTCATGAAACTGTGTGTCGGAAAAATATATATGGGATCAATTATTGGCTTAGCTGCTACAGAAGAAAAAGTGTCATATGAGTACAAGATTGAGAAAGCACTAAGCGAGAGACAGTGGGATCGCAGTCTGCAAGTGCCTCAAATGAACCGGAAAGTTACAACTTAATTGAGATAAAAGATGTCCAGATTATCAGAGATGACCCCAACCATTCAGCAACAACTTCATCGTGAGATGAGAATATAATTTTACCCACAAAAAAAAAAAAAAAAAAAGTGGGAAAGAACACTACAAGGAACGTACCTCAAGGAAGTAGGAATCCCTTTCCGCTTCCCAATAACCAAACCCACAAAGCTTATGACATTCCACACACACAACAATCAAGACACAGAGAGAGAAGAGAGGGAAAGAAAGAGAGAAGCAAAAAGAAAGAAAGAAAGAAGCAAAAAGAAAGAAAGAAAGAAACAAAAAGAGTTGAAACGACCATATAACAAGAAGAAGAAGAAGAAGAGGAGGAGGAGGAGGAGGAGACCTGGGTGAGCAATGCAAGCTGTTCAACGCCAAAGTATCTAGCGGCAGCGAGAGTGTCAAGGGCAAGATCAACGGCTGAGGTGCAATGCGTGTGCCAACATCCTCTTTCACCACAATTAGGCCTTGGCTCATGCTTTTGTGGCACAATAGAGACTTGTCCACTATACAAGAACTGCAGCAGCAACAAGAACACCTCGTACCCAACCGAGTTCACCGGTATAACGTTGGTCCTCAAGCCCGGCGATCCCAACGGAGCTATCCGTGACCCGGTTGGGTCCAACCCGGATGGTGGGTCGGGTCCACAAAAGAATTTCCTAAAGAAGAGGCTTCTTGCGGCTAAGATACACCTGTGAGCGTGAACTAACCGACCCTCTACGCTGAAAGTTACATCAGAGAAGGCCTGGCCATTGATGAGGAGGTTCAGGTAGTCTATGGACAGAGATCTCAAGGACTCCTCAAGAGTCATGGCTTATAATTAAGAACAAAAATATTATGGTTCTGTTTATTAGGGTTGCTTGATGCTATATATAATATATGAGAGAGAGAGAGAGAGATCAAAGGGTTCTGAGGAAGAGAGGATAAGGAGAGTCCTTTTTTGCCCTCTTGTGGCTTTTGTGGGTGTTGGTTTTGCGTTCTTGCTACGGCCTCATGGATGAATGATGATGATGATGGATGATGGGTAGTGTCTACTGTGCTTGGGAGAGAACGGGAAAGAGAGAGAGAGAGAGAGAGAGATTCTTTTTCTCTCTATGGGGAGAGTATGGTGTTAGATATTTTGTGTGTGAGAGAGAGAGAGAGAGAGAGAGAGAGAGTGAGAGAGAGAGGAGGTACATGGGTGGCTACTCTGGGCGGCTGGGATATTTAAAAATAATAATTTAATAATTTATTCTTGAATTTTTTTATATAATTTTTCAGAATATTTTACACTTTGGAAGAGATTTTTTTTTCAAATTAAAAAATATATATATCATATTTTATTGCAATACATAATGTCAAATTATGAGGTGAACGTACATGAACCTTGAGGACAAAGTATTAAGCCAAATGATGTTCTTTATGACTTAACCATGTTGACCTCCTCCCTAATGGGGCCATGAACCATTTAGAATGATAATCACTTTATATATATATATATTTGATTTGATAAAGGAACTCTATGCTTTACATTAGTTAATTTATGCCTCGGGGCACTTTCTTGCTTCCAGTTGGTGTTTGAGATTAAGAATAGCCTAGATCTTGAATACATTCAAAAGAAAGCGACAATATCAATTATTATGTACATAAGTTGTAACAAGGTTATTCCTTTATTGAGTTCTTAAGTCTTTACACCGCCGTGATGAACATTTATAAAGCGTTTTGTTTTTATTTTGCGTTTTGCTCTTATTTTTCACCATTTTTCGGTTACCCATTTTGTACATCGATGTCTTTCACATGTATGCGGTGTTAAAACAGGTTTCATCCTTGCATAATATTTTCTATACTATTTGATCAGGATGAATCCTGACGGAGCCAGATCATAGTGGTCGGAGACCGAATTCTGGGTTGGATCGAAAAGGATCTGAGTCTGGACATGTTGGGACGTATAGGTCTGAGGCAGTTTTCAATTTACAAGACAAAGAAAAATTATAGAGTGTTAGGTCTCAGACCAGCGTTAACACTTTGATATCTAAATTAGTAAAATATACAATTATATGATAATTAATAAAGTTAAAGAATAATTGATGTGTGTATATAAAAAATAATGTTCATAAAATATTTATAATTAAATTTAAATACTGGATGTTTAGAGGGATAAACTTGATGGGTGCACATAAGGTTTAAGGGAGTTATATATTTAGTTAAGGAAGGGAGCATCTCTCTAAACCTGGCCAATAAAGGGTGTTTCAAGTATGATTGGGCTGAATTGGATGCTTATTAACAACAACCTATAGAAATTATCCTCAATCACTATTCTTTAAATAGCTCCATCCAAAGAGTTGAATATCTGGTTCGAGATAACATCTCAATCATTAAAATGTAAAACTTTTGAATTTGATCAATTGTAATTGTAGACGAATCTTAACATAGGCTATTATGCATTTTTTTTCTGCAATTTAAGGAACTCGATGGCAAAAAGTGAACATCCAAGTGCCTTTGTTAAAAATAATTAAAAAAAAAAACAGTACAATGACTTTTATTTTTCTAGCCGTCCAACAATCAAACTTTGTTGGCACCACACAATAATTTTGTTTGATATATTGAACTGATTCAATAATTTATTGGTAAAATATCGTGTTTTCATCCAACCAGCACTTTAACTGCCGGATTCGGTGCTACTGAGCTGCCCTAACGGAATTGTTGGTTGGTTTATAGTTAGACATCAATTATTAACTAGATAATTAAAAATTAATTAAACAAAGTCATTTCTTAGTGCATCTAAGCATACGCACCAATACAACAATACTAGAGTCTCGTAGACATGTCATACGGAATAAATATATATATATAGATATATAGATGTCAACAAATCCGAAACATAGAAAAAGGTACTAAAGAAATGTGGTTTCGGCTCAACCCCATTGGCATATTCATATCCTCGAATCTTCTTATCACGCTTAACCAGATTGTCCCACATTGTTAATAGTTCATCTGTGACGGGATAGAGCAATCAGTCTTGTCTATGAACTAAACACATTAATTAGATAAAAGAATAAGGTGGGAGGGGTATGTGTTGGTGGGGTTATTAATTCCAAAATGTTGTTGACTTTTCTTTCTATAAACTTTTGTATTTTCAAAGTTAAGGTAACTACATAAATCTAGTTAAAAAGGAACAAGAATATATATGGTTAATTGTTATACCAAATGGCAGCTTTATCCCCTTTTTTTTTTTCCGGGGGGGGGGCTTCCTATGTGGTTTCTTCGTGCCATTTAATTAAGGAAACAAACAAAATACAAGTCTACCAAATAGTCAGGAGTTTTAAGCCTGTTGAATGTTGAATAGCGTTATGTTTGTTGTATTATACGCACGTGATAGCCTTCAATAGTAAAAAAGTCCTTGCATACACCGATCGGTTGCAAATTACGGCTCTTGCATATATGTTGCATTATCTATTAAATCTCAAGATTATATAGCAAAAATTTCCTCTCTCTCTCTCTCTCTCTCTCTCTCTCTCTCTGTTTTTTTTTTAATTAAGGTCACGGGCAGTCTTTAGTCCCGATAAGGGATCGCATTAATTGTGGCTTATTTTTGTAGTGGGTGAATACGTGACCATATCAAAATGGAAGGGGAAAAAAAATCAAAGGAGCAAGAAGAAAGCAATAATAAAGACACTAAAGAAAAAGATGAATGACGTGAAAAATGAAAGCGATGGAAATAATTGAAATGGCAGGAGCAGGAGAGTGAAAATGTAGACCCAATGGAAAAGAGGGATTAATTGGAGGAGTGGTGTGGAGTGGATGGAGGAGGAGGTGGGGGGCTAGCATTTGGGCTCATTGGAAACCGTGTCGGCCGGGTCTTGGGGGTTCATGTTCAAATATTGAAACTGCTGCCCACCAACAACATCGACTTGAAGTAAATTCATTTCCTTGGGGGGGGGGGAGGGCCGAGGGGTGGGGTCTGGGTGGTGGGGAGGGACTCTGCACGTGAGACATGGTTTGGCACGTGCAAAAGAAAAAAGGGGTGTTTGTTTACCATTCGTTGCTAAACCTGCTGTAGTGCAATTGGCAAAAGAGAGAAGCTGTTGTTTTGCCCCTACGGTTTGCCCAAAAATACTTCCAATATTGTAATAATTAGAAAAAAAAAAGAAAAAAGAAAAACACACACACACACACAATTACGCACAAAATCCTACTACTGATTGACAACACATCCACTGACTGTCTTATGATTTCAAGACCCTCGATTTGACGTTTGACTTGTCTTTTCACCCTTTTCTTCCCCCCTCCCCCCCCCAACTTTCCTTTCCTTTCCTTTCCTTTTTTCCTCTCTCTCTCTCTCTCTCTCTGGCTCTCTCTTGTGGACATATGCATGCATTATTAGTTCAATTAACTAACCACTAGATTGCAACTAAGAAAAAAAAAAACCCCACTAAATTGAATCAAATCATTATTCTTAATATTTAGTCTTTCATATTGCAACTCAATTGACTTATTCTTTCACTAAAAACATGATCTAATCTTGAAAAATCATTTAATTCATATGTCCTGTGTAAGTTGTAACCCCAAAATTGGAAAAATAAAATGATTAAAAGCCTTTTAATCTACCCGTAGTTGTAAGAATGTTTCGCTACTCCAATACATTATATACACCAGACATAGCAGCTAGTTGCCCCAGTGGCTTCCCTGCATAACCCAGTTAATAATAATAATATATATATATATATATATATATATATATATATAGAGAGAGAGAGAGAGAGAGAGAGAGAGAGAGAGATTTCTTTATTTAAAAAAATAAATTTATTAAAAACGAGAGATAATATATATGGTTGTCCGAAAAAGTTGTAAAAGCTGTATTTGTTGCACTAAAATATTAAAAGAAATAATCTTGAAGCATTCCACTCAAAAATATGTTGCCATAAAGGGGTAGCGGCAATCTTGTGGAAAAGATAATAGTATAAGATGCCATATTAGGAAAGAATAATCATATAGCAAATACTTTTCACGCTGCTTATCATTAAGGTGAGAAAAGAAAATTAGCTACTTATACTTATATATCAGATTTATGGATATTATAATCCTAGTAATTGTTTCGTCAGAATAAAAATAATCCATGTTGGTGCAACTCACAAGCTTTTTATTTAGATTCATAGGGTGGTCCTCTTCTAGTTTAGGGTTGTTTCTCTTTTGGTTTCAATTTCTGATCCATTTTCGTAGTTAAAAACGACGTTTAACTAAGTAACATCGTGTTGTTCTAGCTGTGGAATTTGATGTTTACAGCTTAATTATTCGGACCCAATTATGGCTAGTTTAATGATAGGTTACCTTACACGAGCAAAAAGTTGTGCAGAATTGCGATTGTGGTCTGCTACTATTCTCATTTTTATTGGCAAACATTAGCTTATATGAGGAAAAAAGGGGAAAAAAAAAAAGAAAAGAAAAATAGCAGCCTGGTTGTATCCTTCCAAAAATACATACCTAACCATACATTCTAGTTTTTGAACTTCGCCCACAAATCACAATCCAATGATAAAAAAATAAAAAATAAAAATAAGAATTCTTTCTCAAATTTCTATAAAAGTTATTTTTTAAGACGGAATCAGGGAGTCAGGAGGAGATACGTCAAAAAGCTAAAAATCGCCAGATCGGAGTGGTAGTACCTTGTAACGAATATGATTTGATGTGAGGAGGGAGCTTGCTTCAATATTAGGCACCTCAGACAAAAGACTTTGATATATGCAGATGGGCAGACAAAGCCGTATTTTTTACACGTAATATAGTAATATTGGGATCTGTATCCAGCCACAGGCGCAGTCATTAGTCACATTTGATGTGGCCCTACCATGTATTAATTAATTATTAGCCACCCATATCAAAGTTCACAGGAATTTCTG
Organism: Bruguiera gymnorhiza; assembly: GCA_020883675.1. NCBI lineage: Eukaryota > Viridiplantae > Streptophyta > Magnoliopsida > Malpighiales > Rhizophoraceae > Bruguiera > Bruguiera gymnorhiza. The sequence continues at coordinate 2,558,260 of JAIRCJ010000302.1, forward strand.
GATCGAAGCAGCCAATTTCTTGTGCGACTAAATCAATGATGAACATGCTTTATTTTCCTTCCATTATGCTTTTATTCATCTTTCTTTGGTGGGTGTTGGAATCCTGAGGCCAAGCTGGGCTTTGACATCTAAAGAATTTACAGTAGTTGCGCTTTGCGTGTACTTTGCTCGACTATTTTTCAAGCTCCCTCCAGAGAAAGGATACCCAAGTCAAATTAATCAGCTAGACAGATAGATATATATATATATATATATATATAAAAGAAGTACACACTAGTTCCGTCACAATTGGAGTTGAGAGTTTGGAGGAATTAGGAATAATGATTTTATCGTTTCAATAAATATTCAACTAACGAAAAAGTGTTGACCAGTCATACTATCTATCTATCTATCGGAATTCACTTTTTCAAGGTAGCAAGTGGTTATTTTCTTCCATGTCCATTTCAATCTCTTTTCAGGATCTGCAATCAGATTTCAAATCGCCCGGGTGGGTTACAACGAGGAGTTTTGCCTAACTGGAATTCCCAAGGTTTGAAGGTCAAGCTTGAAGAAAATCGACCCAAATTCTTGCTGTAAGAAGTGACAAATCTCTTTGAGTACCTTTTCTCTGAAACCAATATGGTAAGCTGTCGCAACTAACTACAATGCGTGTATTGGATGGTTACAATGACGGGACCATATTTGACTTTACATTTGGAGGACACTTAGGTGGAACCCATTTGGATGCTAGTTTCTCAAAGCTTTTCTCCATGAAATATTTGGATGTCTGGTAAGTTGGTGATTAGAAATATGGTGTAATACGTTGGGGCAATATATACCATCTATGGGAAGTGGGTGAGGATCACACTAGGTGTCTTTGTGGAGGGTGTAGGGTCAAAAATACCGCAATTAAATTTGCCTTATGTGGTGGGAGTGGAATAGTGGAGTCAGCTCATCAGAAAAAACAAACACAAAAACAGAAAAAAAAAAAAAACAAAAACAAAACAAAGGGGAATCCTCTAATGTGCACCTTCCACCAATTAAGGCTCTCAGTTCTCTCAAAAACTCAAACCCCTTTTATTTTCTAGATTCAATCCTCAAGGGTTTTAGTTTCCAGAGAAGAGAATCTGCAAAAATATTCCAGTACATGGAAGGTCGGCCATTTTTCGTTTTTGGTTTTTTGACTTGGGTGAAATGATAGACCCCAAAAGTGACGAACACTACAAGCTTTGAGATTTGACAACACGTGGTTTGCCACATGTACTATATCCAGAATTGCTATATGTCCACATGGTCTTGGCGTAAATCATTGGCCTTTGAATTTATATGATGTATAAGCTTTCTGACCTCTGTTCAAACCCAACGAAAAATGGAACAAATGGAAGAGCCTTTTATAGTTTGAGGAGAATTAATTGTGACCCGGGTCCAATCATGCAAATAACTTGGCGTGCTGATACATTCAAATGCCTCAAGGCCTATACCCATATTTATTAGGGAGTCGCAATGATAGATCATGCATGGACCATTTAATTATATGTCAAAAAACTAGACTTATACCATGCGCCGGGTCTCAAATCTCAACCTTATTGATGATAACTCTTTACAATCAATGATCAGGAACTGTATGTGATTAGCTTCAAACTTATTTTTTCATTTATACTTTTTCTTTTCTTCTTTTTCTTTCTTTCTTTTTTTTTTTTAATTAGGAGATTCCCTTTTCATGTTCAGAATCCAAAACTTCTAACATAAAAATCTAAGTTCCTACAAATAAATCTTATCTCAATGATATGAGAATTATTTCTAAAACTGAAGGTTTCCAATCTTTGGAGACTTCATTTATATTTTTTACACCTTATTGATGAATCTATACTAGTAATGATCACCGATCATCCATTCACAATCATTTGTATATACCCACATTTTTTAGTCTCCTAATTAGGTCTCTTAATATATATATATATATATGTTGTATAGTTTATCATCTAGTGAACCTACCGATAAAAAAAAAAAATGCACGGCTCTATTTTGGAGTATTTAAATCTTGATGAAAGGATTCCGTGGGAAAAAAAAAAAAAAAGGCATGAAACAATGAAGTTGTATATTCTTTTAATGTAGGAGGAGCTTTAAATAGTTAGGTAAAAGAATGGAAATGTGTCTCAAGTCATTTCGCCTTGTGGGGAAGTTCGTCGGCCAAAGCATATTGTAAATTTTGATTGAAGGGTAAATTAATTACATTCTTTACCAGAAAGAGAGAATACATTTAATACATCCTGGTGAAACGGATTCTTTTAAAGCTTGATGACAGGATTCCATAAAAGATTTAACCAAAAAAAAAGAAAAAAAAAGGCTTTATGAAGGAATGAAGCTCTTTATTCTTTTAGTGTAGGAGGGGCTTTAAATAGTTAGGTGGAAGAATGGAAATTTGTCTAAAGGGTAAATTAATTACATTCTCTACCGGAAAGATATAATGCATTGAGATTGAAAAAGAAGTTCATGTATGTTACAAAAAAGCTGATCAAATGGATTGATTTCCTTGGTCCCACATCTAATCTCTTGCTTGGTTCATTGACTATCTAATGTCGGCCAATATGAGAATTGAACCGTATATATTTATAACTTAGAAACGAATAATCGAAGGGCTATTTGCACTCCATTGTTAACTTTTTTGTATAATAAAGCGGATCAACACCCCAATACTGTCGTGTTCTGCTAAGAAAAGTAATCAACAAAGAGAGGAAATTACCCTTAAGCCTGAATTCAGCTTGTAATTAATAGAGAAAGAGGACGATCCACGCTAGAAATTATGGCCAACGCAAAACAACTTAACAACGTTTCTGAATACGAAGAAATAGCTGAAGGACTTGTAGGCAGAAAATCAAATGGAGAGTGACAAGCCCTCCCAATCAATCAGCCTCTCCATGAAAGAACTAATGCCAAGCGTGGAGAAAACAAGGGGAAGGACGGTAAAGTGAGCCAAATTCTTCTTTTAGGCAAGAGAATCAAACCGAATTATAGCATTTTGCAACTTGCACGCCAATTGGTTGGAAGGAATGTACCACAGATATTGCGAGAAAATGCAAGAAAACGTGATCTTAATGGATTAGAATGTGTTTTGAATTTGTAACCTGAAAACAAAAACAAAACAACAACAAAAAAAAAAAAAAACGAGAAGACTGTGCGGTGAATGTGACCCATTCCCAATTGGACTACTTTTATCACAAACCATTATAACTTCCTAAGTCAGATTTTGGTGTTAACAATAAGAGCCGGTTGATTGTGGAATCCCAATAATAATCTCTCCCCAGAATATATATGAAAAGCCTAGCATGGGTATAGACGATGCAGAAAATAAGAATCTCAAGAATCAAGTTAAGGGGAAGCGCAAAGCAAACTTTTTTTTTTGTTGGTTTTGGTTTATTGTCGTTCACCTGCTTACAAGCAGGAAGAAGTATATTTTAAGGATGGACATACATTAGGGCTTCCTGCTTTGTATTAATGCAGATTTTTAGTGAGATTGTCTGTATGAGATCCATAATGAAAGAGAGGATCCAGAGCGGGCGAGTATTGGACTTGAGGGAAAAGAAGTTGAAAACTTTTGAGTGAATTTAATCGCAGGCATTTGGGAGACCACCACCCACTTAATAATAAAGCAGAGAGAAGGTATCCTAGCAAAACCCACTTTCTTTAAACACCCCCCTTTGACTTCTTCCTCCACTAGGGCAACCATATACCATCATGGCATAGGAAGAACAAACACTCATTTTAAACAACACTAACTCATTTGAGTGGGGAATTTATGAGTTTGTGGCTCTCTCTCTCTCTCTCTCTCTCTCTCTCTCTCTCTCTCTCTATTTATGTATATATCTCTTCTTCTAAGTACTGGTGGGCTGTCTTCCTAAGACTGATCACCTTAATTATTTCTAAGTTTGCATTGTTGGAGAATATCCAAGACAAGGGTTTCCTCATTCTTCTCCTAGGCTTGAACCACCAACTCCTTGGTGACCAAGACCTGAAAATGGGTTCAGATGCAAAGAAGCTAAGAGGTCCCACCATGCTATAGGACCTAAAGCCTAGATTGAAAAGGATTCCCATACCAATGTAACTACTTGGTCCATTACAGCAGTATCTGTTGAAGATGGCAGGCATAAAGTTTGATAAAACTGTACACTTTATAAGAGATTTTGCCTGACCATGCAATCAAATCTTTAACATCTTGTTCCTAAAGGCTGTCTCCAACTTGTAAAAGCATAACTTTTCAAACCCTTTTGTTTTTTGCACCAATGAAGAGTTATATCTTGTATCAAACTCTCATTAACTAATCTGCTAGAATGAACTACAGTTGAGGTGTCCATCCATAGATTTTGAGGCCCCAAACAGTTCTACCTATTAGACAAAGCAAATAAATGACAAAAAGATTAGTTTCTTTACCAGAAGGAGAAGGAGAAGAAGGTGTGAATAACTATCATTGATGAGCATTATTGGTCAAAACGAACATCAAACGCTAATCATTCTAAGGTACTTAATCTTTTTTTTTATATGCATTTACATCTCTCTCCGTTTTCGGTTGAAAAATAATTGTAAAAGACATTAACATAATTATCAAAAAAAAAAAATTCCCCTCAGAATTAAACTAAGAATTGATCTCGTCGGGATGATTTTACATCAATGTATATGACTTCCTTCCTCGAGTGACGTACCAATGGGATGATCAAACTATGATTTTTTTTTTGGGGGGGGGCATAAATAAATAGTTTGATTATAATTAGGTAATAGAGAAGCCTAAAAATTGGCACCGTTAAATGAGGGAATCTAGGAGCATCTCACGTATCTAACGATGCACATGATTAAGTAAACTTATCTAGAAAGTCAATATTCGCAAACGCGGTGCATTTATATTAAGAATCAAAGTCGCACAATGAGAAGCACATGCAATCTCAATTACAAGGTAAGCGAAGAACTATTCAAAGAGACCAGATAACAGACGACCTTTATACAATTAAGAATCTTTGGATTTTCCCAAACTTAATTGCTACAATTTGAGCGGAAGAAAGGGGGTGACAAAGCATCAAAACGAATGTTAGCGAAGTTTTAAGTGATTCAGGAATTATCCCAGGCACGGCTTTGCCTTCCATGTTGGGCTCTATTGTAAACGGGCCGGCCAGATTTACCAGACAACATTAGCTGTCAGGGTTTTTCAAATTACTTGTTATTGCCGAATAATAAGAGATTATTAGTGGAAGCGAAGAGATCAAATGATTGGTTTTTATTTCAATGCACTGTCAATGCATATTCCTTCCCTCCAATACCCCATTTCTTGAAGATTCGAAATTATGGGTCAAAAAGGAAATGGGGGGCTCTTGTATCTTGTTCGTGGCTATTGCATTAATAATTGAGATTCACGTAGCTGACGGAAATTGAATTTGAAATCAAGGCTTTATGATTGTTGTTGTGGTTTCTCATGGCTACTGCACGAGGGCAACCAATTAATGTTTTGCCTTCTCCTTCCTGAAATTTTGTTGTCGATCAGCCATTCCGCCAACAGATGAACAATTAGGGTAATTGTTACTATCTCTCCTAGTCCTTGTCCCCTGTGATCTAAATATAATACGTGTGGATCACAAACGCATTTTAACATCAAATTACCTTTCCTTTTTTTAGCGGGATACTGGAATTATCTGAAGTCAAGGCCTTTGGCGTTTTTTTTTTTTTTTTTTCATTTTCAATATGGGGAAGTGAGAAACCTCTTAGTAAATTCTGGAATACCAGATGAAAAAGGTTTAGCCAACTGGGTTAAAAAAAAAAAAACATTTGAAGGAGTAATATATGTCACTTTAATACAAGAATGCACATAGACAATTGGAATTTAAGATATACATAATTGATAAAATGCATGGTAAGTTCTAAATGCACCTAATCGACATAAATTCGACACATAGATGTACATCATCACTACTTCCACTTGTATAGATACATAATTGCAGCTCTCTTTTGTTTTACATGGTACACGTACAAGGGTGGCAAAAGATGTACAAATCACAATGTGATCCAGTTTGGAACCATTCAAATGATTTGACAAGACAAGGTGTGCATGTGATGGGATGTTGATTTAGACATATGACCTGACCTTTCAACCCAGCCCTCTAGCTAGATGTAGGCAGCAGCAGCAGCTAGGCTGCGTCAGGAGCAGGCAGGCAAGGCAGGGGCATCCCCTTGTAGTCCACTTTTTACCCCCAAAAAACGGCTTATAAAACGTACGATAATCGCAAGGAGAAAACGGACCCTATGAACAATGGACCTGTTGGGTCCATGACACGTGTCAGTAACCCACGATCACTCTCTATCAGTCCCTTCCTTGATGCGCGTCTTGAACAGTAACAATATCACAAGACATTGAATGCCATTTCTTGGAAGAGTTTGGCAGGTATATGTATGATATGAATTATGATGTGTATATGTGGCACTGACTCCCACGTGCAAGACTGAATACCACCTGACATACACAGCCCTCCCTCTCCCTCTCTCTCTCTCTCTCTCTCTCTCTCCATTGTCTAGGGTGTGGGTCCAATATTCCATCTCATGACTTGCCAAGCTAGAGATGGGAGGGGGGAGAGAGAGAGAGGGAGGGAGGGAGATCACAAATGTCTCTTCTTTCAGTCTCTCTCATTCCTTTTGCCTTTACTCTCTGGGAGGTTGTCATTGATTAATCTTCTCTTCTTTCTGGGTCTGCAACTTCTGTCTTTCAAGAAGTGTACAGTTTTAACTGCAGTTAGGGGTCTCTGACCGATGGGTCTTGGTATAAGAATCGAAAGGAATTCTTTGCTCCGTGGTGTGAGCCAACGCTCTTCTGTTGCACGAATTGGGAGATTTTCGACCACCATAAAAACACAAAATAAAATAAAATAAAATTACTGAATCTTTGACCCTATTTCTAGGTTATGCAAGCAAGGGTTCAAAGCATTACATCTATAAAACTTGGGCCGAGTGCCTACTCTTATGTTCCATAATTAATTTGTACCTAATTCATGTGAGTGCACATGTATAGGTGTATAAGACTTTGGGGGATTTTGTGGCTACATTAAGACCTCTGCCTGCAATTGAATCTTTCCCAAACTTTAGGCAGTACAATTTGCATTATGGATTATAATTATGTCTTCTGCTTTTACAAAGCACAAATTACTTTCTGTGACTTAAAATGGAGGTTTATGACATTTCCTTTCAGTGTCAAAGAAGAAACGGGACATAAAGATTGACAAAATTAGCAAAGTGGGGAGAATATGAGAACGTGCTAAGAATTTGCAGGCAGCTTTTGAAGCGCCCCATGTTCTTTTACCTGTTAATAAAGGAGTGACATCAAATCTTATAGGACCCAAATGAGAAACAAACTATTCTAGAGATGGACTTGGAGATTTTCTACTGTAGCCTATCAGTTTTTTAAGGTTTTCAACTATAGGATGGGGGAGTTTGATTGTTATTCAACATATGCATCTCATCACCATATTCCTTCAGAAACATCTCATGAACTTTACATATAATGATGCCATCAGATCTGATCATAGACTAATGTATTACCAAAATGTGTTAATGCTATATTATCCACACAACTAAGTACATGACTTTAAAGCGAATTAAGATGAAAGTTAGGGAGACCCATCAATCAACTAGGGAAGAAGATTTAATTAATTTTGTGATGGGATTAGGATCCGAGGACCTGTAACTTTCGTAGCTTTTGGCTAGGATAGCGATCATTTCACTTCACTTCATGGCTGCTTTTTTTATTAGACAGCTGAATAATATGGTGAATGTTAAGATGAAATGAATTGCGTGTATTTTTGCAGCTAAATTAAATTACATCTAGATTCTGTGTTCATTGCTTGTTTAAAAGAAATGTGAGCAATTAAATGAACTCAAGAGTTTCGAAATTCAAACAGACATAATTAATAAAAGAATAAAGAGCCCGTCAACTTCTTTTCTCTTTTCTCTTGCGTCAAGTTGTATCTCTATAATTTAATTACACATACGCAAGGAGAAAGGAGAAACTAAGATGATGATCAAGTACTGAGGAAGCCAACACAAAATGGGTCAACTGAAGCACTGGCAATTGCATAATGCAGCAATATAGATCACTTATGTTCTGCCAAAGTGGCAACCGTGTGTGTGTGTGTGTGTGTGTGTGTGTGTGTGTGTGCGTGTGTGCGTGGGATTGTTTTTGTTTTGTTCTGTGGGTCTGGGTCACTGGTGTGGTCAGGACCCCGACAAGCGTGGGGTTGTCTTGTCATATCAGTTTCGTTTTAGTGGACCTTCTCTTTTGTTTTAACCCACAAACGTACGCACCCAATTTTCAAAAGGGGGGGGGTGGGGGTTTGTCTGTTTCCTTTTCTTCCTAATGACTGAATTGTCCTTCCGTTATACTAATTGCATGGCCGTATATGTGCCATATACACAACACATCACCCGGTCAAGTATAGGACTCTTAACAAGTCAAGCCACCCCTGCACCTTCACCGGTCCACCACTAGCTATCATCATTCATCGCAATGTCTCTCTTCGTAATTGGCTGAAGAAAGTAAAAATTTTTGTTCTAATGGCTGTTAACTCTTCAATGGGTTGAAAGAAAAAGGAAAAAAACTTAGAAGTCCAAGTTTTTGTACGGTGATAAGAAACTAAATTATTGAAATAGATACTTCTTTGTTGTTCAGGATCAACTTATGCACACCTCCAAAATAGAAACATCGATTTATGAATACCATTACTATGTTGAGAAATAACAACCAAAAAGAAAAAAACGAAATGAAAAATATATGTGAGAGGGCGAAGAAAAGAAGGTTGTTCTTTCTTTTAGCGTCAATTTTCAGCCTCAACCCACTCAAAGTTGTGCATATTGTAAAAAACAAATTGCGTTTGGGATAGGGACTAAAACCCACATGGCTGAAAGGGGAGTCACAGGCCTGTGATTAAAGTGGCCGATCTCGTCGGGTGTAGATGGGTTGTGTGTTGAATAACGTCAAAATACAATAGAGCTGGGGGGGTCCAATTGGAGCTACTGGTGGGCGTGTAATTGGGGCGAAAGGCGGAGTGGTGGGTTTTGCAATTAAAAGTCTTCTGGAGCCGGAAAAGACTTTCTCAGGCATCCCCAATTGAGCCCATCGGGCTCAAGAGGTGGGCTGAAAGGTTTACCATAATATGTAACGTACAGATGGGCCCAATTGGCACCAGTCGGTCGAATGGTGGGCGCACAATTGGGCAGGTTTCCGTTAGCCTACGGCACCGTTTCCAGGCCCGTAGAATTGGCCTTAATTTGCTCCCAATGCTACTAGTAATTAATGTGCACTTTTCATGTGTCATTTTTCACTTGGTCGTGTTTCTGAGGGAGAGCTGAGGCCCATGCGTGAATCTGTAATTGGGTCGCCAACGAAGAAAAGAATGTCCTCCTTGCATCTCATGAATGTAGTGGAGTGGCGCCTTAGGTGGGTAAGGTACAAGGTTGCTTAAAAATCGAAAGGAGCAGGAGAGCCATTCATTTCATCTGATTTCATTTCAGATCTAGGAAGGCAACACTATCAAGGATCCAGAATCTACTATCTCGAATTTCTGAAATATCTCACGCGAGGATTTGTGCACCTTATCAAACTGAACAGAACACTTCCACACATGGGTCATTCCAATTTCCCCACTGATTACAACTATAGATATCCAAATTCCTGTACCTTCGTACTTAAATGTCCCAATAATGCATAAATCTCCTCTCTTCGCTCGTGTGATCTATCTCCAGAAACAAAGCGGCAACTCCTGCCTTTTCCCTCGATACAGCTCCACCCTGGTTCCTTCTTCATGTCCTTCTGATGCATAACTCTTCTAACTTCTTCAACTTCGTCCCACTGTCCGCTATCAGCTTGTATATTACTCAACAATGTATGATATCCAACGTTATCTGGCTCCAGCTTCAACAGCCTTTCTGCAGCAAATTCCCCTACTTTCCTGTCCCCATGAACACGGCAGGCTGCAAGAAGAGCACCCCAGATTCTACTGTCAGCCAAAACCACCATTTTCAATATTATGGCCAATGCCTCTTTGAGCTTTCCAGATCGCCCTAGAAGATCCACCACGCAAGTGTAATGATCTAAATTAGGTTCAATTCCAAAAGACCACTTCATGGAGAAGAACAAATAACAGCCCTCGCTGATTAAACCAGAATGGCTGCAACTAGATAACAAACTTAGAAAGGTTATAACGTTTGGTTCTACACCTTCCCCCAGCATCCGATAGAAGAGATTCAGGGCTTCAGTACCCAATCCATGGATCCCAAGGCCCTCAATCATCAATGTCCATGTGACAATATCTTTCACCACCATTCCATCAAAACATTTTCTAGCCGAAGAAATGCTTCCTCCTCTTATATACATGTTAAGGATAGAGGTGCCTAAGTGCACCTTATCTTCATCAGTCATACAAAACTGGTTCCTTATAAGGTAGCCATGGACACTTTTACCCAGTTGTAATGCACCCAGATGTGTACATGCATCGATGAGGCTTCCTAGAATCCCAGCCCCAGGCTCAAAACCTGCAGCTTGCATTTGCCAGTTCAACTCAGAGGCCTCTTGAAAACACCCGTTTTGAATGAACCCGGACATCATTGCATTCCAAGTAATGTTGTTTCTACGAGGAATCTCTCCAAACAACTGAAATGAATACCTCACTTCCCCACACCTTGCATAGAAATCCAATAAAGAAGTCAGCAATATATTGTCACATAGTCCAAGCTTCCTAGATAAACAATGCAGCTTTTCACATTCTTTGACATTCCTCGTCTTTGCCAATGCTGATATAACAGAAGTTATAGTCTCGCTGCTAAGTGCCGATTCCTTCTGCATTTGGGTAAACCTACCAGCTATTTTTCCGATGTCTCCTCTCAAGGAATAGAAGTTAATCAACTCATTCCAAGAAACAGCATTTCTCCCACCAATTTCATGAAAAGAACTTTCAACATCTTCCGCGCCACCCATTTGGGCATACATTCTCAAGATTGAATTTTGCACGGACGCGTCAACCAATAACCCATATTTTATCACAAAGCAATGAAGCTGCCTCCCTTCAATGAAACTCTTGCCGGAACAACACCCCTGCAACATAACAATAATAGTCACTGAATTAGGGTCTGTATCCTGCCTCATTTTATTAAACAATTGGAAAGCAATGTCCACATTGCCTTCAGATGCATACCCAGATATTAAGGATGTCCAAGAAACCAAGTCCCTCTGGGACATCTCATCAAATAGTTTGAGCGCGTAGCATAAAAACCCAGATTTTGCATAAACCTCGATCATTGTATTACAAAAATACACGTCAAATCCAAAACCCAACTTCATTGCGATACAATGAAGCATTTCTCCAAACACTACATCAGTCTCAAGCACCAACGCAGCTCTGTTTAATATCGGAAATGTGAAGCTATCATGTGCAACACCCGTTGCCCTCATCTTCTTATACAGCATCAGGGCCTCCCTAGAAAGCTCAGAATCAACATGGGCCTTTAACGTTAAATTCCATGTTAAGGTATCAAGCGGTCCTTCTCTCAATGTATTGAGAACTCTAACACCACTGTTGAAACCATTGGACTTTGAATATAAAGAAGCGAATTTTGGGGCTGCAGCAAAAGATAGGTTCTTGAACGAACCCATTTGAGACCATGAAAAGTGCATGAATCTGTCTAAGGTTCTTCAGGTGCTTACATGAATTGAGGGTGAAGTGTAAGAAGAACAAGGTAGAGCTTGGGGGTATGCCAAAAAGATTTGAGTAGTAGTCTGTCAGACAACCGGACGACCATCCCAGCCAGACAACTCTGTCGGGAACGATCCTCTACGGCTATTAGACGGGCCCAGGACCCATTCGTGCCGTTAATCACGCTCTGATCGCTCGGCCATAATTCATCCACCAGACTCGGATTCCTGTCTCCTTTGTGCTAAAGGATACAGAGGTACGAGCCTATAGAACAGATCCTGTTCAAGTAAGGTCGTACTCGCTACAAATTTCCAGCGCTTTGTATACCTACAAAACTCTTTATTTTTTTCCGATATGGGATATTGCATCCGGCACTTGACAGTGCGCGAGTCGGAATAGATTAAAATAATAATAATAAATAAAATAAGATACCCTTATTAACTGTTGCATATAAACTTTCAATTCTGTCAAAGAAGAAAAATAATAAATAAAAAAAAAATATATATATATATATAAGGGATCAGCTTTGAATTGACGATCCCCTGGTGTAAGAGATGATCAAACAGAGACAAAAAGCCTTATGCCAGGCACCTGTGTTTACACTTTTCCAAAAATAGGACAGAAATTTAGGTTTATGAAACAACGAATTAAATAGCTTGTTGAAGACCAGACTTTCTTTGAAGCTCATTATCTTCAATCCCACGGTGGAGCGCCCAACCAAAAAAGATAGAGAAGAGAACAATTTTTTCTGATGGTAAATTTTCATGGTACAAGTTCATTTCTTTTTCTCCCAACAACCTTTCCCTTTTCTGGCGAGCGCAAACATAATATAATTAATATTTCATTACTACCAGATGTCGAGGAGAACCTAGCATCTTCAGCAGTTGCATCTTCATAGACACAGTTTTTCGAGCTTCGTCTCACCACACCGACGAATGGAGCGCGAGGTGTGGACCAATTTCTTCTGCTTCAAAAGAGATGCTCAGCTTATCTAGAGAACATTTTAGCGCACCAACACCCTCGCAGGAATCAACTGTGATCACCAACCAAACTAGATAGTACCTAAGGGTATATACTAGGTTGGAAGGAAGGCCTGAACTGCAACGACCTCATGTTTGCCACAGTAGCAAATTCTGATTCTGAATGCCTGAATTCTTGCTGCAAAGCAATGAGAAATGAAGATCAATCACTTCCTGAGTATCTTTGCTTAATTTTACTCTGATGTTGAGGATAGATGAATCCTCACTGCAGGGCACTTTGACAGCCTGGTGGGAGAGAGAGAGAGCATAGACATGAAGAGTGTTCAACAATCTGCTTAATTGGCACTCTTTGTTTAGTGTTCAACAATCTGTTTAATTAGTACTCTCTGTCGACCAAAAAAATAGACAATTGAATGGATAGAAGATCAAACTAAAAAAATGGATAAGCCACCCAGCTTCTCCTGTGTGTGGAAAATTTAAGAGCAACCAGTCGACCGCAGCTTCACATCCCTCAGCTAATACCAATCTCATCCATAATTCATGGAACATAAGCAATACTCAATCCACATCCACAAATGAAGTGCAATCAATGTCCTGGAGGGTAATTTTTCCAGTGTACAAGATGCTTATATGATCAGAACAGAGAGGGAGGCATATCTGATTCAGACTCTCATGGATTGCACCCATACCAGGAATCCATTTATCTTCATTCTCTGGGTTCACGTTCAAAAGTTTTTGCAGTAACCGTACACGATATGTAATAGTATCTGTTCTGTCACAAAAATGAGCAGCACAAGTATGTGATGGCTCTTCAGAAGCCAGTCTGATCAATGCCAAAGTTAAAGCCCCATCTGCAGGCTTTGGGTCTGAAAGATTTTTGTCTCCCATCATCTTCACTTCTCTTTCTGTGGGGAAATGCACTTCTTCATTTCCATCCACAGTAGAGACTTTCAAATTTTTAGTGTAATGCTTAATGGCCTCGCGTTTGGTGGACTCATGCTTTTCTTTTAACGTTAGAATACAAGAAAACCTCAAGTGATAACTTACAACAGTTTTCACCATCTTGAAGTTGTGGCAGCAGCAAAAGAAATCAAGCCATCTTCTCCCAACTCCTGCATACCACTTGATAATATCAGCATCTTCCAGAGCAAAAAGAAGGTCAATTGGCCTTGGACGACCCATATTGTTTGTAAAGCCAACCATTCTAACGGCTTTCCTTATAAGTTCTATAGGTGCAGAGACTTTTATGCATAGCTTTGTCAAATCCTCCACCGTTCTCTTAGCGTACTGTCTTTCCTCCTCTTCTTCAACTCTCCTTTTTACTTCCTCCAATGCCTTTGAAGCCTTGACCGGTGACAAATACTTGTCTACCTGCTCCTGAAATTCGTCATAAGCATCAACAAGATCCTGTGGCAATTGTTCTCTAATATGCCTCAGAGTGAGAAAATCACCAGCTGTGAGCATTCTATGCCAGGCCCGACGCTCTTCCAGAGAGTTCATAAACTCTTGAACCACTTCATCTGCCCAAGTTGTGAAAATTCCTCGCACTTGATCCTCAATTTGGAAATCAAATTTGAATCCTTTGCTCCGCTTCAACTTCTTAAAAACATGGTGGAATAACTTTAAACCCAGTTTCTTCCTATTCCTTTCACGTGCATTTTTCAATTCCAAACACCTAACTTCCTTCTGCCTGAGATATTTTTTCCTAGCTCTAATAGCTTTTTCTGACATAGGAGGATGCAATATTGAAGGTGGGACAGCCTGCAATTCCATCCCCAAAAAACCAATCTTCTCAGAAACTGCACTGTGGATGGCCGTCTTCACTCGATTAACCCTCAATATTAACTTCTCTTCCAACATTTTCAGGACCCTTTGCTTCAAATCCATAGCTAACATCTTTGGCCCTGAAGTAATAACTAATATCTCATCCAAGTACCTGACTGCATGTATCTTCACAGGTCTGTAAAAAGAAGTAGACCGCTCGCCGATCTCATCCTTATCAAATTTTGGATTCTCTTCACTGGTTCTCAGACGCATTTCCTGAATTTCTCTATCAAACCCATTAAAATAAATATTAATCAAAATCGAACACAAAGCACATTCTTGAGGAAACCCCCTCCCTAAGTAAACCCCACCCAATTCGATTCTCAGCACTCCACATTTAAACAATCTCTCAATCACATCAATCAAAAACCTATCTTTAATTTTCTCTCCTATAAACAGACACAATTTATCAACATTGCTACTGTCAAACCCAGCACGATTAAAGCAAACAGTGAACCACCAACTAGCGTTATTAACCGAGTTCTTCAGGTACCTTATAGCCGTGTGGCGACCCATGTTGACACGTCCACCATAAGAGAATGTAACAAAACGATCATCGTACACAATCTCCAACACAATCTTAATAGCTTCGATCAAAACTTTGAGTTTCAAGTCAGGCAAGATCAACGGCTCACCTTTACCATTACCATTCATTTTGACGCAATGGGACTCAATATCCAACCGGTTATCGAAAATCTCACGACCCATTTCTTCAATTGCGAAACGCTTCGAGACCAAGTGATAAAGGGACAGACTTGACTCGGCCGACTCGGGAGAGGCGGAGCCGGGGACCCTGTTGGGGCCGGTAATGAGGTTTCGAGAGGCGGTGAGGATGACAGAGGGCAAAGCGACGACGTTCTGGACGAGGTTGAAGAATTTCCCATGAGAGCAGTGAGAAAGAACGAGGGCTTTGAGCTGGGGTTTTGATAGGGGTTTAGACGGATCATGAATTGGGGTTTTAGGATTGTCGTGTTCGTCGATGACGTTAGGGTTTAAGGGTAACGTTGAATACAAGAGTTTGAGTGAATTGGACGCTGGAGCTGAGAGTTTGTAATCCAAAGTTGCCAGAAGCCTTACGGAGTTAACAAGCATTGAGGCAGAAACGACAGGAACTGCTTTGGGTTGTCTTTCTGTTCTGTACGGGTAGTTAAACCCGAGTCTACGAGTTCAAGACTCACACCTACGAGGCTATTTGCATCATATAATAAAAGTCTGAAAAAACGAGATGGGCCTAAAGTGGCCGACCACTTTAGTTGCTGGGTCGAGAAAAGGTTGTTCCTCCGGTAAAATCATGATTTGATGCCGCCCCCGGAGCCATCCAGTGGTCCGTGCAAATTGCAAACGAAAGGACATCTCTATAGCTGTAATTTTATCATTATTATTGGGGCTGGTTTTAGTAGTTGTCTCATCCGTCAACCTGTTTTGGGGGGTCCCTCGTATTGCTTCCTCTCCCCCAATGTCCCCCTTGACGAAGGTGGCTTGCAGTTTTCACTAGATCATCGAACAGTGGACTTCAATTCCCATTAATTATGAACTACATGTAACACCATTGTTTCAGCCAGCCGTCTGAAAGTTGCTACCTTCGTGTAACTTTGAATCCGATTCCAACTTGATGGAACTTCGAACGTGGGCGCCCTGATTTATTTCCTTCCTCTCTTGTCATCCGAATTCGGACTCTAAATCTCATTAATTAGTTAAATTTCTCTCCCCACCCCCCACAAAAGAAAAAATAAATAAATAATATATATATATATATATATATATATAAAGAAATCTTGTGTCCAGGGATATAATTAGTCTCCGTCCTAAAATCCCAACTCAAATTCTTCGTGATTTAGAAAACTTAAAGTTTCAGTCTAGAAGTTTCGATTACCGAATGTATCCCTAAGGATATTCTTTGATTTGGAATATTCCAAATCAGAGATGATAAAGCTATTTCACTTGTTCTAGATTCTGTAATGATACCTAAGAGTATGATAGTTATTTGACCCGTTTTTTTTTTTTTTTATCTACTTCGATCTAACGCACGACCCTTTATAAAATAAAAAAATAAAATGAAATTATCACAAATAACATTAAATTTAATTAACAGTTACAATAACTAATACTTATATTATATACCTTTTGTGTGTAAAAGAGAAAAAAAAAAAAAAAACTAAATGATACACGCCATTGTGCCCCGTCAATCCGTTGCTATCAGCAACCTATAACCCTTTCTTTTTTTTTTGGTTTTTTCCATGGGGCATGTCAGGTTACTTTTGACGAGAGACCTACCGCTGAGAAGCCGCCGCTGCCATTGCTGCGCCTGCGGCTCTCTCAATTAATAGATATCGCTGTGTGGGTCGAGATGCCTGCTCTTTGGGTTGGGCGTGGAACGTCAAATGCTTATTTATATAAAAAATAAAATAAAATTATGGCTATAAAATATCAATTTCCGGACGCCATTTTCAATGCCGCCACGGATCCACAAACGAGAAAATGTTGTTATTTCTGTGGGCTACGTTTAGCCCCGCTTGTCATATTTATTGTTTTGAAACTTAAAATATTTCTAAATAAATTAATTATCACATCTATAAATAAAAATTAAAATTATTTATTAATATTTTTATAAATATTATTAAATTTAAATAAATATTAACAATATTAAATTTTAATATTAATAAATTTAAAATTTAAATAATATAAAAAATAAATTAAATTATTAATCAAACTACTGCATATCAAATATTGGTATTGCTATCATTCAAGAAATCCCGCTGCATTTACCAAACATGAGCCATGTTCTCAGCCCCCCACTTCATGCCAAACCGCCCATTTTCCACGACTTTTCAACGTCCCACGCTCTCAACAAAAGCCTAAACGACAGAGTAGGATAACGAGAATTATTGGCAGGATTCCTGATAGTCTGCGTGTCCTCTTTTACCGTATAGATCCACCTTTCAACAGCCTTGAATTGAATGAATTGGCCAATCGCCGGGGGGGGAAATGTGGTAGTGAAGAACCTTGGAGTCGACAAAAAGCAGTGTTAATTGTTAAAGAGTCTTCAAGCCCACTTCAACAGACTTCTCAATAACATTAGGTTGATTGGTGACTAATCAATATTGCTACCAACCTTATTAGATCAAGAATTTACTATTCTCAGTTCAGTTAAGAAAATAAGCAATGATTTTTGTTCCGTGAATCCCTTCCCCCCCCCTCCCCCTCCAACAAAAAACAATCTACTCAAAGAATGTGCTAGCCAATTCATTGTGAAACTTTTGGGGTTTTTACGGTGGCGTGGTTCTAATCAAACTGCAATTTTAAACTCAACCAGGCGGGTTTAAATTGATTTTAGACGTTAGTTAAGTTCAACGCGAAAACAAAACAAGATTTCGAAGATGGAATTTCTCGTAAGAAGTGTCTATGCGGACGAGGATGACAGTCTATGTGGCTGACAAGAAATGGTGCACCTTGGAAGAAGTCTTGCAGCTTCGCCGAATGGTACTTTCATTACTTTCATGTCACACAACTGTCTCTCTGTCTACATTTATCTTTCACTCTGCCCCATCAACACGTAACAGGAATTTCATTTCTTTGGTATAATTTAATTCCCAAGTCAAACTTCAGTCCAAAAGGCATCATTATCATTGGATGGAAGAAGGCAACCGGCGCCATTCCAATTGACGTGCAAACAAGCACCCGAAGTGGGAGCCTAACGTTTCGTGTAGTTAAAAGTCTAAATTCCCGTTTCGTCCCCTCTTATTTCTCGTTAAAACAAATTTACCTGTCCTCCTCGCCAGAATGGTGTGAAAAGAAATGGTTAAAATATGAATATTGGGTTTTTAATCCAACAATTACTGTAGTAGTCAGTCTGTGTGACAAAATTTTACTTCAATTAATTAATACTCAAATAATATAGATATATATATATATATATATATATATATATATATATCAAAGAGTTAAGATGAGAATGTCAACTTTATAGGTAGATGCACAATTGTTTGTCATTAAAAAGAAACATTTGCTCTCTTAATACTTTTGATTGTGGGTTTTGGTTATAAGCACACAAAGTTACAGAGTTAATTGTACCAATTCAAGATTTCTTAAGGGGCTGCCGTCAATAAATTTGAAAGAAGGAACAGAAAATGATTTAGGAACATTTCTTGTACAGGTGACAGGTTTTACAATTTTTCAGGAAGATCAACCCATTTCAGTACAGGCGTCCTCAGACCTTTTTTCTCTTTCTGATCTTCTTTCCAGATCTCACACTTCCCATCCGATATTCTATTTAGCTTTAAAAGATCAATTTGTCCCCCAACTAAAACACCCTAAAATTAGATGCAAGTTCAAAAAGGAGGGCAAAAAAAAAAAAACATAACAAAAATGATATTTCATTTTTCGAGGACATTTATCAAGAGCAACCGGCATCAACTCAACCATCGTGATCGTGATCATCTCTGCAGCCCCATCATACGTGTAAAATCCTCGAAGCACACGAACCCATCTCCGTTTCTATCAACCTCCGTTATCATGCGCCGGCAGTCTTCCAACGTGCATCCGTCGTCTCCTAACACCTTGAAGACGCGTAACAGCTCCTCCGCCGTTATCTTGCCGTCGTGATCCGTGTCGAAGAACTCGAAGGCATCCTTTAGCTCGTCGGCTCCAGCCGGATCCCAGGGCGAGCCGATCCGAGTCATCAGAGTCTCCACGCTTATGGGTCCCTCGCCGTCACTGTCCAGCTCGCTCAACATGGTCGCCACCTCCTTCCGGCTCGGAGGCTGGGGTCCAAGCCGGCTCAGCAGAGCCTCCAGCTCGCCCCTCGAGATAAACCCATCGTTATCCTTATCTATCAGCTTAAACGCTTGAACCATCTCAAGGTACACGTCACCCAAGATATCGGACCAGTCACCCGATATTTCGGGCAAAACGCTCGTGGGAGTCCCCATACCACCGGCACCACCCCGAGAACCGGGCTTGCAGTTGGACAAGGAGTCGTCAGACGTAGCGCCGGAGCTGAACGAAGACGGGTCGGATCTGGAAACCATGGACCGGTCCTTCTTGGACCGGAAAAGCCGTTTCGGACTCAGCTTAAGGCGTTTCGGGTTAATGATCTTGAAGAGCTCCATGGAGAGAAGAAGAAGTAACCGTAGAGTAAAAACCCAGAAGAGTAGGAGAAGGAATAATGACAGGGAAAGGAAGAGAATGCTTTGGGAGTTGAGGAGCAAGAGAGAGGAAGGTGAGGGGGGCTTTAATGGAGGAGGGAGGGAGTGCACTGAGTGCCATCGCAGCTTCGAGGAAGCTTCCTTTTCCTTTTTTGCGCATTTATATGTTATCTTTTTTTTTTTTTTTTTTGCCTAAAATTAAATGATCTTTTTTATGTTTTATTTATGTAGAGCAAGCACCCAATCTAATCTGACCGTTACTATTTTAATCAATCTATAAAATAAATTAGTTGTGATTAAAACGAAATAAAATAAATAAATAAATGAAGTAAGGAAATTGGGTAAAAAATTACGGAGTTGAAGAGGAGGAGGCGCTGTCTTTTTCTTTTTTTTTTTTTTAACATTCTTAAGAAGGAACGATGTGGAATGTAATTATGCTGTCGGTTCCGTACAAAAAACCTCTGTTTGGACTCGGAGAAATTTACCAACCCCGAGCGCGCCGGGTGGGTGGGTTTCCATTGGTGACCGTTTTACGTATGCGCTGTATTTTCTATTTTTTTGAAAAATATTTGTACTGACTCCCCCCCCCCTCTCTTGTCCTTTTCGTTTCTTTCTCTGCCTGCCATCTCTGCACTGATGCAACTGCGTACGATTACCCCTCGGGCGCTCTGGGGCCCGGGAGAGGTACGCAGAGGTGGCATTTGTTTATTGGTCGGTCCCTCTTGCCCACAGACACCTACGCGCGTGGTCTTAGCACACGGCTTAGCTTTGTTGCATTATCCCGCCCGCTGGCTGAAAGTGTTGGAAAAAATGGGCAGAGCCTGCCTGTTGGATTTTCCGTTGTCTTTCTCTTTTTTTAATTTTTTAACGAAGCAAGTACAGAAATTGTGTGCTTCTGCTTTGGTGTCCCCCGCGTCGAAACGATCGCTGGCCAGCCATTTGATTCTCTTGGGCATGTTCGCCTTGATTGGCGTAATTCTATTTTTTTTTTTTGCTATTTTTTTTTTTTTTTAAAAAAAAAAACAGAGAATTTACAAGCTTCAGAATTATTTTGTCGGCGTGTGGTTAGAATTGCTTCAAATTATCACGCCCATGCACATTCATTCCTCGGAAGATCTGGTTGTGTCTGCGAAGCATATGTATTCCGTCAATGTCCATAATGAAACTTTGGCTTGGCCGGTTGATCGTCGAGATTATTCTTTTGAACAACAAAACTCACTGTTCTTTTGGGGTCGAGGGAATTGGTGATTGATGATGAAAATATTATATAAACACAATCCTTTTCTTTTTTTTTTTTTTTTGTTTTTTTGGGGGGGGGCATGGGATCAGACATAATTTAATAAAAATATTACATTACTTTCTCATAATTTTTTTATTACACATTTATAAGAGTTTGATATATCGTTACAACTAAATAATGGGATTATAAATATGCAACAAAACGGTATCTACGTCTATTTCGCACCAAAATAACCCACATCTCTCAATATATTCAAGAGAAATTGGAGCTTCCCAATTTAATACTACATACACAGCCCATAAAAAATGAAAACGGGAAGATCTTTGCATTTACTTTCAAGTAGAAAATCCCTTTCTCGAGTAATATTACATTAAATGCAGCTTTCAATAATTAGGCGTGGGTGCCATCCACCAATAATTCATGGATACCGTACATGCCACCCACGATAAAAAAAAAAAAAAAAATCTTTTATATGTATCGCGGAAGTGACGGACAGCCAAAATGCATAGCCTCGAACCTCCCTAGGCAATTGGCACGGATGCGTCCCGGATTGCTAGAGCCTTTATTTTTCGGATTTTCCATTTTTGACTGGCTGCGTGGCTAAAATTTGTCATGGACTCGTTCGTATATAAATAACGGAAAAGAAACTAACTTTGTAGACTTATTAAGCATTTTTCACATTTGGAAGGCTTGACAACGTGATACAAACATAAAAAGCACAAAAGGAAAATACATAGCAACCCCCTGAACAACAAAGTTGACCACATAAAGGTCGCCAATTGTTTCATCCTCTAGCTTTACCAAGGAAGCAGGATTCGTGCAGAATGGCTTTCTGATTTCTATACGTATCTATACCAAAGAAATGTAATGCTAGCATAGCTTATATCTGGACCCTCAGCCCTCAGACTTCATGTTCAAGCACCCAAAGAAACTTCAACTCGCTGGACTGGATACTTGTAAGAAGCTCCGAGGGATTGTTTTGGTAGGGAAGCACCGATGTTCAGCAAAATTACTCACGATCACGCCCATCATTTGCAGCAATAGCATCCAGGTGAGTAGGACTGGAAGTTATGCGACGCAAGTCTGTCGATGCAGTGGCATCATCATCACCATCATCATCAGCATATTCAGACGCTGAGCTAGCATCCACATCCTTTTCTGGACAGTCGAGCTGAACGCATTCGGGAACTTCCGTGCTGTAATTATCAAATTCGTTAGTCCTACTGGAGAATGCCACATCTTCTTTCTTTACAATGTTTAAAACAAACCCGTTGTGAATCCTCTCCGGTTGCAAGAGATCGCCTTCAGTAACCATAATGCTAGCACCAGTCGTAGAAGCTCTGCTGCTAAATTCCCTTGGATCACACTCACTTTCAGAATTTCTATCTGGGGTTGTCACCCTAGAACTCTGATTATATGGATCCCTGCCTACAGGAGAGTTGGGAAAAACCACCAGACCTTTGTTCTGTTCGGCATCATCAACCAAATTTTGGACAAAGTCAATAAACTTATTTGCCGATGTAGTCCTCATCAAGGGCCCACCAGATCTCGTCCAAGAATTTACATCTACACTTTCAGACTCACTGTCACTTCCATCATGTGCATTACGGTGGGCCCGCAAATTTCTAGCAGCTAGTGTTCCTCCTCCAGGCCCAACTCCTTGATGAAATGTAGAAGCAACATCAGCGAGGAGCTCTTCTTCAAGTGAGCCGGTTGAGTTCTCTCGAGCAATGCGGTTCCAGGAAGGTATTCTTCTAGAAGCACTGAACCTTGCAGTGCTGGTAACTGCGATGCCTAGGCCATGAGATGCAGCAGCAGCAGCAGCTCTCTCGGCACTCCTTTTGAGCCTACGCATGTGGTTGAGGATAGCAACACACTCATCTAGAGCAAGCTCAATGCCACAGTTAGCTTTTATGGCAGAAAGCTTCTCCCAAGTGCACCTTCTCCCTTGGTTGGCTGCCTTTTGAAGCTCCAGATTAGTCGGGTTCTGTATGATTTTTGAGTACTGCACAGAAAACATACAAAAATCAGTTTCAAACAACTAGTTTGCCACTATGGCAAAGATTTTATTCAGTTCAAAAACATGTGGGAGTGGTAAGAACAGGCTCCCAAATGAACACAATTTGCAAACAAGGATTTGACTAAGCAAAATTCAACAGCTTCAAATTTTTATTTTAACCATGTCTCACTTTCAGATGCCTAAAGAGTATCTTTTTTTCCCAATTTAAGATCCCAAGTCAATAATCAATCCAGTCAAGTGGTGGCCTTACTGAAATACACAACATTTGTTTTGCATGTACCTGAGCAAGTGTGGCAGGCATAACAACAGTGACGTCACCCTCCCAGTCCTGAGCAAAAAGCTTTGCAAGTCCACCCAATGGAAATCCTAGTTCCAAAACCTGATTGCATCTATGTTTTACCTCCATCTCAGTGAGTTGAGCAAGCTACAAGTTTAAAACCAAACAATTCCATGAGAACATCGTAAGAGAAAGCACAAATAAATAAGTATTAGAAGGAAAGAAACAATATGGTTCCATAGTCAATCTTGATGCAAGCAATCGACAAACAAGCTCTCTCTGCTGAAATATTTTTATGTTATGACATATAATACACAGAAGATAAAAGACCTTAGTGCATGTTGCTACAACCTGAAAAGATTACTGGCGGACATCTGTCGTGATTAGAAGAAATATACCAATATAACTAAATTGATAGTATGCAAAAAAGCAAGGGTATTTGGCAAAAAGGAAAAGCCCAGTAAATGGACCTTGAAAGCTCATTCTTAATCTTTAGACTATTACACACAACTCATTCTTAGTCTTTAGTTTAGACTATCAGGCATTTCTTCGTATAGTTCTTTGCTTGAGATTATGTCATGAGTCTGATAGTTACTGAAGCTGTCATCCTAACTAAGGCTGCCGTCCCAATGGATTAGGTAAGGTCCAATGATGCATCCTGTTACCAAGTAATACAAAAAGTAGCTGACCCCAATGTCCACGATAGAGTCTATTTAACCTAAACTTATTCTCACTCCCATAAATTAACACAATCTTTTACCAATAGCAAATCTTACAAGTTATGGAAATAGGTCTTATGCCATGTGATCAACAAGTATGGCAACCAAGGTGCATTGATTTACACAGCTATGGTGAGCCTGCCTTTTCAGGTGTTTGAGTGGTAGGGAAGGGGAGGAGGCAGGAGGAGGAGCACAGAAGCAATGTACATACATACCTTTGCAGCAAAGTTACCACCCAAAGCTCTCACAACCTTCTTCAGTCTCAACAATGGAGCAATGTGAGGATTTGCCTGACTCACTATAAAATGGTTGACATTGAAGAGTTCTTTCAATTGCATCATTGGCAGATCGACCTCTAAGCTACCATCTCTCCATCGGCGTGCGGATGTGCTCAGGCCCTCTTCAGGATGCAGATTAAAAGGTGGATGGTAAGGAACAATTTCTCCACTCCTGTCCTTTGCCATTAATTCTTGTGCTTCAAAAAGGCCCGGGAAGGCACAAGAAGCAGTAACTGCACTCCATATAACGACATGAGGTGAATTTAAGTAGTTAAGGCATCGAGGGGGTTCGTGCTTCCTCAGGGAGCAAACAGTGATCCCAAGAATTCGACCAGTCATGTCATAAGCCTCTTGAAATGTAAGATTACTTGTGAGATTCCTTAACATCCATTGCAACTGCCGGATCTCATGAAGAGCTCCTTGTGTCATGACCCTCTTCACGACCGTAAAAATACCACCCATCTGATCAAAAAACTGTAATGAATGTAAAGAGTCCTCGAAAAAACTTTGAACCTCTGGCCATGACCTGGTAGCAACAACAGAACACATAATGGATCCCACACTAGAACCAGCAATTATTCGGGGTAAAAGCCTATGCTCCACCAGTGTTTTAACCACACCTACGTGAAATGCTCCAAGGGAAGCACCTCCACTCAAGAGCAGAGCTGTTCTTCCAAAGGCATGTCTTGTTTCATGCATGAAAGAGAGCTTCTCTTCCAATGAAAGCTCCTCTGTTTCTGAGTTGCAAACCATTCTCAACTGAGTTGAGACCTCATCAATATATTCTTTAATAAGCTTAGGCACATGAAGCCTACCCTTGTGAAGCTCCGGGTTACACATATTACCGAGGTTTCTTACGAGGTCAGCCCTCATACAGAAGATTATATCCCTGAGCGACCCTTCCTGGCGACGGTGGCGGAGTTCTTGGAGCTTGTTTCTCACTAATTCTACATCATAGTGGTCTGATTCATTCATCTTTGGGGTCTCTTTATCAAGCATCTTGGCAGCATGAGCCCACTCCTCATAGGTTAATGCAGTTCTCATCATATTCCTCCAAAATTTCCTTCTATATGCCATCTCAGCTCTCATTTTCACATTTGTGTATCGTTTCAACAAAAAGGCAATTATTGTTACCATAGCCAATATCCCCTGTGGATTCCTTGGATGCAACCATGATAACATGGGTGCTAACATATCCATAAATCTATATATGTACTTCAACAAGACATGATGCATTTGATGTCTCAAATGTGAGAGTGATTTGCACATTAAGATTCTAAAAGCAATAGTCCTACCGATAATTGTTGAAGGTCCAATCGAAAAAGGTTCGACATTAGCCTCGTTACTTATATCCATGACTTGGCTAAAATATAGGGTGTGTGTTTGAATGTAGCTGTTTCCAAGCTCTAATTCCTGTCACTAAGGTACGGTTCTCCCAAAACAAAATGAAGAGCAGGCAATTGGACTAGAATTGAATATCTATCGATCAATGAGAAGTCAGACACACCACAATGATAAAGCTACTTCAGCAGACAGAGAGGCTCTAATCTACAAGGAGAGTAAATAAAATAAAAGGGGCAATCCTAGATGTTAAGGGAAAACATTACAAGACACGGATATAAGTAACAAAATCCAACCTTCTGATCAGGACACAGAATCGAAACCGTAAGGAAGAAAAAGCAGTGAACATTTACATAAAGCTTCAGCTCGTCAATTCCCAGCAATACCAACAAAATCGGCCAAATGGGTCGTCAACCCCAATCAAACCCAGAGCTCTAAAACCTCCAGAAAGGAGAAAAAAAAATACCATACAGAGGTATGGAATCAAAAGAACTTCCAAAAGGGCATCGAAATCATTGTCCAAAGAAATTCAAGACCCACGGAAGAAACTAACCCAAGAATTCAAAGAAACCAAATTTCAAGAAAGAGACCCAAGAAAATGAAACAATCAATAATCGTACAGACAGATGAGAATGGCAATTAGAAGAAAGAAAGGAATGGAAATAGGCGATGGTCTGATAGGAAATATTGGGATGTGTGAGGAGATAAAGATTTGCGATGGGGTTACAATCTGACGCAAGTTTTGAGTGAGAAAAGAGGCCATTGCCAAGTCGGCATTTTGGCTTCGGCGTTGGGATAAAGGTCACGTTTTAAACGAAGAATTGAATGTCTGCGTGAAGAAAGAGACAAAAGGGTCCTCAATTTGATTTTGGGATAAGTTACAGCAATCGATGAGGTGGTGGAGATGAAAAAGATCAAACCGCTCGTTGGTTTGTATTCTTCTTTATTTTCATTTTTCTTTCCTTTTCTTTCGATAGTTCTTTTCATCGTTTCTTGGTTGTTACTTGCACAAAAAATTCAATCCAATAATGACATGAGACGTGAGCTTCTTCTTCTTCTTTTTTTTTAATACACATATCATTTGGATTTGTGACCCCTTTTTGTTAGTAAATGATGACGGGCGACAATTGTCAATTGATTTACTTCTTTTAGAGGGAAAAAAAAAAAAAAATATATATATATATATATATATATATATATATATATATATATATATATATATAAAGTTCTTGAAATGGAGAATGCATTAATATTTGGAAATTAGTTTTCACGTGTACGCGAAGCTTTGTTTTTTTTTTTTTTTTCAATTTTTTTTTTAAAAAAAATTTGTATATATGTAAAAGAAATGGCAAAAGTCATCGTAGAGAAAGAGGGGGGCACAGGGAAAGCGGAAACGATTTTCGTTGACCATCGCAATCGGGAAGTTGCTTGCTTGAGGTCCGTTGGGCCTACCGAATACTCCATAAAGGCTTGTTGCGGGCCGGACGGCTCTGCTCCAGGCGTCCAAACTATATCGGGCTTGTTTCCGTGTCCCACAATTCAATCGAGGAGTAACGTAATAAAAAGTGTTGTTTAAAATAATTGATTTATGAATTTTGTACTTAAAAAAAAAATTAGTGGTTCAAATTTTATTTTTTTATTTTCTTTTATAATATAATATATATATGAATTATATGATTTACTTTTTAGATAAAAAAATAAATAGAAGGAGAATTTTTTATTGATTTTTTAGTGTAAGTGTTTTTTTTTAAATTTTTTTTGTCCATTGAGTTTTATAATTTTATTTTTCATTTTAATTGAATTTATTTTTGAAAAGAATTGAGTCAATTTTTTTAAAATTTATATGAAAATAGAATGTGTTTCAAAAATTCAGATTTCATTCTCAAATGAAATTAAAAAAAAAAACAAAAATATAAGACTTATTTTAGTCTTTAAAAATTAGTACGACTTTATTTGATAGTCCATGCGGTTGAATAGTCTCCGCCCCCATTCAATGTCAAAGGTCATCTTTTTGGAAATCATTTTATCTTTTTTTTTTTTTAAATTTTGGACCAAAATTCAGGAATTTTTTTTAAAAAAGTTTGACGAGGAAGATAACGCGGAGAAAAGCGGAGCCTTTGTTGGGGGGGGTATTGTTTGGTTCTGGGTCCCACGGGGACATTCTAATCCACGCGAAGAGTGGATCTTGGACGCCGAAACTAACGTGGGTGTAAAAACGACCGTCGGATCCCCCCGTCAATTGCGCTGCGCAAATCGCGATGGGGTCTCGACGGCAAATGCCGTAGCCAGTGGGCCCCACCAAAGTAATATCCGACGCGGTTTTTGGTGTCTCCTGTCCCCACCAGTTCTTACTCTCAGATCTCGAACCGGACAGCAATTTAACATAAAGAAGAAGTAGATGTTCCGTCCAACCAGAACTCGGGGATGCATTGTCACGACAGTCTAACGTGTAGGATTTTATATGTTTCGTGTTCATTCATCCATGTTTATGTCAATAAGAGAATCTCTTATTTCTAAATTCTTTTAAGTACCACCTTCGTGTAACAATCTTTTGTTCCATTTTTCTTGTTTCTTATGGTATGTTTGAAAACAAACTAAAAAAAAAAAAAAGTGTGAGGAAGAAAAATAAAGGGAGACCAATAAGGAAAAAGAGAAATGAGGGATTGAAAAATATGTAAATAAGAGGAAAGAAAATGAAAATTGTATTACATTAAATATAACAATTTTTTTTATATAGTTACCTATATAAAATAAGACAAGACAAGCGTTTAGTTATTGTAGTATAATAATAATTCCTTTATTTTGTTCCCAAAATTAGATAGATCAGTTTTAGTCAACCCAAAAAAAATCTTGAATTTTGATTTTTCTCTCATCCTATTCAACCTATTTTTTTCTCTTCTCAAACAGGGGATTGGAAGTAGTTTGATGGATCATTCAAAGCGGTCTAAGCCAAGGATATTTCATTCTATATATGCCCATCATGGTGGAAGTGGTGCTTTTGAGGGTCTGTGGTCCACCATGTTAATTTACAGCCACGACACTCTCAAGCTTTTCTATTTGCATTCTGTGCTAATGGCATCCAAAGCTGACGGGCAGGAAAGGTCAATTCATCGAGGCTAAGTCAATCTTAATCTCTCTCTCTCTCTCTCTCTACTTGTCAAGGCATAAACGCATTCAACTAAGGGATGCTTGCCAGCAGCTAAAATAAAAAATTCCCCGTTCAATCAGAGACAACAATCATCTCTGGTCTTCAAAGAAAGAATTGAGATATGACACCCACCGGGCTCGAAACTGAAGCAGAATCAGAGAGCTCTTCCGTGGCCACTGAATCGTCATCGTCATCATCTTCCTCGTGTCATCAGAACCAGGACCCCGGCAATAGGGGAGGAGCAGAACCGAAGAGAAAAGTAAAGAAGTTGAGGTCAATCAAGCTTACAAGACTGCCAAGCTTGAAACTTCCGACAAGACAAGCAATGGCTCGGTCTAATTATCTCCCTGTCTCGTCCAGCGTTGCGCCAACCTCACCAGCATCAGCTCCGATGGAAATGCCAGATGCATCACCAAGTTATATGAAGACCACCACTTCTTCTGATGCAAAAAAAGGGACTCTGCAGGCAAGCCCTTAAGATTCTGCAATTGGTTTCTTCTTGTGCATTGATTGTTTTGGAAATTATGATCGTAAATGTGCAAGTATTATATTAAAATTTGCCTTTACCGTGCAGAAATCAGCAAGAACTTTGAGCAGGCGGTCTAGCTTTAAGCCTGCCAAGAGATTGGCAAGGCTGTCCAGTAAGAAATTGAGGAGGCCTTTGACGAGGAAATATTCTGGAGGAAATGGCTTGCTAAAGAAATCAAGATCAGTCAGACGAGCAAATTGGGATGCATCGCTTAATTATCCGGAGGAAACAAGCTGTTCTGGGGCCAGGAATGCTCGTTTACAGGCAAGTCTCTTCGACTCCGAATCTGGTATCACTAGCTGTGATGAGAATACGAAAGATTCAATAAATATAAAGTCTAAGTTAGCTTCTTCTGATACCAAATCTATTAGAGCCAAAAAAGTAACATCTACTTTGACGACTTCAAAGGTCTTAACGAAAATGGCTAGTCTGAAAACCAAGAGATCTTCCCTGAAAAACTGCTTCCAGGTTCCGGATTCCAGCATAAATAAGGCCACCTGTTCTTCAGCGCTCAAGGATTCCAAGCTCCCTGACCGTCTTGAGCTTGAACTTGGAGGAAGTGAATCTATGAGGCCCCCAATTTTGTCCATGAAGGTTTGTCCGTATAGTTATTGTTCACTTCACGGTCATCACCATTCTGATCCAACGTCCCTAAAGCATTTTTTGCCAATGAGGCGGCGTTTACTGAAGACCCAAATGAGCGTGAAATTTCAAAGCCAAGAAAAAGATACCGGCAATAACAAGAAAGGAACACAGACAAGCCAAACAGCCTCTTATGCAGGTCCTGCAATTCTTGAAGCAGCGCAAGACAGTAGAGAAATCTCTCGGACAAGAAAAATTGCTCGACCAAAATCTGGCCTAAATGGAGGCACTAGATATCCTGCAAGTATAGATGAGACGATGCTTGATGAAGTATCACATGGTGAGATAGATAAAGAAATCAGTGAGTTTCCTGCAGGAAAAAAGAGCCTGAGGGTGACATATTTGACACAGTCAGAAGCAAATATGGAACGCTGCAGCATTTTAACCGGAGGGGACAAACTGATTTCTAAGTGCACCATAACAGACATGAAGGAAGAGGAGTTGACAGAATCTGGCTCTCATAGTGGAAACCAGAAGCTTGTTCTCACTGTTGATCAATCTGATTTAACTGCTTTCAGCACACCGCAGCGAAAGGATCCCAGATCGTATGATGAGCTGCCCTCTAAGTTTGCTGAAAGCACATGCCATGAGGAAGTTCCAGTGGGAAGAAAAGTTCAGCAAGAGGTGAATGGAAATACAATGCCATTAGATTTGAGCAAGGATGATTTAGAATTAAGCATAATGGAGGCAAGCACTACAAGTATGCCACTGGAAGGACGAAGTGCAATCCATGGAAAGGAGAATCGCAATTTTGCTGACTCCGAGCCTGATTGTTCTGCTGATCTAGCAAACAAAACGCAGATGGAGAAGCAGAAGTGCATGGGATTGTGGCACTTAGTATATCACCATATGGTATCAGGCATTGCTACAGAAGATGACACCCATCCACATCTTGATAGAGTGGAGAAAAAAGAAGAAGGGAAAGATGCAATAACATATCCTGTAATAGAAAATCCTGGTTTTCGTCAGGATTATTCTAGCGCAGACGAAAGCAAAGTCGTGGCAGTTCCTGACGAAGGCAGCCAAAAATTTCAGCTCCATAAGCACAATGCCGTTAGGCTGGTACAAGAAGCATTGGATAAAATCCTCTCAGAAATTCCGGATCAGTCATCTGATGATCAATCAGTTACTAGTGCCACAAATTCAGACGAGCAACTTTCGGAAAATGATCATGGTAAATATGGAGAATTGACCATATCAACCTCCTTTGACACAAGCAGAGACGGTGCACTATGCGAAGCAAGCTTCAAAAATGCTATCACAGATGGAGGAGAGAAATCAGAAACAAATGCAAGGAAGAAGCCTAACCAGGGAACCCCCAAGAGCTGGAGTAATCTGAAAAAAATAATCACCCTCAACAGATTTTTGAAGACATTGCAAAAGGTGAAGGACTTCAATCCAAGAAAGCCACGACATTTACCTTCAGAACCTGATCCTGAAGCAGAAAAGGTTCAGCTGCGCCATCAAACGTTGTTAGAGAGGAAAAATTCTGAGGAATGGATGCTTGACTATGCACTTCAAAAGGTTATATCTACTCTAGCTCCAGCTCAGAAAAGGAAAGTGGCCCTGCTTGTACAAGCATTTGAAACAGTCATTCCACTGCCACAAATTGGTACTCATTCAATGTTCAATTCAGCAATTTCCTCCCAAACAACTCCAGTTCAAAGTGGTGGTGGTTCCTCCGATGGACAAGATTCTGGAAGAGGAACGGCACCAAATTTCGGAATATTGCTTCGTAAAACGTCATCCCTTGATATGAGTTTCAAAGAGAACCAAGATCAAATCAGTGCTCTCAGCACAACAAAAGGGCACATTGCTGCTGATCTAAAAGAAACAAGTCCAGCAAGCAGATATGCTCAAAGAGAACTGAGTACTCCAGCTCCTGAAAGCCCAGCAAGAGAGTCAAAGGAAGAAGTTGCTGCTTTCAAATTTGATAATGGAAGTGACAATTCCATTGTTAAAGATGATAGATCTAAGATAATCAACAAAAGTTCAGTGGCGCTCATGAAACCTGAACTTTGTGACAAGCCTCCCCCGGGGCAAGTGGAGGATCTAGGAACTTCTCACGAGGAATCCCTGATCAATGGAAATATTCTCCAAGAAGGACCGGAACAAGCAGGGCTATTTTCTGCTTCAGAAGTCCATGATCGTGATTTCAAAGTCCACAAGGAGAAGTTGAATTCTGATAATCAAATACAGGGAACCGGTGGCCAATCAGATGATCCAAAGATCCAAATCCTGGATGACTCTAAGGAATCAATTTCAAACAATGAAGTGACTTCTTCGCCTTTCATTTCAGAACAGTTGGAAGAATCGTCTGCAGTCAATGAAGCAAAAATGAAGATCAAGAATAAGTTAATCCAAGCGTTTAATCCACCAGAAGACTCTGAATCCAGTTGGACCACTGGCACGGCACATGAAAAGCAGAAACATATGGGGTTCTGGTACTTGGTGTATAAGCACATGCTGTCTGGCACTGCAACCGTTCTGGAGGGAACTGATAAGGAAGAACAAGACGATGATGCCAACCTGAAGATTGGGATGAAAAATGCTGATTCTGATCTGGGTCCTCCTGAAATAAGTCGGGACATCAACATAGAGCATCATGCGGTAAGCAGCCAAAAAATTAAACTCCAGCAGATTGAAGCCATAAGGCTGGTGGAAGAAGCAATTGATGAAATACCTCTCACAGAAATTCAAGATGACTCACCTGGTGATCGATCAATCACCAGTGACTTAGTTCCAGACCAGGAGGATCTGGAAAGGACACCTACTGAGGAAGAAAAACTGTTCCCCTTGACTTCCATTTGTTGTGCTACAGGAAGGTTTGGAGAATCCGACGGTACGGAAGTAAAGGATGGTGCTATGTTGGGCACTAAAGAAACTTGGGCGGATTCACGTAGCATTGCTGACCAACAAAAACCAGAAACGGTAGCGGGAAACAACCGCAAGTTGCCAAAGCAAAAGAGCTGGGGCCATCTGAAGAAAATGATCCTCCTTAAAAGATTTATCAATGCATTGGAAAAAGTGGAAAAATTTAATCCCGGGAAGCCACGATTTCTGCCATTAGATCCTGGGAGGGATGCAGAGAAAGTTAATCTAAGGCACCAAGACATGACGGACAGAAAAAATGCTGACGAATGGATGTTGGATTATGCAATTCAAGAGGTTGTCTCCAAATTAACTCCAGTTAGAAAGAGAAAAGTGAAGTTACTTGTAGAAGCTTTTGAGACAGTAATTCCCACTATCAGGAGTTGAAAATGCTCAAGATCAATCAAGCCTGAAGCTAGTCAGTAAGGTAAGCACTTGTCCTTCAGCTCCCCCTTTTCCTCCCTGCTTTAAAGGCCGGCAAAAGTACAAATTGCAGTTTCATACAACAGAATCTGAAATGTAGAATAAATTCCATGGAAGTATAGTTCATGCCACGCGGGGAAAAGAACAAATAGGAAAAGATAAATTAAAAAAAAAAAAAGTTCACAGATGTACGACGCTCAGTCACTTAATCCCATGCCTAGTCTAAAACTATCGCAATAGCAGGTATTTCTACCCTACCAAATGCAGTAGACCAAGTATCTATAATTTCAAAGGGGTATGAGAACACCGGATTTCTTTTGTGGACTGGCAGCCTGAACTTATTGAGAATTAACCTTTTGTTTTTTTTTTTTTCTCTTCTCCTTAATGTACTACAGGTGCATACCATATGGTGGCCATTGTTTGGATGGCTTTATGCCATGGCATTTTTGGAATTCAGTTGTTTGAATAAAGGGGGTAAGGCGCATAGTAATCTTTGGAGCTAATAAATAAATAAATAGAGTACACGGATCAAACAAAAGCTTATTGTATTTTTCATTTCCTTCTAGCCATTTTCTCGTTCTCAAATGATTTGAGATGGTGCATGTATACAATGTCAGCTCCCAAATGGTTTTGTTATGAAAGGCAAATACTCTGTTTGTTATGGCATGGGGAAATGGCGTCATTTCCCCGGAATATTTCCACTGAGCTTGCCTGACTTCCTGATCATGTTAAAGCAGTCATACAAACGAGAAAGGCTTGTATAATTGCATCAAAACCCATCTCAGGCGACAACGAATTAGGACTATATATATATATATATATCCAAGAATGGATACCAAAACATGTTCTCTCGCGCATCAAATGCGAAAATCAGTTGATATTTTGAAGCTAGCCTATAGATATTAGAGACAGGTGGCAGAATCATGCTAACTTCGATGAATAGAATTGAACAGAAACCGTAATTATAAGAAAGGAAAATGGGATGTCTAAATGTTGCCATCTCTCTCTCTCTCTCTCTCTCTCTCCATTTGCTTTGTGACATTCGA
The DNA here is from genome assembly GCA_020883675.1 of Bruguiera gymnorhiza. Classification (NCBI taxonomy): domain Eukaryota; kingdom Viridiplantae; phylum Streptophyta; class Magnoliopsida; order Malpighiales; family Rhizophoraceae; genus Bruguiera; species Bruguiera gymnorhiza. The sequence continues at coordinate 2,592,435 of JAIRCJ010000302.1, forward strand.
AACGGAATTATATTTTTTCGTTGACCCCGTTTTTCATGCTTAGATATCGAAAATTAAGCGGACTGCGAGTTGGTGGCTCGCTCACAGTCACTACACGGCCCTCAAAATTGGTTCCTTTGTTTTCCGATATCTCCTAACAGTAGTATAAATCACTATAAATCGTTGGAATATAGTAGTTTATTGCATTATTTTATATTATAAAATTATAATTTTAAATATTTATCAAAATATTTAACGGGACTATAGGTTACCTTCCCATTTTACTGAAAAAAAAAATTTACAATAATATAAAGACATTTTGGAAACCCACGTACAAAAATACAATCTCGCTTCGCTGTCTTTTTATTTATATGTATATATATATTCTTTCAAAACCCACCCAAAACCCCAAGTTCCACTTTCCAGGCCCTGACGATAGCCATCTCGAATCAAATCGCCCATCTCCTGCACCAACAATGCGCAAGCTGTAGAGACGTATCGAAACCCACTTCAGTCACGGTTTTCCCCTCGACACGAGTAACTTTAATTCTCTTTTCCCTGATGGGTTCTTTTGCCTTTTTCGTCTTATTTCTCTTTGGCAAATCGGTTTTCGTTATTTTATTTTATTTTATTGTGTTGTTGCAGAGGGTTTTATAAATTTTGATTTCTATGCAAAGGTTTGTTTCGCATGGGATGAACAAATTGACGAAGCAAATAACCCATATAATTCATGTTTTATTTCGATTTCTCTTCTGTCGGTGGGTAAGTGGGGTTAAGGACAATTGGGAGTTAAAAACGAGGATCTTGATATGATTTGTCTTAGATTTTGAAGGGGACGCCTTTGGTATTTGCATTTTTGGGTTCAAGAATCTTTTCTTACCAAGGCGCTGGGTTACCGGGTACTGGGCGGGTGAAGGACCACTAGGCTGAAGCGTTTTGGGTGTTTGATATCATGTTTTGTTTCCTTTTTGCTAGATTTTAACTGATTTTCGTCCTTGATTGCTGAGTGCCAATTTTTTTTTTTTTAAATATCATTTGGCTTGTTGATCATGTATCTCTTTTTTCCGTTGGTTTTCTTGGTTGGACGTGACCTTTTATTTTCACATAAATTTCTGTAATTTTAATTTTCATGGATGTAAAGTATTTTGCATTGTATTTGAGATTTTCTTCTTCTGACTTCAGGATGCACTGATACGCAGAGTTTAGCAATCTGTTTTGTGGAGGCCTGAAGCCTTTGTCTTCCTTAGAAGGCATTGTTAATCAGTAGAATCAATTCATTAATGGCTCAAGTTCGGATTTTGAAGTTGACATATGGGAAGCACCATTTTGCAACAACTTGCTACCCGTCCAGACTACTATGCCTTTTCAGCTCCACGAGAGAGCCGGCAGCTGGTTTCAGTTTTGATGATGAGGACAACAAGAATGTTAGGAAGAACCAGAATCCACCAGAGCCAATACCAGGCAGGCGCCTGAGGGGCGAGAGGCCACCCTCCTTCAATACTTATTCTCATTCTGAAACCCATCCTCGTCGCACTTCTGCTCCTAATCCTAGACCACCTAAAAGAATTCCCAGCAGTGCCACCCAAAGAACTCCCGCCAGAGTGCCTAGTGATTTCAGGCGTCCCAGCACTGAAAATTGTAATATTGATGACTCTCAGAATCTCTCAGATGCAGCTTTTCTTGATCAATTCAAGCTTGGTGTTAAGGAGAACAGGGATAACCAAAATCTTGAAAATTCTACTAATACTACTACTACTACATCATCGACAACTACTGCTGCTACTTCTAATTCTACATTCAGTGCAGCAAAAGATGTGCGAGAAAATAGCATCTCTGAATCGGATCGAATGCCACCGCCTGAAGATGCCCAGAAAATCTTCAAGAAAATGAAGGAAACAGGGCTTATCCCCAATGCGGTTGCCATGCTCGATGGGCTTTGCAAAGATGGCCTCATACAGGAAGCCATGAAGCTCTTTGGTTTGATCCGGGAGAAAGGTACCATTCCTGATGTAGTTGTCTACACTGCCGTTGTTGATGGCTTTTGCAAGGCTCATCAGTTTGATGATGCCAAGAGAATTTTCAGGAAAATGCAGGGCAATGGCATCACTCCTAATGCATTCAGTTACACGGTCTTGATTCAGGGATTGTACAAGTGCAACCACTTGGATGATGCGACTGATTTCTGTGTTGAAATGTTGGAGGCTGGTCATTCTCCCAATGTTGCCACCTTTGTGGGTTTGGTTGAGGGCTTATGTAAAGAGAAGGGAGTTGAAGATGCCCAAAATGTAATCACAGGATTGCGCAAAAAGGGACTTTTTATAGACGACAAAGCTCTTAGAGATTTCTTGAATATAAATGCACCAGGCCCTTCACCAGTTCGGGAAGCTATCTTTGCCAACAAGCCCCCACAGAGACCATTTTGATTTATCTTGTTGAGGCAGTGCCACCATCAGTTTCTTTTGCCTTTGTCTTATTTACTTCCTTTGGAATCTTGCTGAAAACTTGTATCAGATGGCATGGAAAGAGCATTCACTCTCTTGTTGGAGCTCACTTTCTTGATTGTTGTGTTTATAACGCCTGTGTTAGTACTTTTTATAGATAACCATGACGATTGTGTTTCCCTTGCGAAGAGAAGGGACTCGAGTTCAAGTTGATTCCTTGGGCCCTTTTGGCATAGAATGACTTTTGGTGCCATGGTTTAGGCACTCGTGGATGTGGACTTAAATCGATGATTTATAAGAGCACACTTGCTCAGCGTAGTGATCCTTTACAATATATCTTTGGATGATTGTGTAAGCACTGAAAAACATTGGAATTGTTTGCATTTAACCAGTTTTATTCAAAGCTCATTTCAGCTTAATTTAGAAAAATAAATTAAAGGCCAATATAGAAAAAGTGTTCAACTTAAACTTTTATCTAAGAATATTTCTTTTATTTTTCTTTTGACAATGAGAAATCCCTTGAAACCGGGCGCTTAAGTCAAATATAACCATTAAGATCTACACGGAGATTTAATCAATTTTTTCTTTCTGTACCATTTTATTCTAATCGTTTCGTGATGGTCAATTATAGAGCTTGAACAAGGCAAAATAAACTCAAAAATTGAAGCTACCTACAGAACTAATGCAAAAACAGCAATTAAACCAACATTCCACAGAAATATTACAAAAGTAAACAGCAAAGGAAATTTATTCCGCTGAGAACAAGACTTTGAAGCATGGAAAGTTACCAAAACTACTGGCAGCCGCTGCAATTGCCACAAAATTGACACAAGCATGTATTTAGGAGTCATCCCATCTCAACTAGATACTCTGGAACTTAGTCCCTACTCTTCTTCTTCATCTTTCTCCTTCTTCTTCTTCTTCTTCTTCTTTTCACTTACAACGGCCTCAACATTATTCTTGCCACCATCCAAGGTTCCAGCCTCCTCCCCTTCTTTTCCTTTCTTCTTGTGCTTCTTCTTCTCTGACTTCTCTTTTTCTTCTAATGTTTCTAATTCACCATCATCTTTACTCTTTTTTTTCTTCTTCTTCTTATCCTTCTGCCCTTGCTCATTTTCCTCCAAGGCATCTTCCTTATCCTTCTTCACCTTAGCTGCCTCTTTTTCTTCTACAGGTTGTTCTCCATTCTCTTTAGCCTTCTTTTTCTTTTTCTTGCTTTCCTCCACACCATCTGCCCCCTTCTCTGCAACTTCTTCAGCTTTAAATTTCTTAGCAGGAACCTGAGCAGCTGGGCTGTCAGCAATTTCATCTGATTTGCGTTTGCGGCCCTCCCCCTCCTCATCCCTGCTCTTCTTCTTTTTCTCCTTCACCACTTCAGCATTATCCTCATTCACTACTGCAGTCTCTTTTCCTGCCATGGCTGGTCCAGTTCCAGCTGCAAGGCTAGCAATTACAGAATCCTGTCCTGTGCTCAAAACCGCATTCCTCATCCACTCTTTTGGGGTATTTTCATTAGGTTTCCCATGTTTATCCAGCTTCCCCTCTGCAATCAACTTTTTCTTCATCGAAGCTCTTGGGCCCAATCCCCACTTCCGTGGGTAAGTATCCCTATCCATCACAACCCTCTTAATTTTTGCCACAACACCATGATCACACGTAGCCATAACTGCAGTAGTCATCTCGGCAACACCCAGAGCGATTGCCTCACCTTTAGTAGTCATCAACACCACTTCCTCTCCAACCTCAATATCATTCTCAAACCTCAACAATCCCGGAATCATCAGCTTGGCCCCGTAACAAATTGCATTCACGGCAGAATCCTTCACAACCAACCTCTTATAACTAGTCAAAAGCACCTCCAGCGGCATGATCGCTCTCCTCAAGTAACTCTCATCCTTATAATTGTCATAAACCCATTGAGCATCCAACACATCATGCATGGTCACCATATTATCTTTCTCCCCCAAAATACCAGACCTCACCCTCCTCAATTCCTGCATATGCCCACCAACCCCAAGAATCAATCCCAAATGTACGCACATGGTCCTCACATAAGTCCCCGCCTCACACGAAATCCAAAAAACAAGCAAATGCCTGTCTGGGTCATACTCCAACAACTTACTCTCATAAATGGTCCTAATTCTGAGGTTCCTTTTAACCGCAGAAACAATAGGAGGCCTTTGAAACACCGCCCCAGTAAGCGTTTCAAGTGCTCGAGCCACTTTTGCTACATCGGCCACTTTACTGTGCAATCTCGCCACACAAACATACTCTTTTCCGGCACCTTGTTGCGATTTAACGAGGCGAGTAGCCCTATCAATGCAAACAATCAAGTTACCTGTGACTTTCGGATCCAGAGTGCCGCTGTGACCCGTTTTCTCGACCCGGAGAATCCGCTTAATCCAGGCCACCACCTCATGGGAAGACGGGTTTGCGGGTTTGTCCAGATTTAGCACACCGTAACGGATGTACTCGGCGAGCGGCCGCTTGAGAGGAGAGTAACCGGAAGGGAGTGGCGTGTAGTGGCCGGTACGCACATTGAGGCGGTCGTAGTTCTTCAAGAGGATCGGCCACAGGGACGTGTCGATAGCCGGAGTGAAGCTCTGAGGCTTGATCATGAAATCTCCGGCCGCAGCCGTGCTGTCATCGTCGTTGGCGGGTTTGGCGTCGGGCTCCGGTTGCGGTGTTGACTTTTTCTTGTGTTTTTTCTTGTCTGAACGGGAAGCCTCAACCTCGGACATGATTGTGAGTTCAAATGTTGCTTTTGGACCCCTTTTTTTGGGGGGTGGGGGGGGAGAAGGGTTTGTGGGGGAGGCGAGTCGAGTCGAGTCGAGTAGAGCAGGGTCAGCAGAGAGAAGAGCTCGGAGACAGAAGTGTGTATTTATAGGATTAGGGTTTTGGTGGGGCTTTTGTAGAAGAAAATGGCCCCGGGGTTTGGAACGATCAAAGTGGTTGGTTGGTTGGTTTGGGTCACTCGCCTGTCCTTAGGGTTTTTATAAGTGGGCTTTTCTTAGTTTGAATTCAGAAACCCCCTCCCCCCCCACCCCCCAACAACAAGAAAAAAAAAAAAAGACCCCTTAGGCCTTCAGGAAAACACAGATACAAAGAGAATGGTCTATATTGGGTTAGGCTGCCCACTAAAAATGGTCTAAACCGCCGACCCAAATGTTGTGGATCATTGACACAAAGAAAGAAAGATGTGTAGCAAATGAAATTCTCTACTTTTAAAATAAAATTTGAATTTTTGAATCTTGATTTCATTTATGAGAAAATTAGTCTCCCTTCTCTCCCTAACTAGAAACAAAAAAAAAAAAAAATGTCTTTTTGTCCATCCCTACACGTTTGATGTTTCGCGGGACTTCTGTTTTTTTTTTGTGTGGCTAATGTAGAAAAAAGAAAAATTGTCCATTCCTATATGTAGGTATGTATAAAGGTAGATTCTTTCATTCTCATTTTCATTTCCGTTGGCTTTTGCTTTAAGAAAGATTCTCCCGGAAAATGTTGGGCGGAGATATTTCCTTCTCTAAAACCCTAAACCCATCCTTGTTGGCTCTTCCGAACCGCCCTAAAACCCCAATCCTAAAGCCCAGATTTTGCTCCGTGGTTGTATCTTTCCGACAAAATGCATCGCATCCTCAGCAACGGGACGTCCGGGCACTGGCCGGCCGGAGCAAGAAGAAAGCCCGGGAGCAAGCCGCGGGAAGGATCGAGGGGAACGCGGAGCTCCGCCGGGAGCTCAAGCGGAAGGCCAGGAAGAAGTCGCAGAAACTGGCAGAGTCCCTTTTCTACCGGCTGAAGAACCCCAATAAGAACCACCCGGACAATGTCCCCGAGGAGGTGCTGAACCAAATCGGGCTCGGCTACGACCGGATGGTCCGGTTCATGGAGAAAGACGACCCGAATCTCAAACACCCCTATGATTGGTACAAGTACGGTGAATTCGGGCCTTACTCGTGGCGAGGCGTGGTGGTCGGAGACCCAATAGTGGGTGGAATTACAGATGAATGCGTGTCTTTTTACGCTGAAGTGAAGGACCATGAAGAATGGGAGAAGATTGAGCAATTCGAGATGGAGGCCGACTTCGGAGAAAAATTGAAGCAAATGGATAAAAATGTAGGCTTTAAGCGTTATTGGGTCTTTGTTAGGCACCCGAAATGGAGACTCAATGAATTGCCTTGGCAGCAGTGGACGTTGGTAAGTGAGGTGGTCCTCGAGGCCGGCAAGCAGAGGCTGGATAAGTGGAATTTGATGGGGAGATTGGGGAACAAAACGAGGAAATTGATAACTCAATGTGCGGCTTGGTTTAGGCCAGATATTGTGTATGTTAAGAGACCAGTTTATCAGTGTAGGTTTGAGCCTCAGGAGGATTTTTTCAGGGGTTTGATGCCCTTTTTGGATCCGAAAACGGAGAGGGATTTTATGGTTGAGTTGAGGAATGAGGATGAGGGGACCGTGGAGATGTGTACCTATTACGAGGGATTGTGTAGGATCATGAGGATTAGTCAAAAGGCGTTCGTGGATGATGTGGTGAATGCATTTGAGAAGTTGAGTGATGAGAAGAAGTCTAGATGTTTAGAATTCTTGTTGACAAACCATCCGGTGCAACTATTGCATCCTTATACCAAGGAGTGGAAGGCCAAGTTGGAGGAAATGGAGTTGGGGTGTGATGCTCCAGATGATGACGATGATGAGGGTTATAACAAGACCAAAAATGAGTTTACTGAATGGATTGAGGATGATGGTGATGGTGACGATCAAGATGGTGTGGATGTGGCCATGGAAGAAGGTGGAGATGATAGCGTTGATGATGACCTAGCAATCGAAGATGAGGATGTTGGTGAAGAAGAAGAAGAAAAAGAAGAGGATGAGAGGTATTGGGATGAGGAGTTCAAGAAAGCACTGGGTAGTGCTGAGGAAATGGAGAAGCTAGCCAAATGGAGTGTTGAAAAGACTACTGAAATTTACAAGAAGCAGTTGAAAGCAATGCAAGATCAGGGGAAGGGCAAAACCGAAGAAGATGGGGATGAAACTGTTTTGAGAGGTGCAAGAGCGAAGGTAAGTCCCCAAGAATGGAAAATCGCTGGGATTGGTAGATGGAGGAAAAGGATTAAGAAGGCAAAAATTCCACCTGAACTTTTCTTGCGGGCTGCCGTCAGACCGTTTACTTACAGGAACCTTGTTAAGGAGATCGTTTTGACAAGGCATGCAATTTTGGACGGTGAGATAGGTAGAAAGGAGTAAATCATTTTTTGGTTTTAATAGATTGTGATGTTGTCAAAGCGATGCTCGTCTGCCGTAAAATGTTAAGAGCGAGTATGAAATTTCTGCCGGGTGCTAATTTGATTTAGCATTGTTGAACTACTCAAAAGAAGTGCTGAGACCTTAAAGCCAAGTTAAGAACTTTTTGAGGCCATTTATATTTCAGAAATGAGTTGTTTAGAATTGTGAGAGAGAAGATCAACGTAAAGTTCATCAAAGGTTGCCCACCACTCCGTATATACCATTTCGCTGGCTTGGAATGCTGATTGTTTGTCCTGTATTTTAGTGGTGGAGGACTTTTGATCACAATAGATATTTTTCCCGTATTTATACATAAATACACTAAGAAATATATCAGTTCTTAGGCACATAATGCCAATATATTGAGTTTCAATCTGTCGGTTAATTATGTCGCTAGCTTTGACATTTCTCATTGGCTTGGTTGTCATGCGGTGTTTATCTCTGTTTCCCTCCATTATAATCTCAACTCCTAATGCCAAACTTGTCCATGCATCATACGTTGTGAGTCGCGACATTTGCAGCATTTCCCACTCTTCTTTTATGGGTTGGCGCACGAACATAAACATCTAGCAGGTTGCTGGTATATAAAGCTGTTTGAAGTATACGGCGCATTAATCGCTCGCCGCAATGTAAGCTCCTGGAGAAAGTTTAAGGTTCAAAACTCAAAAACTCATTCAATTTCCGCTATTATGTGTATTTTAATTCCAGTGTACCAAAAACAAAGGAAATTATATCGTGCTACAAGTAGCACGCCACTCATCAGACATTTTTTTTTTTTGGTACATACATGACAACCATTCATCCATCAGGTATTTAAAAAATAAAGATGATAATAATAAGAATCATAGCAATAATACCCATGTATTAAAAATTTAATCGGCGGTTGGGCCTGTTGGATTGTGAGCCTCAATATCCACGTGTCGAATGCCGGGGACAAGTTCTTGTATCTCCTTCTCGAGCCTATCAACTTCACTTCCTAAAGCAGTGACGACTTCCTCACCTGCAAAGAGTATGCGGTTAGCAGAGGTTGCCGGTAAAACTTAGCAACAATTATTGCTGGAGAAGTGCATACCATAGTTAGACATGATCTTGAGCAAGGCAGTATCATTCTTCTCCTTTGCAGCTTCACGAAACTGCACGTTACAGATCACAGTTATTTAGATAGGAGTACTAATGCAAGCAGAGAGGTCCAGATCAAAAATTAATCACGTTGTTGAATAGCCATATGAAGCAGGAAATTGATTTGGTAGCCTCTTCTGCCCTTCCCTGTCTGAAAACCCACTTCAAGCCACAAGCACACGAGGCTACGCTCAGCTTGAGTGGCTGAACCATTTTAAAAAATTTAGAACAAGGAAGGAAAGAAATTTCAAAGAAAATATCTAAACAAAACCGAGCAGATTCTACAGTTAAACAATTTCAGTGGTTGACAAGGTAACTCGTAGATGGAATACATTATTTATCTTTTTTCCATTTTTCAAATATTCGGTTTGGTTTCTGATATTTGGTTAACAAAAGTGCATAACCTGTCCCGCCCACTCTTCACGTCCAGTCCTGCTCAGATAATTTTGTACGACTGCCACTCCATTAAAATCTGTTGCATGGAAACAGCCACCATCATAAGGTAATATAAAGATAATGGAAAATAAATGCAGAAAATATTAAATAGAAGTGCCTGCCTAAATCCCAAATCTAAAATCCATTTTTTTTCCACTCTTACATTAACATAATTGTGTTATTGATCCTGTCTAGCATCCCAGCTAAAAGCAGTCAACACCCATTTCGATGAAGATACAAAGGATAGAATGTTCAACATTCATAACAAAAGAGCAAAACATGTTATGTTGCAAGAAAATACCTATTTCTGCCTTAAATCTAAAGAATCCAGGTCCAATCACCTCGCTTTTGCAATCATATATGGCATCTACAACCTACAACAAAAGGCAAGCAACTGTGAAATCTCTTGAGCATATATATATATATATATATATAACCATTTATTTCACACAGTAATACCGGGTCAGCTTTCAAGAATCGAAGAACCTTCCCCATATCATGGTGATCCATTGCTCTGCCAATCAAAGCATGTCGGTTCCTCTGGATCAGAAATATAGCTACCTGCATAGATAATTCAATTTGGTGTATTACATGAAACCTATAACAAAATGGTTTTGGACCCTTCATATTAACAAGGAAACAAAGCTGGGAGCTCCTTTCCAAACTTTCAAATAACTCTTCTCAACTACGCCTAAAATTCCATGCAAATCTAAATCAGCAATAATAAGATTAAAATCATGTACTTACCCAAAGATGGGGACCAAGCAACCACAAAATTAAAATAATTCTATGTTTCCTCCATCTTATGCTCAAAATTTCCCAACTTATAATTTTCCTCTTGTTTCTTTTTATTTGTAGCAACCAAAAACCAAAAAACATGCAGCAAAGTGCTATCCTCACCCTCCAATATGCAAAAGAAAGATCCATTGTTATTGGAGCTGCAAAATTGACCACAGTTTGCATATCAATTAACCCCCATTGCTAATGGTGGATAAATTAAGGGTGCTTTGCTCCTCCTAACAGGCTACCATCATATCTACCATCATATCTAATTCTCTGTTTTTCTGATGGACTCATGCCCACTATTTGCTCAAGAACAGCAATATTCTTGCACACAGCAACAGTTATTGTAAACATAGGAATTCGGAGGAAAAAAAATCTTCATACCATCCCGAGCAAGTTGCCAACAATAATTGAACCTATAGGATCATAAATTGCATTCCCTGTAGAATTCACTGCAACTAATGATGCTCCAGCGATAGCAAGTCCAGTAACTGCAGCACCATCCTGCATATTTACATCATTCACCAAGGAGGTAACGACATGCAATGTAGTGTAACAGACTAGCTGTCAACCAGCTATCACCTATAATGATAAACAAACCACTGAAGGATCACTTGCTATCAGCGTACTAGTCCAACAATATAAAGTGCCCCATTCTCTAGTTTCCTCTGAAAGGCCTAATGTTTCTAATGGAGATATAAAAAGATTATATATTAGGAAACTGATTATATCCCATAAGAATCAGTTCTGGTGACTTAACTGACAAATATGAGTGGGCCCTTTTTGTTTTAATTTGCAAAATAACTGGCAGAAGTGACCAACTATTCATTCTAGACATCGATAATCATCTCAAAACCTACCCCGAAGCCATGGAATTTTCAATTATGAGCGCATTGCAATTACTGAACATTACTATCTGGTAGAAGTGAAGTATCACTAACAATTAGTTCTTGTATTTCTTTTTTTTTTTTTTTTTCTCGGTCAATTATCTTTGCTGCCTAAAGATGATGCAGAATTAAAGGCAACGATCATGATTTACCACATTAAAAGACCTCGAAAATAGTTAGCTACTTCCACTGGCAAGGATAACCACAAAAGAAAAAATGGTCGATTACCTCTGTCATGACTGCAACAGCTGTGGGATCATGACCACGCCACACATAGTCTCTCACTGTCATTCCCTCTGCAGCTGCACCTTTCCTCACAGCTTGTATGGCAACAACAAGAGAAGCCCCTATGGCAAAAGCAGAGTCATCTAAGGGGAAAAGGATGAAGAATAGATGCTGAAATTGAATCTTAAGCCTAAAAGATTTATTATCTTAAAATATAGAAAGTGCACCTTCAATAATAAATGAACCGCCAAGGACTAAAGCAGCATACTCAACGTGTTCTGGTGGCTGAACAAAGTATGCAAATTAGTAACCATGATTGCACCAAAAATTATGACTTTGGGTTTTTTGGTGGGGGGGTGGGGATGGAAGAGGATGGGAAGTTGTACAACATAGCTTAATACAGGAAATTCACTCAATTACTTACATGTGAAACCCACAGATTCTGAATACCATTGACAATTGTAGCACCAGAACCAAGGCAAAAGATGCCAACAGCAGATATCAAGGACCAAACAAATCTTTCCTTTGAATAGCCATAACTGTGAAAGATTAAAGGAGTTTTCATCACACCCACAAAACAAAAGGGCAGTTTGCATGCGAGATGTGTCCTTCCTACATAGTGGGCTATGTAGTATACAGAAGTGAAAATTGTACCAAAGTCCAAACTAAATCCAGGAATGACAGGTATAGGCAATGTTTTACTGTGCAGACACTGATTGATAATCAACTTTGCTCACTTTATGCGGGAAAGCACCCAATAGATGCCTTCAGTATTGTCATCAACTACAATGGAATCCTATTAGGCAGAGCATGCACATGCAGATCAACATCAAAAGACAATTTGACAGATAGAGGTGCCTGCTTAAACCTGTACTAGCAGTAAAGCAAAATGCAAAGAAGATACTGTAACTGACAGGCAAAAGCTGATACTAAAAACTCACGGATGAAGAGCATCTGGTGCACGCCTTGAGCTATTCAAACCATAAGCAAGAAGTGCCTACAATGCCAATATCCATTAGTTTTTTCTTGTCCAATACCCAGCAAAGTGCCTAAAAACTTGGGAGGGAAAAACAAAAAGGACCTGGTTTGCAAAATCTGCAATTGAGTGCACAACCTCAGCCAACATAACATGACTAGAGGTTGATAACCAGACACCAAATTTGAGAGAAAAGACAAGGAAATTGCACCATAATGCAGTTGTAACTGCTCGTTGACTGCCATAAACAACAGAAGAATTAGGTTCTGAAATGCAGATTATGTATAAGCGTAGAGTGCAAAGCTTGCAATATAGAGCATTGGTAGAAAATATAACTTTTATGGGAGTAAAAGGCATTGGTAGAGAAATATAAATTTTATGGGAGGATACACTAGAAGAATATAAAGTCCAAACCTTGCCAAAAATAGATAAGAAAAAAAAGTCCATTTATACTACCCAAAATGAAATGGTGAACAAAGCAATAAAGAAAACAAATAAACTAGACTGATACACATAGTGGCAGATAAAGTAAAACATGTACCTGTGTTGATCATTGATCTCTATCTTCTTTATTTGTTTAGCCCTCGTGAAAAACCCTGCGTCCACAAAAGAACACATTTAACTAAAAAAAAAAGAACAATAACCCAATAAAGATATTAAAATATAAAATCTTTAAAGAAGAATGACCATATGCAATTACATATTCAAAAGAACAGCAACAGCCGAACAAAAAAAGAAAAACTTACTACGATGGGATAGAAACTGATGCCAATTCTGTTGCCTCTGATCGTTCTCCAATGGAAGAAAACCCAACAAAACAAAAGCTTTCAGGCGATCACAAGACGAAAACCCGCTAGACTGAGCGCAAGAACTAATGGGAAAGGTACGATTTTGGTTTGTGAAGAAGGGTCCTAAACAAGAACCATTCTTGCTGCTGGTACTGGCGGCGGCGGTGTTATCTTTGGTGTCTGCGTTTTGGGTGGGAGAAAAAAGGGACTTGTCGTCAAGGGTTAGAGTGAAAGAAGGGATGAGAAAGGAGGAAGTTTGTCTTGAGGAGTGGCAGTAGAGGCGAGCAAGGAAGCGATGTGATGATTGCATTAATTCAAGATTATTGGGGTTTTCTCACCCTCACAATTTTCCTGGAAAAGTTGTTATTTTCATGGAAATTTCCTTTCCAGTTTCGACTTCAGACCTCAGACTTCGGAGAGAGACAGAGACGGGAGCACGTATTCTGCTCTCTCTGCAGCTCCCCAGGCCCCTCATTCTGGTCTTCTTAGATCGGCGAGTAAAAAATATTTGACTATTTTCGGTATTTTTAAACTTAATTTACTGAAAATTCTTTTTCTTTTTCACTCGGGTTATTTGAGGAAAAAAAAAAAACGATTAACTTGAATTCATTACACATTCTGATATGGGTAAATTTACAATTACTCTGCCTTTGGGTAATGAAAAATTAGCTATCTGGAATTACCAAATTTCCTTGCAGTTTTTAAATTGAACACGAAGCAGAATTGATTTCCCAAGCACCTAAGGAAAAAAACAAAACAGGATCAGAAATACCAGGGATGCATCCCTAGTAAAAATTATTAAATAAATTGTTTTTTTTTTTTAATACCTGAGGTGATTTATTAATATTATCTTTTAGATAGTCGCTAACTTAACATGACATGTAATTATACTATATTTCATGTCATTTAATATAAAAAAATTTTATTTACTTGTACCATAAAAATGTTAATATATTTTTTAGCATTCTAGCAATTATTAAAGCAAACAATCATGGAAGTTAAGAAAACAAAAACAGCTTGCCGTTTGCAAAAATGACATATTGGAGCAAAGCCAACCAAGTCTAATACCACCCAATGTTCCTCGAAAAAAGGTGGAGTTGCTTTGGGGAAGGGGAATGGTAAAGCTAAACTATCCAATTCAGCAGGTAATTGGTACATATCACAGTTCTTTAGAGATCATAACAATATTCAAGAAGCGGGATTAAATTCCATTATCTGAACACGAACACCATAGACAAGTAGTATCATATGTAAAAACAACGGTTGCTAGGCCTCGTATGTTACTCCTGATCATCTTGGAGGGCAAGCCGAACCGACCCTTATTGGCCTGTATCATCCTCTCGGCTCGGCAATTAGTAAACTTGTTGGTGGCAGGGGAGAGAGACGATTCTTACAATGGAGTGACCCCGCACATGTTAACCTTGGAACCAGGTCCGAAGTTAAATATCAGGGCGTCGTAGGAGCACTGGGAAAGCAGACGATAATCCAGATCCATAAAATAATACAGGTCCTCATTCCATATTATCACGTGCTTTGTACGGAAGGAGAAGCCCTCTGTCCCCTCAGCATATGCTCTGTACAGAGGACTGGAATGTTCATTCTTGTAATCACAAATGTATCCAAATTGATAGCTGAGTTTAAGAGGTAGGGAGAAAGAATCCTCAAGAACAACAACGCATAGAACAAATCCCCTGAAGCTTTCAAGCCAATCTGAAGGAATCTGGATCTTCACAGAGTCTCCCGTACTTTGATACTTACACCACTCTGGAACTCTATTCCCCGGATAACAGATTTTAACCAAAGGTGGTAAACAACCAGGTAACTGTACTAGACAATTAATGATTTTCAACCCAATCAAAATGACAGCAATGTATGAAATAACCCAAAAAAACAAACAAAAAAAAAAACAAAGGAAGATGAGTGAGAGAGAGACCTTGTAGAGACCATGATTGCCTTCTAATGGCTTCAAAAAAGGGCGGTTCCACAACATTGAAATAGGCCCGCCTCCATTTTCTTCCAGTTTCAAGCAATTGGAAAAGTCGAACAAATGTTCAGTACATTTCCCCTTATAAAGTAGTTGGTTAAGGGAACATATTGTGCCTAGACGTGCACAGCCCTTTGCAAATATACGACATAGTCTCTGTGGAAGCTCTGGCAAGGACTGAAGCCATTGACAGTTTTTGATGTCAAGAGTGTCAAGTTGAGAAAGTTGTTTGATGCTTTCAGGGATACTCTCGAAATTGTTCCCACTTAAGTCTAAAAATTCTAAAGAGGATAAACGCCCGAGGTCATCAGGCAATTGCCAGAGATTACAGTCTCCTAGAGATAAGTGATTTAAACATGACAAGTCTGACCAAGGAGGTAATGATAAACCCACATGACCATGACCTTTACAAATAGAGAGCAGAAACATGTGAAGAGATTTCAGATTACCGAGGCTCTGGGGAAGGGAAGCAAGGTTCCTGCAATTCTTCATAAATAACCGTTCTAGCCCTTTTAGATTGTCCATAGAGGATGGTAGCTCTTCTATGGCTGTCCCATTTAAATTCAGCTTGGTTAAATTATCCATAGCCTCCAAGATTTCTGGAAATTTCTTCAGATTTGAGCAGCCTCCCAGGTTGAATTCCTTGAGACATCTTAACTTGCAAATGTTGGTTGAGAGACTATTAAGCTTGGTGCAACCCCCCATGCTCAATTTCACAAGTCTAACCAGGAACTCAACATAGGGAGGCACTTCTTTTACTCCAGTGTCATCTAGATACAGGTACGTTATGTTCCTTGAGACTTCTGGAAACGTCTTGAGTCTCGAGCAACCGGAGAGATCAAGAGTATCAAGACATTTCATATCAATATTATTTGGAAGACTCCTAAGCTTTTTGCTGTTCACCAACCTTATGCATGTTACCTTGTTGAAGGGGCTTGAAG
Organism: Bruguiera gymnorhiza; assembly: GCA_020883675.1. Taxonomy (NCBI): domain Eukaryota; kingdom Viridiplantae; phylum Streptophyta; class Magnoliopsida; order Malpighiales; family Rhizophoraceae; genus Bruguiera; species Bruguiera gymnorhiza. The sequence goes on from JAIRCJ010000302.1 coordinate 2,608,273, forward strand.
GTGAGAGATGCTTCCCAATCTTCTCAGGCTGCATGTAGTGAAAGAGAACTATGGGGTCATTTATTAAGGAATCAAAAAGAACCTTTTGGTACATGAAACTAAGATCTTTGATCCAAGTGGTTTGTACCTCTGCCTCTTTCTGAAGTCCTTTAATGTTACTATAAGGCAACTGAATCAACAGGAGATTCTCTGGGTAAAAATTTGCCGGCAAATACTCCAATGGATATCTATACCAATAAAGATACCTTAGCTCATCAGGAAGAAAATCAAGACCCTGAGAAAGGTGAATCTTGCATTCTTCTTCTTCCAACCCTCCAAAATCATCTGAATCGTAGAACTTTAGAAATTTCAAATTAGACATGTTTTCAAATGCTTTCGGATTTAAGTGGATCTCTCTTACTTTACTCATATTGAAGTATATAGCTTCAACTTTTCCAGTTCCCTGGTAAAATAACAGGAAAAGCAGCTATGAGTAAGCATGAAAAGTGAATTGGAATTTTCATACAAGTCTTGTTATTTACAGGGTATTTGGCAAAGCTCTCGCATAAAAATCCATCACAGTGCATTCAGAATCTTACCTTGTTTTTCTTGAACACTTGATATATGTCTTCTGGGTCCCATAATCTACTACGTTTGCCTGGCTCGTTTGATTCTTCTCGGACAATTTCTCTACCCATTTCTTGCAGTAGATGATGCATTTCTAACCCTCCTAACCCATCGCATGAAGTAGTTATAAGGGACCTGTCAATGAGAACCCGTATTCCAATATCTGCAGAAAAGCCACAACTGTTCAACATTTGTATCACAATCTCTTTTTTCTCGCCTTTAAAGAAACAGGCAATGTGAAGAAAGATTTCCTTCTCTCTCCTATTCAGGCCATTGTAACTAATTCTGAGCACATCCTGAATCTCCCTTATTGGGACCTTTCTCAGTTCATTCACTGCACTTTCCCACTCATTTTTGCTCTTGTCAAATAAAAATGAGCCCAAAACTTTAAGAGCCAAAGGGTTTCCTTGACAATATCTTAGAACCAAGTTTGACAGGTGGTCACGATCTTCTGTCGGACGACTTTGCTTAAAGGCATTCTGATTAAAAAGTTGAAGGGCTGCATCATCACCCAATCCCTTGACCTCATATATATGGTCAGCCCTTCTTTCAAATACGTGCTTATCTCTGCTTGTCACGATGATTCTACTTCCTGGACCAAACCAGCAAGGATCTCCAACTAAAGAATTCAATCGTAAGGGGTTGTCAACATCATCAAGAACAATTAGCATCCGCTTACGAGAGAGCCTTTTGGTATAATATGGTCCAGGTCCAATGCTGGACGTGTCTATTTTCACAGCTCTGTCCCCCAATGTTTTTGAAATAAGATCCTCTAACAACTTTTTCATGCCACATTTGTCCCATTCCTCTCTGACATTGTTAAGAAAACAGCAACCTTCAAATTGACATGAAATTTGACTAAAAATAGCTTCAGCGATAGTTGTTTTACCTACACCACCAATGCCCCAAATCCCTAGGATGCGAACATCCAGCAAGCCAATAGCCAGCGACTTTTTTATTGGCTCAATGCGTGAATCTATTTCCAGCAGGTGGTCCAAGCCAACAGGCAATGCTTGATTCAATTTCTCTAACACATCTTCCACAATTAGGTCCACAAGTGTGCGCTCCTGCCTGCTCCAGAGGGGAACAAGACCTCTCGGTTACAAATTCTGACACTATTTCAAGAAACTCTTTAACTTAAAAAGGTTTAAACTGTTGAGTTATAGCGGATTATATATTAAACTCTAATAATATAAAAGAGGAAATCTGTGTGGTATACTACAAATTAAAAAATAAAATAAAATAAAATTACCTGACGTCTTTGGAATGCCACCCAGATAAATTGGCCACTTTGGTCAAGGCAGCCTTCCACTTCTGGTAACGAACCTTGTCCGAGCGGAAAAAAGGCTCGAGTTTAGCAAATGCTCTGGCGAAGCTCCCAGTCTGTTTCCTAACATCGGATGGATCAACGTTATAGAACACCGGTACGACAATCTGTCCGTGTGTTTCATGGCATTCCACGATCCTGACAAGTTCATCTAAGCACCAAGTAGAAGACGCGTAGTCTGTGGAGAAGACGACGACCGCGACGCTTGAATCTCGGATTGCTTGCACGAGTGCCGGTGCGATCGCCTGCCCTTTTCTGAGTTGGCAGTCTGCGAAGGTGTCGATGCCTTTTTCAGAAAAAGCGTGAAGAAGATGGCTGATAAAATTGCGACGAGTGTCTTCTCCCCTGAAGCTCAAGAAGACATCGTACTTCCATTTCTGGCGTATGGCGGGATGTGTAGAAGACGAAGCCATTTGATTTGGATGCGATCTTAGAGAGCCCAGTTGCCAGTTCCAATGGACAGATGAAAAGGGGGATCGGGTTGGAGCAGAGGAGATCAATTTTTCACCATCGAAGGCCTGATCAGAGGTCAACCTTACAGGCTATTCCTTAAAACTTCCGTCAAAGTCGTTACATTTGCTTTTTCCCACTCACAATGTGAATACAACTGATGGCCAGAGCCGTCTTTCGAACAGGAGGATCTTTTCTTAATAAAAACGTATGAAAATTAAGGGAGATGCCATTTGCACGAAAAAATATTTTTATATAATTAAAAACAATGCTATAAATTCCACTTTTACTTCCCCCTTTTGCGTGTGCATGTGGAGTTGTTTTACTTGTACAAATGCCAATTCCCAGAAAATAAGAGACAACAATGATGATGCCCATCTTGAATTTGATGACACAAATGGAAATTCCTACATCGGCTTAGAATTCAACCAAACTTAGAGGGCCACACTGCAATCACGTCCGAGAGAGAAGTGACACAAATAATCGGTACACCCAAGAACCCTCTATTGCTAATCTGGGGATTTTTGTGTGAGTCATTAGGAATAAATTGTTTATAACAGGTTGTTGCGATGGTTCCTTGCTATTAAGTATAATGACAATCTCTATCAGCCAGGAGGGGGAGAAAATTTGTTGAACCACACGTTTTACAGCAATGGGAACAGCACTCCACAAGGCCTCTAATCTAACTCCAATAGCAATGCTCTTACAGTCTTTCGGCTTGTCATCCAAATCAATGCTTCAAGTCATTGAATATGGATTCAACCGAGAACACAGGCAGCAAATGAGGCACCTTATAATCGGCAAATGAACCCTAATGAGTATCGAATCGCCCTTCTTTCCTGCCTCGAATCTTACTCGTCTGTTTCTCTGATTGTCCGGGAATTTCCCCACCGTGACGAGTCACAATCCTCAGAGGGTGGGCTTCCGTGTTGAATACCCACTCGTCTAATGAGATGACTGAAGGTGGTGAAAAGAGAAGGTAGAGATATTTCAGTGTCTCCGCAAGGAAAAAGCTTTGCATCATGTTGTCTTTGACTCCTGTGTTGACCTGAAAGTACCAATAATCAGTAATTGTTAATAGCAATCTAAGAGATAGCATGATAACTGGCCAATGTTGTATCAATATCTTTCATTCAGGATGAAGATAAAAAAGGAACAAAAGTGGTTAACAATTGCTTCACGCAAATTTAGCAAATTTCACCTGCAATACACAGCCTTATAAGCATCGTGCTTTTGTCCCATCTACAAATTTGATTTTTGAGTAAATCAAAATAAAATCCTCAAGACACATGAATAAATGAAAATTGTACCAGCCGGAATGGTTATTGGGTATATCCTTATGGCCGAACCATAGCTGTGATGAATATTAGATGCCAAGGAAAAGGTGTGGAGGGGGAAGAACTTCTCTAATAGCTAAATTATTGCCACCCAAGAACTTCAATCAAGAATTGCATGAAATTGCAAACATCACATAATGCAGCTAGGAATTGAAACTTGTACATTGCAAACAGTTCAGGGAAGGTTGCAAGTAGACTGAGAATTTTATTAGAAGAATATACCAGGTAATTTAAAAAGATAAGTAAAGGCATAATCTAGTTTTATGTCCCCTTACATCCTTCAGTCCAACGTATCCTGACTCAATGCGTGAATTCTTTTCAAATGCTTGGAAAATATCCCAACCCCACTCCTGATATGTCCTGTTGCCGGTAAGACGCCACAAATAAAAGAGTGATTCTACTGTTTCTGGCCTCAATATATTCCAAGATGTACCCACACTCATGTCCTGTGAGAGGCATGTAGGAAATTCCATCAGAGAATGGTTGCATATATTGTTACGTCATGAAGCTAAGGATATCTAACCTGCCCAGAATGGAAGAAGTAATTCTCTCCAGCCAATTTTGTTGGTGTGGATTCGTAGAAGTTGTAACATGTGAAGGCTAGCTACAAGGATAAAAAAGATTATATATATACATTCACATATTATACACATCCATCATGTGTGTGTGTGTGTGTGTGTGTGTGTGTGTGTGTGGGTGTGTGTGCAAACAAACAAACATGTAAACTAAAGATAAGAGGCCTCAAACGTTAACCAAAACCATTAACAGACTGAATCAGAAATGTGGTACAAAAGCTGACTTATATCTTCCTATATCAGTAAAATCTAACTCTGCAGGTTCTATTTCTTAACTAAAAACTTAAACAAAGCAGGCTCATTGTTCAGAGAATGAGGCTAACCTACTACAAATAAAACTCAAAGGTTTCTCCCAAGCTCGAATCCCCTTGTAAGAAAGGAAGGAAAATTCCTTTCAACTAGGTTTCTTTGTCAAGAATGAGGTCAAGGTATGCTAATCTGAGAAAATTCTGTCCGAGTACAATGGCATAAATATAAGACTAGTTTTGGTCCTTTTGGATGATAAAGAAATACCTCTTCTGCTAGTGAAAGAAATTTATGAGAGTCAGCAGGTCCATAACCAGTTGATCCTAAAGCCAGCATCCCTGGAGCAAAGCATGCTAGTTCATCCATCTGCATGAATAAGGAGAACACATAAGAAGGATCTAACATTGTACTTCTTTCTTCTCCGTGTAAGAAAATGAAAGTAAATAAAAAACAGAGGAGGATGTATCTTAAATATATAGTTGAGAACAACTTATGGAAACTAAATATTACCTTGTCGGTCAGCATGTGTCCACTCTTCTCACAAATGTAAGCAAAAGATGATGGCGTTGTTCTCCTCACCAAGCTTAAGAGACCCTTCATTGACTTTTCCCACATTTCTCTGTTTCCATGATCCCACATAAAAAAATTGACGCAAAAAGATATACAAAAGAACACACAGCTGGATACATAATTGTACAAATATTCAACCAAGATAGTGGAAATAAAGAGAAATGAAAAAATAACTGAGCATCAGTGCAAATTAAAGAAGCATATGTACTTAATGCATTATCTAAGTAAAGTTCCTCCCTTCTGCTTTTGATCATCTGACACTGACTCTCCACTATAAGGAGTCTATGTTAGACTTTTTTTTTTTTTTTCTTTTTCACTTTTTGACATTTATTTGACAGTTCAACTCCATGCCAAACGAAATGATTATTTCTTTGATTTCAAATGACCTATTAAACCATATAGACAACAATCAATTGTGGCAGCAATTACAATGCAAGCTTCATATACTTGCGTATTCCAAAAGTCAATTGTTTGATTAGTGGAAGAAAAACATATGTTAGGCTTTCACCTATAGCCTCTCACAGCTGAAGTTCTGTTCCCTTGAATCCAAACCTTGAGCAAATACTCATAAAAGCTGCAATTGAAGTTTAAAACACACCAAATTAAGATTACAATTTCAGCAGTTGTTGCATATCAAGTTGAAAAGTAATATTATAATGTCAGAATCTAAAGTAGACAAAAATTCTATCAATTTAAACCAAAATTTCAAGCAGTCAATACCTGTCTCCCATTGCGCCAAATGTTATTGTGGAGTATGATCCAGTTCCCGTGTAAGGATTAATATAGATTGGAAGCAGACCATCATCAGGAAATGTTTTGTTAAGCTCTGTTATAACCTTCTCTGCCTGAAAGATCCACCAACATGAATATTTCTTTCCTACCGATCAATTGATCGCCAACCAATTAACCAGCATAATTGTTTCTCAATATGTGAAGTAAACTATCACATAATGGATTCTCCAAAAAACCCACTTTATTTGACTTTTTTTTAAAAAAATATATATATATAATAATAAAGAATCTAATTAGTCCCATTTTAATTTTACAGAGAAAGGATGCCAACAATAGAATAATTATTGCAAATTCCACATTTGTATACAAGAATGGCAACATCATAAACAAATTGGACATAGCAATACAAAGATGGGAGGAACATACTTTCTGCTGATACTTTGGGTCTCCTGTCCTTTGAGAGAGGGCAAAAAATTCAAGTTGCTCTGTGCCAGAATCTGCAAGAACACTGCTCCCCTGAGGACAAGAAAGACAGCAGAAATAACTAATCCATTCCTTTTAGGCATCAGGAAGCATCTGATAGGCATCTCAACACAATACTAAGCCACACGAAACGGTGAGAAGACATGCCAGCAAACTAGAAAGGATCTGTGCTGCACAAGTTCTGGCAATTAGAAGGTGAGAAAACCATTATCCTAGGCATATAATTGGTGGCTAAAGGGAAGAACTACCAATACAATAAGCTGATAGCATGCACAAAGAGGAATTTGAACTGACATCAGTATTGGAGGTCAGAGTTCCAGCTATAGGGTCCATTCAAGAAACAAGTCAAAATGAAATAGAAGATCAAACACAAGGAATCAAAAATTTCTCCAGGATAGAGCATGCTAGAGATTATCATATCAACCCAAATAGATGGCTGGTTGCAAAGAGTAATTGGTAATATAGAGAGTAGCTATTTACACCAGTCCATCCAGGGTTATGTGCATTTCCCCGCGCCAAGTTAATGGTGTTATAAGGAATCCCAGTAGGTGTATTCCATGCAGGCAGCAATCTATCAGCAATATCTCTGGCCTTTTCAAGGAAGATTTTGTCCCCTGAAAGATCATGTGCACTAAGTAGTCCACCTACAACCCTGAATTTAGATTAAAGACAGCTATGTCAGCAGAATAGTTGATTTCTCATCCTCTGTTAAAGTTGAGATAATGTAGATGATGAAATAAAACTAACTATAGGTTAAACCTGATAACTCAACCTTATGGTTGTCTCAAACACGCTAGCATCGTAGTCCTTGTTAAAATCCAAAGAGCTCGCAACCCACCTGAAAAAGTGGTGCAATAGTCAATCATTGATATTAACCAAAGCAGCATATTAACCTTCCACATCACAGCTAAAGACTAGAATTGATTGCTACATCTTCTTGAGAAAAGAATAAAAGCTAGCACCAATGCAAGAAGAAAAGGAAAAGGAATTTAAGCTGATGTTGCCTATCAATGCAGACAAACATAGAAAATCTACTCACTCTTTAGCCCTTAGGAACTGCTCATCCAGACCCATTATAAATAATGTATCAAGAGAGTCTATGAGAGTTGCCCCAAGACCACCAAAGCTATTAACACCATTCTTTGTTTGTGGCTGGTAAGAAAACAAAGAATAGCATTAGAATGGGCAAAACATTTCTGCAATAGAAGATTTATCCTAGGATTGGACCAAGCAAAGATGATTGACCAGGGCTTACACCACGGCATAACACATTCAGATAAAGGACAATGTAAAAGCAGGCTCATAAAAAATATAATAATTTAGAGAAATATACATGCTGATGTTAAATCATGTAACACAATATTAATGAAAAGTATGCAGCACCTGAAGTTCATCATAGCCCCAAGCATACTTTTCATATGAACTCCATGCATGAATCATGGCATCCTTTACTTTCCCTCGTCGTTGTATATCCATCGGATCATCAGGAATCTTCTTGGAGGACTTGCTATTCCTCCCACTAAGAAATTTGGGTCTAATTCCATTATCACTATTTAACTCTTCCAGCTGAAAGAATCAAATTCAGCATTTAGTCAAGTCTATGGATATATTACTCTCATAAATCTCCCTTATGTATCAATTGAGAATAAAAATGTTTTCAAAATAAACAAAAGCTTCCCTACAAATGAATAACAACAAACAGTTAAATAATAGATCATTTCCGTTGGCTTTTACAACTTTATGTCCAGAATAGGCACATTCTCTAATCAATAAATAAAAATGAGCAACAAAGATCATTTTTCCCACCACCCAAAGTTCTATGATATCAAAATAATAGTGAAAATCAAATTGAAGTCAAAGCAACAAATAGGGATCTCACCGTAGATTTTAGCTGATTAACTTCTTCATTCAATTTGGAAACTTCTTCCTGCAAATTGGCACTCACTATGTCATATACAAGCAATTAAAGCAAACAACTCACAAGTAACAAAAAGCACATGCTAAAATTAGTCTTCAATAAGCAACAGACCTTTTGTAACAGAACCTTAGTGAACTATATGTTAGGAGATTAGGCAATGGTTCAAAAACTTATTTATCATTAGTCAAAATGAAAGAATTTTATGTGACCACAAGTCCAAAGAGGCTCATGCACTTCACAACCAGTATTAACATGGGTTAATCCACACATCTTCCTAATGGTGTGCTTGGTGGAAACCAATATGTGACGCATTGCTCCAGATGACATAAGATAAGTATGGCAAATATTCAACACAGAATCTGAACTCCCAGTAATTTTTGATAACTCTGCCTCCAAAAATGTGAAAATCAAAAGTGCAAAAGGCTGTAGGGCTAGAAATTTTTTCTATGTCTCCTGCACTGGAGGTTTCTTCCTTTCTTCCCCCTCGGGCCTTGGATAAGACAACTTCGGAAAGGTCAGCAGATAAAGTCAGAACGACATTTATCCCTCATGGGTGACAGGCAAGTAGCATTTTAAAATTGAGAAGATTTACACCTCAAGCATAAAATTCAGGTAGGGCAAACCTTTTTATCATTTTGATAACCTTAAATACTGTCTAACTAACTGCCAATGGTTAAGGTCTAAAACTTTGTTGTGATTTCAAGAAACGATGAGTGTGGCAAGCTTAAGCACAACATGCCGTTCCGTGAGAACTTTAAGGATACCGTCTTTTAATGATTTGTTTTCATTTTGTTGGATCTAATTCTTGCAATGTTTCCTCTACTGTATGTATCAGTGGAGACCACACTAAGAAAACGAAGCACGAGAAGGCATTTAAATCTAAAATAGGACCTCTTCCTCTCTTTTCTTTTTTTGGTAAAAAATCAGACACGATAAACAAAAAGCACATTAATTATTGAGCAACACATGTAAAAGAACAACTTAATCCTCAAAATAAAACATAAAGAACCTAAAAAAAAAAAAAAACAAAGCCAGCCCAAAGAACCAAAGAAACAAAAAATAAATTTCAAGAATCCCATCCATTTCCTCTTTTCCATCAATTTCTCATCCACCAAATACAGATATAAAGTCAAGACTCAATCTTTACTCAAAGATCACGATCAAGGATAAAAACCCAGAAGAAATACCCGAGAGGGAAAAAGGAAAAAAACGATATAAAGATACTGTACCTCGTGTTCTCGAACAAGAGTCTGGCGATCCCAGACCAGGAGAGAGGCAATTACGAAGCCCATGAAAAGAAAAGCCAATCGCTTCGGTCGTTTCAGGTAATAAGCCGGGTTGAGGTACCTCCATTTGCTCGACGACGACGACGATCTGCTCCTCCCCATTCAAGATCACCGGCTGGCCGTTGATTTCGATTACCGGGAATCTCAATTACTAATCACAGAGATCATTAATTCACGGTTGACCTGGAACTTGATACCAAAAAGGGCCAAAAAAAGAGAAAAGAAAAAAAGGGAATTGAAAATGTCAAGGGAAAGGTTTGGAAAAGATCTCCCCTTTTTCGCCGGCGTTTCAACAACTCCTAATTCTGATGAGAAAGGAGATGATGAAATGGGAGAAGGAAGAGGGCAGCGAGACACTTCGGAAGAAGGGTCAGACCAATTTTTGCACCCAAGACTAACTGTCTAATTCTTGATTGACTTGGACTTGGTTAGAAAGGCTTTCATACCAGAATTGGTCTCCAGGGAGAGAGAGAGAGAGAGAGAGAGAGAGGGGGGGGGGCGTTGGTGACATGTCATGTGTCCTGAATATATTACATTTTTTTATGTGAGACTTAGACCAGAGTAGCTGACTGCGCATCAAACCCCCCTTCTTCTAACTGATCCTAAGGTACATTAAATGATGCTAATCATCCCCCTTCTTCGAGTACATTAATTGGCTTCGACATTTTTAACAGCCACAAAGACAGCGATTTTGTTTTGTGTTTTTTTTTTTTCTTTTCTTTTCTTTTTTTAATCGAAGAGACAAATTGGGAGGCTCGATACTGTCTTGGCTTCCCGGTGGGATCTCTCCCGCTGATAATTATTTATTTTGTCTGCGGCCACCATCAACGACATGATTCTCTCTTAGTGTGGGTTTTGCCCACCTCAAGTTCAAAAATTTTACCAATATAAAGACATGTGCTGAGACTTAGTTTCGATGGCTAGGTAATGTGCTCTCCAGGAATTAGTTAGTGCGAGCATCCACAAGAAAGAATTTCTAAATGCACTGTATCGATATGGGGTCCAAGTTTAATATCCCCTGAAAAGAAAAAAGTAAATTTTAATTGACATTCAAATGAATTATATATAGTTGGAGATATTCTAATGACCAATTCCAAAAGATAATTATTTATTTGAAGATGATTTAGAATTGTACTTACTTTTAGTAAGAAGAGTTAGGGTTTATATTATCATTAATAGATGTTTTACATTTAGTTTTAAATTTTAACATGTTAAATGCCTATTAAGACTAGCCCCACAAAGGTTTCAAACGAGGCCACTGAACCCCAAGCCCCTTTTCAGTGATGATATTGGTCTTGGGCCTTGTCATCTATTGGACTCAAAACTAAAAGTACAGAGCCCATCATTTGTCCATTGAAAACAATAGAGGCCCAAACCCGTTAGTTTTGGGCCTAGCCCATGCGTTCATACTGACTTTTATTCTCATGTAAATCCTCGCCGTTCATATTGCTGGCCTTCAAATTTTCTAGGCAGCCAAACACAGTTTACTTTCTCAAATCGCCTGGCCGCTTCTTCTGTTATCTTGTGTCTTCCTACTCTTGAATCGTATTTGTTCCCAATAGTTTGGTGGAGACCGTAGGACTGTGATGATGTGGAGGTCACCAGCTTTGTCTTCTCTCGTGAGTTTCTCTCTCTCTTGCCCTCTCTGTGTGTGTTTCAGTACGGAGGTTGCCGTAACTTTTAACAATTTGAAATCAAATGAACTTGGAGTTAAACTAGCTCAGTTGTCACAGGCTAGTCGATTGACTCGAGGGGGAATTGCTAGGGCGGAGTCCCTTAATCATCGCTACAGTTCAATGGCGCCATCTCATATTCCTACTAGAAGCACTGCAAAGGCAGCGCCAACAGTGGAGGTATACAGGAGAGTGCGTCACTTAATTGCTCGTGTGATTGCTTTGAGTGTTGCTCCTGCTTGTTTCTTTAATGGGTCTTGACATTCAATGCTAAAAGGGGGTCTTGTGTAGGAATACAAAAACCCCCGTATGTGAAGAAGGTTCCTCGAGGGTCAATAAATTTAAATTCTACTAATTTGGATAATTTTTGGGGTTATATTACTAGTGTATTTCTGCACAGTGCTCTAGTAAGTGGTTGTGCCTTAAGTATCTTCTGTTAAGTAATTGTTGAACATCTGTGGATAAGTGTTTGATGGAAGGAGTTTATGCGGGAGAATTATGGGTTTTAGTTCATCTTCTTGGGTCATACACTTGGCAAGCATTCCTCTCTATGACAATTTATGGAGGTGCTGCCTAGAATAAAGCTTTCGTCCTGCTTGACTTGATAGTGGCTTTAGAGGCTGATTTCCAATGTTTTTATGTGTTTTAGTTTCATATTTAGTTCACAGATTGAGATTGGTGGGTCATACTGGGGGCTTCCTGGAACACTCCTTTTCAGTCACCCGAAAGCTTTCTGCTGTTCATGAACAGTGTATTTGTTTTATTTTTTATTTTTTATTTTTTTCTAGGATCAATGTAATCACCAAGCTACATTGCAAAATTCAGACAAGAGTGCTGGGGGTATGAAGAAACATCAAATCGGGAAGAATGTTTTTAGAAAAGATAAGGTTGATTTTCTCTTGAAGACAGTGAGTACAATCTTCTGTCTTTCACTTACTGATAGAAGCCAATTTTTGCTCTTGCATTTATAGGAAACTTAGTTTGTATGAATGTTTGCAACGAACAAGTGATTAGTTTTGTGTGTCAACGGAGTCAAATTATTTTTCCTATAAATTAATCTCTGGACCTTTTAGCCATTCAGAGTCCATGCATGCCTAATCTTATTGTTCCAGATCGGGAACCTATTTTTATCATGCACACAACAAAGAAGGTCTAAGCTGTAAACTTTTGTGGAGGAAAGACATTTTAAGCCGGGTCTCGTTTTAGCTTGCGTTTGTTTTTGGAATTTGCCCTGGGTCCGAATCCTTTTAGAGCCATGACCAAACAGCAGTCAAGAAGCCCCCAGAGGGAAATCAATAAAAACCCTAATCCTAAAGTGTATGCTATAAAATCTAACTCGTTTCCTGCCTCTGTGATTCTTTCTAGAGTGCTCTTTCCCACTTCGTTGTGAACAATGGTCTCTCTCTCTCTCTCTCTCTCTCTCTCTCTCTCTCTCTCTCTGGCTGTAGATGTTATTGGGTCGTTTGAGATCTGTTTTGTTGCTTTCGGTTTCTTCTTTAATATGTTTTTTGTTTATTTTTTTTATTTTTTTTATTTTGAATTTTTCTGTATGATTGCCGAGGAAATGGAAGCTCATAAGCTACTGGGCTTTTTTGTCATCTCTCGTCTCAAAAGCATTTCCATTAATGGAAACTGAGAGAGTGAGAGCCTGATGTTCATGTGGGTAGGTGAAACATGTAGTTGTAAGGACAGATTTGGAATACTTATGTGGGATGATAAGTGTGTTTTATCCTGGTGTTTTTACCTTGTTTGAGAATTGATAGAAACTGGAGATTCTGCAAAACTATGATGCTGAATACCACTTGATTTTGATTTCTGTTCATCTGAAGATGTGATTTTGTTTTACAATTCATTGATTCTATTGAGTTGTTCCTCCCCCAATGTGTATTGGTAGGAATCTAGGAGTGTTTGGCATTGTAGTCTCATGTATTAACTGATTTATCTCCAGTTTTTCCTGAGGAGTATTGGCGTTGTTGCATACGGCAGCCAATGGTATTCTGATGTTTTCGTGAACTTTCGTGTTGCAATGATTCCTCATGGTATTATACTATCATGTGTATGTTCTCGTGTCAAAACAACTTGGCCCATGTAAGGAAACCCTATCACAAAATGGGGGACGGGAGAAGTTTAGGTCTTTTTTTCGGTTTTGGTTGGTCAAAGAGGAGGGCGATACGCCCAGCTAAGTAGCAATCATGCCAGGCAGAGTAGCAATCATGCCAGGCAGACAAACACCTCTAATACCGCTTGATTTTGATTTTTGTTTATCTGAAAGTGCGTTTTGCCCTTACTCTATGTTTTTGCCTCGTTTGAGAATTGATAGAAAGTGGAGATTCTGCGAAACTGTGATGCTGAATACCACTTGATTTTGATTTTTGTTTATCTGAAAGTGCGTTTTGCCCTAACTCTATGTTTTTGCCTTGTTTGAGAATTGATAGAAATTGGAGATTCTGCAAAACTGTGATGCTGAATACTGCTTGATTTTTATTTTTGTTTATCTGAAAGTGCGTTTTGCTATGTTTTTGCCCCGTTTGAGTATTGATAGAAATTGCAGATTCTGTGAAACTGTGACACTGAATACTTACATAAGGACAGATTTGGAATATTTTTGTGGGATGATAAGTGTGTTTTGCCCTAACTCTATGCTTATCTCCAGTTATTCCCGAGGCGTGTTAGCGTTGTTGCATACAGCAGCCAATTGGATGAAGATTTTCATGTTTTCGTAAACTATCATGGTGAAGATGTTCAAGGAAATTTCCTCAGTCATCTTCTCGAAGCTTTTCATAAAGCCAACATAGATTATATTATTGACGAGAATCTCCTGAGGGGAGTAGAAATCCTACCGGCACTTCGCAAGGCTATTGAGGAGTCACCTATTGCAGTCATCATCTTCTCCAAAAACTATGCATTTTCTCCTAGGTGCTTAGATGAACTTATACAGATTATCAATTGCAACCAGCAGATGAACCATCCAGTAATTCCCATTTTCTACGATGTTAGTCCATCAGTTGTCCTGCGGCAGAGTGGGATTTACGCAGATGCATTTGCTAAACATGAGAGGGATCCGGTGAATGCAAGAAATGTGCCCAAGTGGAGGGATGCCATGGCCAAAGCAGCCGGTCTAGCTGGCATCGATGCACAGAACATAAGGTGACCCTATTTCTTCTTTGGAGACACATTTGAAAATTTTGTAGATAACTTCCAATGCTACGTAGGCAGTCCAACAGACTGTTATCCAATAATCCTTTTTTGTTATGAGTTGAGTCTTCAACCTTTGTATTCGGCAGGTTCGATGCCCGACTAGTGGGTGAAATTATAAAGTGCGTCAAGGGAGTGTTGAATGCAATTTCAATTCATAGGCCTCCTGCATCTTGGGGGAGAGTCCAGCAGACATCATATTCCGGCAGAAGTGCCATAATCGCAACACCACCAGCACTTTCATCAGGTCAATTGCATCCCAATAGACTTGAGTCTGCCCATGTGTCAAAGAGTAGCAGCAGTCGAGGGAATGGCAATGGACATGGGTCTGTGTATGTGTCAATGAGTGACAGCAGACGAAGGAATCTCAATGCCTATTCAGGTCATCTGCCTGCATCTTGGGGGAGAGCAAGGTCAGAATATTCATTGGGTTCATTGGATTCCAATGGAGATGGGTCTGCGTATGTCTCAATGAGTGACAGCAGACCAGAGAGTCTCAATGATGCCCATGTGTCAAAGAGTAGCAGCAGTCGAGGGAATGGCAATGGACACGGGTCTGTGTATGTGTCAATGAGTGACAGCAGACGAAGGAATCTCAATGCCTATTCAGGTCATCCGCCTGCATCTTCGGGGGGAGCAAGATCAGAATATTCATCGGGTTCATTGGATTCCAATGGAGATGGGTCTGCGTATGTTTCAATGAGTGACAGCAGACCAGAGAGTCTCAATGATTATCCGGCTTGTTGGCCTGCATCTTGGGAGAGAGTCCAGCCAGCATTGGATTCCAGCAGAAAGGCTAAAGAAGCAAGATTAGCACGTTCATCTTCAGGGAGAAATGTCTGAAAATGTCTTTTGGAACCTGCTCAAATTTTTTTTATCTTTTCATTTTTGCCTTGAAACAAAATTATTTTCTCTTATCCTTTATCCTTCCTACCAATCCTTCTCTACCCTTTTCGTTTCTTTTCTTCCTGGCAAGCATAGCCAAGGTCATAAATGCCGTGCATACAACAAATCTGGAGCTGAGCTCAGCTCGTGTGGAAATTGTTATCATTATTATGTCCGGCATTCTTGTTGTGTTTATTTACTTTCTACACTCAAACTAGATCTCATCGGTGCTTCCGAGTGATTTGAATACAGGATATTTTCTGTGCACGATGCTTAAGTATTATTCTGGATTCATTGCTTTGCTGCTTATTCGGGTCTGAAAATCAAACACCGACTCAAGATATCTCTGCTGATGCTGCTGTTGGGATGGATCACGTCAGAGATTAGCAGAAGACTGCATCGGGTCATTCAAGATCATTGACTTCCTGAATTAATGAGCTCGTTTGCTTGTCCGTTGTGGCACCATGCATCCACGATATGTCACATACTTCTTCCTGCAAATTAGTACTCAATATGTCATATACAAGCAATTAAAGCAAACAACTTACGAGTAGCAAAAAGCACATGCTAAAATTAGTCTTCAATAAGCAACAGACCTTTTGTAACAGAACCTTAGTGAACTATATGTTTGGAGATTAGGGAATTGTTCAAAAACTATTTATCATTGGTCAAAAAGAAACAATTTTATGTGACCACAAGTCCAAAGAGGCTCATGCACTTCACGACCAGTATAAAAATGGGTTCATCAGTCACGCCGCCTATCTTCCCAATGGTGTGCTTGGTGGAAACCAATATGTGACGCATTGCTCCACATGACATAAGAGAGGTACGGCAAATATTCAACACAGAATCTGACATCCCAGTAATTTTTGATAACTCTGCCTCCAAAAAAGTGAAAATCAAGAGTGCAAAAGGCTGTAGGGCTAGAAATTTTTTCTATGTCTCCTGCACTGGAGGTTTCTTCCTTTCTTCCCCCTCGGGCCTTGGATAAGACAACTTCGGAAAGGTCAGCAGATAAAGTCAGAACGACATTTATCCCTCATGGGTGACAGGCAAGTAGCATTTTAAAATTGAGAAGATTTACACCTCAAGCATAAAATTCAGGTAGGGCAAACCTTTTTATCATTTTGACAACCTTAAATACTGTCTAACTAACTGCCAATGGTTAAGGTCTAAAACTTTGTAGTGATTTCAAGAAACGATGAGTGTGGCAAGCTTAAGCACAACATGCCGTTCCGCGAGAACTTTAAGGATACCGTCTTTTGATGATTTGTTTTCATTTTGTTGGATCTAATTCTTGCAATGTTTCCTCTTCTGTATGTATCTGTGGAGACCACACCAAGAAAACGAAGCACGAGAAGGCATTTAAATCTAAAATAGGACCTCTTCCTCTCATTTCTTTTTTTGGTCAAAAATCAGACACAATAAACAAAAAGCAAATTTATTATTGAGCAACACATGTAAAAGAACAACTTAATCCTCAAAATAAAACATAAAGAACCTAAAAAAAAAAAAAACAAAGCCAGCCCAAAGAACCAAAGAAACAAAAAATAAATTTCAAGAATCCCATCCATTTCCTCTTTTCCATCAATTTCTCATCCACCAAGCATAGATATAAAGTCAAGACTGAATCTTTACTCAAAGATCACGATCAAGGATAAAAACCCAGAAGAAATACCCGAGAGGGAAAAAGGAAAAAAACGATATAAAGATACTGTACCTCGTGTTCTCGAACAAGAGTCTGGCGATCCCAGACCAGGAGAGAGGCAATTACGAAGCCCATGAAAAGAAAAGCCAATCGCTTCGGTCGTTTCAGGTAATAAGCCGGGTTGAGGTACCTCCATTTGCTCGACGACGACGACGATCTGCTCCTCCCCATTCAAGATCACCGGCTGGCCGTTGATTTCGATTACCGGGAATCTCAATTACTAATCACAGAGATCATTAATTCACGGTTGACCTGGAACTTGATACCAAAAAGGGCCAAAAAAAAAACAGAGAAAAAAGGGAATTGAAAATGTCGAGGGAAAGGTTTGGAAAAGATCTCCCCTTTTTCGCCTGCGTCTCAACAACTCCTAATTCTGATGAGAAAGGAGACGATGAAAGGGGAGAAGGAAGACGGCGGCGAGACACTTTGGAAGAAGGGTAAGACCAATTTTTGCACCCCAGACTAACTGTCTAATTCTTGATTGACTTGGACTTGGTTAGAAAGGCTTTCATACCAGAATTGGTCTCCAGGGAGACAGAGAGAGAGAGAGAGAGAGTGAGAAGGGGGCATTGGTGACATGTCATGTGTCCTGAATATATTACATTTCTTTATGTGAGACTTAGACCAGAGTAGCTGACTGCACATCAAACCCCCTTCTTCTAACTGATCCTAAGGTACATTAAATGATGCTAATCATCCCCCTTCTTTGAGTACAAGAATTGGCTTCAGCATTTTTAACAGCCACAAAGACAGCGATTTTGTTTTGTGTTTTTTTTTTCTTTTTTTAATCGAAGAGACAATTTGGGAGGTTTGATACTGTCTTGGCTTCCCATTGGGATCTCTCCCGCTGGTAATTATTTATTTTGTCTGCGGCCACCATCAACGACATGATTCTCTCTTAGTGTGGGTTTTGCCCACCTCAATCTCAAAAATTTTACCAATATAAAGAACTGTGCTGAGACTTAGTTTCGATGGCTAGGTAATATGCTCTCCAGGAATTAGTTAGTGCAAGCATCCACAAAAAAGAATTTCTAAATGCACTGTGACGATATGGGGTCCAAGTTTAATATCCCCTGAAAAAAAAAAGTAAATTTTAATTGACATTCAAATGAATTATATATAGTTGGAGATATTCTAATGGCCAATACCAAAAGATAATTATTTATTTGAAGATGATTTAGAATTGTACTTACTTTTAGTAAGAAGAGTTATCTTTTTTTTTTTTTTGTGGGGGGTGGTGGTCGAAAGAATTGTGAAATTATCATTAATAGATGGTTTACATTTAGTTTTAAATTTTAACTTGTTAAATGCCTATAAAGACTTACCCCACAAAGGTTTCAAACGGGGCCACTGAACCCCAAGCCCTTTTTCGGTGATGATATTGGGCGTGGGCTTTGTCATCTATTGGACTCAAAACTAAAACTGCAGACGCCCATTATTTGTCCAATGAAAACAATAGAGGCCCAAACCCGTCCGTTTTGGGCCTAGCCCATGAGTTCATACTTACTTTTATTCTGGTGTAAATCCTCGCCGTTCATTTTGCTGGCCTTCAAATTTTCTAGGCAGCCAAACACAGTTTACTTTCACAAATCGCCTTGCCGCTTCTTCTGTTATATTGTGTCTTCCTACTCTTGAATCGTATTTGTTCCCAATAGTTTGGTGGAGACTGTATGACTGTGATGATGTGGAGGTCACCAGCTTTGTCTTCTCTCGTGAGTTTCTCTATCTCTCTCCTGCCCTCTCTGTGTGTGTTTCAGTACGGAGGTTGCTGTAACTTTTAACAATTTGAAATCAAATGAACTTGGAGTTAAACTAGCTCAGTGGCCACAGGCTAGTCGATTGACTCGAGCGGGAATTGCTAGGGCGGAGTCCCTCAATCATGGCTACAGTTCAATGGCGTCATCTCATATTCCTACTAGAAGCACTGCAAAGGCAGCGCCAACAGTGGAGGTATACAGGAGAGTGCGTCACTTATTTGCTCGTGTGATTTCTTTGAGCGTTGCTTCTGCTTGTTTCTTTAATGGGTCTTGACATTCAATGCTAAAAAGGGGTCTTGTGTAGGAATACAAAAACCCCCGTATGTGAAGAAGGTTCCTTGAGGTTCAATAAATTAAAATTCTACTAATTTGGACAGTGTTTGGGGTTATATTACTAATGCATATCTGCACAGTGCTCTAGTAAGTGGTTGTGTCTTAAGTATCTTCTGTTAAGTAATTGTTGAACATCTCTGGATAAGTGTTTGATGGAAGAAGTTTATGTAGGAGAATTATGGGTTTTAGTTTATCTTCTTGGGTTATACACTTGGCAAGCATTCCTCTCTATGACAATTTATGGAGGTGCTGTCTAGAATAAAGCTTTCATCCTGCTTGACTTGATAGTGGTTTTAGAGGCTGATTTCCAATGTTTTTATGTGTTTTAGTTTCATATTTAGTTCCCGGATTGAGATTGGTGGGTCATACTGGGGGCTTCCTGGAAAACTCCTTTTCAGGCACTCTAAAGCTTTCTGCTGTTCATGAACAGTGTTTTTTTTTTTCTAGGATCAATGTAATCACCAAGCTACATTGCAAAATTCAGACAAGAATGCTGGGGGTATGAAGAAACATCAAATCGGGAAGAATGTTTCTAGAAAAGATAAGGTCGATTTCCTCTTGAAGACAGTGAGTACAATCTTCTGTCTTTCACTTACTGATAGAAGCCAATTTTTGCTCTTGCATTTATAGGAAACTTAGTTTGTATGAATGTTTGCAATGAACAAGTGATTAGTTTTGTGTGTTAACAGAGTCAAAGTATTTTTCCTAGAAATTAATCTCTGGACCTTTTAGCCATTCAGAGTCCATGCATGCCTAATGTTATTGTTCCAGATTGGGGACCTATTTTTATCATGCACACAACACAGAAAGTCTAAGCTGTAAACTTTTGTGGAGGAAAGACATTTCTTTCAAAATCTCATTTCTGATTAATTTGGTGGCACAACCTGGTCTTCTTGTTTATGTGGCCTAAATCAAGTATGTTCCCCCTGCGAGCAACAAGACACCATTATGATAATTATGCCCTGGAGAATAGCCAAACTTGAGCCAGTAACAGCACCACTTTCATCTTCCTTTCAACTCCGCATCATAACAGGTTGTTGTCGCAAGGGTCTATGGTATAGGGGCAGAGACCTCTATAATTAATGAAAGCATGACAAGATCTGTTAAGTTTACAAGAAATCCAGCTTGATATATTTTCTATCCTTTAGCCTTTTCTGGAAGTCAAGTGGAAATTTATCTGCGCAGCTTCTCAATCTCGAGGATGGTAAAGAAGCTGTTTATGGTGCTCTCAATGCCTGGGTTGCATGGGAGCAGGATTTTCCTCTTGTATCACTTAGAAGGGCTCTGATTGCTCTTGAGAAGGAACAGCAGTGGCATAGAGTTATTCAGGTAGCAGCATCTCTCTCTCTCTATCTCTCTCTCTCTCTCATTATGCACAATTCTAGGTCACACAATCTGCCACCCAGGCCGCTTCTCCACTGCTCTTATCTTGATAAATGGTGGTGCCAATGCTGTTGAGTAATAATAACCTTGCGATCAAACTGTAAGAACAATGACAAAAGTGAGAACAGTGATGCGAATTTCATCAACAATTATTATTGAATTTGAAGGAATGATGAAATACTTGCTATGAAGTTTGCTTAACACCCAAGTTGCAATATGATGGATTTTCTAAAAGCAAGTTTGAGACAATTTTGTGAAGTCCTTTATTACACAATCTATTACCCTATCATGCTCTTGCTGGTAAATTGTCTTTGATCCTACTTTAGGTAATCAAATGGATGCTAAGCAAGGGGCAGGGGAAAACAATGGGAACATATGGGCAGCTAATACGAGCTTTAGATATGGACCACAGGGCAGAAGAAGCACATATATTTTGGCAGAAGAGAATTGGCTCAGATCTCCATTCAGTGCCTTGGCAGTTGTGCAATCTCATGATTGGTGTATACTACAGAAACAACATGCTAGAGCATCTTGTGAAGGTATGCCTTTCATCACATAGTTAAGTGATGTTCAAGATTATATTGATTAGTTACTCATCTACATCTCTTGTAGCTTTTTTGATCTCTGTATACAATCAGTTTTTCATTTCCCTTTGTAGTTACATAAAGCTATAAAATTTAGCCGCAGAGATGTATAATTGATTGGATGTGGTCAAAAAATTAGTTATTACTGCTGGTAACGACTCTATATTTGTTTTTAGTAGAGTTGAATTTGTCGTTGCACTTCTCGAACTTGACAGTTGGGTCAGCAACTCTGCCCAGGACTAACTATTAGCTATTTGGAATTTGGATTGAAAAGCTTTTCAAGTGCCTGGAAGCTTTTGACCGTAAACCTCCAGAAAGATCAACCGTGCAGAGAGTGGCAGATGCTTATGAAATGCTGGGCATGCCTGAAGAGAGGGAACGCCTAGTGCTAAAGTTTGCCGATCTCTTTTTTGACTCAGCAAAAGATCACTCCAAGAAATCTAGACATGCCTTATCTAAGAGAAAGAAGAAATCAGGTAAATCATGTTCAAGCATGACTAATGTTGGCATGTAATTCCTGTTAAAGGCAAAAGCTCATGATTTCTTTAAGTTAAGTCTGTGCAAAGTTGAGCAGTTTGTAATTATAACAGTGCAAGATATTTGGCATGGTTTCTTTTGTAAAATTTGTAGAGCATACAATTTTGTGGTGTTAAGAGTTACTACTGGCAGCGGGGCACAGCTGAGAACCATATGTCCATATCATGTTTATCAGGAAGGAAAAGGGACTCAAATTTTTTTTATCTTTTCGTTTTTGTCTTAAAACAAAATGATTTTCTCTCATGCTTTATCCTTCCTACCAACCCTTCTCTACCTTTTCGTTTCTTTTCTTCCTGGCAAGCTTAGCCAAGGTCATATATGTGGTGCATGCAACAAATCTGGAGCTGAGCTCAGCTCGTGTGGAAATTGTTATCATTATTATTTCTGGCATTCTTGTTGTGTTTATTTATTTTCTACACTCAAACTGGATCTCATTGGTGCTTCCGAGTGATTTGAATACGGGATATTTTCTGTGCATGATGCTAACGTAGCATTCTGGATTCATTGCTTTGGTGCTTATTCAGGTCTGAAAAATCAAACACCGACTCAAGATATCTCTGCTGATGCTGCTGTTGGGATGGATCCCGTCAGAGATTAGCAGAAGAGTGCATCCGGTCATTCAAGATCGTTAACTTCTTGAATTAATGATCTCTTTTGCTTGTCCGATGTGGCACCACGCATCCACGATGGCCTTTCGATCTATGGCGGGTAACAGCAGTGCTGTTCAACTGCAAAACACATGCAGCAAAATGAGAAGAGAGAAATTAATGTTCCTATTTGAAGCAAGCAATAACCTTTCTTCTTCGAATGAGTCACTGTAATGATTTGGGTGGCAACAATCAATATATTTGGAAAAAAGAGGAAAAAAAAAAAAAGTTCCTAATGCACGGGGTTCTTCCATTATAATGACCTGTTCGATTTTTTGACAGAATAAAAAATAACAAGTTTGTTTACACGATTCAAACACTCAATATGTAGTTTGCTTTCTTGGTTAACATACACTCCAGGGGCACATCTTCTGCCTCGAGTTGTTATATAGGTGACTAATTCATCAGCAGTGGCAACATTACAGGGACGGGGGTTCGAAGCGGTTTGACAAAATGTTTCGTATGGTATTATCGTGATTGTCGAATGCACATTACATGAACATAATAAATAATAAAAATTACAAAAGTGCAATGGTTTCTCATGGTATTATGGTGTCGTGTGTATGTTCTCGTGTCAAAACAACTCGGCCCGTGTAAGGAAACCCGGTCACAAAAGGTGGGGAGGGAAGAAGTTTAGGTCTTTTTTATGTTTTGGTTGGTCAAAGAGGAGGGCGAAGCAATCATGGCAGGCAGACAAACGCCTCAAGAAGAATGTGAATCTGCACCAGCCCTGGAGGAGGCTGATCTGAAAATACCAATCCGTAAGGGTGAAGTTAAGTTTAGGCATTTTAATGATTGGGTTAGATTAGAAGCCATCAGAAACAAAACCTTTTTTGTGGGCTCAAGCCCAATATGAAGTGGACTTAAACAATGGGCCCATCGAAGTCGATAAAGGCCATTTTAAGCCGGGTCTCGTTTTAGCTCGCGTTTTTTTGTTTTGGAATTTGCCCTGGGTCCGAATCCTTTTAGAGCCGTGACCAAACAGCAGTCAAGAAGCCCCCAAAGGGGAATCAATAAAAACCCTAAACCAAAAGCGCATACTATATAAAATCCAACTCGTTCACTGCCGCTTCGATTCTTCCTAGGGTGCGCGGTGCTCTTTCCCACTCTTTCCCACTTCGTCGCGAACAATGGTCTCTCTCTCTCTCTCTCTCTCTCCCTCTCTCTCGCTGTAGATGTTATTGGGTCGTTTGAGATCTGTTTTGTTGCTTGCGGTTTCTTCTTTAATATGTTTTTTTGTTTTTTTTTTTTAATTTGAATTTTTCTGTATGATTGCCAAGGAAATGGAAGCTCGTAAGCTACTGGACTTTTTCGTTATGTCTCGTCTAAAAAGCATTTCCATTAATAGAAACTGAGAGAATGGGAGCTTGATGTTCATGTGGGTAGGTGAAACATGTAGTCGTAAAGGCAGATTTGGAATACTTACGTGGGATGATAAGTCTGTTTTTCCCTAGCTCTATGTTTTTGCCCCGTTTGAGAATTGATAGAAATTGGAGATTCTACGAAATTGTGATGCTGAATGCCGCTTGATTTTGATTTCTCTTCATTTGAAGATGTGATTTTCTT